>OX592714.1:6070000-7295000 GCA_951361185.1 Ochropacha duplaris | reverse complement strand
CCTATGTTTTATTCCAGGATATGATCCAAGTTTAACCAAAATCCGTTCAGCCGTTTTTCCGTGATTTGTGGTGGTTCATCATATCGGCCATTAGACGTCAATTGCTGGATAAAGGCCTCCCCCAAGGATCTCCAAAATGACTGGTCATGCGCTATCCGCATCCATGGTGGTTATGTCAGCAATATTTATCCCCCATGCCATCAAAAATAAGCAAAGCTTACGTAATACTCGAAAGGCCGCTAAGGCCTAACTGAAATGACTTTGTCTTTAAGGTCTTTTAGCTTCAGGTGACAGTAGACTCACCTGATCAGACCTAAAAGTGCCAGAATTGAGGAGCACCAGATCAGCCCCAGTGGCCGCTAGCAGCACGTCACACACCCAGTTCCCCAGGTTACACTCCTCACGACGGATGCATGAGAATCTTCCCTCGAGGGGTACACACAACTTGCCTAGCACAGAGTCCATCTTACCTTCTATCATTGCTGGAAACAGATTTTAGGCATATTGTATACAACTTGCCATCCGCGGATTCAAAGAGTCTGTTGGCGTAAGGAGACTACCTATCACACCATAGATAATTGATTCGATTCCCACAGACATTTTTGAATGCCAATAGTCTAAGTTTATAGCCAGCTCATGGCATAATATATCATTTATCTGGTTTCTAAGGATCAGAAGGCAGTGTGTAAAGAAAGTAGTGGGCGATGATAGCTCTGTGGTAGTGACGTCGGATACCGCGGCGAAGATCGTGGGTTCGAATCCTACAATGAGCTTGAGCTTTCGGTGAAGGAAAACATCGTGACCAAACCACAGCACGGTGGTAGGGTACATGTAGTACTCGACTGGCTGGCTACCACTGTAGTCAAGTAGACAATCTGTCGGCAAGGACCTGTTGGTGTGTTCCGGCAGTTGCACTTGAGGATCAGTTGCCTTTTGGCAAACCTCCTAGTATTGCTCATATCTATAGGCGACGGTAGTCACTTACCATCAGGTGACCCGCCTGCATTGTCACTTAAAAAGTACTCACCTGAATATTTATCGACTTTCGCTTTCAACTCCAGATCTTCAGCGTAAGAGCTGGACACATTAACTTCTTTGATTTCCACTGATGTTTTCTCCGGACCAAAGTTTATATTTATCTTTGAGAACTGACGGAAATCTGTGCCGCTTTTTACTATGTATTTATTGTTTATCTGTGGAGATTAGAGTTGATATGACGGACTTTTTGGCGGTAACTTTCGAAGTGACGTTGCGTTTTCGTTGTATTTTCATTAAATTCGTGTATTTTGAGTTTTATTGAATAATTTCGGTGGTATTTGTCCAATTATGATCAATCTAAGTGCACAAGTGAAGTGAAATGAAAGCGTGTATCGTGACTTTCCAGGTTGTCCCAAAAAGTCCATGAAAAGTTTTAGTGGAATAGCCGCCAATTTCACAAAAACTAGACCGGACTTGTATGGACGAGGACTAGACTTTACAGTGAAAGTGACAATAAAACGAGACTATAACATAAAACATTAATATTTAAAATAAAGAAATAGCTTAAAGGTAGCTAGATACCAAGCCAAAAACCTTGGAAAAAAAAATATGACGGGGTATTTTTGGCGGGAACTGATATCGGTGGCGTTTTGTACAATAAAGATCAATCTAAGTGCACCCGTGATATGAAATGAAAGCGTGTAGGTATAGTAACTTTTCAAGTTGTCCCAAAAAGTTTGTGCGTCTGTCCTCTGCGGATATGCTGCCTGCCAAATTTCATATGAATCCGTTCAGTCGTTTTTGCGTAAAAGAGACACAAACATCATTACATTCTAAAAAAAATTACATATACAGGAATTCCGATAAGTATCTAGTACCACAAACTTAAGGGGAAATAGGTGGGCGGATCAAAATCAGAAATATTTCTAAAATTGTGACACTTTTACAAAGATCATCATACTACTAATATTATAAATGTGAAAGTTTAGATGGATGGATTTTTTATTTTTTTTTATTCTGGATAAGCTTGTGTTTGACCACAATCTCACCATGGTAAATGATGATGTGGCCGAAGGTGGTAAGCACACAAAGCCTAGATGGGAACTGGCTCTCAAGTGCAGGTGCCGGAACACACCGATAGGTGCTTGGCGACAGATTTTCAACTGGAGGGTGGTAGCCAGCCAGTCGGGTACCGCAAAGTACCCTACTACCGTGCTATGGTTTCCTCACGATGTTTTCCTTCACCGAAAGCTCAAGCCCATTGTAGGATTCGAACCCACGACCTTCGTCGCGGTATCCGACGTCACTTACCACTGAGCTATCATCGCATCAAAATGTATGTTTGTGTCTCATTTACACCAGAACGGATGAACGGATCTGTATGAAATTTGGCATAGAAATAGATTATAGTCTGGAATCGCACATAGGCTTTTTATCCCGGGAAAAGATAAGATCCTACGGGAACGCGGGTGAAACCACGGGGAAAAAGCTATTTTTTTGTATATTTGGTAGGTGACCCACCCTATCCCCCCCATAAGTTGGTCGTGCTACTTACCGGTCACCCTGTATAATAATAGTACAAAACAAAAGTCAGCACTATACGCTTACCTCTAAAATCTCGTACACATGATCATGGCCGCCAAGTATCAAATCTATTTCCGTGCAACCCTCAGCCAATTTAACGTCATTTGGTGTTCGCATATGCGTTAATGCTATCACATATTCACAACCCTGAAAACGATATTACTTATGAATATAACAACATTATGATCGAAGACAGAAAGCAACGTAATAAATCTTCTATGAAAGCGGGTCTAAAAACGCTATTTATGTATTAAGCGATCCACATTTGAATAAACAATTCATAAGTATGAAAAGGTGATACAAAATATAGTACAGTACTTTTAAGCGATGAATTTAATTCTTCACGAAATATTAAAAAGTTATGATGTCGATTATTTTATAAAATAAAAACGAAATTAACTTGACATAAGTAAATACAACTTAATCAGTGTTACAATCATTAAATAAAAAAATACAATTTAAAAACACAAAGCGACATCTATCTATCAACACAGATATAGTTCGCACGATAGATGGCGCTCCAATAATCTACATCGCGCTATCGAAGTTTTCCAAGCGATCTGCATATATACAAGCTTCCAACATCTACAGTTGGACTGCGATCCCTCAAAAGCATCGTGCTTGATTTGGTAGGACCTTAGATACATAGGAATACGTTCTTTTTGATAAATTACCTACCTCTTGTTTCAATTGCGATGCCAGCTTTGTACCTGCTTGTAGGAAATCTATAAACGTAACCTCTTCAGGGTTAATAGTGGCCAATGTTTCTAGCCATTCCTGAAATAAATCGATAAGTCAGACACTACTGTAATGCTTTTAATTACTTCTCCAACTATAATATAAGAACGCACTCGACGTACACAGATAAACCCTGTGAAGTTTTCGATGTGCGTCAGTCTATAATTTTTGTATGTGTTTTTTGATGTATATTGAACAAATAAAAATAAAAAATAAAAACATTGGCGCTATGTCAAATTCTTTTAGGCAATCAACACGCATTACTTTCCTATATGATACATCAGTCCCTACTGATGAAGAAGTTGAAAGTTGAAAGATTGAAAGTTACGTAATAGTCGACGCGCCTCACTCTTGGTAAGTGATGGATGTAGGCCGAAGGTGGTAAGCACACAAAGCTAAGATGGGAACTGGCTCTCAAGTGTAATTGCCGGAACACACCGACAGGTGCTTGGCGACAGATTTTCAACCTGAAGGTGGTAGCCAGCCAGTCGGGTACTACAAAGTACCCTACCACCGTGCTATGGTTTCCTCACAATGATTTCCTTCACCGAAAGCTCAAGCTCATTGTAGGATCCGAAACCTTAGCCGCGGTATCCGACGTCACTACCACTGAGCTATCATCGCCTTAACCTTCATAAGAGCCCTCCTTGGGCCAAAACTATTTTTTTTAACCAATAAACATTAGCCCTGAAAATGAAACAGCGTCCTAAAACGATGTACCTGCTTATACCTGTTCAACAAGTCCAATGAGGCCTATTTTGTGTCCGTTGCACATGAGCGCGTGAGTGATCTTCCCATCGCCGAGAGGCCGACCGGTCTCGTTGTCTATCACATTGGACATAAGCCAGGGGAAGTTGCATTGAGCCACCAGGCCTGATAGTACTTCGAGCCCAAAGTCTGTGAAGGTAGACGATGGGCTTGTTACGTCCTACTAATAGATGCAGTCAATTGATGTTTATGGGGGCTGGTGTGCTTGAGTTTGTAATTCACGCCTTGCCAAAGTTGATTTTGAAATGAGTAATTTCTGGTTTGTCTTTGGATAAATGACCTTACGTATCGGTATTAGAGTTCGTGTTGATTTCGACTTCATAAGCGTTTTTTTTTTTTCAATACGCAGAAGATTTTACTTATTTTAATTCCTGGTGTAGTGCGAAAGTGGTTTTGAGAAGACACAAAAAGTATTGGCATAAGAAGCAAAAAATCTGAAGGTTCCAACTTACCAAAATCATGGTTCCCAAAAACGGCACAATGTGTACCAATTTCATTTAGCACGGGCACCATTTGTTCACCTTTTGTGAAGGTGCTCACTGGAACAAAATTAAACTTTATTAATCTATATGAGGATGAGAGGACCCGGCAGACGTCGTCCTGCTCTGAAATTAAAACATAACTTGGAACCCGATTCCAGCGCCACCTGCCGGGTCCAATTTTGTTTTCAAATCATCGAGGAACCCATTGAAATACACACACAAAATTTCATCCAAATCGGTCCAGCCGTTTAATTCAATAATTTGTTACCATACTCCTCCGAAACGGCTTGACCGATTTTGATGAAATTTTATATGTATATTATGTTGGTCTGAGAGTAGCAGTAGAGGTCAACCAATTATGATATCATGAATCTACATGGCAGCTCCAAATCTTATAAAAGTGTAAGTTCGTTTGGATGTGAAGATGTTTGTAATTCTTTCACGTCAAAACTACTGAACGGATTTCCATGAAAATTGGCACACAGGTGGACTATATTTAGGAATAAAACATAGGATACTTATTATCCCGGGAAAAGGGTACAGCTAGTAGTGGTTACCTAATAAACTTACACATGCTTGGTGAGAAGGCATCTCCACTGAATAGCACCAACGGATTCAAATGCTGTAAACCTTTTACAGCAGTACTGAACCTCAGTGCACCACCCACTGGTTCCGTGTCTGAAATAACACTAACTTATTTAGGAATCTAGACCAAAATACATTTCAATAACTTCAGTCAGTAAAATGAGAAATGTTCCATTATCATACAAAAGCTTTACGTGATTTTGGACTCTTTAACTTGTTAGCTCATAAGTGGTACGGGCATCCTACTTAAACAATCATATAACAATTGAATCAAAAATATACGCAAGCAAACAAATTTTCTACAAAATCAGACTTTAGTTTTATTCTCATTCAACAGAATTTAATCTTGAGTTCTTCTCCTTTTTTATGTCAGAGATCTAACCACAGGCCAGCTGGTGTCTTGATGGTAAGTACCGTCGCCTTTTTTTTGCAATGCCTTGAAGGCTCTTAAATGCAACTGCCGGAACACAACAATAAGGATTTTAAACTTGAGGGCGGTAGCAAGCCAGTCGAGTACTACAACCACCCTCCTGTGGTTTACTACTATGTTTTCCTCATTTTAGGATTCGGAACCACGACTTTTGTCACGTTATCCGACGTCATTACCACATCATCGCCTTTAATAAACACAATTAAGGCTTGTCCAGGGCAAAACACCGGTAGTGCGGGTGGTGCGGGGTGCGGTACAGAGCTCCGCCCAAACGCTCAAGGTTGTTGGCGCCGGTGCACGCCTCAATGTCTATTTTACTCACTCGTAGTCTGCTCAATATTATAAACATCGTTGAAGTGTATGATGAGTACATCGTCGCCCATCCCGCGACCCGCCAGTTGGCTCACCGCACGTCTCCCCACTTGACGTACCTCGAGAGACGCCTGGAAACATCGCATAGTATTAGCTAGATGACTAGTGTGGCTTGTATGCCAGCGTTTTGTGGAGCGTGCAGTGTTAAGGCTTTAAAAAAATATTAAAGTAAATAACTAACTGATAGCGCGACTTGTCCTCGCGTGAAGGAAAGCGACAACGAGGACAAAGATGATACACGCGCACTCAGTAAGTGCCTATTTATATAATTAAGAAATTCAATAAAGAAATTGGACCTTTTCGTATCTACCACTCTATACGCTGTCCTTCATTATTAGATAAGGATGGAAATTTCTCGAAGTGATGATACGTTGATGTGAAGTAATGAAACCTTCACACACAGCACCGCAAAACGCACGACACTAAGACCGCACATTAATAATGTCCCAATAGACGATGGGCGTGCGTGTTCTCTACATTAAACAAGCACATGTTTTGACAGCCCAAAAAGAGACAAACATAGCGAGTCAAAGAGAGACGCCCTCTTGTCAAAACTGCGTGCCGTGCCGCTAGTTTAAATAGTCGATAGGTTATAAAACTACGTCACGATATCGATAAAACAAAACAGTTCACGAATCGTCCGCTGGAACGCTAATCTACATGACACATCTAAAAATAAAATACAGAAATAAAATTTATTAATAGCGTACGGTACAAATAGTCGTGCTAAAATATTGAAAAGGTGCTAACAAACAGATGCCAACGTGAATGCGGTTACAATAAGAAAATTATCATATTCACTAGTCTAAAAGGTGCTCTAGGAGACGGAGTTAATGTAGCCATAGCTTGATTTGTAGCTAAGTAAATTGTTTTTATAAATAAATATCATGGGACATTATTATTATTTTTTACACCCAAATATTATCAATAAATATTTATTGAGAAATAAAAAATGAAAAAAGATTATTGTTTTTGAAAAGAGTAATTGCTGGGTTTATTACCGGCTCCTCTCATCAAAAGCAACCTTTCGAACCGCGTTAGAGTCTAGACTATTCATAAGTGCCTGTAAAGGCTTATGTGAATAAAAAACTTTTCTTTTATCACAGACATCTGATCCTAAATTAAGCAGAGCTTGTGCCATGGAAACCGTATAACTGATATACTATTTTTTTGAAAATACATACTTAAATAGATAGTTACATCCAAACTCAAGACAAACAGACATGTTCATGCACACAAATGTCTGCCCCAGATGGGAATACAACCTGCGACCTGTGGCGTGATAGATAGTGTTAACCAAGTACGCCAACAGGCCTGGAGTTTTTAGTTGGACATGGTAATCCACCTTCATCTTTAGGCAAGCCAATGTATTCTTAAACTTATACGTAGCATGTAAGGTGTTAAATTAATTGTTGGGACTCGCTGGTAATTGTTATAAAACTACCCTCGGATTACGTAACTTTGCAGTTAGATTCAATTAAAATTAATCATTAAATCAATATAAATAGTACAATGGCAAAAGTAATGTTTGTAATACTAGGACGTAAAAACATTATTAGAAAAATTGTTTTCAAGATTGAAACTGATTGCAGCAAGTTACGTAAATGATACGCAGGTATTAACATAATTATACTAGAATCTTTATGAGTCGAATTTAGATTGAGTGACTTTTTTAAACTATTTAAAAAAAAAACATGGAATAGAACCTATCCCACTAATCCTATTAATATTATAAATGTGAAAGATTGGATCGATGGATGGATGGATGTATGTTTGTTACTCATTTACGCCAGAACGACTGAATGGATCTGGATGAAATTTGGCATGGAGATAGATTATAGTCTGGAATAGCACATAGGCTACTTTTTATTCCGGGAAAAGATAAGACCCCTCGGGAACGCGGGTGAAACCACGCGGAACAGCTAGTATTATAAATGTGAAAGTATGTTTGGCTGTGTCTGAAAATGTGTAGATGTTGGTTACTCTTACACGCAAAAACTACTGTATGGATTTTAATGAAACTTGACACACAGGTAGATCATATACTGGAATAACATATAAGATACTTTTTATCCTGGGAAAATATAAGATCTCTCGGGAACGCAGGTGAAACCGCGGGGCGGAAAACTAGTAAACAATAAAAATGCTGTGAATCGTGGAAATTAATGTCGATGGGCAATATTATTTTAGTGGGCTTTCTAGAACCCTTGGTTAAATCACCATGTTTTTCTAGAATATTTTCTGCATTTTACGGGATTGTTTTTCTAGAATATTTACTCCATGCCTTAACCGCCCAATCCTTATCCTATCAACCCAATCAACCCAGACCTTGTGGATATAACTGCGTGTTTGGCAGGGGCTGACCGAGGTCAAATTAAATCGACGAGCCCCCTAATACCGGTGTTGGAGCAATTTGCATTTGACACGTTTAAAAGGTACTTTGGTGCTAAGAATAAATATTTCAATATACGAGCAATAAATACCAACATGTTATTTTGAAATATTTTAGGAAACCAGAGCGTTGACCCTTGGCGAGGACTAGCTCTCCCTTTGGTTTCACCTGCGGTCCCCAGGATCTTAACTTTACCCGGAACAAAAAGTATCCTATGATACATGATCATTTATTTTCGCCTCTTAGTAACGGGGGCAATGATTTTCATATGTAAAAATAAGTAAAAGGGTAGGTTAAATATATAGGTTAAAAAGAACTGGCTAATTAGCCAATTTTGACCAGTGTCGTGTCGCTGGTGTCAATACACTTAATGTACCGAGCACAATTAAATGTGTGTAACCAAAAACAACCCAGAATGCCGTCGTATAATGAGATATTTTTTTTTTATTCTGGATAAGCTTGTGTTTGACCACAATCTCACCATGGTAAGTGATGATGTGGCCGAAGGTGGTAAGCACACAAAGCCTAAATGGGAACTGGCTCTCAAGTGTCAGCTGTCGGAACACACCGATTGGTGCTTGGCGACAGATTTTCAACTTGAGGGTGGTAGCCAGCCAGTCGGGTACTACAAAGTACCCTACCACCGTGCATATGTAATGTAGTGTGTCATATTGCAATATTACATTATTTATACGCAAATTTTTGGCCATTTTTAAGAGCGAATGCTTAGCCTATCTACACTTTTTTACTTAGGTATATCATTGTAAAAAACCATCAATAAATACTTTAACGTGCATAGACAAAAAATTTAATAGCAAATATGCATGAAGGTAAACAAGATCTTCGATAGAAAACGTGTTAGCGTGTAACATTACCATGTCGGTAACTGACAGTTGGTCAGACAACGTACTTTTTAGGGTTCCGTACGTACGTAGTTAACTAAAGGTGAACGCACACTTATCCGAGCCTAACGCGTCGAAAGAGTAAAATATTCATTTAGTTATAATATATAATAATATCTTATCCCGGGATAAAAATGTGGCCTGTGTTAATTTAGAATAAGGTAGCATTCAAATGGTGAAAGATTTATTGAAATCGGAATAGTAGTTTTTGAGTTTATTCGTTACATACATAAACACATACATACAAGTCTTTCCTCTTTATAATATTGGAGAGATAATTACCCAATCTGTAATAGCTTTACAACGTTTATTTTTGTTCGTTTTTTGGTTTGCTTATTAAAATGGAGCACTAGCATTTTGAAGTTTTGTTCAATCACTAGTTACTAATATGTATACTTAGTTCGATAGTTTTCATTAGGTTCGTCCTAAGTCTCAGTTTTATGCTGAGCAATGACCCATATTTTTGCGCACATACGACGCACAAATCTCCAACAATATTGTTTAGTTTGTTTTGTACTTTATTATTTTTTCTTTTTGTTGCTATGTATTTGGTTTGCGTCGAATGGTGCGCATTAATAAAATATTTTTCTTTATATCTTTCTTTACCTGTGTTACGGTGCACTTAAGATTTGTATGTATACCTACGTAACGAATAAGCTCAAAAACGACTGGGCCAATTTAAAAAAATCTTTCACCATTAGATTGCTACATTATTCCAGATTAACATAGGCTATATTTTTATCCCGGGATAAGATAAGGTCCCACGGGAACGCGGGTGAAACGGCGGAGGACAGCTAGTTCTATATAAAAAAAATATCAAAATATTGGCTATACCTAATCATTGTACGGAACCTTATGTGTGCGATGTGCCTCACACTTAATTGTTTTCTATAAAAGATCTTGAGCTCTCATCTATCTATCTTAACCTTGAAGACGTCTAGGCCACAACTATAATTATATTATAATCTGGCAATAAATCAATCATACGTAATATAACTATAAAATATATTTGAAGATGTGCTAGATAATTATTTTGTATTTATTTATTTTCAACAATATCAGTGGTAGTGATGTCGGATACTGCGGTGAAGGTCGTGTGTTCGAACTTCGAATCCAACAATGAGGAAAACAACGTGAGGAAATCACAGCACGGTAGAACTCGACTGGCAGGCCACCCTCAAGTTGAAAGTCTATCGCCAAGCACCGTGTTTTAATTCTGAAGTAAGTGGTGATAGGCCGAAGGTGGTAAGCGCACCCAAAACATAAATAAACAAATTCAATAGCACTTGGTGTCATTATTTCGTGAATGGTAAGAGATAATTATTTTATTATTTATTTTATGATTATTAATAGTATGTACTAGGATTTATTATATATATGTATTATATACTACGCATGCCATTTTAATTACATATTTCCAGTTACCCCAAGGTTGCCTGGAAGAAATCGCTAAAGCGATAAGGCCGCCTGTGTTGTTATCACTAAGTTTCGTCTTCTTTTTTTTTCTGTTATGTTGTATTTTTGTTTAAAAGTGTACACAATAAAGAGTATTTATTATTATTATTATAATTTCAGATATCGTAATTATAAGATCTCACAAGTCAGGCAATATCGCAAGTGTAGTTCAAATAGCTTTAAAATTATGGGGGGTAGAAAGTGGGGTGTAGAAAGCTTACCCACTGCCATAAGGCGATGACAGCTCAGTGGTAGTGACGTCGGATAGCGCGGCGAAGGTCGTGGGTTCGAATCCAACAATGAGCTGAGCTGAAGAAAAACGTGAGGAAACCATAGCACGGTGGTAGGGTACTCTGTAGTACCCGACTGGCTGGCTACCACCCTCAAGTTGAACTATCGCCAAGCACCTATCGGTGTGTTCCGACAGCTACACTTCAGAGCCAGTTCCCATCTAGGCTTTGTGTGCTAACCACCTTCGGCCACATCATCACTTACCATAGTGAGATTGTGGTCAAACACAAGCTTATACCTACAGAATAAAAAAAAAACTCGATACCTATTATGTTATATGTACAGTCACCCTGTTTACGATATATTATATTTACTCTCTTTAAAGGTGACTTTAGTCTTAATAATCAATTGAAGACAAAAATGGACTGTATGTAGTGTACAAGGGTCATTAGCTTAACTTGTATGTAGCAATGTCAAAAATAAATAAATAAAGTGAACGTGCAAGGAACGTGCAGATAAAATAATACAGATAAAAGGGTATATGCACGTGACTTCAAAATTGACGATTTTTTTATGTAATTCTTATTGTTACAAATTTTTTTCATGATTTAATCATCAAAAAGTGTCTGTTTTTAAATTCCCTCGCAAATATCTAAAATGCCCCGTGAACAAATCGTGACGTCAATTTACACTCGACCACAGAGTATGTAACCGCTACGCTTAAATTTATTATAATTTATAAGTTTTTAGTATTTTATTAACTTTGTGAACCAAATCTTCACTTCATTTTTGACATCGAACTCGTCTAATCTCACATCACAAAATAAGCGCGCCAAAATGGCCGCGTTTGTATCACCCGAAAATCATAGTGATTTTAATATATATTTTTTTGGATATGTTATATATTTTTTGGTAGGTAATGTAATAACCCCTAGAAACGTTTAAAACAATAAAAAAATACATGCATATTCCCTATTGTGCTAATATCACATATCATGCGTTTCCAATGACAGAGTGTAAGGCCCATATTAGAGAAAAAAAAACTTGAGAGGTATCAAGGGACACCCGGATGGAACGAAGTTATGTAAGTCGAGAGAGTATGTATAAAAAAAAAAATCTTTTTAAATATAAATAGAAATGAAAATATCTCGCTTGCTTTCTATAAGAGAGAGAGAGAGAGAGAGAGAGAGAGAGACAGACAGAGAAACATGCGAACGCCGCACAGCTTAATAAACATACATAGTGACATAAAAAGTGTCGGGACAATTTTTCGTAAGATTTTTTCCGTTCCAATAACATAAGTAACCTTATGCTATAGGCAAAGGATTGAAATTTAATTGGTGTTATTATGAGATTCAAATAAAAACATATTTTTTATAAGAGGGTTTTTTTATACCACAAGCCACAATCAGGCATGTGGGTCACCTGATGGTAAGTGAATACCGTCGCCTATTGACATTAGCAATACCGAGGGGATTGCCAATGTGTTGTTGTTTCTTATTTTCAACATTGCAAAGGCAAGGGGCCATCCATAAATTACGTCACAGGGAAAGGGGTGGGGAAAGGGTCGACGGAGTGTGACATTATGTGACAAGGGGTGGTAGGGGTCTGAAGTTTCGTGACGTCACATTTCAAAATCTAATATTTAAAGGTGTGGGTTGTTTGTTAGTCAGTGGACTGAATATGATTAAGATTGGTATCTTTCATAACATAATTGATTGTTTTTTTGGTTAGTTTTTAATTTATCAAATGTATGTATCAAACATACCTACATTTGATTTTATAAAAACTATTTTCGGAACTGTTGTTTTCATTTAATAATTTCTAGATTTAAATTTGCAAGTGACTTCACACTAGGGAGGGGGGAGTCTCACAAATCACAAGCTGTGACAAGGACGGGGGAGGGGGCTAAAAATAATGAAATTCGTGTGACGTAGTTTATGGATGGCCCCCAAGGGGGGATGTCGGAAAGGGCTTAATTGATCTAAGTAATATGGGCTTAAGTACTATAACAATATAACAAGAATACGAAAAGTGAATATTACGTGACAACATCAAGAGAGCATTGAATCAAGATATTTAATACATATACAATAACACTTCTATTCATTTGCATTATTTTGTAATAGATAGTAGCAAGAGTATTACCACAACCTCATGGTAAGTGATGTTGTGGAATGTGGTAAACACAGAAATATTATCGTGAATTTTTTTTTTTTTTTTTTTTGTTTTGTTTTAGTTAACTATGTAGGTAACTAATGCGGGTTATAATTTTTTATGTATTTTTGTATTAGTTTAAGAATAAAATTGTTAAACATTTGAAAAAAAAAAGCCAATATAGTCAGATGGTCCAAAAATATTTAAAAAATGTAACCTTGCTGAGTTTCTTGCCGGTTCTTCTCAGTTGAAGGCTGACTTCCGAACCGGTGGTAACTTCTGTAATTCGACCTTCATAAGTGCCCTTCTAGGGCCTAAACTGAATAAATGGTTTTGACTTTGACTTTGACTTTGAATAAACTGAAGTTACAACTAGCTGTCTTTTGAAAACAGCACCATACATTTTCCAGTTTTTTTTATTTTTACTTGTTTGTTATTGCTTAAAATAACATCAAGTTAAATATATCACGGGAGGTGGGAGTACGAAGATGCTTTCGGGGGCCTTGAGCCCCTTAGCACTGCCCCTGGATCTGCTACTGCCATTCACAATATCACTGACTAATGAGGTTGTGGTGTTCAAAGTAAATAACTTTACGCTAAAAAAATGTATTCTCACCAACTCCAAAAGCAAGCATACTAACTAATTGGTGAAGTAAAATAACAGCAGTAGAACAGAAGTGTCATCAATAAGCAATAATGTTAACCGTGCCTGTTTAAGCCATCCAACGACAGAGCGTACTCCATCGGTCACTTCACCAGGCACATCCACGCTGGTTGACTCAATGAGAGAGCTCCAACGGGACCGGAGAGCAGCCTGGGCCGCAAACGACGCCATAGCACGTACTGAACACACTAGAACCATTGTGCTTTTTGATTTAGTAGGCTTATAATAAAGCTACATAATACAGTTCTTTTTCAGTTTTCAGGTTTGCATTTTTTACTAACACAAAACTTGAATTTCAGATTTAAAAGTGATAATATAGTATTACATTTATATATGTTAATGATGAGGTCATAAAATAAGTATTAACGGGTTGGTTCTTAAGTGGGACGGCCGTACCAATCAAACAATAACATAACAATTGATTAGAAAATCCTCGCGAGTTTAGTTATTAATAACATTTTTAAACAAATAAGTATTTTACTAATGGAAACATAAAAAAATTTGAGTACAATATAAATTACAATTCAATACAGTTTAAAATAAAGTAGATTTTTAAGCATACATTTCGTGTATCATTTATCAATCTATTTTATATTTTGGTGACATAATAATATGTTTAAAAAATATACCTTTTTAGACTGTTATATAACAGTAATTAAATTCAAGGCCTATTATAAATATAATCAAATTTAACCTTATCTATCATATTTATTGACCAAATCTGTGACATTTTCAGAATTTAGTTACTAAGCTAGAATCTTAATTTTTTATCTTAATATTATGAAACAGAAGATTCAATTAGCCATGACAGTATGTTAGTAGGAAGTTATGGATGGTATAAAAAGCATTCAATGTCAAAGCACCAAACCAGTATTCAAACAACTGAATAAAAAGTATATTATACCATAGATTCGATTAAAAAAGTTTTTTGTCACAGTAAAAAAAAACTCTTAATTCAAATATAGGTACTGGATTGTTGCCAAGTTTCTGTGTAGCTATCATTTTTATTTTTTCTAAAATGTGTCTCCTAAAATGATAAAATTAGCAGTGTTTTGCATTCAGCCTTCATTTAACTACACTACACAATAGCGTAACACATTTTCAAGGTTGTTTTTCACATTCTTCAATTAAATCTTATTATGTAAACCACTTTTTTTCACTGAACCATTTGAGAAAAATATCTCTTGACATTTCAAGTGCACTGAATAGTTGGTTGTACTTTAGAAACTTATAAAACTAGGTCTCTCTTGCCGCACTAAGAATATTAATGCTACTGCATTAGGTCAAGGCAGATAAAATATCTATTTTTGAACACAATTATAAAACTAATTTATTTTATTTATAAAAAAAAACTATCTTAGTCTGACATAACCGAGTATTTATTTACAAAGCAGTACCTACGTAAATCAGTATTCCTTTTCGCCAACTGCAATTCAATTTGAAATATTATTTAACCAGATGCAAATTATTTCTTACCTAACAGTATGGTCTGCCGGTGAATAAAGGTCCGGCTTGCCTCCAATATTGTAGATGATTTATATAGCTACGTTAATAAATATTGTCGCAGTTTATCTTAAATTACGATATTATTGAGAATTTCATTAAAATTTTACTTTATTCACACCCACAAACGGAATTTCATTCGCGTACTGTACTGTCAAAATTTGTTATCTGTCAAATTCGATCGGTTTGTCAGATGCTACGTTCCATTTTATGCAGAACACATTTAGTATATTTTTGGTTTCGCTTTAGGTGTATGCGCATTGACGATGGTCGTAGTCGTGTTTTCCTAACAAACTTGGTATAAAATTGGGTATAAAAGAAACTATAAATCAGTATATAATTTATTTATTTATATTTCTTTATTTTCTTTTAGGAAGATTTACAGCCAAATAATTGATATAGGTAGACATGTAAAATTTTGTTCAATGCCATTTAAAATCTCCACCTATAAATGATAATTAATAAAATTACATCATTAAATTACGCTATGTAATAAAATAATTTGGCGCTCAATAAAAATACAATGTTGTTATTCCTTTCATTTTACCATAAATCATGACAACCATAACTATGTTCGGCATCGTACCAATCAATTAATCCACCATTATGGCTCATAAAAGTACCTTTTAAATTAGGTGACGCTTCTAATATAAGATAAAGAATAACTTTAGTTGCCTCATCAGGCTCAAGCTCACCTCTACCTTGAGACATATCAGTTTTAACATACCCGGGATCGAAAGCATTAATAGAAATGTTACGTTTGTAATATTCTCTTTGTTGTATCAAAGTCAAAGCAGTCACCGCAATTTTTGAAACTCGATGTTCAGCGTGTTTACCATTATCTGCAAAATCATCTTTATTAAACGTTCCGTTGCGCACACTCTCTAAATAGTTATTTACAAAGCTGTTTAGTTGGTCTGTGGTCAAATCTGGATTCAAAAGAGTTTGAATCCATGTTTTATTTTTAATATTTGACAAATGACCGCACGCGCTTGAAATATTGACGACCCTAGCGCCATTTCTTAGCAGCGGGTACAAAGCCACTTCGATAGTCAGTAAACTTTTGTAGTTTGTGTCTATGTTCCTTTTTGCTGCTTCGTAACTTGGATAAACTTCATGCCATTCTAAAATTGCAGCATTATTCACTAAAACATCAAAGCCTCCGTGCTTTTCTTTTATGAAACTTGCGAATGTTGTAACACTTTTTTTATCACACACGTCTAGTTCATGAAATTGCGGCTTCAATCCAAGTTCATTCAGCTTTTGCACAGCTTCTTGGCCCCTTCCTTTATTTCTGGCGGTAAGATAAACAATGCCGTTGAATTTCTGACACAATCCTTTAACTACAGCAAATCCTAATCCTTTATTTGCACCAGTGACAACTGCAACTTTTTCCGCCATTGTTTCTACGCGTGCGTATTGATTAGTGACTGAATGCAAAATAAATTCACATCAAAGATATTAACTCATTCTCATAACCAAAATAGGTACCGACTATTCCTGTTATCTATAATTGATTGAAATGTTTTTTTTATAGGTCAGTGACGCTTCACCTTTATCGATTTACTTATGTGAAGTAAACAGACTCACTTTCCTTGCCATATTACAAACTTAATGCCTTTTCTTACATCCATAGATTTGTAGAAGTCAGTGGCCACAAAAAGCAATCCGACTATCTGTTCAGGTCCGACCGTGTGGTATGTTCGTCCCACTTTCATTCACGTCATTTACGTGGCTTCGTACCTAATTATACGATGTAACTCTGTCTGCCATTCTTGGCTTTTTTGAATACACAGCTCAATAGGCATTGGTGCAAATTGTTACGGGGTTACCATAAACCCTGGTCAACGACTAAGTTTACTTTTTAAACAATCCCTAAAGCGGGCGATAGCCCGCCACACGGCGACAGAAGTTAGGTACACCTTAGGTTATTATTCAGTATTGAGTCAAGTCTTCCCTACTCATGAGGGTTTTCCTGAGTTAACAAAAAAGGTTGAGCCACATGTTTATTTTTAAGCGCTAAACGACTATAGCATGTAAATCGAACGAGGATATTTAGAGCGGCCGTCACGTCTTTATTTTATTACCAAGTAGGTTCTTATTGCCTGTTGGGCCTTATTGTTTAAGGTTTTCGTAGATCTGTTGGATTTGGAATGTCCAGAACGTGACTTAAGGTATGCCTGTTAGCATAAAAATATATTATAGCCAGATTTAGAACGTAATGTAGTGAACATAATATCCTCTTTGGTCAGATTGTTCAAAAAAAAATATCTTCGGTACTTACTAGGTACATTTCACTGGTGTAATAAAATGTGAAAGTGTGTTTGGATGTCAAGATATTTGTTTCTTTCCCGCAAAAACTACTGAAATGTTTTTTTTTAATTCTGGATAAGCTTGTGTTTTGAATACAATCTCACCATGGTAAGTGATGATGTGGCCGAAGGTGGTAAGCACACAAAGCCCAGATAGGAACTGGCTCTCAAGTGCAGCTGTCGAAACTCACCGATAGGTGCTTGGCGACAGATTTTCAACTTGAGGGTGGTGCTACCACCGTGCTATGGTTTCCTTTCGATGTTTTCCTTCACCGAAAGCTCAAGCTCAATGTAGATTCGACCCCACGACCTTCGTCGCGTTATCCGATGTCACTTACCACTGAGCTATCATCGCCTTGTGATTAAACTTGGCACACATGTAGATCATATCCTTGGGAAATCTATAATAATAGTAGATTGTTATACAAGGGGCTAAAATGACCCATTATATACGAGGTAGTTTTACTCCCGAGCTTTAGCGAGGGACTAAATAGAAACCGAGTTTTAATGGGTTTTAGCGCCGTGTGTTACACTAAACTTTTCACTACGATTGCGAAAAAATAAAACAATCCAATACAATATGAAATATGTAGTTCATAATTTCTTATTTTTGTTTCTTCTGTAACCGCAACACATTGCATCCATTCTACCAGAGATTTCCAAAATTAAAATGAAGTTCTTTTTTTATGAAACAGTAATAAGTCGAGTCTTTATTCATGATTATTCTACTTATGACTAAAGACTTTTTCGTTTTTGTAGGCTCATTGTCATTTGACACACAAAAATAAAAAATAAAATACTTTTTCCCCTAGAGGATGAATTGCTATTTTTTCACCGCTCTGGTACGCTACAATGACGGTCTTTTTGAGCAAGAGGAGTGAAAAAATAATTACATACTCTTTGGGGAAAGCGGGCGACTGGTAGTATTTTAAAAATGTTACTTTGCTGTTTTTCTTGAAGCTTCTTCTCAGTTTTTGTCTGATTTTCGAACCGGTGGTAACTTCTGGTAGCTCTACCTTCTTAAGCGGCCTAGAGCTTAAGCTGAATTATGGTTTTGAATTTGACCTCAAAACTTTTTTTAAATAATGGCGTTGTATAGTCAGCCAGTCGAGTACCAACCTACTACAAAATACCCTCACGATGTTTTCTTTCAGCGAAAGCTCAAACTCATGTAGGATTCGAAACTACGACCTCCGTTGCGGTGTTCGACGTCACTACCACTGAGCTATCATGGCATAAAACTTATGTTAATTCCGTTTTAGTTCGTAAATATAATGTTGGACACATGCAGCATTGTATTGAAGTTCCTTATCGCGCGTTGTGAAAGGGGGCTAGACGGAAAAAAATCTTACGAAAAATTGTCACCGACACTTTTTGCTATAGTAAGCTATTGTAAGCTGTGCGGCGTGCGCATGTTTCTCTGTCTGTCTCTCTCTCTCTCTTATAGAAAGCAAGCCAGATATTTTCATTTCTGAAGAAATGTTTTTTTTTTTATATATATATACTCTCTCGACTTATATAACTTATATAACTTATATAACTTCGTTCCATCCGGGTGTCCCTTGACACCTCTCAAGTTTTATTATTATACCTACTCTTGTATGATGATCAATCATTACATAATGATGCGGTTTTTGAACAGTAATTGATAATGTCTTACGGTAATTATACGGATTACCTAGGCCTAGATTCCAGAGTAATGTAGGACAGTATACATATGAGATGCGAAGGTAACTAGATACAAGTTTAGTCCAAATTGTACGTATTATTATCTATAGTTTAATTTGCCTTTTCTATTTGAACAATTTTTTTTTTTTTACAATCTCACTATGGTAAGTGATAATGTGGCCGAAAGTGGTAAGCACACACAGCCTAGATGGGAACTGGCTCTCAAGTGCAGCTGTCGGAACACACCGATAGGTGTTTGGCAACAGATTTTCAACTCGAGGGTGGTAGCCAGCCAGTCGGGTACCACAAACCTCCGTGCTATGGTTTCTTCACGATGTTTTCCTTCACCGAAAGCTCAAGCTCATTGTAGGATTCGAACCCACGACCTTCGCCGCGGTATTCGACGTCACTACCACTGAGCTATCATCGCCTTAAATAAGTTGATAAGTGTTGTTAACAACCGTTTTAAGGTAGGTATGGATACGCATAGGCACCTAATAATTCTCAAGCTCAATTAAAAAGAAAATAAAATCTCTATGGATCCGAATTAAGTTTAACAATTGTATTTGACACGTTAATTAATAGGAGTAGGGCTAGACTTTAAAAAGTTTATGAAGTTAAAAATTATTTCAGTAAAAAAATATTTTTAATACATACCTACGTAGGTAAGGAATTATAGGCACCTAATAATTCTCAAGCTCAATTAAAAAGAAAATAAAATCTCTATGGATCCGAATTAAGTTTAACAATTGTATTTGACACGTTAATTAATAGGAGTAGGGCTAGACTTTAAAAAGTTTATGAAGTTAAAAATTATTTCAGTAAAAAAATATTTTTAATACAGTTGCTCAAAACTGGTGTATTACAGGTACGTATAGCGTTCGGGATGTGGGCTATTACATACTAGTGCTTTTTTTTTACCTTTACCGAACTCGTGCGTTCTCTTTCCCAACTGTCAAAATAATGTCTATTAAATAGAAAAACCAACCATGAAGTTTTTACTAAAGAGTTTTTGTGATTCATACAAATACGTATATTTCTAAAAATAATCTACTAATTTATTTCAATATCAGATTTAATGATTTAATTGAATGAGTTAGGTTAGGTTTCATTTCATTTCATCTCATTAAATTTCATTTTCATTTCATATCAATAAAAAAAATATACTGAAGACCAAGCTGTATGGATAGTTCCCTTTGGGTGAAAAAAAAAACTCTGCTTATATTCTACGGTTGGCGCCATTTTCCAGAAATTTTCTTTGCGAGTTTAGTTGTTTGTTGCACAAAATGAGTAATTTCGACCCAATTTTTTTTTAATTAACACCACCGGGATCACTATAATTGCACAAACATTGTATGACAAATATACATGAACAATCATACGAAATTAATAATAGTTTGTCTCAAACAGTAAATACCTATGCAACCTAAAACTTCCCCAGTAAGTTTAAAAAACTGTACCAATATCAATGTACATGTGTACTATAACTTTTATAAGAAATAAATGATTAGTTAGTTGAGTTTATTGTGTTTTTATTATTTTATTAAATTGCTTAATTTTTTCGCAACTGTATTAAAAATAGTCGTTCAGTACACTTGCGGAACCGTCATTGCAACTTGTTCCGACTGTCAACCATCGCCTTCGGCTGCGCCTCGGCTCGGGTAGACATTTGTCGGAACTCTTTGCAATGACAGCCTTTCCGCACTTGTAATGAAATATACTATTTCTCTTTTTGTTAAATATGGAGGAAGGTTTAATCAATTGTAAGTTATGTATTTTTTTGTGTAATGTAGTAATATGTTTAAGTACATACAAATGTTTTGGTTTTTTAATGCTGCCAGTCTTTTGTGAACGTTAGCAGTCGACGGCGATGCGGAGGAATTCTTTGACGCACTTTTATAGTTTATTTTAGGTAGTTTTTAGATTAGATTAGTTTTAATATAGTTATAATAATGAAAATATTTTATTGATTTTATATAGTAGTCCATATAATTGTATTAAATAAGAAAGTATTTTTTTTATGATGAGGATAGGTAAATTATTATTGCTCATATTATCATCAATTTACGATCCTCAGTCAATAAGGTACATTAAGAAAATATTATAACTGTAAACAATATTGCAGACGCGAAAATAATTATACATCGCGCGATCGAAGTTCTCCAAGCGATCTACCTATCTGCATACAAGTTTCCAACATACCTAATGATACGTCAACGAGCCGCTGCAAACGCTGCAGCCGCTAAAAATAGATATTAGAAAACTTAAAAAGAATTAAATCACCGTGACCAAGGGAAATAAGGATTCGTTTTTAGGGTTCCGTACCGAAAGGGTAAAAACGGTACCCTATTACTACGACTTCACTGTCTGTCCGTCCGTCTGTCTGTCACCAGGCTGTATCTCAAGAACCGCGATAGCTAGACAGTTGAAATTTTCACAAATTATGTATTTCTGTTGCCGCTATAACAACAAATACTAAAAACAGAATAAAATGAATATTTAAGGGGGTTTCCCATACAACAAACGTGATTTTTTTGACGTTTTTACGGAACCCTTCGTGCGCGAGTCCGACTTGTACTTGGCCGGCTTTTTTATATAATAGGTAAGGTAGATACATCGATGGAGGAGTCAACCACCTTGTTCCTTAAATATATTTATATTCAAAGTAAATCTCATGTAATCATATTAAACAGTAACAGTCATTCTGAGTAATATCATAAGGGACAAAGAAGTATTTTGTTAAAATCATCACGTAGCTGCTCTTGACTTGACCGGGAAGGGAAAAGCGCTTGAAAAAACATTTTTCTTTGTTCTTTAAATAATTTGAATTAAAATTAGAATAATTTAAAAAAAAAGGTCTCTGACTGACAGACAATTGTGTGCGAGATGAGTCTGTTTGTTTAAAAAAAAGCCGGTCAAGTGCGAGTCGGTCTCGCGCATCGAGGGTTTCGTACAAATTGTAGGTGTGTCTCTGAAGAGTTTTTAATTTTTCTCCTATTTGTTGTTTTTTCTGATGTAACTACAAACTCACGGTTTTCGGATTTATTAATTTGTACCTACTACCTGATATTGCTTTTTGCCCAATTTCAGTGTTCTAAGCCAATGGGAAGTACCCTATAGGTTTTGAATGCGTTGACTTAGAAGTTATATATATTTTTTCACTGCTGCCTCAACCCAGTTCTAAGAAAAAGGGTTTTGACGGACGGACAGACAGACGGACAACAAAGTGATCCTGTAAGGGTTCCGTTTTTTCCTTTTGAGGCACGGTACCCTAAAAATTGCTTAGTTTAGGTTTCACTGGCCGAGTGAATAACTATAATATAAAATGAGTGCGATAATTTAAAAAAAGTCAATTTTAAATAGTTACTTGAGAATTACTATATCGTAATGAAAAATTAAATTAATGAACTGGCTCTCAAGTGCAACTGCCGGAACACACCAACAGGTGCTTGGCAACAGATTTTCAACTTGAGAGTGGTAGCCAGCCAGTCGAGTACTACAAAGTACCCTACCACCGTGCTGTGGTTTCCTCACGATGTTTTCCTTCACCGAAAGCTCAAGCCCATTGTAGGATTCGAACCCACGACCTTCGCCGCGGTGTCCGACGTCACTACCACTGAGCTATCATCGCCTTTATTATGAAAGGGTCCCGTATTAATAATACATTGCTAATATACAGGGTGTCTTTTTAGTAGTATGACAAATGTAAGGAGGAGATAGGTGGGCGGGTCCATAAACACATCACCATTTTCGAGATATTTCAACATTTCAAATTTATTGATTTTTGTGTTTGATTGACTCAGGTCATTTTTGTATATTTGGTAGGTGACCGGATATCTATTTTATTAGATTGAATATTTTTATTATTTATAAGATTTGTTAGTTTAATTTCTTCTGTTGTTATTTTTTATAGAAAAAGTTATAGCCCACCCATCTCCCCCCTAAGGTCGTCATACTACTTACCGGACACCCTGTATACAGGATGTAATCGTTAAGTGTGTCCAGGCGATTATTCCGTAACTATTACAGATATCTAAAAAACTTTAAACTGATATCGAAAGTACGTTACCTAATCATTAAAATGACATCAATAAGTTTTTTTTGAAATCAAACGAGAAGTATCCAAAATTTTGACATTAAACACTCCCATACATTTAGTACGAGATTAGTAGAAAGGTTTTAGTTTCCTTATTTTAAGTGGTTTAGTACTCAATTTACCTTAATCTCATTTTATGATTACGTATGATATGATAATAATGATTTTCAAGTAGATATACGTGCATATTAATTATCTTACCACTTCAAATTAGTAATAAACCTTGTTTCAATATCGCATTAATTAAAACTGGCTGAAAAGCAACACACTACAAAAATCTGCTTTGAATACAAAATTTTGTACGTACTAAAAAATAAATGTTATTCAATTAAAATATAGTTTTCTTAAAAAACAGTTTACTTTAATATCAGTAGTAACCTAAAATAACCTTTTAAAATAAGGAAACTGAAACCTTTCTACTAATCCCATACTAAATGTTGGAGCGTTTAATGTCAAAATTTTGATACTTCTAGTATGATTTGAAAATAAAAATATTGATGTAATTTTACTGATTAGGTAACGTACTTTCGATATCAGTTTAAATTTTTTGGATATCTGTAATAGTTACGAAATAATCGCCTGGACACACTTAACGATTACACCCTGTATACCTACATCCTACTTAATATTATAAATGTGAAGGTTTGGATGGATAGATGTATGTTTGTTACTCATTTACGCCAGAACGGCTGAATGGATCTGGATGAAATTTGGCATGGAGATAGATTATAGTCTGGAATAGCACATAGGCTACATTTAACCCGGGAAAAGATAAGATCACTCGTGAACGCGGGCGAAACCGCGCGGAACAACTAGTAGTTATCTATAGTTCCTAGTCCCTAACTCCACATATATTCTTGTGTTGTGAAGGACCCAGCAAGGACCTTTGCATTATGCAACACCGTCCCAGGGACAAACAATACTAGTCTCGAGTGTACATCAAACAATAACTACGTAAGTACTTAATAATTTCCGTGTTAGATACTTATCTAACTATAGCTCAGTGCGAAGGTCGTGGGTTCGAATCCTACAATGAGCTTGAGCTTTCGGTGAAGGAAAACATCGTGCGGAAACCAGAGCACGGTGGTAGGGTACTTTGTAGTACTCGACTGGCTGGATACCCTCAAGTTGAAAATCTGTCGTCAAGCACCTGTTGGCGTGTTCCGGCAATTGCACCTGAGAGCCAGTTCGCCTTTAAGGCATTGTAATAAGGTGTACAACACATTAGCAATCCCCTGGTATTGCCAATGTCTATAGGCGACGGTTTTCACTTACCATCAGGTGACCCGCCTGCCTCGTTGTCACTAGTGTGTGATATAAAAAATATATATATCATAATGAGAAATGATTTTATTATGTTCCTTTGTAATGCATAAACTAAAAAAAACACGGTCGACAACACATTGGCAATCCCCCTGGTACTGTTAATGTCTATAGGTGACGGTATTCACTTACCATTAGGAGACTCGCCTGCCTTGTTGTCATTTGTGATATATATTACCTTGAGCTTGACAAAGAGCCTTGAGCATCGACGCAGAGTTGCTAGCCCATCGGTATTCTATGGGATACATTTCGGCGAGTGTGCGACGGAATTGCACAACTTGATTCCACCAAGCCTTCCACCATCGTTATACGGTTGACATTCCATCTTCACGCACGAAGCGATTTGCTTCATCTTTCAACATGCGTACTGCAAAGGAGTGGAACTTCTTACCTGAGTCTGTGTTTCCCGATAATTACAACCTGGTAGTCTTCAAGGCTCGAGTGAACAGGTTACTTCTTGGTAAGTGTGCACCATGGTAGACCACATCATCACTTAAGATCAAGTCAGATTGTGGTCAAACGCAAACCTATTTAACAATAAAAAATAAATAGTATAATACAATAGACAGCGGAATATCGTGTATTTAATTACAGTAATTCTATATCATTATAAGGGCATGGCATTGCAAATGTAACCTGTAGGTATGTGTATGTATGTATGTAAAACGTTTATTCATTGAACTATGACTATAATCTATTACATGAAATCTGCCAAACTGCATAACAGTTTGTTGGCAGTTGAAGCTCTCTATACAAATATAACTTACTTTATTACAATATTTATACTTATCCATTATTATACTATGACAAAGTTGAGCATCCGTCAGCTCCACAACAACAGCCAACAGACGACTCCCACAGGCCCAGGCCACCCGACCACCACCACAACGAAAAAACGAGACGAGCGCCCAAACCGCCCACCGAAAACCACAAAGCACCAAACCATCACCATTTTGTTTGTTTGTCTGTCTGTCTGTTACTTATGTAATGGAGTTTAATTTTATGTTTAAATTTAAATTTTGGATATTCTTCTTTGAAGAGTTGGGTGGGAAGGCTATTATATATTTTAGGTATTAAGTAATGTGAAGTTGTGTATTTCTACTGCAGGATGAACCGTTACCATGGTTACCTACTGTTACTAAATGCTTGCAAATTGCAATGGCGTCTCTCATCGACCAGAGACACTGTGTTGTATAAACGAATAAGTGTTTTTTTTTCTAGATTTTTAATAATTCAATTTACGAAACTAAACTAATATTATAAAGAGGAGAGATTTGATTGTTTCTTACGATTTAACACAAAAACTACTGGAGCGATTTTAAAAATTCTTTCACCATTAGAAAGCTACATTATCCCTGAGTAACATAGGCTATATTTTTATCCCGGTAAAAGAGATCCCACGGGAATGCGGGTGAAACCGCGGAGGACAGCTAGTTAGTCAATAAAGTACCTATACCTATATATGAAGTAGTCATCATCATTATCATCATTTCAGCTTAGAATGGGCCACTGCTGGACATAAGCCTTTTCCATGGCGCGCCATTTCTCCCGGTTCTCAGCCATCCGTATCTAGCCGACATGGGCCCTTTTTGTCACCGGTTCATCGTGCCGGGCTCCCACGCTTCCGCTAACCGGTGCGCGGTTAATTAATAGAATACCATACAATTAATTAATAGTACCTATTCCAGTTTTTTTCTAATATACCTACAGCCATCCAACGATTTAGACTCTTTCGTATTTTTATTCGATCAGTCAGTCTACGCAAGTCAAAATCGTTGTTGTGTGAGGGCCTTAAATGAAACAAGGAATAAGAATTAGATGTTATTTTTTACTATCATAATGGTGCACGACCTAAAAAAAATCACAATTGTCAACATATTTCATCACTAGATTCACCATTACTAGAACTGTCCCTTTAGTTAATTACATTCATTACCTAATGAATGATTTCAATTAAAAGTTTTTTTTTATTTGTAATTGCGCTATAGATTTACAAAATTTACAAAAAAAATATATATACATTCCTAAATGTTAAGTGGGCGGTACTCATCCGATGTTATTTGTAGTTTGGCTCTTCTCAGCAAAAATATACGAATCTTCATGGGCGTCATCTGTCAAAATTTTCATCCTAAATTTGACAAACTTTAACCATAGATGTCGGAAGTCATCAAGTTGTTAATTTTTTACACATGTCTATTTTTCTATTGTTTTTTTTGTTTAATTATGTTTTATTTGCTGTATCCAATCCTGATAAAATGTTATGTTAAAATTGACAGCTGGGGATTCCTTTGTCGTTTTAATGTTTAATCGTATCCAGGTCTCCACGATACAGGCTTTGCCTAGTGTGGGGATCGTCAGATATCTGGTTCTACATGAACACACAAAGAGTACTAAATAATATTAACATTGTGCTATATTATGTTTTAGCTTAAAGTTGTATTTGTGTAGTTAATAAATGCTTTTGTCATTTTTCATTTTTTTTTTCATTTCAGTCTTCATTGCAGAAAGGCTGTCATTGCAAAGAGTTCCGACAAATTCGACCGAGTTCCGGTTGACAGTCGGAATAAGTTGCAATGACGACTATTTTTAATACTAAAAAAAAGCACTAGTATGTAATAGCCCACATCCCGAACGCTATACGTCCCTGCAATACACCACTTTTTGAGCAACTGTATTAAAAATACATTTATAATAGGTGCGGAAGGTATACAGGGTGTCCGATAAGTAGTGCAACAAACTTAAGGAGGAGATAGGTGGGCGGGTCACCTACCAAATATACAAAAATTACCTCAATAAATATTTCACGATTTTCAAAATGTCCTATTTAAAATTAAAAAAATATCGAAATATCTCGATAATGGTACCTTTTTACAAGCTTTTATTTAACTTTCAATGTACATAATGTATGTTTTTCCGGGGGGAATCTTGCAACTCATTTTAGAAGCAGATATCTTTAACCGTTTGAGCTGAAATTTTGTATACACGTTTAGTTTGTTTGCCAATTGCTGTGTGGCGTCATTCTAAATCTAACATGGCGGAACACCTAAGATAGCGGATTATTATTTTTTAATGCACTCCTACAATTTGAGTAACAAATGAAAGGGCTTGCTGAGAATAACTCGAAAAATAAATTGACGTCACTCTAAATCCAAATCATTTTTTAACTTATAATTTATTATTAAGCTCATTTTAGTATATGTTGGTAGGTGACCCACCCACCTATCTCCCCCTTAAGTTTGACGTATTCCTTACCGGACATCCTGTATACAAAAAGTTACATGTAAATGATAATTTTATTCTAATCATACATTTTTTAACTTTTAAAATCAAAACAATGAAGAAAATATTTTAATGCCTTTTTTCCAATACATTCATAATCATAAAACTGACAATACATTATGGTATTAGCATAATGTGAAGATAATTGATAAAATATATTTATGGATGAGCTTATGCAATAAGTCACCATATTATAACATTTTATCAAACTAGAAATGTTTTAACTATATTAATACATGAAAAAAATATTTTGTACCTCTTTTTACGAAAATTACAAGGCCACTCCGCGGAGGAGTAAAAAAGGCAGAGCTATTGTTTAACCATAGAAGGAGTGCAGAAAGCAACATTTTTTTTTTATGTGTATGTATTAGAAAAATATTTTTTCAACACTTTTTTTTATTGACAGCTATTGACGAGCTTTAGAGCTGAGAGTTAGTTATAAATAAAAATATGGAACCCTAGAAAATTGGAAACACATTTTTTCCTAAACACTTTATGGTCGAATTTCGCTCAGTGAGTTCGCCCACTGACAGTTATTGTCACTAGTTGTTTTAATCACAAATTAACCTAAATCCTAACACAAAGCGAGTTTTACTCTCATTATTTCAGAAAAATAACAACTTTGCCTAAGTGGTTTTGGATTTTCTTTATATTTTTTGTCATAATTGCCTAAATAATTACATATTTTTTTTGTTAAATTACTTGTATTACTGTTTATTAACTTTTTTTATCTATGCTAATATTATAAAGAGGTAAAGTTTGTAAGGTTGTAGGGGGTAAACTCTGGATCTATGAACCTATTTTAAAAAATATTTTACCAATAGAAAGCCACGTTATTTGTGAGTGTCATAGGCTATATTGTTATCCCGAGAAAAGATAAGATCCCACGGACACGCGGGTGAAACTGTGGGGGGCAGCTAGAGTAAAATAAAAAGATTATGCCATTCAGAATAAAACCATCCGGCGTTAGCGCATGGGTTTGTTTGCTTGTCCTTAAACTTGACGTCTAGTTGCGTGCATGCGTGTCGCGTCCGATACACGTCAGTGGCCGGCCTTTGTTCTGTTCTTATTTCAAAACGCGAGCGAAATTTAAAAATCGACTAAAGTTCGTTCGGAAAGTGAATTTATAAATGTGGCTATGGTTGTAAAGGCATAGTGCATATATTTTGTTGTGACAATTGTTTATATGAAGGTAATTTTTATTTAATTCACATTTTATTATAAACCAACAAATATGACCAACGATGTTAAAAAAAACCATAGATAATATTTTAAATTATAATTTATTTTATAAGATTTTCTTTGTACTATTACGAACAATTCAAGATCAAGAATAATCGAATCGGTGCAATCAAATAATGTAATTAAAAGCTTAAAAAATCAATTTTAATTATTTTATTTTTAAATCTTGCCATTATCTCAATAAGTTTATAGAATATTTTTATCTTTTCCAAATAATAATTATGCGATTGTTGTGTTAGTAAGCCTGTCAACAAGCTATACTTTTTTTTGTCGGTTAGCTTTGCTTAGAGCATTAACGCTTTTAGTTAAATTTTACACAAACCAAGTAAAAATAAGTATTCAAGAATATGGATATTTTTTTCGATATTTAACTCAATTTTATCATGAATGGAGCCAAGACGAGAGAATGTTGAAGTTATTTGGGTCATGACTACCGTGAGATAAACACAATTTTAAAATTACAATATTTAAATACACCCGAGATTTGAATAACAAAATTCAAGACTAGCTTCCGCCTCGCGTTTTCACCTGCAATTTTGAAACGAAAAGCATTCTATAACACTCACGGTTAAATTTCCTGAATGGGAATAGAACCCACGACCTGCGGCGTGATGGGTAGAGTGTTAACCAACCACGCCAACCGGCCCGTCAAGAAATAAAGTATCTTTCTTTTTTTCTCATCAACGAAACTCTGTTGCATGAAAAGATTTTGCGGGTGAAATGGCAGCAGAACTAGTAACAGTATAAAAAACTATAGTTAGGTCACTTGTTAGAGTAGCCATACGACGTCTACGTTTGGTTGGTGCAATCCTGCATGGTGGTGGAGTACTTGACTGGCTGGCTACCACCCTTTTGTTGAAAATCTGTCGCCAAGCACCTATCAGTGTGTTCCGGCAGTAGTATTTGAGATCCAGTTAATTTCAAGGTATTGTAAAAGGTCGACAACACATTGATAATACCGCTATGTCAATAGGCGATAGTCGCTTACCATCAGGTAGCACGACAAGTCCAAATTCCACTCGAGGGTTTTAAGGCATTATCATTACCATAAATCTAAATGCTTTTAGTATTTTATGGTGAAGATATAAATATTGTTTTTTTTTATTCTGAATAAGCTTGTATTTGACCACAATCTCACCATGGTAAGTGATGATGTGGCCGAAGGTGGTAAGCACAAAAAGCCTAGATGGGAACTGGCTCTCAAGTGCACCTGTCGGAACACACCGATAGGTGATTGGCGACAGATTTTCAACTTGAGGGTGGTGGCCAGCCAGTCGGGTATTACAAAGTACCTACCCTACCACCGTGCTACCGTGCTATGGTTTCCTCACGATGTTTCCGAAAGCTCAAGCTCATTGTAAGATTCGAACCCACGACCTTCGCCGCGGTATCCGTTACTTACCACTGAGCTATCATCGCCTTAAAATCACTTTGCGAGTAACTTTTTCCATTCTTCATAAGGATGTGTGAAAACGAAACGGGACTTAACTTTTAGCAAACATTAAGCAATATGTTGTACCTTCTCCATTATTTAACTACATAGAGGTATATAACACAATAATAATAAAAATAAATTAGTTAACCAGCGTTAGTTATTAACAACTAGCACTATGCTGAGCTGGGACCGTTTTGTGGCAATATAATCTATTTTTTTTATTTTTTATTTTTTACTCTTATAGTTTTTTTTTAATTAGTTTTTATTTTGTATCATATCAAATTTTGTATTATTTTTTATAATTATTTTTTTTGCCACAAATAAATTTATTTTCTTTCTTCTTCTTTCTTCTTTTAGTACAGTCATTTGGTCGAAAAAATAGAGGTTACCTGGAAAGTTTTCCGGGAGTTTTGAAATTTGGCAATTTTATAGATTTTGGGATGCTCTTGCCAAATTTCAACTTTGCCACCTCGTATGGCTGCCGCTCGCGCCGCCATATTGAAAAAATGGCGCCGAAAAGCATTTTTTTGATAATAACTCCTTTCTGGCGCATTTTACAGGAAAAACATATTTATACAAAATAAAAGTAGAGAAAATTTCCTACAATTTATGTCTTAACCTTTTCTTTCCTAAAATCAATAGTTTCGGCGTACGAGCACCGTAAACCATTATACATCCACGCCAACGTGTAATATTTACTTTAAACTGTTCATATTGTGATTTGTAAATTATAAAAATTATACGAGGTTAAATATTGTTCCATAGAATGAAAACCTACCTAACTACTAGTCTACCATGTCTAGCTAGTCTGTTATGTCTCCGCAGGTATAAAGGAATGCGTCCCTTTTGTGTCAGGCCCCCTTCTTTCCCTTCTAAGAAACATCTGGCCCCAGCTGAGCTCAATAGAAATATTTAGTCTGAGTCATCAGTATACGTTTATCATTTAACAGTGTCGTTTGCATTTACAGAGCCATGGCTTCTAATGAAGTAAACTGCTTTATTTGTGGTGATATACTGCAAGAAAGTGAAGTTATTGAAGTGAAGGAAAAAGGATTGGAAACTTTTCGTAAGTCAAGTATAAAAAGATGATAATGAGAAGCTAATCGCTGCAGCTTTGCGTAGAGGAAGTGATGGTACAACTTCTCAAGTACAACTAAGATCTACACGTCCGTAGTTGTATTTGAGAAGTTGTACCATCACTTCCTCTACGCAAAGCTGCAGCGATTAGCTTCTCATTATTATATCGTTTTCGACACGCATCGTGAACTACTATGGATTTTAATCTCACCAAAAGTTTGTATTTATTGTCTTTTCTTTTTATACTTGACTTACGAAAAGTTTCCAATCCTTTTTCCTTCACTTCAATAACTTCACTTTCTTGCAGTATATCACCACAAATAAAGCAGTTTACTTCATTAGAAGCCATGGCTCTGTAAATGCAAACGACACTGTTAAATGATAAACGTATACTGATGACTCAGACTAAATATTTCTATTGAGCTCAGCTGGGGCCAGATGTTTCTTAGAAGGGAAAGAAGGGGGCCTGACACAAAAGGGACGCATTCCTTTATACCTGCGGAGACATAACAGACTAGCTAGGCATGGTAGACTAGTAGTTAGGTAGGTTTTCATTCTATGGAACAATATTTAACCTTCGTATAATTTTTATAATTTACAAATCACAATATGAACAGTTTAAAGTAAATATTACACGTTGGCGTGGATGTATAATGGTTTACGGTGCTCGTACGCCGAAACTATTGATTTTAGGAAAGAAAAGGTTAAGACATAAATTGTAGGAAATTTTCTCTACTTTTATTTTGTATAAATATGTTTTTCCTGTAAAATGCGCCAGAAAGGAGTTATTATCAAAAAACTGCTTTTCGGCGCCATTTTTTCAATATGGCGGCGCGAGCGGCAGCCATACGAGGTGGCAAAGTTGAAATTTGGCAAGAGCATCCCAAAATCTATAAAATTGCCAAATTTCAAAACTCCCGGAAAACTTTCCAGGTAAAAATACTAAATGACTGTACTATTTCTAAATTAGTCGGCAAGGATACCGTAAATAGAAAGGTAATGAACTTGACATTAATTATTTAGATTTCTATAATACTAAGCTTCCGCCCCGCAGTTTCACCCGCGTTCCGATAAAATGATAAAAATTTACTAGTTTCAGATTTATTCCTTTGTATTCAACCAAGATCACGGGTTATAGTTTTGATCTCTATATACATATATGGGTCAGTGATAAAAATGACGATTTTTGGACGTTAATATCTAAATAACCGTTTGAGGTGTGTTTATGAAATTTGGAGCACATATTGTTCTTGCAAGTTATAATACATGAGTCAAATTTGACATGTTTATGTGAAATAGTTTTTGAGTTATGAGGTGGTCAAAAGTGGCTCCAAATGGTTCGTGTAAATATACACACGGTGCGCATCTGTCAGCAGGACTCAAACTCAAAACTCATTTATTCAGTTTAGGCCCTGGTAAGGCACTTATGAACGTTACAATTGACTCTACCACCGGTTCGGAATACAATTAAACTGAGAAGACTCCGGCAAGAAACTCAGGACATATCAATAATCGCCATTGTTACCTTTGTATTTTTGTTTTTCTGGATAAGCTTGTGTTTGACCACAATCTCACCATGGTAAGTGATGTTGTGGCTGTAGGGGTAATTACACAAGCCTAGAAGGAAACTGGAAAATGGAGCTGTCGGAATACACTGATAGGTGCTTGGCGACAGATTTTCAACTTGAGGGTGGTAGCCAGTTGAGTACTACCACCGTGATTTGGTTTCCTCCCGATGTTTTCCATTACCGAAAGCTCAAGCTCATTATACGATCGAACCCACGACCTTCGCCGCGGTATCCAACGTCACTACCACTGAGCTATCATCACCTTAACCTGTATGGGATTGATATAAGAGAACAGCGTATTTTCCTACTAATATTATAAATGTGAAAGTTTGGATGGGTGTATGTTTGTTACTCATTTACGCCAGAACGGCTGAATGGATCTGGATGAATTTTGGCATGGAGATAGATTTATAGGCTTTGGAACACATAGGCTACTTTTTTTCCCGGGAAAAGATAAGATACCTCGGGAACTCGGGTGAAACCGCGAGGAACAGCTAGTAAATCTATACTTCATAATATTTACGCCCTCCGCGGTTTCACCCACATTCCAGTGGGATTTAATCTGTTACCGGGATATACATATAGCCTATGATGCTTAGGGATAATGTAGCTTTCTGATGGTGAAAGAATTTTTAAAATCGGTCGAGTAGTTTTTTAATTAAATCGTAACAAACAAACAAAGAAAATCTAATCATTCCTCTTTATAATATTAGTTTAGATTACATCAAATAGACCTCTCTAATGCGCCTAGGTAGTAAAAGTGAACTAATGCATAGAAAAGCACGATTTCTATCCGATTTAATTCCAAATCCCCAGATGTTAATTATTGTGTGTATAATAATAATAATAAATACTCATTATTGTGTACACAGACAAAAATACAACAAGCGAACAGAAAAAAAAAACTAAACTTAGTGATAACAACACAGGCGCTTAATCTGTTGACTTGCGACATTAACCTGTCAAACAACTCGTCAATTCGCGCCCAATTGTCAAGTAAATGTCTTCGTCCCGATTGTCCCATTTGAGAACCAAGTGGTGCGGACTCTGAAACCCCGATTGTCCCAAGAAAGAACTGACAGGTTAAGCTATAGGTTAGGTATACTTATAATTATGTACAATGTCGTATGATTCCTAATAATATATTTTAATTTATGTTTGATTTGCTAAAACAGGTGGGTAAGATAATAAAACAAAAAAAAACCGAAAATTAACTAAAATAAAGTAAAATAAATTAGACGAACCAATTACATTTAAAAATACACCATTTAAAAATATTAATAAAAAAAATAAAAAAATCGATTTCGAAAGCAGTGTAGCTCTATTCCTTAAAATTGTATGGTATTTTAAAAGCCATAGACAAGCCTAGAGAATAGAGTTACTCTTTTGACGAAATATGTTTTTTTAATACCGGTTACCTAAGCCCTTCAGGAACTATACCGTAAAGCACCATTAAACTTTGTCTAACTAGCTTTTTTAATACAGTTGCTTGAAAAGTGGTGTATTGCAGGGACGTATAGCGTTCGGGATGTGGGCTATTACATACTAGTGCTTTTTTTTTACCTTTCCCGAACTCGTGCGTCTCTTTCCCAACTGTCAAAATAATGTCTATTAAAAAGAAAAACCAACCATGAAGTTTTTACTAAAGAGTTTTTGTGATTGGATATTTCCCTTTGGATGAAGAAAAAAAAAACTCTGCTTATATTCTACGGTTGGCGCCATTTTCCAGAAATTTTCTTTGCGAGTTTAGTTGTTTGTTGCACAAAATGAGTAATTTCGACCCTATTTTTTTTTAAATTAACACCACCGGAATTACTATAGTTGCACGAACATTGTATGACAAATATACATGAACAATAAATAAAAAATAAATACGAAATTAATAATTACCAATTTCAATGTACATGTGTACTATAACTTTTATAAGAAACTAGCTGTCCCGGCAGACCTTGTTCTGCCCTATTTTTCTAAAACGCGTCTTTGTTTTGTTTCGATTGACGTCAAATGTTTGACAGCTGGGTGTTTGTATGGGAAAAAGAAAAGGGCTGTTTTTAGGGTTTTCCCGGCAATTATTCGAATTTTTCTCGCCGTAAAAACCATCCTTGGACTTCAACGAACATTTAAAAAAAAGAATTGGCCAAATTGGTCCAGGCGTTGTTGAGTTATGCGCTTACCAACACATTTTGCGATTCATTTTTATATTATAGATAAATGATTAGTTAGTTGAGTTTATTGTGTTTTTATTATTTTATTAAATTGCTTCATTTTTTCGCAACTGTATTAAAAATAGTCGTTCAGTACACCTGCGGAACCGTCATTGCAACTTGTTCCGACTGTCAACCCTCGCCTTCGGCTGCGCCTCGGCTCGGGTAGACATTTGTCGGAACTCTTTACAATGACAGCCTTTCCGCACTTGTAATGAAATACACTATTGCCCCGCTTTATTATACAAAAAGTTAGTAATATTTTTAACATTTTTATTTCTGTTTATCTAAGTATGCACCCATGTTATCGATGTATCTCAGAAGAAGTCAGGTATGGGAGGCAACAAACTCTTCAATGGTTTTCTTAATTTTTCTTTCCGTATGAACTTTCTACAAATATAAGAAAACTTAAAAAAAGACAAATTAAATTAAAGTCGTTCTCATGGCGTGACCAAGGGAAATAGGGATTCATTAAGATAGATAGATAAGATAATTATAAATAGTTTAAAAAACATGTGGTATTAGGAAGCTAATTCAAATGGCCTTCTTGTTACTTTTGGCAATATGAATATCAAGGCAAAATCATTTCGATTGATCTTGAAATATCTTAAAAAAAAATTATGTTATGTTACCTAGTTGGTCAAAAACTGCGGAAACCGACGCGCGCGTATTGTCCGACCAATATTAATCAGACTTTTAATTGACGTTTCAAACTAAAAAAAACATTAGTAATGATGATTTTATAGTTTTTTAGTAATATATTTAAGTGTGTGTAATTCGACATTAAACGGTAATTGAATCTGTCAAAGTCAAGGACGATTCTTAAAGGTTTTGTATTCTGGTGTTATGGACTTATGGAGGTTGTTATATAAAAAGCATTTGTTTTTTATATATTTTTAAAGGATTTTTTTATATTGACGCTTGTTAAGATAATCTCTTTGATTGTGTGTGAAATATTAAGGTGCGTGAAAAATTCTTGATGACTTAAACATATTACAAAAAAAAATTCTAAATTTAGCCTATGTTCATCACGGATAACGTAGATTTCTAATGGTGAAAGATTTTTTCTCATCGGTCCAGTAGTTTCAGAGCCTATTCAATGCAAACAAACAATCAAATCTTTCCCTTTTATTATATAATAATACTAGCTGTTACGCGCGGTTTCACCCGCGTTCCCGAGGGACCTTATCTTTTCCCGGGATAAAAAGTAGCCTATGTGCTATTACAGACTATAATCTATCTCTATGCCAAATTTCATCCAGAACCTTTCAGCCGTTGTGGCGTAAAAGAGGAACAAACATCCAAACTTTCACATTTTATGGCGATGATAGCTCAGTGGTAAGTGACGTCGGTAGGTAACAATGGCGATTATCGATATGTCCTGAGTTTCTTGCCGGAGTATTCTCAGTTGAAGTGTATGTTGAACCGGTGGTAGAGTCAATTGTAACGTTCATAAGTGCCTTACCAGGGCCTAAACTGAATTAAGGCGATGATAGCTCAGTGGTAAGTGATGTCGGATACCGCGGCGAAGGTCGTGGGTTCGAATCCTACCATGAGCTTGAGCTTTCGGTGAAGGAAAACATCGTGAGGAAACCATAGCACGGTGGTAGGGAACTTTGTAGTATCCGCCTGGCTGGCTACCACCCTCAAGTTGAAAATCTGTCGCCAAACACCTGTCGGTGTGTTACGACAGCTGCACTTGAGAGCCAGTTCTCATCTAGGCTTTGTGTGCTTACCAACTTCGGCCACATCATCACTTACCATGGTGAGATTGTGGTCAAACACAAGCCTATCCAGAATAATAAAAACTTGAGAGGTGTCAAGGGACACCCGGATGGAACGAAGTTATGTAAGTCGAGAGAGTATATATATATATATATATATAAATAGAAATGAAAATATCTGGCTTGCTTTCTATAAGAGAGAGAGAGAGAGAGAGAGAGAGAGACCGACAGAGAAACATGCGCACGCCGCATAGCTTACAATAGCACACCGACACAAAAGTGTCGGTGACTATTTTTCGTGAGCATTTTTTCCGTCTAGCCCCCTTTCACAACGCGCGATAAGGAACTTCGTTATAATATTAATAAGATTAGTAAGAATATTAGTATAGATATGTTTATAAGCCCCATCTCTGTTTCAACATAAATTCAAGAAAATATTTATGTTAGGTATTAACCTCTAAGGATAAAGAATGTCATTGTTTGTTTGTTTGTCATCTGACTTGTCATTACAAAGCTCAGTGAATATTGTAATATGTCACCTTATTTAAAGCAGTTTAAACCTTCAAAATCTTCTAAAGGTGAACAACCTTAAGTACTGTTTAAAATTCAAATACCATATCTAGTATTAAAATTCAGCTTCCGTAAGTTTATGTAGTACTAGCTGTCGCCCGCGGTTTCACCCGCGTTCCCGTGGCATCTTATCTAACAATATAGCCTATGATACTCTCAAATAACGTGGCTTTCTACTGGTAAAAGAATTTTCAAAATCGGTTCAGTAGATCCAGAGATTACCCCCTACAACCTCACAAACTTTACCTCTATTAATATTAGTATAGATTGTAGAGATAAGTAGGTATTTCTTATTATACCGGATTGCGTACGAATAATTTATCAATCAAACTTGACCTTTCTTTTGTTGCTTCTATAGTTTAGTTTAGAATGCCAGTGACCTTTGGAAATATATGAACACGAGATTATAAGGCGATGATAGCTCAGTGGTAAGTGACGTCGAATACTGCGGCGAAGGTCGTGGTTTCGAATCCTACAATGAGCTTCAGCTTTCGGTGAAGGAAAACATCGTGAGGAAACCATAGCACGGTGGTAGGGTACTTTGTAGTACCCGACTGGCTGCCTATCACCCTCAAGTTGAAAATCTGTCGCCAAATACCTATCGGTGTGTTCGGACAGCTGCACTTGAGAGCCAGTTCTCATTTAGGCTTTGTGTGCTTACCATCTTCGGCCACGTCATCACTTACCATGGTGAGATTGTGGTCAAACACAAGCCTATCGAGAATAAAAAAAAAATAAAGCAATTGATAAATCTTTACGGATAGTTTAATCGTAATTAAATTCCAAGTGTAGTTGTATACCTAAATACGTCTATGAGGTTGCCCATTAAATTCGTTCGATCGTGACGTGATTTTTTACATCATATTTATTTAAGATCATTATTACGTGAAGAAAAAACTTTATGACCTCTGTTTTTCAATCGATATTCTTTTTTTTGTTTAGTTTTTTCTGTTTATTGACGAGCTTTAGTGTTATCAATAAAAGACGATGGAATCTTTTTAGGGTTCCGTACCCAAAGGGTAAAAACGGGACCCTATTACTAAGACTTCGCTGCCTGTCCGTCCGTCTGTCCATCTGTCTGTCACCAGGCTGTATCTCAAGAACCGCGATAGCTAGACAGATGATGTATTTCAGTTGCCGCTATAACAACAAAAATACTAAATACAGAATAAAATAAATATTTAATGGGCAAAAAAATCACGTTTGTTGTATGGGAGCCCCCCTTGAATATTTATTTTATTTATAGTATTTGTTGTTATAGCGGCAACAGAAATACATAATTTGTGAAAATTTCAACTGTCTAGCTATCGCGCTTCTTGAGATACAGCCTGGTGATGTTATCGAGCAAAAAAGGGCAAAAAAACATTTATTTTATTTTGTTTTTAGTATTTGTTGTTATAGCGGCAACAGAAATACATAATTTGTGAAAATTTCATCTGTCTAGTTATCGCGGTTCTTGAGATACAGCCTGGTGATGTTATCGAGCAAAAAAGGGCAAAAAAACATTTATTTTATTTTGTTTTTAGTATTTGTTGTTATAGCGGCAACTGAAATACATAATTTGTGAAAATTTCATCTGTCTAGTTATCGCGGTTCTTGAGATACAGCCTGGTGATGTTATCGAGCAAAAAAGGGCAAAAAAACATTTATTTTATTTTGTTTTTAGTATTTGTTGTTATAGCGGCAACAGAAATACATAATTTGTGAAAATTTCAACTGTCTAGCTATCGCGCTTCTTGAGATACAGCCTGGTGATGTTATCGAGCAAAAAAGGGCAAAAAAACATTTATTTTATTTTGTTTTTAGTATTTGTTGTTATAGCGGCAACAGAAATACATAATTTGTGAAAATTTCAACTGTCTAGCTATCGCGCTTCTTGAGATACAGCCTGGTGATGTTATCGATCAAAAAAGGGCAAAAAAACATTTATTTTATTTTGTTTTTAGTATTTGTTGTTATAGCGGCAACAGAAATACATAATTTGTGAAAATTTCATCTGTCTAGTTATCGCGGTTCTTGAGATACAGCCTGGTGATGTTATCGAGCAAAAAAGGGCAAAAAAACATTTATTTTATTTTGTTTTTAGTATTTGTTGTTATAGCGGCAACTGAAATACATAATTTGTGAAAATTTCATCTGTCTAGTTATCGCGGTTCTTGAGATACAGCCTGGTGATGTTATCGAGCAAAAAAGGGCAAAAAAACATTTATTTTATTTTGTTTTTAGTATTTGTTGTTATAGCGGCAACAGAAATACATAATTTGTGAAAATTTCAACTGTCTAGCTATCGCGCTTCTTGAGATACAGCCTGGTGATGTTATCGAGCAAAAAAGGGCAAAAAAACATTTATTTTATTTTGTTTTTAGTATTTGTTGTTATAGCGGCAACAGAAATACATAATTTGTGAAAATTTCATCTGTCTAGTTATCGCGGTTCTTGAGATACAGCCTGGTGATGTTATCGAGCAAAAAAGGGCAAAAAAACATTTATTTTATTTTGTTTTTAGTATTTGTTGTTATAGCGGCAACTGAAATACATAATTTGTGAAAATTTCAACTGACTAGCTATCGCGGTTCTAGAGATACAGCCTGGTAAAAGACAGACGGACGGACGGCCGGACAGGCGGACAGACGGACAGACGGACAGACGGACAGACGGACAGACGGACAGACGGACAGACGGACAGACGGACAGACGGACAGACGGACAGACGGACAGACGGACAGACGGACAGACGGACAGACGGACAGACGGACAGACGGACAGACGGACAGACGGACAGACGGACAGACGGACAGACGGACAGACGGACAGACGGACAGACGGACAGACGGACAGACGGACAGACGGACAGACGGACAGACGGACAGACGGACAGACGGACAGACGGACAGACGGACAGACGGACAGACGGACAGACGGACAGACGGACAGACGGACAGACGGTCCCGTTTTTACCCTTTGGGTACGGAACCCTAAAAATGAAATGAAAATGTTTTTTTATTCAATTACGCCTAAACAAGCACTTATGAATAGTTTTGACTCTAATGTACGGTTCGGAAGGTTGCTTTTGCTGAGAAGAGCCGGCAATAAACTCAGCAATTATTCTTTTCAAAAACACATACACAATACACCTATCTAGTCTCACTGATAAATATCAGCGTGTTAGGGCGGCAAAATAATAACAAAGAGAGTTTAATGATGACTGACTAAGTAAATAACAAACTCGCAAAGACCAGCCCCCACAAGCACATTTTCACAAGTATGACGCGTGTGGCGGCCACCGTCCTCCTCTCACATATTGTAGGGAAGTGTGCAAAGTTACCTGTCTGTCTGAATGGGATTTATGTCGGGGACGGGACGAACAATATACAAATAGAATTATATTAAAGTTATCAATCTACGATTAAAGTTATCCTAATGCCTAGGCCGCATTCATCGCGACCACATCATGCGCGTTGTAAAGTTTATCGCGATGTACAAATGTAGAAAACAGAATGTGGCCGCGCAAGCGGAGTTAATCGCGATAAAACTCTTTGATGTGCGAGAGTTTACCGACAGCGGAGCGATGTGCCGGCAGTGCCTGAAGCTTCACCCGAAGTGCCGAAGTTTTGTGTATATCTGGCTACATACATCGCGATAGCCCGAATATCCGCGTTATTGCGACGAGTGCGACCTAGGCATAATAGTAATTACTCAGCTCGATCGGTAGTGACTTCAAATTCCGCAATATCCTAAGGAAACACACTTTCAAGTTTATAAAAAACTAGCTATACTCCGCGGTTTCATCCGCGTTCCCGTGGGAGATTCGGGATAAAAATATAGCCTATGTTACTCAAGGATAATGTAGCTTTCTATTGGTGAAATAATTTTTAACATCGGTCTAGTAGTTTAAGTTTATTCGTTACATATGAGGTCCTCTTTATAATATTAAGTATAGACGTATTAATGCTTACGTTACCATCAATATTTTTTAAATAATGGATTGCGGTATCATATTACGTATGATATGTTTAAAGATTAAATTAATTAGATTTTATTTCATCTTCAAAATTTATCGAGGTCACGGGTGACCAGCGCTTTTTCCGCCAGCGCATCAGCCTGGCCTTCCAAAGAGGAAACGCTGCCAGCTGGCTGGGAACCTTGCTGATCGGCAGCAGCGGCAGCCTCGCGGAAGTTTATTTTATCTATAGATTGTATATTTTGTACAATTGTTTTAAATGAATTATTATATTTAACATTGCTAAATATTATCTAAATTCAAGTTATCTACTAACTATTAATGTAGGTATTTATTCGATTTAATAATATGAATATTAATCATTTTAGCAAAAGAATATGAAAATAGAAACGATAACTTTTTTGCACACAGTACTTTGCACAAACATCATATTAGCCAGGTGTATGTTAAATCGCCTTAAGCACCTTCTATCTTGCTGTGCAGCCCGCCAATGTCATCCACGATGCACGATGAAAAACGAACGTGAATAGGCTTGCTGGACGTGGCCTTGGCCGAACGTACAGCAAGATGGATGGTGCGTAAGGCCCTTTTCATCATGCATCGTGCATGGCCTTAGCGGGCTGTACAGCGGGGATGGACATGCCCGAGTAATATCTTCTTTTTCTTATCCTTATCCCACGCTAGGTGGGGTCGGCACAAAATGTTTTTCTCTTCCACTTCGCTCTATCACTAGTCGTCTCAATACTCACACCTTACATAAACATATCATTCTTCACGCAGTCCATCCATACCTTCTTCGGCTTTCTTCTACCTCTATATCCATCCACACTCATACTCAATACTCTTTTTAGAGTACATACCTATTTGATTAATCTTCAGTTATGTATTAATGACAAAATTATACGAGAATACAGGTGACGACATAGCGACATTAAATTAAAACACGATCACTACTAGTCAATCAAAAGACTTTGTAATAATTAAATCGGGTATTACATACAACACACAAAAAGCGAAATTTTCAAACAAACTAATTCTGAAAATAACACTCTTTAATAATATTACCTACTGACCTCAAATGACTATGGGCACAGTTTTAGGCAAAGACAGGCCGCCGCGGTTCCTTTGTAATGTTTCATACATGCAAGTAGGCATCGACACTCGCGCACCGCACTAATAAGGATTTTAACGCTATGGTTATAAGTTCTAAATTTAATCAACCGCCGATTTCTGAGCCGCACATTTTATTTGGTTGTGTTTTATGCATGTAGGTAAATCAATTTTTTTTTCCATTTAGCTAGGTGAATGACTTATAAAGTAGCCTTGCGAAATCGTTAGGTAAAGGTGTTAAAATGATTAAAGTGAAAATAATTTCCTGTGGCTATACCGTTCAATGTAATTTCATGATACTTGGTGTACGAACTACTATCGCGATACCCAATAATAATATGTGGTTTAAATTAATGTCGTTATGTCGTCACCACCCTGTATAACTTTAAGGTTGAATAATAAATACGTAAATTTAGTACAATATAATTCCAAAAGTCTATAGGTATTTCCATAAAAATTTCATTTTTAACCATCAAATAACTGTAATAAACAAATCTAATATTCAATGCGGAAAACACTGAAGTTTTAGTTAGCATGAAAAAATGATATAAATTCAAATAAATGAATTACCAATAAAATTAATTATTCATACTCCGGAAGCTAGTATGAAATTATTCTGACGCACAAAAATCAAATTTAAATACCAATTTAGTCCCTGATAAGTGACTTAGAATGATAGGTAGGTAATAGTCGGTATTAGCTAATATTTCAGGAGCTATGTAACTATTTATCAATTACTCATCCTCCAATTAAGCACTCGAGCCGTCATTGGTCATTAATCTTATCACAATATGGCTGGATGTCACATAGACTACAATCATGTGTGCATAGTCTGTCATATGACTTGATGACGTAGTTGTCTATGGTTCGTCCCATTACTGGCTTTCGTCCTGCAGTTTTACGGATAAATTAAAGTCTATACGTCATCCAAAACCGGTGGTGGAGTCAATTGTAACGTTCATAACCAGGGCCTAAACTGATAAATGAGCTTTGAATTTGCAAGAAATTTATCTATTATGTATGTCTGTGTTTTTGTAACTTGAGGAGCCTATGTCGTAAACAATAGGCACGTGACTTCAAAATGTACGTTATTTTAAATGTAATTCTTATTGTTACAAAAACATACCTACACATTTATTTTCAAAATTTATCATGATTTAATAGCTAAATTTAATCATCAAAAAGTGTCTGTTTTTAAATTCCCTCGCAAGTTTCCAAAATGCTATTCTATTGGTGGAACAAAACGTGACGTCATTTTTCATTTTCGACGTTTTCTCTCGACAAGTTGTTTGATGGTTTCTAGTGGTTATTTATAGGTTTCGCGGTTGTTTCATATTAAGTTATTAGTTTTCTGTGCTTTTCGATGGTAGTAAACTGATTTTATCATTTACTTTTTTCAGTAACTTTGTGAACCAAATCTGACGTCTCAAAATAAGCGCGCCAAAATGGCCGCGTTTAAATCACCCGAAAATGATAGTGATTTTAATATATTTTTTTAGCTTAGTGGTTAAGATTTTGGATGTGTTATTATATTTTTTGGGTGATGTAATAACCCATAGAAACGTTTAAAACAATAAAAAAATACGTGCATATTCCCTATACAAACAAATACTTAAAGTATTTTTCATGCCCCCATCTCGGAAAGAGTATTTTTTGTCTTCGATATCTGAGTGTAAAAGCCGTTTTTATCCGCTAGAGGATAAAGTAAATTTGTGAATTCAAAACATCATTAAACCTATTTACTTCTCCCTCCACGATGCCGAATTTATCATACAACCTTTTTTAATTTGTTAAAAACTCAGACTAAAAAGCAGACTCAGACTAGAGAGCAAATTAAAAAACCGGCCAAGTGCGAGTCGGACTCACGCACGAAGGGTTCCGTAAAAACGACAAAAAAATCACCTTTGTTGTATAGTACTTAAATATTTATTTTATTTTGTTTTTAGTATTTTTTATTATAGCGGCAACAGAAATACACAATTTCAACTGTCTAGCAATCGCGGTTCTTGAGATACAGCCTGGTGATAGACAGAGAAGTTGCGTTTTGCGTTTAGTCATTTCCTCGCTGAGGTGGGATGAAAAGTTACGTGTTGTACTCTAGCGCAAAGATTTTCTTCCTCGTGCTCTTTTGATTCCCTCGCTAATGCTCAGTCAATTTTAGAATCCTTTGCTTGCTCTGTCATCAAAATTGAGCACGCGGTTTAAAAGCAACTTTGCTATCTTTTATAACAAATATCTATTTTTTATTTATTGGCAGGTACATTGTTTAATAGATTAAACAAAAAACGGGTTCAAAATGTCAACATCATTACCTAGCTAGGATAAAGCAAAATAAAATCAAATTTTTTTTAATTATCGTTTGGCGTCACACACCTTGTGTATTTCGCGAATATCAACAAGTAGGTTATATAATATTCTTCTTATTTTATAAATGTGAACGTTTGGATGGATGTTTGTTAGTCTTTCACGCAAAATCGGCTGAACGGATTTGAATAAAATTGGCACACAGGTAGATCATATTCTAGAATAACACATAAGATAGGTACTTTTTATCCCGCGAAAGGATAAGATCCCACGGGAACGTGGGTGAAACCGCGGGGGACAGCTAGTATTTTTTTTTATTGTTTAAAGGAAGAACTTACAGCCTAGAATACAATATTCATGTAAGATATAAACAACATAAAAAAAACAAGGCCAATTACAAATCCTTCACCAATAGAAGTAGGTTAAAGTAAAAAAAGTTACATGTTACAAACAAGATGATAATCAAAGCAAATTAAATTCAGCAAAAGTAAATTAAATAGAACAAAAGAGTTTTTTAAGCAAAAAAATTACAACAGGAAACGATACATTAAGCTGAAATCCGTATGTTATACATTACATTAGCCACGGTACATTACATTCACTGTAAAGTCTAGTCCTCGTCCGTACAAGTTCGGTCAGGTTTTACGTATATGCTCGTGCGAAGTCGGAGCGGTTCGCTAGTATAGGTATATTTTTTTTTTCTATTCCAGAACCATGCTACAAAGAACTACCTCATCCAGGCTTGCGGCCGTCCTACTGGCAGTTGTCATCAGATCTACTTCATCAGGCGCTTATGAACCGCGGCCTGACATAGGCTACCCAGCTGGCCTCATACCTGACTGTAAGTGAAGGAGTGAACGAAATATAAGTACAAAGAAATGTACAAAATTAAACTATTATTAAGGCTCGCTGCCTTTTAGTAGTTGCATATGATATGTAAGTCAGATCTTACTTTGGTAATATCCATCTGACAGACAACTCTACCACCGCGCGCGCTCTTTGGTTAAATGAGTTTTGAGTTTGAGGCTGTATGGGCTAAGACCCTTGGCCTGCAATATAATAGAGGATTGTAAAATTCACACACTCTCGTCCCTTTTCACAAAATCCCAATGATTGCAGGAAAGCGAGAGAAAAACAAAAGAAGCTGATTTTATGTATTAATCTGTTGACTCGCGACTTTAACCTGTCAAACAACTCGCGCACAGTTTTCAAAATTTCAGAATTCGCGCCCAATTTTCAAGTAAATGTCATCGTCCCGATTGTCCCATTTGAGAACCAATTGGTGCGGTCTCTGAAACCCCGATTGTCTGTCCCAAGAAAGAACTGACAGGTTAATTTTTTTTTCATAGTTCGCCGTAATGGCTGATCGCATTTACGTTAGTAAAACTTCTGCGCTAAACGCATTCTATGCGGTCGAAGTCGCAGGCAAAAGATAGTCATCGATTTCATTTGAATCTCGTTAGAACATTTAACAAAATCAATAATTAATATTCTTTATATAGTGAATAAAGTCAGCGGTTGACACTGACACACAAGTAGTAAGCGACTAGCTTGGGAGACCATGACCCTCGCGTGGTAATTTCATGTCGGTAGCATAAAGATGCGGCGATGTTTGAGCGGGAACGTCCAAAATTTAATGTACATTGATGAATCTATTTAAACTTTACGGGGAATGTGGGCATAGGTGTTGTTGTTTTTTTTAAGGTTTTTGGTTTGGTATGAAATGGCTTAAAGGTCTAGCCTTTAAGAAATTTCTTTACTTTAAATATTCTTCTTTTATGTTGTAGTCACGTTATATTGTCACATTCACTGACCGGCCAGGTTTATGGAAATTGGCGGTTCCACTTAAATTTTTCACGGACTTTTTTGGACAACCTGAAAAGTCACAATACACGCTTTAATTTCATTTCACTTCACTTGTGTAATTGATCTTTATTGGACGAAACACCACCGATATTATTCAAGTACGATATAAAACGTGATTTATTTACAGGTTTTATTTTGAATCGACAAATCAATAAAAAGAACCCGTAAAGACGTATGGTTTTTTTTATTATAGGATGGTACTCTATAAAAGCAATTAATACTTTTATTATTTACAAGCGTAAAATTTATTGACGACTCATGTAATGAGTACTAGCTGGCCCCCGCGGTTTCACTCGCGACCCCGAGGAAATTCCTACCTGTGTGAAAGAGTTACAAAATCTTTACATCCTGACAAACTTTCGCATTTATAGTAAGAAGCGTATCCGTGCGTTTAAACTGCGCGTCAGTGTACTTACAGTAGCGTTTACATAATATTCAAACTTGAACTGTTATGTCATTAAAATATTTATAAGCCGTTTATAAAATAGATACAGTTGTATTTAGGATAAGGTTATTAATATTCCGCTAAGGTATAGAAAAGTGTGTATTTGAGCCATAAAAGTTGAAACTGTAAAGCCATGTAAGCTATACAGTAGCGGCTTAGTCAAAACTGTTTTTAATAATAAATCGTTAATAGTACTAAATCTATCAAAATGCTTTTTTTTTTAAAAAAAAATATCCTTGGTATTTTTTCACACATGGCTATCTGATCCCAAACTAAGCAGAGGTTGTACCATGGAAACCATAATAATATCTTAGTGTTGCTAAATAGGCTATACTCACTTACTTTCAGGTGATGCTTATCAAGATATTTAAAATAAAAAGAATAGATGAATCTATTAGCTCCTTGTATATAAAACTAGCTGATCCCCGCGGTTTTACCCGCATTCCCGAGGCATCTTATCTTTTCCCGGGATAAAATATAGCCTATGTTCATCAGGGATAATGTACCTTTCTAATGGTGAAAGAATTTTTCGTCATAATCTAATAGGCCCGTTTTGACAAGAGGGTGTCTCTTCTTGTCGCGCTATGTTTATCTCTTTTTGGCAAAAGGTTGTTTATGTGCTTTCAAAATGGGCTTTTAATTTTGACTACTTTATTAATATTAGTACCTACCTATTGATACAGTACAATTTTTACCTTACTTTTTTAAAATAATTTTCGTGTAATTTTCCAGGTCCCGGAGTGACAAAGAACGCAACGATCAGTCCCCAAATGCTGCAGAATCTAAAGATTATACATCACAAGGTGAACAATGGACAGGTTGTTACGAAGCCCATGCCGATTATGGCAGCAGCGAAGATGATCTCTAAAGATAAGACGATAGGTGAGAATTTATAATGACACCTATTTATATACGACGCGCGACGTTCAGATGTTATTCTCTAGTGAGATTGACTTCATATGGAGCGAGGTTGAAGCCATGTATTCACTGAGAAACAATTGTTTATAAACACTGTTTCAAAAACAAATTACTATGTTTCTGAAACATTTGAAATCATTGCGCTAAACACTACGTGTTTCTAGCATATTTCTGTGCTCCTTGAAGAAATTGGAGAGCACCGAAACAAATCAGTTTCGCAACAGCTGTATACAAGTGTGGACGCGTGTTTCAGTTGTTTATAAACATGGCGGTAGTGTGGGACGAAAATAGAATAGAATTATTTCAAATTATGGAATACCTCCTCAGGCCACATATTTGAAACAACTGAGATGTGGACATTGTTTCATGTACGTTTTGTTTCAGAAACTTTGTAGGTATCTGAAACATGTTTCTCAGTGAATACATGGCTTGAAGATCTTTCATAGGGCTAGGAATGGATCTGGAACTGTACGCCAGCGTTTAGTATCCTCGCATTATTTACAGAATGGTAAGGTATGGATATTCCTTCCAGGGGATTTGTCATTTAAAGTCAAAGTTAAAACCATTTATTTACAACAAATGTACAAAATATACATGCAAATGTACAATTACAATACATAAAAAACTTCTTCGAGGCTGCCGCTGCTGCCGATCGGCAAGGTTCCCAGAAGGCTGGCAGCGTTTCCTCTTTGGATGGCCAAGCTGATGCGTTGGCGGAAAAAGCTCCCCGCCCGCCGGTCACCCGAGGCCTCGATTAATTTTTTACATAAAATATTTGCGAAACGACGAGCTTCAGACCCCCACGGACCCATGGTCTCAACCGCAAAAGGCATAAATTGATAATTTGGACCAATACAGGCGTACTTTTTGAATTTTGAATTTTCCGCACCTTTCGCAGCCGCTCCCGCGGCTTTACAAGTCACCGGTAAGTGAGATGGCGCAAGTGTATCGACAAAAGTGGCATCCCACACCAACGGCTTGCCGACACTCCACGGGATCAAAGTCATACCATCCGGCCTCTTGCCGTCGCCACGCGAAATACCGACTGGTTCGAGTACAGAAGGCACGCCGGCGACAACAAGAGCCCTACGGATAATATCATTAAGAGCCACGTGGCGTGAAATACGACCGGCGCTTTGAGAACACGAAAGCCCATGATGGCCGAGCTCATTGACAAGATCCCCACAGCGGCAGCGATGAGGATGATTGGACCTGGAACCAAGACGAAGACAAATGCACAAGCTTAATGTTATGCGGTCTAACAAAGTCCCGATATTACTAGATGGAATGGCTTGCAACCAGTGACCTGATTCACTCTGAGAGACAGCTAACAAACGTGCCCGGTCCGAATCAGTAGAAAAATCAGAAAATAAAATTTGCCAAGTTTTTTCGCAAAGAGGTTTGTCCCATTCTCTCTGAGAGTGACTCAAAGTCGGAATATTTGTGCCTGGACAAGCTACCTGCCAAGCATTTCTGGCATCGGATAGGTAAGAAACCTCAACAGATCCAATAGTTGGTTCCAAAACAGATCTGACGAGGTCACTCACACTGTATACCGAGGACAGAAATGCCGGCAGTGATACGCTAGAAATTTTACGCACTCCTAGGCCACCATATCGTACGGGTAGGGTGGCTTGAGACCACACTTTGTTGTCGTCTAGGCAACAATTTAGGATTTTAGAAAGAGAAATTTTGATCATGTTGTCCAAAGTTTCTAATAATTGATCGAATTTGAATAAGTGGGTGCAGCGGAGTAAATACGTAAACTTCGGCACAAAAAGACATAGTCGTACAATAAAAAATGCATAATGCGCATTTATGTCATAAAGTCGATGAGAGGATTCATTAAAATTTTGTATCTTTTGCTCAAAAAACCCAGGAATGGATTCATCTAAGACGGGGGCTCCGAGAAGAAGAAGCGAATCCCTTGAGATTAATTTAATATTTGGTGCCAAATCATTAAAATCTTGAATAATTTTGGATTTCTCAGATTCAGGAACAGAATCTGAAACTAGGATCTCGCATTTGGAGCAGTTAAAATCAAGACCAATTTTTTGAAATTTTTCAGTTAGAGATTTTAAATCTCTGATAACAGAAGTCGCATCACCTCCAAGAGTTCCATCGTCTAGATACCAAACATTAAATTTAGACTGTAATTTAGATATGATTGGTTGAATGGCCAAACTAAAAATGGCAGGACCGAGAGGATCGCCCTGCTGACAACCTACACCGGAAATGATCGGTTGTGTTTTATAAAAAAGTTTTGTTTTGGATGGCCATAACATTGCCACAAGTAAGAATATATGTCAGGACAAATATCCCTAATTTGTGTCAACATAGCGGCCCTATCGACAGAGTTAAATGCATTTTTTATGTCAACCTTAAGCAGAACATCACCTCCGTTATTTAAAAGAAAGGTCCGAGCCGCATGTACCGCTGCCTCACAACCTCCCTTTGAGCCAAAACCAAGTTGAATTGGTTGAAATAAATCAGTAGCTATCGGGAGAATGTGACGACAGCAAATTTTGGAAGCCATACGACGGATAGTATTACCCACCGCGATCGGTCTTATACCACCGTAATTAAAAGCTGTGCTGCTCCCTTGAAATCGCCGTCGTTGGCTTTATTTTCAATTTTTCTAATAGGGTTTGCCTGATTGATAAATTGACTTTTCGAATATATTGGAATTGAGGCCAATTCTGGATGTGAACAATTATTTTTTATTTTTTGAGTTAGAGAGATCTCATTTTGCTGGCGATTAGGAACTTGCAGCATCCTGTAAGAAAATGTGAGCAGTTCTTCCCAAGCACTCTGCGAATTCTGGCTAAGAATTTTGTCTATAGATAGACATAAAGCTGAAGAACCATTAATTAAGTTTAGGCCCTAGGAAGGCACTTATTTAATTACAGAATTTACCACCGGTTCTGAAGTTAGCCTTCAACAGTTATGTTTTTTATGTTACTGTTCGACATCATTTATAAAGACAAATATTACCGGATGGTGTAATAATACAGAGTGTGAATATTTTTTTCAAATTCGATTCCTGGCTTGGGAAATTATTTATTCAAAAATGTAATTTCAGTTTTTTTCGCTATTCCCTCTAGTTAAAAATTTGGGCATCCATTTACAGTTACCTTAATTACGTCTAGTAAGCTAACCAGTGGTTCAGAAGTCAATCTTCAACTGCAAAGAACCCAAAAATCACACCAAAACTCCCAACAGTTTCGCATAAAGCATAGTTGGACCCCGGCATATAATTCAATAACATCGAAAGTGTGTTGGTGTGTAATAGTGCGAAAGTGTGTGTGTTGACGCTGTTGACGCGGGCTGCTTCAATAAAAACCGCCCTCATATTTTATTCATAATGTGAAACAGGTTCAAATTGCGCGCTCTGTAATTTTTCACTGAAATTCATACAATGCTCGTATTGAGGGTGTTTTTGGGGTTCCTTGTTACATGAGACAGGACCGCTGGTAGACAGTTGATTCCAAAAATATCTCACCATGTTTTAATTTATCAACATTCTGAACGACTGATGCGTTGAAATATGGAATAAATGACATTTCATTCTATACTTGCTGTGCTTGTTTTCATCTTTATTACAGTAATATGAAGTAACTTAACAAATACTTAAGTATCCTGGGACATTTAACACACACGGCCATTTGATCACAAACTGCAGAAAAGTTGAAAATCTGTCGCCAAGCACTCCCTGGTATTGCTATTGTCTATAGGGTGCTATAGGCGACGGTATTCACTTACCATCAGGTGACCCGTCTGCTTGGTATAAAAAAGAGCTTCTAACCTATGTAGGTACTTATTGTAGATACACTTAGATTCTGTCAATCAAACACTGTTTTCCATAAGCTACTCTAATTTGCGATCATGGCGTTTAAATAATTAGATTATGTTAAAAAAAACTATCTTAAGTAAAAAAATAACAATACAAAAATTATCATAATAAAAATATTACCCCTCAACGCTTTCTCAAATTCGTCGCTGGCATTTTTCGTACTATAATAAAACCATTGCCATTTTATTGCACGTCTCATAATATGAAATATCCTATACGACTGTCGATCTGCACATCAAACAGTTTTAAAATCAGAAGAGAAAAAAAACCGTTACTGATTGCAATGGAATACCAAATATTAGATATGCTTTAAAAAAAAATGTATTGAAGCAGTGTCAATATAAGTGGCTTTTAGTGTTGTACTTTTTCATTTAGTGCAATGTCGCTTGAAAATAGAATACATAATCTATGTGTTTATCTATGTGTGGCTCGGAACAATAACTAACAATCATAGGTTAATAGAAAATAAGCCATATTTCACCGCCTAAGTTTTCGAAATTCGAATACAGTAATTACGATCCCTATAAATCCACAGATAGTTTTTTTTTTCTCATAGCAAGTGATGAATTTTCTTTTTTTTATAGGCGCCAAATCAGTTTTTTTAAATTAAATGTCAAAACGATGATTTATATGGAGTTTTGTATGAAATATATACTTATGACGTCTTATAATTTATACACCATCAAAAGACCTACTCTTTATTTAAAAATCATGAAGAGGCGGAATTTTACGTCTTCGCTATTTTCGAGTATTTAGGTTTTTTTATTTATTTTTTATTTTTCCAGATTTAAGAAAGAAGACCCTGGTGTATGCTATAGGATTCCTTGACACCTCCATCTACCCTCAGAACCAGGCGGTGTGCAATGCTTACGCGAAACGAGGGTACAACGTTTTCATATTGGAAACTATGGCTTTCCTGTCTTATATATACCCAAAGTAAGTATCTTTTTCATTCATTTTTTAAGGGCTGTGGCATAGATGAATGAATCGTCGCGCCCGTCAGAGCGGAGCGAGGACCAATTCTTAATCTATGGGCTGTGGTTGCATCTCGGAACAATAACTAACATGGAAGCCGGGCTAAAATAAGAAATGAAATGCATATACTTTACCTTTTTTTACTTTCGACGTTAATAATGCGTGGGAAAGAGACATATAATACCGTTCTGTTTCGTTATTATGCAGGTTGTCACAAGCTATTTTTTGGCTAGTGATGGGCTTATCATCGACATTGTCGTGTCGATATAAGTCATCAAAGCAAACAAGTAAATATAGTTAGTACTAGCTGTGCCCGCGACTTCGTCCGCGTGGAATAGTGACTTTGGGCATATCTTTTGGTTTATTTTGGATTAACAAATGTTCGACGTGATTCTTTAAATTGACATAACTTTTTTATTTAAGAACCGATTGACATGAAACAAACATTAATGTTAAGTGAAGCTTACCACAATATATTAGTGAAAACCACATCCGAATACGCCGTTTCTGAGATTAGCTTGCACAAACAGACAAAATTCTAACAATAATTGTTTTGGGTGCTATTGCGTTGATAAAGGACCCAATAATATTTTTTCTCATATATCTTCCATGTACAGATAGCGATCCGTTACATTTTTATTATGTGTACCTATAGATAGAATAGTTTTCTATTATATATTTTTTTATTCATATAGTTTATCCTTTTCTTAACATTCCCATGTTATTATAATTTATTATCAGTATAGGCGCTGGCTGTCGACGGATAATCTGCCAAGTGTGGCTGTGGTTTACTAACGGATTTACCACGACGGAACTTCGGCCTCGGAATATCCGTCAAGTGTGGTAGGAAAGAGACGATAAGAATTTGACACAAGTATAAATGAAACTACAATTATTAATTTAATGTCTTTATTAATCATTAAAATCTATACTAATACTAATTAATATTATAATTATAAAATATTATAAATGCGAAAATGTGTCTGTCTGTCTGTCTGTTACCTCTTCACTCTTAAACCGCCGAACCGATTTAGATGAAATTCAGATTTAAGGGGATGAAAAGGGGGTGGAAGTTTGTATGAGAAAAACCTATTGTTGCACTGACTCCATTTCATTTTCATTTCACCATCATTAGGTAATCTGCAACAGTATTGAAATGATTATCGATAACCATTTTTACATCACTAGTAACCTATACTTGCGACAATTTTATTTTTCAGAAAAATCATAAAATAAAGCAAATACGTGAATTATTTTGAGTAGATAGGCATAAAGTACTATTTTTATTTATCGTCTATCACTTTTTTTATTTCCAATATAGAAAAATATATCTCTAAACTCACCGATGAAATGTTAACGTTTCGTTCTCATTTTCTTTTCTCGAACTATGGGCTTTACACCCTTCAACAACACAAGACATCTTGTCCAGTGCCCCTAGCATGAGTTGGCACCAAAAACACACATCAGACGCTATGAAACGCGCATCGAATAGTTTTTGGTTAAACTTATTCCTACACGCTAGTAACTAACGTTTTTTATCCATTGCTTTTAGAATATCGGTACCGTGAGTCACAAATTTGACAGATGTCATCGAGAAATACCGTCTCGATTATAGTTAAGTAACTCACGGGCAAATTGAACCGTGAGATCTTCGATCGTATAGTTTACGTAGTGTTTATATACCTACTCTTTGTAGTTTTTAATGAAAGTTTATAAAATTTGAGTGTTATTTTGTTGTACTTGTAATGAGTTTACTTAATAAAGATATATTTGACTTTGAGTTTGAGTTGAAATAATGTGGGCAATAAGTTATTTAGCATATTTTAGTTTGGAAATTCACTTGAACATATCAGTGTGGTTTATAGGCCGTGATATTATTGAGAACAATTACATAAAGGAATAAATACTTAGGTACTATTACTTACATACAATTTTAATCCTAAGCCACATTCCTCAACTATAAGCATCCACTTGAAACATTCACAGACAAACACATGTTTCTATAAAAAAAACCTACTTATTTAAAGTACATTATGTATTATTTATTTACAAAAGTATTGTTTATAAACACACACCACAGCACACACACACACATGCGCATGACCTAGTGCGCACGACCGACTGACTGACGACGGGGCGTGCAGCGCAGCGAGCAAGCGGGACGACGTGACGCTCCGTCTCACTGGCTCACTACACGGTGACGGTATACAACCATATCAATTTAAAAATCACTAAGAATAAAAGCAAATGAGCATTCGTCTATGACGTTTTCAATTAGCAGGGTTATAACTGAATACTTAGATTTTTTGGGAGTATATAACTTACTCTGCCTTAACAGTATAGTTAGAAAGAGGCAGCATTATTCGGTGTGAAGTAAGAAACGTTGCTCGATGTGAGCACACACTAGAGTGTACGTAAACCATCACTTGACTCATGGTGCGTACTACCAATTTTAGTTCTTTACGTGACCGCTAGTGGCGCTGTGCACATTTTCCATACAAATATTTTACGCAGTCGTGAGCGTGTGCGGTTTTTGTAAAGTCATGGTAGACGTACAGGGCACTGTACACCTCTCGTATATACTTTCTGGCCACGTTCTCAGACAGAAATTAATAATTAACTCGCTTTTTTCACTTAGTAAATTCGTCAAAATCCCGACTCGTATCAACAAAATATAAAACTACAAAATTAAGTTGATAGCCAACGTAAGTATTCTGACGTCTTGGATAGAACTTTTGTATTTGTTAGCATTATAAGAGGGCCAAAGAGGACCATTTGACATTTTGCTTGTGACACGTTCAAAAATAATAAAAACAAACAGCCATGTTTTGTTTCATTCCCACATTACGATATGCTAATTGACATAAATGAATAAACTGTATAGTACTCGGTTTTTATTTTAGCCCGGCTTCCATGTTAGTTATTGTTCCGAGGGTTACATGTCCACGAAGACGCACCCCATTCTTTTTTCTAATCCCTTACAGTTTTCTTTAAGCTTTTTGGCTTGGTATCTAGACCTTTAAGCCATTTATTTATTTCAAATATTCTTCTTTTATGTTAATTAGTCACGTTATATTGTCACATTCACTATAAAGTCTAGTCCACGTACAAGTCTGGTCTGGTTTTAGTGAAACTGGACCAGCCATCCACTAAAATTTTTCACGGACTTTTTTGGACAACATGAAAAGTCACGCACGATTCACGTTTTCGTTTCATTTCACTTCAGGTGGGTGGGCAGGTTGTGGGTTTTATTTTTAAACTGGATAAGCTTGTGTTTGACCACAATCTCACCATGGTAAGTGATGATGTGGCCGAAGGTGGTAAGCACACAAAGCCTAGATGGGAACTGGCTCTCGATCGATTCCCCAAGACAGTTATTTGTGTGCATAAACATGTCAGTCACCATCTCTATTGTATAGAATACCTGGAATTAACACTTCTGCCACAAAAAAACTGGTGTTAGAATAAGTTAAAAAAAAAAAAAACTGTTACACGGCGTATGGCAGAATTTTAACAATCGCCAATTTAAACTGTATGTCATTGGAAATAATTTGCTTTTAACACGAGAACGCTTATGGACAATAGGCAGTAAAATATGAAACGGCAAATGAACATTCTAGGTGTGCCATAATTTCTAAATCAAGGTTATTTGTAATGAACTTATTTATTGTAACACGGTAATGACTTCCGCAATTTATGTAGTCGTGGTTGTCAGACCGCAGTCCGCAAGCGACGGTATGAAAGCACGGCGACATTGCTGCCTGCGGCTGCCGCACGGTCGGAATCAATTTATGTAGTCGTGGTTGTGAGACCGCAGACCGCAAGCGACGGTATGAAAGCACGGCGACATTGCTGCCTGCGGCTGCCGCACGGTCGGAATCAATTTATGTAGTCGTGGTTGTCAGACCGCAGACCGCAAGCGACGGTATGAAAGCACGGCGACATTGCTGCCTGCGGCTGCCGCACGGTCGGAATCAATTTATGTAGTCGTGGTTGTGAGACCGCAGACCGCAAGCGACGGTATGAAAGCACGGCGACATTGCTGCCTGCGGCTGCCGCACGGTCGGAATCAATTTATGTAGTCGTGGTTGTCAGACCGCAGTCCGCAAGCGACGGTATGAAAGCACGGCGACATTGCTGCCTGCGGCTGCCGCACGGTCGGAATCAATTTATGTAGTCGTGGTTGTGAGACCGCAGACCGCAAGCGACGGTATGAAAGCACGGCGACATTGCTGCCTGCGGCTGCCGCACGGTCGGAATCAATTTATGTAGTCGTGGTTGTCAGACCGCAGACCGCAAGCGACGGTATGAAAGCACGGCGACATTGCTGCCTGCGGCTGCCGCACGGTCGGAATCAATTTATGTAGTCGTGGTTGTCAGACCGCAGACCGCAAGCGACGGTATGAAAGCACGGCGACATTGCTGCCTGCGGCTGCCGCACGGTCGGAATCAATTTATGTAGTCGTGGTTGTCAGACCGCAGACCGCAAGCGACGGTATGAAAGCACGGCGACATTGCTGCCTGCGGCTGCCGCACGGTCGGAATCAATTTATGTAGTCGTGGTTGTCAGACCGCAGACCGCAAGCGACGGTATGAAAGCACGGCGACATTGCTGCCTGCGGCTGCCGCACGGTCGGAATCAATTTATGTAGTCGTGGTTGTCAGACCGCAGACCGCAAGCGACGGTATGAAAGCACGGCGACATTGCTGCCTGCGGCTGCCGCACGGTCGGAATCAATTTATGTAGTCGTGGTTGTCAGACCGCAGACCGCAAGCGACGGTATGAAAGCACGGCGACATTGCTGCCTGCGGCTGCCGCACGGTCGGAATCAATTTATGTAGTCGTGGTTGTCAGACCGCAGACCGCAAGCGACGGTATGAAAGCACGGCGACATTGCTGCCGCACGGTCGGAATCAATTTATGTAGTCGTGGTTGTCAGACCGCAGACCGCAAGCGACGGTATGAAAGCACGGCGACATTGCTGCCTGCGGCTGCCGCACGGTCGGAATCAATTTATGTAGTCGTGGTTGTCAGACCGCAGACCGCAAGCGACGGTATGAAAGCACGGCGACATTGCTGCCTGCGGCTGCCGCACGGTCGGAATCAATTTATGTAGTCGTGGTTGTCAGACCGCAGACCGCAAGCGACGGTATGAAAGCACGGCGACATTGCTGCCTGCGGCTGCCGCACGGTCGGAATCAATTTATGTAGTCGTGGTTGTCAGACCGCAGACCGCAAGCGACGGTATGAAAGCACGGCGACATTGCTGCCTGCGGCTGCCGCACGGTCGGAATCAATTTATGTAGTCGTGGTTGTCAGACCGCAGACCGCAAGCGACGGTATGAAAGCACGGCGACATTGCTGCCTGCGGCTGCCGCACGGTCGGAATCAATTTATGTAGTCGTGGTTGTCAGACCGCAGACCGCAAGCGACGGTATGAAAGCACGGCGACATTGCTGCCTGCGGCTGCCGCACGGTCGGAATCAATTTATGTAGTCGTGGTTGTCAGACCGCAGACCGCAAGCGACGGTATGAAAGCACGGCGACATTGCTGCCTGCGGCTGCCGCGCGGTCGGAATCAATTTCATAGAGATTTACTGATTTATTACCTGTCCCCCGCGGTTTATCCCGTATTATCGAAATAGGTGTAAGGGTGTAACTTGTTTTTGAAAAGAGTAATTGCTGAGTTTATTGCCGGTTCTTCTCAGCAAAAGCAACCTTCCGAACCGAGCATTTAGAGTCTGACTATTCATAAGTGCCTGTGAAGGCCTATTTGGATAAATAAACAATTTCATTTCATTATCTTTTCTCGAAATAAGATACTTATTATTTCTAGAAAAGATTTATTGATTATATACATATATTATATTAGATTTAGAGATTATCTTTTCTCTAAATAAGATACTAAATGTTCAACATTTTAGATACTTATTATTTCGAGAAAAGATATATCCAAAATATTATCTACCCGTGTGCCAAGATTCATCAAAATCTGTTCTGTAATTTTTGCGTGTTTGAGTGACAAACAAACATTCATATTTATAATATTAACGGACTCTCCTTTAGTCAAAGTCAAAGTCAAAACCATTTATTCTATTTAAGCCCTAGAAGGGCACTTATGAAAGTCGAATTATAGAAGTTACCACCGGTTCGGAAGTCAGCCTTCAAGCCTTCTTATATTATTAGTAGGATATAGTTGGACCTAACTAGCATGTATTGCGCTTGCAACTGAAACCGTAAGGCGAAGGGCTAGTTTTCTATATTTAAACAATAAGGAATATGCATGTATTTTTTTATATTTATATTCAATAGGTTACACGATAGCAATGAGTTGGCAAAGCATGGCAATGAGTTGCTCCTCTTAAACGATATTATACAATGTATACATTATTATATTTAAAAGAGAAAAGAGGGACTATTGTAAAAAAAACAACCGGAGAGTTTGTTTCGCCGTTTCTTCTCCTGACAGGTCTTTATTTGGAAATGGTGGTAACAGTAACAATAGCATTAAAAATAGCAATAAGACGTTCAATAAGTGTTCCTTAAGTGTCCCAAAATAGAATAAAACATTTTGAGTTGAGTTTGAGTTTGATAAAGTAAAAGATTTCAACGCCAAAAGAGTTATTTAAATTATTTAAAAAAAAAGTTAGAAATAACCATCCGAACCGGAACTTTAAACGTCATGCCATTTTGCCGCGCTTGGACCATGGACTTTGATTGACGTTTGTGACAAGTAGGGTTCGTTAACTTTGAAATTCCTTTGTTGTTGTTCCGACTTTGACGTCATTTTCGCTCTGACCAATGGCGTCGTGTTTCATATTTGAATATTCCACGATTTCTTTGCACTTGTTAAAAATTAATTTCTTCCTCAAAAATAAAGTTTTTTTATGTCACAAGTGACAACGAGGCAGGCGGGTCACCTGATGGTAAGTGACAACCGTCGCCTATAGACATTGGCAATACCAGGGGATTGCTAATGTGTTGTACACCTTATTACAATGCCATAAAGGCGAACTGGCTCTCAAGTGCAATTGCCGGAACACACCAACAGGTGTGTTCCGGCAATTGCAGGTAAAGTAAATAAAATAAATAGTATAAATAAAGTAAGTAAGTTAAAATAAAGTAAATTAAAGTACCTATTAACAACAATATTCATGGAGGCCTAATTCTGAGGTAATAAAGTTTATTAAAAAAACAAAGGGTTGCACTCCGTGAGTGCCGGCAGAAGTGAAAACTTGAACATTTTGGAATGGCTAGTTAGGGAATCATTTCGCACGAATTGCTTTATTTATCAGTATAAAAGTATTATCATTTATGTGGTAAAATACAATATTCATTTATTTCGCTATCGTACACAAACATGACAATTTATATTACATTAGACCGCCGGCGCGGTAGAAAGAGAGAGGGATATTACTTCCTCTCCTACGCCGCGCCGGCGGTCTACCACAGAATACCAAGGTCTACTCTCCCTCCGTCTTAACGAATTTTCGATCAGGTCACGTGTCCTGACGCGAGCTTAACATTTTTTACCCATCCCAAAAAAGTTCACATTGCCGCTAAAGAAGTTTTCACTTCAAAAAAATGTTTTACTTGAGTCACATGCATAATATTCCCTATTATTGGACAACATAAAAAATGGATCACGTAACAAAATGTCGACACAAAAACATAAATTGTTCGTTTTACTCATCCATTTAAAACTCTAATTTATTAACTGCAAAATTAATTCTGCAATAGAATTGTATTCTTTATGAGAATTTTATGGCCATCAATTATCACGTCCATGAGGAATTTGACGGAGGCAAATATAGTAATGGAGTTTATAGGTTTACTGTGACATTATTTCCTCAAACAGTTAGGTATGATTTATTATATAGAACTAACTTCGGTCACTTGTGTCATCTAGTGATGTATTTGTCGCAGCTTAATTAACTGTTCAATTAACCGCCTAGCTTCTTTACGCCGTTTCACTAGCAACCTGAATGATGTTCAGCCGTAGCGCCTAATACAATATTTAATGATCTGGCTGACTGATGCTTAGGTCTCTAAAGAATTGCATCACGGTTGAGAGCCCTAAGAGCTCGCCGATCATAATAAAATAAGATTAGCTATTCTTAAAGATGAACATTGCAATGTCACCAACTTAAAAATGTATGAAAGAAATCAAAATTTAAGACCTATCAAGGATGCTAAAATGTTCTTACTATCTAGATATAATATTTTTTATGGAATGAGAAACTTTATGTACACGCTGCCCAAGATTATTAATAGCTTACCTAACGAACTGCAAACAAAATATACGCAAAATGCTAAAACTGTAAAGTCAATAAAAAAGTATATGCTGGGAATGGAAGGGGGACAATTTAATTATTTGTATTAGTATAGATATTAATTAATTATTATATTTTCTTAAACTTGAACTCTCACCGAGCACATAAGCCTCTCAGGCTTTTGTTTGGTGATGAATGTATGTATGTAACTATTCTTGTAAAAAATGTTTCGATCAATAAATAAATAAAATAAATCATTAAATACAATAAGATGTAACAAACCATGTAACAAAAATAGCTGAAAAATCTGATATTCATAAAATTCAGAAATTTTAGTAGCTTAAAATTGATTTAAATAATGTTATACTTAAATTTCAGATCAGTACGCTTAACGCGAGTGATTGGAAAGAAAGTCGGAGAATTCCTCGTCAAACTGGATCAACTAGGACTAGCAGCAGATAACTTAGAACTTCTCGGCCTCAGTCTAGGAGCTCACGTCATCGCGTACGCAGCTAAACATTACACCGCCATCACTGGGAAGAAGGCTTCAAGACTCACAGCTCTAGACCCTGCTGGACCGTGTTTCAGAGGACTAGAACCAAATGAGAAACTAGCTGTAACAGATGCTAATAAAGTCGATGTTATCCATACAAATATAGATGGTTTTGGAATAGCAGAACGTTTGGGGCATGTTGATTTTTATGTCAACGGAGGAGAGTTCCAACCTAGCGATATACCATACATACCTTGTTTAGTCATATGCAGTCATTTGAGATCAGCAATTTATTGGTGGCAAGCCATAGAAAATCCAAAAAAATTCCTCGCTATCAAATGTGACTCTATCCAAGAAGCAAGGTTTGCGAAATGTTATAACAATACTGAAACTAATTACGTTGGGTTAGAGACGAATTTTAATAAACCAGGCATTTATTACCTGCCAACTAATAACGAATTTCCGTATTATAGAAGTAAAGAAGGCTTGAAAGAGGATAATGAAATTTATAAATCTGTTGCTGGGTGGATAAACAGGGATGATAAATTTGTGGTTTAAGGTGCTTTTGCCACTGAGGTGATACAAATAAGGATCATTCTTTAATAACATTGAAGACCGGGAAAACAACGCTAGGATTGGCATCCTATATATATATAGCATGTTACTGTATAGTACCTACCTGGATGGCTACCACCCTCAAGAAACCTATAGGCAAGTACCCACAGGTGTTTCGGCATTTGCATTTGAGAGCTAGGCCTTTAGGTATTATAAACGGCCAACAACACTTTGGGAATCTCCTTGGTGTTAAAGGTGACCGCTGACCGCAAACTGACTTTTTTGTATTTGCGGTCTGCGGTCTGCGGTCCGTCTTTGACTGTTCTGCTTACCAGGATATTTCCTTATCTTTGCAATACATGCTAGTTATATATAATTTGACGTCCATGTCGATCTATGGCCCAATAATATTCTTAGTAAGAATTTAAAGCGATACAGTGGTAGTGACATCGGATACCGCGGCGATGGGTTCGAATCCTACAATGAGCTTGAGCTTTCGCTGAAGGAAAACATCGTGAGGAAACCATAGCACGTTGGTTGGGTACTTTGTAGTACCCGACTGGCTGGCTAGTAGTCCTACCAGTAGGACTACGGGTAATGCTAGGTGCCCATGGTCCTACTAATAGAACTACGGGCAAAAATAGCCTATATAGCTTAGGAATATAAACTTGTATATAGTAAATTCTTAGATTACGTTATAGTTTGATCAGAACGTAGGTGAGAAGCAGGGCGGTTATTTGTTTAACATATTGTGTCATATAATTTTAGGGGTATTATTATTTAATTTTAATTATTGTTATCAATTAATGAATAAAACTAATTTAATCATTTGGAAAACCATCTTTTAGTCCATAATAATGACAGTAATATCAATTTATAAAAAGAACATAAAATATAAAAAGTAAAAAATACAATAAAAGAGGCCGATTTCATAACATGCTCCCTTTTTTTTTTACAAAAGAACGACCTTTTTTAATGGGCGCCTTAGGAGTCCCCCTGTGGTTCTAATATCCACCACCCTCACTATCCCATCTCGAGCCGGATGTAGTGCCTCGATCACTCCGCGAGGCCAAGTTCCCCTTGGGAGATCACCATCCGCAATAAGAACCGGGTCTCCCGGCTTAACCAAAACATCTGACCCCGCGGGGAGCATGTTATGAAATCGGCCTCTTTTATTGTATTTTTTACTTTTTATATTTTATGTTCTTTTTATAAAAATTGATATTACTGTCATTATTATGGACTAAAAGATGGTTTTCCAAATGATTAAATTAGTTTTATTCATTAATTGATAACAATTATAAAAGTAAAAAGTCTGTGATTTTAATTAATATTGAATGTATTTTAAACTATAATTAAAATACTGACAACATCTAATATTTGTTTTATTCTTATTTTACCAATTACCTCTTACGCAGTGGCGTGCGCTCCGTATAGGCAAAAAGACACTGCCTACCCTAATAACTTAGATTAAAATCTTATTCAGTTCAGATATCTAATATTATTTTATTTACGAATAAGTAAGTACCTACTTATTGTCAATAGAAAAAAACTTAAATCATAATTTATCTCCATCTATCGAGTGTCGCGGGTATCACTATACATAATATGCAAGCTCGTTCGTACAATTTAAAACAACTTAGCACACTAGCACCACAGCTAGCCGCGGAAAAGACACAAACTATTTTTGTCTAAATGTTTATATGTGTGCTCTCGTAATCATGCGGATTTATAGGTGTGTGCACCGTGCGCGTTCCTATAAATACGTAGCACACAATGTCACAAATAACGCACACTACCGCACAAGGTAGGCAGTGCCAGTGCCTATCCCGACTCCCGTACGCGACAACACGACCTTGAACACGACAGATTAATTATAGTAAGAAAGAAGATTACCGAAGACTTCCGACTTGATTCCGAGACATCCGAAACGAAGTTGGCTATGCAATTATTTTTAAAAGTAGCATTGTTTCATTTAATATCGCTACGCAAAGCACCATTACTTTTTTGTCGTATTATTTTTTTATAGTTTAGTAATCGTGCGTGTCTGGGTCAAATCGCCATTATTGTTTATGTTTTGGTTGTGTGGTGTTTTATCAGGTATTTGGATTAATAATAGTGTAAAATATGGAAAATATTCACTGTGAAAGTTGTTGTGGTGTGTCTATAGAGAAAACAAAAAATATGCGTTTTCGAAACTATGTTTCAGTCATAAAAATACTAGTTATCGTGAAAGGTCGTTGTACCGGATTTACAATTAAGTTAAAGGTAAAGTCAATCGTAAATTCAATACAAAACAATATGATTCAATGGGACGATAAATTGATCTAGCTAGGTTTAATTCTAAGAAAACGTCGTTTTACCCGTTTTTTCAGGTAATGAAAAACTGCTACAATATCATTAGGTAAATTTCGCTACTAACTGACAGGTTATATTAGCTCAGGGGGAAATCGAGCGACACTCAATTCAAAGTACCTACCTCGGTTCGAGACCAGACAATTTTTTCTTTTTTTTTCCAAGTTCCTTCTTTTGTGAGAAAACCTATTAAAATTTTACCAAAAAAAAGGGGAAAGTTCGGTCATACAGGTACTCATTAATAAATCGACAAGATGACAAACCAAAACCAACATGCAGGATGTTTGGTGAGATAATAGCTTTTAAAATGTCTTGCCTACCCAGTCTAAAAACCCTGTGCACGCCACTGCCTCTTAGACTATAATTTGATTTTCGAATGAATCTAATATATAAAATTCTCGTGTCACAGTTTTCGTTGCCATACTCCTCCGAAACGGCTTAACCGATTTTGATGAAATTTTTTGTGCTTATCCGGTATCTATGAGAATCGGCCAACATCTATTTTTCATCCCCCTAAATGTTAGGGGTACTCCACCCCTAAATTTTTATTTTTATTTTTGAGACAAAATTTCTAATTTCTATTTTTTTATGATACAACATACAAAAATACATACAATCCCCAATTTTCACCCTTCTACGATCAACCCTTATTTTTTAATAGCCATTTTAGTAATTTGAGTAATCGGTCAAGCCGTTTCGGAGGAGTATGGTAACAGGACCGATTTGGATGCAATTTTGTGTGTGTATTTCAATGGGTTCCTCGATGATTTGAAAACAAAATTGGACCCGGTAGATGGCGCTGGAATCGGGTTCTAAGTTTTGTTTTAATTTCAGGGCAGGACAACGTCTGCCGGGTCCACTAGTATTTTATAATAAAAACTTTTCCGATATTTTTAAATTCAAATCGAATGTGGTTCTGTGGTTATTTGAGGCATGCAAAATGTAATAATAATATGCTTCTAATTTAAACATCTTAGTATAAACTTGGATGATATTTTGGAAACACAATATGGCATCGAAAATGTAGACCTGTGGAGGTAGAAGTCAGATTTTCGAAAAATTAAAATACGGCCCAATATTGATGTTCTTTTTTGAAGTCAAAATATGAAAATTCTGTGAATTTTAGCTAGGTAAAACTAAGGCGATGACAGCTCAGTGGTAGAGAAGTCGGATACCGCGGCGAAGCTTGTGGGTTCGAATCCTACTATGAGCTTGAGCTTTCGGTGAAGGAAAACAACGTGAAGAAACGATAGCACGGTGGTAGGGTACTTTGTAGTACTCAACTGGCTGGCTACCACCCTCAAGTTGAAAATCTATCGCCAAGCACCTATCAGTGTGTTCAGGCAGCTACATTTCAGAGGTTTACCATCTAGGTTTTGTGTGCTTAACACCTTCGGCCACATCATCAGTTACCATGATGAGATTGCGGTCAAACACAAGCTTATACTAAAACTAGCTGTCCCCAGCGGTTTCACCCACGTTCCCGTGGGATCTTATCTTTTCCTCATTCCCCCTTAATTCCCCTGAGTGTCATACTCACAAATAACGTGGCTATCTATTATAAGTAAGTATCCTCGGACATTGTTCACACCCGGCTATCTGATCCCAAACTAAGCAGAGCTTGCAAAATGGAAACCAGATGACTGATATACTACATATACTACTTTTTTTTTGTAAATACATACTTAAATAGATAATTACACCCAGACTCAGGACAAACAGACATGTTCATGCACACAAAAGTGTGTCCTGGATGGGAATCGAACCCACGACCTGCGGCGTGATAGGCAGCATGTTAACCAACCACGCCAACCGGCCCGTCGTAAATTGATAAAAAAAATCTAAATCGTTTCAGTAGATCCAAAGATAGACCTCTATATAATATTATAGTATATATGTATATACAAAAAACTGAACTAAAATCACTCATTCACTCGTACATTGCCAAAGAGCCGAATGAAAATTATTTTCGCCGGATTGGTTCGTCGAAAAAATTCAAATTCAACAATACGGATTGTTGTGGAACACGACTACATAATTCCAATTCATATTTCATGTCTACGTTTTAGGGATCCCTAAGAGAAACGGATTTTGGGTTAAAAAAATTGTGCGAAAATTTAAAAACGAAACAATATTTTTCAAAAATAAAAGTTGTCTTAGTTTTTACTTTAACGATACGCTTGTGTTTGACCGCAATCTCACCATGGTAAGTGATGATGTGGCCGAAGGTGGTAAGCACACAGAGCCTAGATGGGAACTGGCTCTCAAGTGCAGCTGTCGGACGGAACACGCCGATAGGTGCTTGGCGACAGATTTTCAACTTGAGGGTGGCAGCCAGACAGAAGCCATAGTTACTACTAGAACATCAGGTATCTGCTAGTGAAATCTGTCCAGCTGTTTAATTTTAAAATTAGCTGGAATAAAAAGACAGACTGACAAAAAACATTAAATAGTTTTTGTTATGAGTTTTTATTTTGATTTATATAGGATAAGCTTGTGTCACCATGGTAAGTGAGGATATGTTCATTGGTAAACTGTCTCTCAAGTGCAGCAGTTGGAACACCGATACTTGGTTGGTGACAGGCTTTCTTGAGGGTGGTAGCCAGCCAGTAGATAGAGTACTACAAAGTACCCTACCACCGTGCTATGGTTTCCTCACGATGTTTTCCTTCACCGAAAGCTCAAGCTCATTGTAAGAATTGTGTGACGGTACCTATATACATTCATGTAAGGCGATGATAGCTCAGTGGTAAGTGACGTCGGATACCGCGACGAAGGTCGTGGGTTCGAATCCTACAATGAGCATGAGCTTTCGGTGAAGGAAAACATCGTGAGGAAACCATAGCACGGTGGTAGGGTACTTTGTAGTAGCCGACTGGATGGCCACCACCCTCATAGTTGTGGTAGTAAGTTGAAAATCTGTCGCCAAGCACCTATCGGTGTGTTCCGACAGCTGCACTTGAGAGCCAGTTCCCATCTAGGCTTTATGTGCTTACCACCTTCGGTCACATCATCACTTACCATGGTGAGATTGTGGTCAAACACAAGCTTATCCAGAATAAAAAAAAGTGTACTTAGTAAAAACCAGATTTTTTTAAATTTTGAATTTAAAAACCTACATTTAAATATTTTTAATTTGTTTAGATTTACATGTTTTAACAATATACTAGGTACGGAACCCTTCCAAATATATTACTAAATCATCCAATTTGGGCCAGTAATTCGAATGTTGCCTCACCCGTCCCCCGACGTCACCCGTTCAAATTAAAACCTGCAAAGGTAATGAATTCAAAATGTTCATTCCCGTTTTTTTTTTTTTTTTTTTTTTATGTTACTAGTGACAACGAGGCAGGCGGGTCACCTGATGGTAAGTGACTACCGTCGCCTATAGACATTAGCAAGACCAGGTGGACTGCCAACGTGTTGTACACCATATTACAATGCCTTAAAGGCAAGGGCAACTGGCTCTCAAGTGCAACTGCCGGAACACACCAACAGGTGCTTTGGCGACAGATTTTCAACTTGAGGGTGGTAGCCAGCCAGTCGAGTACCACATAGTACCCTGCCACCGTGCTGTGGTTTCCTCAAGATGTTTTCCTTCACCGAAAGCTCAAGCTCATTGTAGGATTCGAACCCACGACCTTCGCCGCGGTGTCCGACGTCACTTACCACTGAGCTATCATCGCCTCGACAAGGATATTTTTATGAAAACTACTGAACGGCACATACATTTAAGGCTGATTCGAGCCTTATTACTGTGAGAATAAGATGTCCAGTTTCACAGTTCCCGTATTCAGATTTATAGGATAATAAAATATTTTTTTCAGATCTTTTTTTTATTTTATTATTCAGGTATCGCTGTAAAAAATTTTTTTTTTAATAACTGGAATATTACTATTTTGGGCGACTTATTACGTGTTATAAATCTGCACTAATATTATAAAGAGGAAAGATTTATATGTTTGTAACGAATAAACTCAAAAACTACTGGACCGATTTCAAAAATTCTTTCACCATTAGAAAGTTACACTATCCCTGAGTAACATATGCTATATTTCTATCCCGGGAAAAGATCCCACGGAAACGCGGGTGAAACCACGAAATAAAGTGTAAAAATATCTTCTGACATCAACTCGGTTGCTAACCGTCACGTCTTAGTTAAAATTGGCACGGTTTTATTATGTCACTTTCTTGTTTGTCTGTTTTTCGTTCCGGGCAGAATCTTGCAATTCGAATTTCGAACACTTCCCGATTAGCTATCCGGCTGAAAATTTCAGGGTAGCTCACAACTCGATGACAAATGATTCTAAATACATAACACTTGGTTTTTAGAATATTCTTTAACCTCCATTTTCCAATAATGAATGTTTTTTTTAATAATTGTCTCGTTATTCATTATGTAAGTACTTCCTGAAAGTTTTCACTGAAAGAAAACATAGTGATGAAATCTGCCTGCCGGATAAATTAGATTCATGTTACCTTGTCCTCAGTTTATAAAGAGTTTTCTGATTATGTTTACTATAAATGGTTATATTTATCTACAAGATGACAATAGAAACTATAATGTTCATCAACAAACGTAATTGAAGCCAACGAATACAGGGTTGGATTTCTGATATCAAAGTTGCGGTCTACAGGGGCCGTATAAAAAAAACGTTTTTGTTTTAATGTTCTATGAAATAAATTTAAAATAAATCAAGGATTACAGTGGGGCTATTACGTAACTTGTTTCAATGAGTTTCAATCTTGAAAACAGCCTCTAAATCAATAGAAACATTACAATGGCAATATTGGTTCCATTCAGAATAAATAAAATAAAATAAATAAATAAATTCGCAATGAACTACTGTTTGTTTATGCACGCATGAGTAACCAAAAAAGTGTTTTATTAAACCGTATTCACGATTGAAACTGATTGAAACAAGTTACGTAATAGCCCTGCTGATCGAAACAGTTGATTATGAAACCTGGGCCAATTGTGTAAGGTTTATTTTTGTGGAGGCTTGATTTATTAAGTTCTCATTCTGGTTCTTTAATCTGGAGAGTCACTGAAAGCTTGGAAAATACATCAAATCTTCTTATTATAACTTTTTCAAGGTCAAATTTTTATTCGTTAGTTTATTTTATGATTATTCATAATATAGTATTATTCTACGTATGTCATGTAAATAATGTATCTTTCTACCTAAAGATCGCCTGGATAAAATCATTTCAGCGATAAGGTCGCGTATATTGTTTCACTAAATGTTTATTTTTTATCCGTTTATTGTATTGTCATGACGTGTATATAATAAAGTGTATTTATTATTATTGCTATAAAAATGGATATAAGTTACAAAATCTGGTGAATTAATTGACCTTTATAAACGCCCTTCTAAGGGTCCCAACTAAATACGTGGTCTAACTGAGTTTACGAAACCAGTACCTAATCATAGGATTGGTAGGGCCCTGGGTCCCTCATACCCAAGGGCCTAAAGCTCCTAAATACGGCCCTGCGGCTATAAAATGTTTACTCCACCGACGGCTGTTTCAGAAGCCGTAAACCATTTCCAAAGTGAAGAGCGAAAAATTGTGACTCGAGCCTTGATGAAAGGGTGAATTATAGATGGATGTGAATTCTCCTTCGTTCCTGCTTTATTAGAATTAATCAGGGTTTTAATTGTCTTTCATCAACAATTTAAAGATTGGCATATTTTATGGCGATGATAGCTTAGTAGATACCGCGGTGAAGGTCGTGGGTTCGAATGCTACAGTAAACTTGAGCGTGCGGTGAAGGAAAACATCGTGAGGAAACCATAGCACGGTGTATTACTTTGTAGTACCCGGCTAACACCCTCAAGTGCCAAGCAGCTATCGGTGTGTTCTAAAAGCTGCACTTGAGAGCCAGTTCCCATCTAGGCTTTGTGTGCTTACCACCTTCGGCTACATCATCACTTACCATAGTGAGATTGTGGTCTAACACAAGCCTATTCAGAATAAAAAAATATACGAAAGTATTTTTGCCTGAAACGGAGATGCTTCGCTCGCTCGCTCTATAGGTAAAATAGGATTACCATCAACTCGCTTTTTCTTTTTTCTTTTGATATAAAACATTAGGTTAGTTACGTGTACTTAGTTACATTAAAACTATTTGCATCAGAGACTCAGATGAAAATAGGATTTTAAACAGATCTTAAGAATGAAATACAGGCTCTAATCTGCAGGTAATCTGTACTTGTCAGTGGGACAGACCAATCTTTTACGATAAAAAGCTACGAAAAAATCACTAAAAGACCTATTGCAAAATGAACCTTAACTGTAGTACTTAGAGTTGAGAAATGAAACAAAGCTTTAGCATACGGCGGATAAATTTAGAATTCGTTGGAATAATGCAATCATTATGCTATAGGCTATACATCTATTTTACACATTACTCTGTGGTAATTTAGAGTCTTTATATGTAATGGGACTTTTTGGCGGGAATTTGCGAAGTGACGTTGCGTTTTCATTGTATTTTCATTAAATTGGTGTATTTTGAGTTTTATTGAATAATTTCGGTGGTGTTTTGTCCAATAAAGATCAATCTGTGCACAAGTGAAGTGAAGTGAAATGAAAGCGTGTATCGTGACTTTTCAGGTTGTCCCAAAAAGTCTGTGAATGTTTTAGTGGAACAGCCGCCGATTTCAATAAAGCCTGACTGGACATGTACGGACGAGGACTAGACATTACACGGAATTGAAGTGATGCATAGTGCAGTGTTTTGGTAAATAAAATAAGACTTACTACAGGTCATTAAAATAAAAATATATGTAATGGTTTTTGTTCTTAACAAGTACAGTCAGCCTCAAAAGTAAATTATGTGGTATATTCCTTAATTATTTGAAATTTAAAATATTTTTTATTGTGATTGTTATTATTATTAATGACAGTTACCGTTTAAAATTATGTCCAGTTATTGCAAGATGCTTTCTGGGCTGTGATGATCCCCTGGTATTGCTAAAACTAATAGACAATGTTTTTTATTTTTTATATTCGATAGGCTTGTGTTTGACCACAATCTCACCATGGTAAGTGATGATGTGGCTGAAGATGGTAAGCACACAAAGCCTAGATGGGAACTGGCTCTCAAGTGCAGCTGTCGGAACACACCGATAGGTGTTTGGCGACAGATTTTCAACTTGAGGGTGGTAGCCAGCCAGTCGGGTACCTACTACAAAGTACCCTACCACCGTGCTATGGTTTCCTCACGATGTTTTCCTTCACCGAAAGCTCAAGTTCATTGTAGGATTCGAACCCACGACCTTCGTCGCGGTATTCGACGTCACTTACCACTGAGCTATCGTAGCCTTAAAGGCTAGTCATAGAAAAACAACAACATAAATTAAGTCGCTTATCTTATCCTTGTTAATACAGATTCTACGTGACAAAGTAGGTACTTAAATACAAGAATTGTTATTTAGGCCATGATAGCTCAGTGGTAGTGACATTAAATACTGTACGAAGGTCGTAGGGTGAAATCATAATAATAACACTTGAGATTTTTTTAAATATACCTAAATGGTAGTTTTGAACCCCGCGGTTTCACCCGCGTTCCTGAGGGATCTTATTTTTTCTCGGATTAAAAGTATCCTATGCGTTTCTTCAGTATGTAAGTATGATTTACCTGTGTGCCAAGTTTCATCAAAATCCGTTCAGCCGTTTATGAGTGTTTTTTTATGTCAACATGCAGACGGTCCATCTGATGGTAAGTGGTTGATTGAGCAAACATCCAAACATACCTACAATCCTGTAGATTAGGATTATGGAGCGAACAAATCATTCGAATGCGTTTTTGTCATCTAAAAAATCTGAATCTTTACTCCCTTTCTTCAGTAACTTTTGTCAATCTTTTTAAATCTATACACATACTAGTGGGCCCGGCAGACGTTGTCCTGCCTTGAAAATAAAACTCCAGCCGAGAACCCGATTCCAGCGCCACCAATTGTGCAACTAAACCATCTGTCAGTCCGATCTCGTAACATGTCAAAAAGTCGTTCTATACAAAATGTATGACATAAAAAAAATTCTTTGCTATAAACCTCACGGAGCCCGAGACCTTTCCAACGAATGCAAAACCGTGGAAATCGGTTCGTGCGTTCTGGAGTTATAGCGTCAGGAAGGAAAACCCGACTTATTTTTATATAGATTATAGATCATACATTTGGGTAAAGTACCTATAACAATGTTAAAATATGCCTTTATTTTTAACCGACTTCAAAAAAAAGGAGGAGGTTCTCAATTCGTCTGTATGTTTTTTTTTTTTTTTTTTTTTTTGTATGTTTGTTACTCGATTTCTCTGCCAATTATGAATAGATTTTGATGATTCTTTTTTTGTTTGATAGATCCTACTTCAGAGGTGGTCCCATTTAAATTTTGTCGAAATTGATTAGGCACTTTTTGAGAAAATCAACAAAAACGAAAAAAAATCTATCTCGTTTGATAAACCTCAGTGAATCAAACTGAGTCGTTGAGCGTGACTTTTTGGATTTGGATGAAATTTCGTGTTCAATGGGTTCTTCGATGGTTTTAAAATACAATTGGACCCGGTAGGTGGCGCTGGAATCGAGTTCCAAGATTTGTTTTAATTTCAGGGCAGGACGACGTCTGCCGGGCCCGCTAGTTATATATTATATTTTACCGGCCAGACCCGATTTCAGGACAAACTAGATTTGCCTAGGATAACATATAATAAGGAATAAACTTTAAAAATTAAAAAATAAAATTATTTTTAAAAATAAAAAACAAAAACCGACTTCAAAACTGTAACCTATACCTATGTACAAACATAAACTAAAAAGTAAAGAATAATATTTTAATTTCAAAGCAAGAGCCTTAAAGGACAATCAACAAAATTATTGATATTTATATATCTATTTAATATTTATAAACAGTTCTTTTTGGAGTCGGTGCCAGCCAAGAAGGACAGTTTAATTCTGCCTTTGTAACAAAGTTTCGAAAAGTAGGGGAGCGACGGCGCAGACCTAAGGAACATTACCGTAAGGAGAGGTGTCGTAAGACGTTTTCTCGTATGAACACTTCGTGTCCAGTTCAAAACTGTCCTTCTTCTTGACTGGCACCGACTCCAAAAAGAACTGTTTATAAATATTAAATAGATATATAAATATCAATAATTTTGTTGATTGTCCTTTAAGGCTCTTGCTTTGAAATTAAAATATTATTCTTTACTTTTTAGTTTATGTTTGTACATAGGTATAGGTTACAGTTTTGAAGTCGGTTTTTGTTTTTTATTTTTAAAAATAATAATTTATTTATTAGGGAGGCAGCTAGTTTATTTTAATTTATTTTCAAAATTAATAAGTTTAGCAAATCACTAAATTACGTCTCACACTCGTAGACACATTACGCAGACGTAAAAAAATCAAACAGTTAGTAATTAATATTTGTTAAAAAGTAAATATGAACATTATCCGACTTCAGCTTTTACCTATATTATGAAATAGCGGAAGACGCTGGCGTAGACTCTATAGGCATATAAAATAAATAAGGGTTATTTACGTTATTACGTAAATATAAAAATATGATACTACTTACCTATCGTTTATTTCTAGTGTTCAAAAAGAGTTAGAACAATTGGTATTGAATTAGTGTAGTCATCAACAGGAATAACAACGAATTGTAACCGATTATCGACTAGCCGACAGCTTCGACGGAACGACTATGCCCGAAGGCTTTTTCAATCATTTTATTGCGATTAATTGGTAGACTTGTCTACAGATTGTCTAACATTGTTATCTTTGCAAAATGTTTATAGAAAACTATGTTTCATTATTGTGTTGGTTACCTTGTCTATAAATAAACTTAAGATGTACATTTTATTTGACGGGCCGGTTGGTCGTGAGTTCGATTCCCATCCAGGACAGTAATTTCTGTGCATGAACATGTCTGTTTGTCCTGAGTCTGGTCTAGGTGTAATTATCTATTTAAGTATGTATTTACAACAAAAAGAGTAGTATATGTAGTATATCAGTCATCTGGTTTCCATATTACAAGCTCTGCTTAGTTTGGGATCAGATAGCCGTGAGTGAACAAATGTCCGAGGATATTTCTTTATATTGTTTCTCTGTGTTTAGGATTTTTTACGAATGAATATTTTAATTATATAATTATGTTGTTTATCAGTTATCTGGTGTCATTGAATTAGAATTGGTCAATCAATGTCCCAGGATCATCATCATCATGTCAGCCAGAAGACGTCATGCAAAATGTCTGTCTGTTAGCTCTTCACGCTTAAACCGCTGAACCGAATCAGATGAAATTTGGTATAGAGATAGATGGAAACTTGGAAAAGAACATAGGATACTTTTTACCCTAGGAAAATAAAAGATCCCTCGGTAACGCAGGTGAAACCATGGGAGGCAGCTAGTTTATTTTAATTTATTTTCAAAATTAATAAGTTTAGCAAATCACTAAATTACGTCTCACACTCGTAGACACATTACGCAGACGTAAAAAAATCAAACAGTTAGTAATTAATATTTGTTAAAAAGTAAATATGGACATTATCCGACTTCAGCTTTTACCTATATTATGAAATAGCGGAAGACGCTGGCGTAGACTCTATAGGCATTGAAATACGGTGTAAAATTAAATATTTAACCAACTATTGGGACAAATAAGGAACTGATTTATTGATGATTATAATCTAAACTTCACAAAACAAACATAAAAGACAAATAAAAGGGACATGAGCACACAAATCTCCGGCCGGCATTAAACGGGAAATAAAACGAGTTGATACCATGATGAGTAAAGTTTTGGGGATTATACCCGATTGACAAACTTACGTGCTTTATATTGACGTATGGGGTATATCAAAATTGGGGTCTTTTTTTTTTTATGTCACAGGTGACAACGAGGCATAACGGGTCACCTGATGGTAAGTGACAACCGTCGCCTATAGACATTGGCAATACCAGGGGATTGCTAATGTGTTGTACACCTTATTAAGGCGAACTGGCTCTCAAGTGCAATTGCCGGAACACACCAACAGGTGCTTGGCGACAGATTTTCAACTTGAGGGTGGTAGCCAGCCAGTCGAGTACTACAAAGTACCCTACCACCGTGCGTCTAAATGTGCCTTGAGACATTAAGGCCTTGCGGTATTGTAATAAGGTGAACAACTCCTTGGCAATCCCCCTGGTATTATTAATGTCTATAGGTGGTATTCACTTACCATCAGGTGACCCGCCTGCCTGGTTGTCACTTATGGTATAAAAAAATACTAAGCTTACACCGTCTGTCCGTCCATAGATTGCATCCCAACACATAATAAAAATAACCCAAGGGGAATCCCCAATAATTAAACCTCCAAAATATACTCCCATAACTTTAGACTCAGGTATACGGTTAGTACAGTTAGGCCTAGAAGATAAGGGCTTGGCTTTTCATAAGATCTGATATAATTTTAACAGAGAAATCGTTGCTTTTGAGTCTTGTCTTTCTTATGACAAAAGTCGTACATACATACATGCGGGTCGCCTGATAGTAAGTCAGTACTGTCGCCTATAGATATTAGGAATACAAAGGGGACTTTCATACAATACCTTGAAGACAACTTTTCGGTTGACCTTTATAGGTCTTACTGCAGAAAATGTTATATCAAAAACTCTATTGAAAATTATAAATCTGTTTAAACATGTCCGTCCCTTAAACTTAAGTTAGAGACCATCGAATAGAGGACTTCACTTCATACAATACCTACATAATGTACAGTATGTGAAGATACGAAACTTTCCCAACTTGAGGGATTCCATTAGAAAGTTATATTCCTTTATGTCAAGTCGAATACATGGCTCGAAGCGCTCCAGACATCCCGTTGCCTAATAATTGGCAATACAGATCTGAAGTACCATTCTCTTTGCTATTAGCTTTCGTTTTAATAGAGATGTGGATATATCAAGTCAGAATTCCGAGCATAAATAACAAAAATATATAAATCGTGTCTTTTCGTCAAGCGGAACATACTTAGTCGACGTCACAATAAATTTGATAAAGAAGGCATGTAAAAATTTGACATATCGTATCAATATTTTTTTTTATTCTGGATAGGCTTGTGTTTGACTACAATATCACCATGGTAAGTGATGATGTGGCCGAAGGTGGTAAGCACACAAAGCCTAGATGGGAACTGGCTCTCAAGTGCAACTGTCGGAACACACCGATAGGTGCTTGGCGACAGTTTTTCAACTTGAGGGTGGTAGCCAGCCAGTCGGGTACTACAAAGTACCCTACCGTGCTATGGTTTCCTCACGATGTTTTCCTTCACCGAAAGCTCGAGCTCATTGTAGGATTCGAACCTACGATCTTCGCCGCGATATCCGACGTCACTTACCACTAAGCTATCTACGCCTTAAAATAATAACAAGTGGCTCTGTTTCTGAGTTCTATAAACGCTGAAGTTTTGTGATATTTTTAGCATTTTTTACGTTTTCAATCTCCATGGCTCCGCCATTTTGTAAAATCGCCATTGCCACAAAACTGAATCCACAAAAAAAAATGTATACATACAGGTCCGGTAAGTAGTACAACAAAGTTGAGGGGGAGATAAGTGGGCGGGTCACATACCAACATATACAACAAATGACCTCAATAAAAAGGTCACCATTTTCGAGATATTTCGATATTTCTTTGTAAAATAATTGTAATAAAACAAACAAATCAATTAGATTCGATTTGTTTGTTTATAGCACATTTATCATGCTATAGGTATTGTTGTGGTAGAATATAAAAAATAGCATTACATTTATATTGTTTCAAACTACAAATGATTTATCTGCAAATGATAAACCAAGTTAGAACAATAAAACGTTTGTTCGGAGCGTTCTAAATTCTATAAAACAAATTTATGTCACTTTAGCGAAATCGTTGTTTATGTTCAACACAAGCGGTGGATTCCACCATATTTTATTCAACCTGCGATTAAGTTCAGGTTAACGCTTATGAATAATTAATTATGCTCTAAAATGTGCATTTAAAATCTACTAAATTATTATCAGTTTAGAAGTCTATCTTTAAATGAGAAGAATCGGCAAGTAATTCTTTACATCTACATAAAATACCTATATATAGTACCTATACCTACATTGAACCAGTTTTGTATATTTGGTAGGTGACCCGCTCACCTATCTCCCCCTTAAGTTTACCTGTATAACCAATTGATTAAAAAAAAACTAAATTGTTATTACAAAAAGTTCCGGATTAATACTCTTGTGTTCAGCATTCGGAACAAACCGATAAGAGCTTGGCGTCTGATTTTCCACTTATGTATAGTAACCAGTCGAGCGTGTAATTCAAAATACTTGTGACCGTGCTATGGTCTCCTTGTGATTGTATTTATTTCGTAAATAGCTCATATTGTAAAAATAATGTTTATTAAAAGTAATAAATAACAAAAGAAATAAAATAACTAAGTCAGACATTATAAAGTAGTGAACAAATCGTCATATATTCACGCTTGACTTTGTTTTATTTTTAAACGACTTCAAAAAAGGAGGAGGTTATATGTTCGACTGTATGTTTTTAATATGTATGTTCATTGTTTTCTCCGCCAATTTTCAACCGATTTTCAAAATTCTTTTTTAAGTTTTGATTTAGTATTTTATTACTTTTTTATTGATATTTTTGATCAAATATATTTGGTGTTGTAATGGGCACGGATCTTTTGAGTATTTATGTAAATATTTTTTTATACATTTTTATATGGGCCAAATTGAAAATAAGTATACACTTTTAGTGCCCAGTAGCAATTTGGTGTGTTTTTTACCATTTGTAAAGAATACGTTGTCTTAATTTTTATTGTTTTTTGTGTTGTGTTTGGCAATAAATTAATATTATGAAATGTAATAATGATTTTTTAATTTTTTTTATCGTTAAATAGGTTTGCGTTTGACCACAATCTCACTTGATCATAGGTGATAACGTGATCTGCGATGGTGCACGCTTACCTAAATGTAACTTATTTAGAATATATATTACTAACAGTAACCAAAGTCTGTGCAATCCACCCAAAATAAAACTACAACGTTTATTCGCCACAGACTTTTCGTTTTACTTTTTATTGAAAATGTCTAGAATTTTACTGCGCCGTCGATATCGGTGATCAAATAAACTTTATTTTATATGTATAGAAGCAGATCTGTTATAATACAAAACATGAATTTTAATACACGAATTTTAAAAGGAAATTCGCTCTCAAGTGCAGCACAGGATTAATGAAAGTGAACTAATAACTGGGTGAGAGACATACGTTCTTACCATTATTCTGTGTGGGGTGATGAGGCCTGCACTGACACCCCGCTTGGGATATATTTCACCCCTATTAGCGATGCAATTCTAACTCCTTTATGTAACGGAATGTGGCCAAGTCATTTTTATTTTTATCATCAACAGTAACAATAGCATTAAAAATAGCAATAAGACGTTCAATAAGTGTTCCTTAAGTGTCCCAAAATTGAATAAAACATTTTGAGTTTGAGTTTGAATACAAAATCCACAGCACTATTTCTATATATGTATATAATTAATCTTAATAATTATCACATACTACCAATTAAGGATTTACTTTATTTTGTTTGAATATTATATTTGCAGAGGGGAAAATAAAGAATTTTATTTCATTAAGTTATTAGCTATTGTACAATATTAACAATTTATTTACAACAAATGTACAAAAGGGTAGTTTAACTATATACTAAATAATAAATAAAATAATCACAAAAAAAAATTATATCATAAGTAAAAAAGCTGTAAGTCGCTGCCCTGCGGTAAAGTTCCCAGAAGGCTGGCCACATTAACTCGTTGAATAGCTAGACTTAGTCTTTGCCCGAGGTAAGAGCCAGCCCTCTGGTCACCTGACACTTCAAAAAGACGCTACGACAGTTCCTTAAAAAGGGTATGAAAAGAGAGCGGAAAAGAAATGAATACAATAATAAATCTAATTTGTGTGTGTGTGAATATATGTGTGTGCGTAGTGTGTAGGGGCGTGTGTGTGTGTGTGTGGGTGGGGAGAGGAATTAATTCAATACATACTAGTAGTTACAATCTCCATAATGTACAAATTGCTCATCTCAGTCAGTAATGCTCGGAGCATTTGATAAACGCTAAGCACGTGCTCATCGTAACGCGCTACGTATTTCGTAGCATAATGGAATTCGTAGCTCTCCCGTAGCACTCCCGTAGCGCCCGCGTAAGAATTCAAGTAGGTAAAGCTTCAAGCTTCAACAAAAAACGAATGTGCTTTAGTTAGACCACACGACTGAAGTAAAACTTCTTTAGCTCCATCTATATGTACATATATGTATAATATACCTATACAAGTAGATACATATATTCATTTTCTACAAATATTTAAATTTACAATGGGCTTGAGCTTTCGGTCAAGGAAAACATCGTGAGGAAACCATAGTACGGTGGTAGGGTACTTTGTAGTACTCGACTGGCTGGCTACCACCCTCAACTTGAAAATCTGTAGCTAAGCACCTGTTGGTGTGTTCCGGCAGTTTTCAAAATATTCGCCATGATAATCATTGTTAGTTTTATAGTTTTTAAAATTTCCTGCCTATCCTGTATAAAAACTCTGTGCACGTCACTGCGTTGTGTGATAAATTTCCCAGGATTTAATATACAGGATGTCCGGTAAGTTGTACGACAACCTTAACGGGGAGATAGGTGGTTGGTCACCTACCAAATATACAAAAATCACCTTAGTAATAATTTCACGATTTCAGTTTTTTATGTATTGATTTTTGAATTTTAGCTCTTAAATATCTCGAAAATGGTGACACTTTTACTGAGGTCATTTTTATATACTTTGTAGGTGACCCGCCCATTTATCTTCCTCTAAAGTTTGTCGTACTGCTTACAGGACACCCTGTATGTTATATTCTTTGATCGCCTTTAATACTAAGCAAATAAATATCACTTAAGATGTTAAACATACAGTGTAAATATTCTATTAGGCTGAGAACATGTGATATCCATATTTGGATACAATTTTGGCATTATGTGAAGTTATTGTTCTTATTATCAATATTTATTATGTACATATCCAGTACTCGTCCTACTAATATGATCGATGCGAAAGTAGTTTCACTAAATAATTGAACGGATTTAAATTAAATTCTGCAACGGGATTCTTTGTACCCTTCGAAGCTTTTTTTTTTTATGTCACAAGTGACAACGAGGCAGGCGGGTCACCTGATGGTAAGTGACAACCGTCGCCTATAGACATTGGCAATACCAGGGGATTGCTAATGTGTTGTACACCTTATTAAGGCGAACTTTTTTTTTATTTTTTTTATGTCACAAGTGACAACGAGGCAGGCGGGTCACCTGATGGTAAGTGACAACCGTCGCCTATAGACATTGGCAATACCAGGGGATTGCTAATGTGTTGTACACCTTATTAAGGCGAACTGGCTCTCAAGTGCAATTGCCGGAACACACCAACAGGTGCTTGGCGACAGATTTTCAACTTGAGGGTGGTAGCCAGCCAGTCAAGTACTACAAAGTACCCTACCACCGTGCTGTGGTTTCCTCACGATGTTTTCCTTCACCGAAAGCTCAAGCTCATTGTAAGGATTCGAACCCACGACCTTCGCCGCGGTATCCGACGTCACTTACCACTGAGCTATCATCGCCTTAAAGCTGAATAAAAGTACCAATTTTTACTTTTATTCAGCACCTAAATTTGTTTATTTTGTTTTTACTTTCAAAATTAGGTACTTTCTCAAGCACCACTTGTTGCTATTTTTTCATTATTATTTTATATTAAAAGATTAGTATATTTAGCTTTTTCCTACTTTATTATCTTTAATAAAATTATCTTTAAAGTAAATATTAAGCTTTATTTTTGTTTGTACACACACTTGTGAAACTGTGGTTAACAGTGTTGCTTTCACAATTAGTTATATTTTTTTAATTACTGTGTCTTACAAACTTTTTATTGTGATACTGTTTGTTAAACCCTAAAAAACAAAAAAAAAACGTTTTTTAAATGTACACAAAGAAGGTCGAACACTACAAAGTACCCTTGCTGTGGTTTCCTCACGATGTTTTCCTTTACCGAAAGCTCAAGCTCACTGTAGAATTTGTACATACGACCTTTACCGTCATTTCTGACGTAACTACCACTGAGCTATCATCGCCTTAAAAAGGAAAGGACTCACACCAACAAGACAGCAGCCTCGTTAACTAATGCTACAATCCATCAATTAAATAGATTTTAGCTGGACCAAAATCTCACTATGGTATGTGATATTACAACCGAAGATGATATATGATAGATGATTCATGGCGAGGAGGGCAGTGGCTGCCACACGCGTCATACTATGAACAGGTGCTGCTTGTGGGGGCTGGTCTGTGAGAGTTTGTTTACTAAATCATTCGTAACTAAATTCAATTTAATTATCCTTTTTTTGTTGCCATAACACGCAAATATTATCATTGAAGCTATGTATGTAACCATGGAATGTAATAGGTGCAAGTTGTTTTTAAAAAGTTTAATTGCCGAGTTTATTGCCGGCTCTTCTCAGCAAAACTTCTTACAAACCGTGCGTTAAAATTTTGATTTTGTAATGAGTTCATTTAAGATAGATTTAAGGCGATGATAGCTGACGTCGGATACCGCGGCGAAGGTCGTGGGTTCGAATCCTGTGCTTGAGCTTTCGGTGAAGGAAAACATCGTGAGGAAACCATAGCACGATGGTAGGGTACTTTGTAGTACCCTGGCTAGCTAACTGGCTGGCTACCACCCTCAAGTTGAAAATCTGTCGCCAAGTATCGGTGTGTTCCGACAGTTGCACTTGAGAGCCAGTTCCTATCTAGGCTTTGTGTGCTTACCATCTTCGGCCACATTATCACTTACCATAGTGAGATTGTGGTAAAACACAATTTAAGCCTATCCAGAATAAAGAAAAAAGAAAAGATATTTTTGAATTTGAATTTTGATACGCACAAAACACATATAAGTGAGGGGTTCTAAGATATTATGGTGTATATATGTGTATATGTATTTACCAACACATACACTTAAGTTTTATTCCTACAGCGTCCATATAAAATAATGGCCGCCATTTTTTGTCTCATGAAAAAATCTAAGCTACAACGCAAGCACCCGCTTACGTCACAGCTTACAGTCAGCTTCATTGATTCATAACTTTAGTTTATTGTAAATTAATAAGAAAATATTTGTAACGTTAGACATGGTAAAAAAAGCGTGGAATTTCACGTATACATAGAATTATAGACAACTGAACTTAATTTATTAGCCAGAATGACAAGTACTAACTGTAGTTACTACTGTAGTAAGACAAAGTACTGACTAACCTCGAAGTTTTAATCAAGTTGCTTTGACCGTGGTCACGAGGTTCGTCAAAATTATATTCTGTGCGCGAATAGACCCGGTATAATCTACGAATATGAATTTAGTTCGCGAAATTTTTAAAAGTTCTAAGGATGAAAATGACTTTACAAGCACTTATGAATAGTTTAGACTCTAATTCTCGGTTCGGAAGGTTGCTTTTGCTGAGAAGAACGGCAATAAACTCAGCAATTACTCTTTTCAAAAACAACTTACACCTATTACATTTAATCATTATTTATTTATCTAGTCTCACTGATAATATTTGCGTGTTAAGGCGGAAAAATAATAATAAATAGAATTGAATTATGACTGACTAAGTAAATAATAAACTCAAGCAGAAACTTTAGCGTATATAATTACTGTAGGTACCGAAAAAGGATAGAAAATATTTAAAATCTATGCCCATAACCAGTTTCGATAGTCACTGTGTTCATCCTTATCTACTTGATGATTTTAGAAAGAGTTATAATAATACAAAGAGGCCGGCTCCAAGTAAAAACATTCAGTTTACAAACATTAAATTGTTATTTTTTTTTATTTTTTTTATTCTGGATAAGCTTTTGTTTGACCACAATCTCACCATGGTAAGTGATGATGTGGCCGAAGGTGGTAAGCACACAAAGCCCAGATGGGAACTGGCTCTCAAGTGCAATTGTCGGAACACACCGATAGGTGCTTGGCGACAGATTTTCAACTTGAGGGTGGTAGCCAACCAGTCGGGTACTACAAAGTACCTTACCACCGTGTTTCTCAAATAAATTAACAAAACAAGGAGGCTATATTTTCTATTCTGTGGCTCATGGCAATTTTATGTGAGCAATAAGACCTGTGAGTAAGATTGATAACTACTGTTTGAACCGGTGAGCGGCGCCAGATCCCGGCGCTGCGCGGCTGCGGTACAAACAGTAAACTTTATTCGTTGTTTTACGGTGACTATGGCTTCAGAGTTTTATAAGAATTGTTAAGTGTTTTAAGGCGATGATAGCTCAGTGGTAAGTGACGTCGGATACCGCGGCGAAGGTCGTGGGTTCGAATCCTTACAATGAGCTTGAGCTTTCGGTGAAGGAAAACATCGTGAGGAAACCACAGCACGGTGGTAGGGTACTTTGTAGTACTCGACTGGCTGGCTACCACCCTCAAGTTGAAAATCTGTCGTCAAGCACCTGTTGGTGTGTTCCGGCAATTGCACTTGAGAGCCAGTTCGCCTTTAAGGCATTGTAATAAGGTGTACAACACATTGGCAATCCCCTGGTATTGCCAATGTCTATAGGCGACGGTTGTCACTTACCATCAGGTGACCCGCCTGCCTCGTTGTCACTTGTGACATAAAAAAATAAATAAATAAGAATTCACTGTAGATATAGGAACTAATTAGCGCTAGCAGGACGCGTTGTGTGTCAGAGACTATTCAGGAAAAATGGGAGTGAGTTTTGATATACTTGTTTAATGAAATGAAATGTTTATTCATCCAAATAGGCCTTATGAATAGTCAGACTCTAATGCACGGTTCGGAAGGTTTCTTTTGCTGAGAAGAGCCGGCAATAAACTCAGCAATTACACTTTTAAAAATAAACTTACACCTATTACATTCAATTATTTATTTATCTAGTCTCACTGACAATATTTGCGTATTAGGGCGGCAAAATTAGTAATCTATAGAATTTTATTATGACTGACTTGTAAACGATAAACGATGGCGACAGGCGATGATAGCTCAGTGGTAAGTGACGTCGGATACCGCGGCGAAGGTCGTGGGTTCGAATCCTGTGCTTGAGCTTTCGGTGAAGGAAAACATCGTGAGGAAACCACAGCACGGTGGTAGGGTACTTTGTAGTACTCGACTGGCTGGCTACCACCCTCAAGTTGAAAATCTGTCGCCAAGCACCTGTTGGTGTGTTCCGGCAATTGCACTTGAGAGCCAGTTCGCCTTAATAAGGTGTACAACACATTAGCAATCCCCTGGTATTGCCAATGTCTATAGGCGACGGTTGTCACTTACCATCAGGTGACCCGCCTGCCTCGTTGTCACTTGTGACATAAAAAAAAAAAAAAAAAAACCCAGATTAACAAGTATGACGCGTGTGGCGATCACCGCCCTCTTTGCACGGATTTAGGGTACCGATAGTTAATGTGGAGGCGGTAGTAGGTACCAACCGATGATGGTGCCTCGGATGGAGCTTGTTATGCTGCATTTCCATCAGATATGTAAAAAGATAAAAAAAAAAGATAAAAAAGCATTTATTGGACACACACATAAAAACAAAAAAAACAATAGAAATTAAAAGTAAGTTACACATTATGTGGGTCCAAATGGCCCCAGCTCAGCCTATGCTGCAGATAACTACAGCGCTGATTTTCGGCTGAAGCCACGGGTGATTCACGGACGTGCGGACGGACAGCGCTTACGTACGAATAATCGTAATCATATTATGATATACTATACCTATCCATACATATACATATATCTACAAATAATAATAATTTATAAACCCATATGTGCTATGTTACGTTGCTATGGATGCGTTTGGATTCCACCGATCATATTCACTGGTCCACGTAGCATAGCATTGTTGGAAACGGGTTCTATTAGGCTATGGTTTTTATATGGATGGATGCGTATCGTGCTATGGATGGTCATACGAAAAATTGACACTAAACTGTCGTAAAGGTCTACAACTCTTGAGCCATAAGTAAAATCATCACCAATATCTATCAACTCCGTTACATAAATCTTATTAAATAAATATCCTGCCTCATTTTTCACACACGGCTATCTGATCCCAAACTAAACAGAGCTTGTAATATGGAAACCAGATGACTGATATACTACATATACTACTTTTTTTTTGTAAATACATAATTAAATAGATAATTACACCCAGACTCAGGAAAAACAGACATGTTCATGCACACAAATGTCTGTCCTGGATGGGAATCGAACCCACGACCTGCGGCGTAAATGTGTTAACAAACCACGCCAACTGGCCCGTCGTTGAGTATAAGTACATAATATAATAATAACTATACATATATTATGTAATGTAATAGTGTACGTAAATTTAACAAATGACACGTACAAAGACCAGTGAGTCATAATAAGTCATACCAGAGATTTGACTTTTACGATTCACTCTCAGTCGGCTTAATAAAAGTGGATATCCTACAATATTCCGCCTTTATAGTGAACGTAGTTGGATATGTCCATTCGTTTTATACCTGTCCTGACTGCCGAAAGCGGGGCTAGTGATGGACGCAATCGTGTATCGATGTATCGATAAATATCACCTTATGTCAGCGTGATCTATCGATAATAAAATGGTAAGGCTTCACCATGGTTAGTGATGGTGTAACCAAAAGTGATAAGCACTTAAATACAGATTGCTGGATGCTGGTTGTACCTAGATGTATTTAAAACCTACTCTTTCGTCACAGCAATTAAAATACTACAACTGAACAATTATTATGATCCAGGTGATTTTTTTCTTTTTATTATATTGAACTAACTGTAAATCACTTAGACTTAAGACGATGATAACTCCTATAGTGACGTTGGGTTCGAATCGTACAGTGAGCTTGAGCTTTCAGTAAAAGAAAACATTGTGAGGACACCACAGCACGGTGGTAGGGTACTCGTCTGACTGTCTCCACACTCAAGTTTATAATATAATCTGTCGTCAAACACATATTGATCCGGCAGTTGTATTCTCAAGCCAGTTGCCTTCAAGTCATTGTTAAAGGCCGACAACACATTGGCAACCCCCCTGGTATTGCTAGTCCCCCTAGTCTATAGGTGATGGTAGATAACATCAGATGATATCTTTGTCAGACTACAACATAATAAAAGACTCATGACATTGCTAAAAAAATAATTAATAAATAAATTTATCGATAAATTAAGTTTCCCATCACTACTCCGGGGTTTAAATTGAATAGGTAAAAATATTGGGCTTCCCGTCACACGGTCCGTCGGCTATCTATTGTGAATGCAATAAGCTCTAAAGCTATTTGATTAAAAGTAAATCTAGGATTTTTGATTTTTATCTATTATTATCTATACTAATATTATAAAGAGGAAAGATTTGTTTGTTTGCATTGAATAGGCTCCGAACGTACTGGACCGATTTAAAAAAATCTTTCACAGTTGGAAAGCTACATTATCCCTGATGAACATAGGCTATATTTTATCCCGGGAAAAGATAAGATCCCACGGGAACGCGTGTGAAACCGCGCGTAAAAGCTATTCTAGATAAGCTTGTGTTTGACCACAATCTCACCATGGTAAGTGATGATGTGGCCGAAGGTGGTAAGCACACAAAGACTAGATGGGAACTGGCTCTCAAGTGTAGCTGTCGGAACACACCGATAGGTGATTGGCGACAGATTTTGAAAAGAAACTTGACGGTGGTAGCCAGCCAGTCGAGTACTACAAAGTACCCTGCCACCGTACAATTCAATGAATTGAGTTAATAGGTATTTTTTTCCTTTTTATCATCACGTTCTCACTTAAACCATACATGGTAGCCATTTAGCAGTCTAAAACTATTAATCTTTAAATTTGTTTTTTTAGGTCTTGAGGATGGTATATTCCCGTTGACCACCACTGGTGGACATTGCCACTATTTTTTTAAATGCGTTCTCTTGACCACCACTGGGGGACAACGATACAATATTTATTTAAATTCAAAATTCAAAAAGTACGCCTGTATTGGTCCAAATTATCAATTTATGCCTTTTGCGGTTGAGACCATGGGTCCGTGGGGGTCTGAAGCTCGTCGTTTCGCAAATATTTTATGTAAAAAATTAATCGAGGCCTCGGGTGACCGGCGGGCGGGGAGCTTTTTCCGCCAACGCATCAGCTTGGCCATCCAAAGAGGAAACGCTGCCAGCCTTCTGGGAACCTTGCCGATCGGCAGCAGCGGCAGCCTCGAAGAAGTTTTTTATATATTATAGTTGTACATTTGTTTGTATATTTTGTACATTTGTTGTAAATAAAATTATTCATATCATATTTAATATTTGTCCCATTGGCCGCCACTGGTGGACAGTGACACAGTGTTTTTAAATGTCTTCTCTTTATCCACCAGTGGTGGAAAATAGCACGACTTTTAATGTTATGTCTGATAACCACCACTGTTATTATGATATTCCAAGACCTATAGCAGGTAAATACTGTACTCGTAAAAGTGGTATGGATGTGACTGTGTTTGTTGCTCTTCGTGAAAAAACTACTGAACACAGGTACCTAGATACCTAGTACCTAGGTACCTAGATGAATCCGCAGGGGATCTAGGGACTAGTAAATCATATACTTACATAAATTTCTGGTATATGCGTAATAGAACTCTAAATTTACTACATCCGCATTTCCTCTGTGAAAATTTGATGGATGATTTTTTTAAAAAGGCGATCTCAATCATAATCCCGCTAATTATTAGAAGGTGACGTGCAAAATAGTTGTCCATAAACAACGCAATAATGCGACTTTAATGACTGCGGGAATTAGGACTGGCCTTAATGGTGATTTATTCCTTAATAGTGTTGCCATGATTCCTGTTTTTGGTATAAATTTTGTTCAATGTGGAGTAGTTATGGAAAGTTAAAAATAAATTTACTTTTTTTTGATGATGCAACACTCGTTTATTCGAATATGTTTTATAATACACTATCTGTCCCCCGCAATCTCGTGGAATTTTCCGCAAAATAGCGTAATGCTATACCTATAGCCATCTAGTTTTCCGCCCATCAGTTTCACCCGCGTTCCCGAGTCATCATATCTTTTCTTGGGATAAAAAGTATCCAATGTCCTTCTCCAAGATTCCATCTATCTCTATACCAAATTTCATCTAAATCGGTTCAACGGTTTAAGCGTGAAGCGTTAACAGACAGACAGACACACTTTCGCATTTATAATATTAAGTATAGATTATTATTATCTACTTATGCAAATAATGCCACCCTACAATATTTAAAGCAAACAATGAATAATGAACACCATTCATTATGAACTCGGCTAAATGGAGGAGAAAAATCCAACACAAAGGGCCACTAAACGATAATTATATTTTATATATGCTTTTAAAGAGCCAATAACAAATTGTAATGGCCCCACATTGTTCACAATTTTCATGATAAATGATTTGTATTTGTTATAGCTGAAAGCTTTGTCATCAAATTACCTCATCAAAGTCATTTTATAAGATATGACGTGAGTTTTCAAAGTGCTTTATTTGCATAATGTGGTATAAATCAAAACTCATTCATTCAATTTAGTCCCTGGTAAGGCACTTATGAACGTTACAATTGACTCTACTAAACTGAGAAGACTCCGGCAAGAAACTCAGAAATGCATTTTTTTTCGGCACTGATAATGACCGGTTTTGATCTAATCACATCCAGTAGCTTCCCACGACCCTCGCGAGATTGTCGTTCCAGTGTATAAAAACGTAAAAATACTTGAAATTTGCGAACACATTGTAAAATTCATCTTTTTCATGATTTTTAAATACCAATTTAACGACAAAGAGTAGATCTTTTGATGTTACATCTATATTTATGAAGTTACAACATCCCTTTTAATATATTACAAGTTAAATGGATACCAATTTTTTTACATCCTTTTTATAGGTTTAATCAGGTGTTCAACACATTGGCAATCCCAATGGTATTGGTAATGTCTATAGGCGACGGTAGTCACTTACCATCAGAAAAAAAGAATAAAAAAAGAAAGTATATCGAAAAATATTTTATTTTATTTTATTTTATTTATTTTGGCACAAACAGTCAATATTTACAAATTTTTGTTGTTTACAATAGATAACATAAAGACAAAGAGTGCCCAAGAGTTGTATCTATAAATAAACCTACGAAAAACTTAAAATAACACAAAAAAACAAGAAACAAGCAGTAGAACTTAGGTTACCATATAACTTGAAACCAAATTAAACAGTGAAATTAAAATATAAACGTTACATTAATTAGCATGTGCAAAAATTTTCATAATTTCTCTTTTAAGAGTAGTCAACGAGTTATTAAAAAGATCTATGTCATTAAAATCTTTATTATACATGTTAATACAACGAGCAAAGAAATTATTTCGGGTATAATTCTTCCGCAGCCTTGGTGATACAAAAGTATTTAATTTACGTGAGGGACGAACAGGTAGTCGGGCTTTTGTCCTAAAATTGATTTTAGAAAGAAGTGTAGAGGAATCAATTTTGTTGGTAAGAATCTTGTGCAAAGTTACCAAATCAAATTGTTTACGGCGGATTTCAAGTGAGAGTAGGTTGTGCTCCATGAGGGATTCATCATAGGACGCGTTTATTTTGTGGCATCGATAGTTAAGTATCTTGGTAAATATTTTTTGTACCTTTTCTATGCGGTCAATATGGACTTTATATTGAGGATTCCATACAGAACAACCAAAATCTAATATGGATCGAACATAGCTATAATATAAAATTTTTAAAGTTACTACTCTTTTAAATGGTTTAGTTATTCTATTTATGAAACCTAAACTTCTAAAAGCTTTCTTGATAATACTGTCGATGTGTGAGTTAAAAGAAACTTTATCTTCCATGATTATACCTAGATCGCGAATAGTCTTAACACGTTCAAGATTGCTACCATTGAGATTATAATTATAAATTATCGGGGATGTCTTTCGAGTATATGTTATTAAATGGCATTTGTCTATGTTCAGAAAAAGTTGGTTATCTGCACAATATTTGCTGAAGGAGTCCAAATGAGTTTGTAGATGTAAACAGTCTTCAGCTTGTGTTATAATTTTAAATAATTTAGTGTCGTCCGCGTAAAGTAAATAATTTGCGTCATCAAGCATATTCCCAATATCATTGATGTACAAGGAAAACAAAACTGGACCAAGATGGGAACCCTGAGGTACTCCAGATGGGATGGGCAGGTAACTAGAGCTGTAACCCTTCAAACAAACAGCCTGGCTACGATTGCGAATATATGACTCCATCCACCTAAGTAGGTTACCATGTATACCGACCCTTCCTAGCTTATCTAAGAGGAGGTCGTGATTAATTTTGTCAAATGCTTTTGAAAAGTCAGCATACACGACGTCCACCTGATGATTGGAGTCCATAGCACTTAACAAATAGTCTGTGAAAGTTAACATATTAGAATCAACGCTTCGTAACTTGATAAAACCATGTTGTTTGTCCGATATGATGTGACGAATGAAGTACGATAGCTGGGCTGTGACAATTTTCTCCAATAATTTACCAAATATACTAAATTTTGATATAGGTCTGTAATCCGTTATCTGTTCTTTTTTGTTACTTTTAGGTATAGGTGTAATAAGCGCCTTTTTCCAAGCGGCTGGAAAAACCCCTGAGGAAATAGACATTTTAAATATTAAGAAGATAGGTTTCAGTAATTCTTTAGCACATTTTGCAACAAGAATAGGATGAATGCCATCTGGTCCAGCTCCTATATGAATATTAACCTGTGTTAATTCCTTCAGAATTGTTTCTTCATTAATGTCTATTACGTTAAGGTCAAATATTAAGCTTGATTGTTAGGGTTCCGTACCCAAAGGGTAAAAACGGGACCCTAAGAATTCGCTGTCTGTCCGTCCGTCTGTCTGTCACCAGGCTGTATCTCAAGAACCGCGATAGCTAGACAGTTGAAATGTTCACAGATGATGTGATGTGATTTTCTGTTGCCGCTATAACGTGATTTTTTTGCCATTTTTACGGAACCCTTCGTACGCGAGTCCGACTCGCACTTGGCCGATTTTATTTTTAAATTTACGTTAACTTTAGGTAGGTACGTGCGTATCGAAATCTACTTAGACAGATATTTATTTTTCATGTCTATCACTTTCTTTTACCATATTTGTATCCTTTTAGTTGTTACCCGACTACGGCGAAGCAAAAGGGAGGGTTATGTTTTAGAATATTTATTTGACGTATGCAAAATTTGTATTATGTGTCGTTATCCAAGTCACCTTTCTTATTTTTTATGTTAACTCACCTGATGGTAAGTGAACTGTCACTTACGAACATTAGGCATAATTATGTAGTGCTGACCTTCTTCTTCTTCTTCTGGTTTCCGCAAACGAAGAAGACGAAGCGCGCCTTTTTTGATTTGGAGGGTGATTGGCTGAGGTTACTCCAGCCATCCTATTTCTTCACGGAAGCTTGCCAGCGCCTTGAAGTTGGTAAGTGATGATGTGGCCGAAGGTGGTAAGCACACAGAGCCTAGATGGGAACTGGCTCTCAAGTGCAACTTTCGGAATACACCGATAGATTTTCAATTTGAGGGTAATAGCCAGCCCGTCGGGTACTACAAAGTACCCTACCACCACGCTATGGTTTCCTCACGATGTTTTCCTTCACCGAAAGCTCATTAATAAGAATTATATAAAAGTAAACCTTAGCGCCATAAAAATAAATGCTATGTTACCTACGCATGTTACCTATGATCCCAGTAAACCCGAACATGTAATAAAAAAGCCGATGTTCCTGTAACGCCCCAACTTGTTACGTGGTTACCCTTTATTTTTGCATTAAAGTTTTCCCATCAGTACTTACTCGTTTGAATGTAGGGGGACCATGATTTTTACCTTCAATAGATTCAATTGTATTTTTTTATTGGAATATGAGGCGAATTGCCAATGTGTTGTCGACAAATAACAATGCATTGAAGTCAGCTGGCTCTCAAGTGTAACCGTCAGGAAACACCAATAGAAGCTTGGCGACAGTTTTTCAACTCGATTGTAGTAGTTAGCCAGTTAAGTTACCATCATGTTATGGTTGATATTTTCCTTCACCGAATGCGAAAGGTAATTTTATGACTCAAACCCAGGACCTTTCCCACGGTATCTGACGTTACTACCACTGGGCTGTCATCGCCTTAAAAATTATCTCTGTCTGACAATCTGTCTGCCTAGTTTCTAGTCTAAAATACTGATACTCGTATTTTATAGACATAAAAAAACGGCTTCCTCTGTAGTAAAAAGGGATGTAAATAGTTCAAGACAAAGTCGCCGACAAAACTAAGCATTGTACATGAAAGTCTATCTATACCATTCATAAGTGCTTGCAAAGGCCTATTTGAATAAAAAAAAACCAACGAAGCATTTCGAAATTTAAATGAGATTGAAAAGCATTGATATCTAATCTAATAACTAAAGATAAACAATCCCAAGCAAAAGTTCTCTCAAAACTGTCCCAAATTGTGTACCTATTTTTTAAAGTTGTATTCACAAAGCTATGTACAAAAGGTAATAAAATTTTACGATCCATACCTCCTAGCTGAAATATATCTTAAACGAGCACTGAGGCATGTTTACCGTGGGAGCGTTCGAATGCTACTAGATTAAAATGTGTACCCCTAATAGTTCGAGTGGGCTCTCATTCGGTAAGGTCATTTTTTGTCGCTGATTGTGTATCTTTAGTTATTAGATATCAAAGGTGAAAGGTGATCCTACTATAATCCTACTATAATATTATAAATGTGAAAGTTTGGATGGATGGATGTATGTTTGTTACTCATCTACGCCAAAACGGCTGAATGGATCTGGATGAAATTTGGCATGGAGATAGATTATAGTCTGGAATGGCTACTTTTTTATCCCGGGAAAAGATAAGATCCCTCGGGAATGCGGGTGAAACCGTGGGAGGCAGCTAGTCTTAAATAAAGTCCTAAAAACAGCATCAATGATGGCTACACTATGGACAGGCTCAACTTTCATCATATAACCACACACGTAACAAGGTTGATGCGTGACGTAAAGACAAACTTTTATATATATATGCAATATACACTTACTAAATACAATATAATCTGTTACTTTTCGAATTACATGCGATTTGTTACGTATCTTTGGTTTCTATTAGAGGTTTTGCAATTACTATTGAACAGAGTTTAATTAGGATGTTGCTTGAATAAAAAAAAAGCAAATATAGCAAACATTTTCTTTTCTTTTATACTAGGTACAAGTGACAACCAGGTCAATGTCAAAACTATTTATTCAGTTTAGGCCCTATAAGGGCACTTATGAAGGTCGAATAACAGAAGTTACCAGCGGTTCCGAAGTCAGCCTTCAACTAAGAAGAACCGGTAAGAAACTTAGCAAGGTTACATTTTTTAAATATTTTTAGACTACCTGACTATATATGCAGGCGGGTCACCTGATGGTAAGTGACTACCGTCGCCTATAGACATTGGCAATACCAGGGGTATTACTAATGTGTGTCGACCTTTTTAATAGTATGACAGGCAACTGGCATACGAGTGCAACTGCCGAAATACACCGATAGGTGCTTGGCGACAGATTGTCAACTTGAGGGTGGTATCCAGCCAGTCGAGTACTACAAAGTACCCAACCACCATTCATTCAATTTAACCACAAGGAATAAGTAGATCTTTTTGATTGTGTATATTTATGAGCCAGTATTTCATTCAAAACTCCGTATTAACGTTTTGACATTTAATAAAAAAACCGGTCAAGTGCGAGTCAGACTCGAGAGTCCCGTACAAATTATGTATTTTCTTTTTTTCACCACCACCGAAGAAGCCAAGACCAAGCTTCCCGAGGTAGCGACCTAATAGTATCGTCTTCATCAAACCGCACCCCCCCCCCTTTTCACATGTGTTTGTAACATTACTGTATAAATAAAAGATCAATTAAGACAATTTAATTCCCTTCATTGTATCGTTTTACTTTAGATTTCATCACAGTACATAATGGAGTTTGGGGACCTTTTTGTTCCTCTAATGCCTTTGTCATGATACAGTATCGTATAAGATACTAGTAATAGCTCTGTTTTATTTATATTTAAATGACTTTCTATTTGATGAATCAAACATATACTTCTTCTTCTCTTCTTTATCCCACGCTAGGTGGGGTCGGCACAACATGTTTTCCTCTTCCACTCCGCTCTATCACTAGTCGTCTCAATACTCACACCTTACATATGCATATCATTCTTCACACAGTCCATCCATACCTTCTTCGTCCTTCCTCTACCTCTATATCCATCCACACTCATGCTCAATACTCTTTTTGTTACATGCCTTTCATCCCTCCTTATGACATGCCCATACCAAGCCAATCTATTTCCTTTAATTTTTTCAGTCACTGGTGCTACTTCCAAGCTTCCTCTGATATACTCATTCCTTATCTTATCCATTCTCGTAACGCCACTCATCCACTTCAGCATTCGCATCTCAGCCACATGCACTCTTCTAATGTGCTGTGTAAAACTAATCTTGTGAGGTTGTGGGGGGTAATCTCTGGATCCACAGAGAAGGGCTCTCCTTATTTCTAAAGGAGAGCGACGCCAGCGGGGCAAGCGGCGCGGCGATAGCAAGCTTGATCCCGTAACACCGCCAGTAAGGGAAGAAGCGGAACACCGTGGGGTAATCTCTGGATCTACTGAACCGATTTTGAAAATTCTTTTACCAATAGAAAGCTACGTTATTTGTGAGTATCATGGGCTATATTTTGTCCCGGGAAAAGATAAGATCCCACGGGAATGCGGGTCAGAAAACTAATTACAAATAAATTATATTGGATAAAAAGAAATCACCCCATTTTACATATCGATAATGTGATGCTACCTCAGTGGTAGTGACGTTGGATACCGCGTCGAAGGTCATGAGTTCGAATCATACAATGAGCTTTGAGCTTTCGATGAAGGAAAACATCGTGAGGAAACCATAGCACTAGGGTAGGGTACTTTTTAGTACTCGGCTTACTGGCTACCACCCTCAAGTTGAAAATCGGGATAAAAAAGTATCCTATGTCCTTCTCCAAGGTTTCATCTGTCTCCAAATCGGTTAAGCGGTTTAAGCGTGACGATGTAACAGACAGACAGAAACACTTTCGCATTTATAATATAACTAGCTGTTCCGCGCGGTTTCACCCGCGTTCCCGAGGGATCTTATCTTTTCCCGGGATAAAAAGTAGCCTATGTGCTATTCTAGACTATAATCTATCTCCATACCAAATTTTATCCAAATCCATTCAGCCGTTCTGGCGTAATTGAGTAACAAACATACATCCATCAAAACTTTTACATTTATAATATTAGGAAGATTATGGATCTGCTATTTTTAGTCAAAACAAAAACAAAGCAACGTAGAAAACTGAATTTCCCTTTATTAGGAGGTTTATTCGCCGCGTTAATTTGCATGCAGAATGATTCAGCTCTCAGTGCGACAATAGTACTGTACCTACCAGTGTTTATACATTACTTACGAGTTCTGTCCGTGTGAAATGAGCTTTACACTCGATGTCTGCCTTACCTAGGGCTGCCAACCACAGATGGACTAGTTCAATTGCAATAAAAATTTATTTTAAGGCTGTTTTCACCCGTCTATTTAAGAGTCAATGTGAAAAATTCAATAATGTTTTAAATATTGTAATGTTATATAATAATAGATATTTTCTCCCGCGCACGATCAGGGTGTGGAATGAGCTCCCTGTAAAGGTTTTCCCTAGAGATCAGCATGGGGTTCTTCAAAGAAGGTGGGTATGTAAGGTCGGAAATTGCATCGTATGTGATTCACCACAGATTATAAAGGTTTTTTTTTTATATTCGATAGGCTTGTGTTTGACCACAATCTCACCATGGTAAGTGATGATGTGGCCGAAGATGGTAAGCACATAAAGCCTAGATGGGAATTGGCTCTCAAGTGCAGCTGTCGGAACACACCGATAGGTGTTTGGCGACAGATTTTCAACTTGAGGGTGGTAGCCAGGCAGTCGGGTACTACAAAGTACCTTACCACCGTGCTATGGTTTCCTCACGATGTTTTCCTTCACCGAAAGCTCAAGCTCATTGTAGGATTCGAACCCACGACCTTCGCCGCGGTATTCGACGTCACTTACCACTGAGCTATCATCGCCTTGAAAAAAAAATTTTAATCTCATTTACAAACAGAACTAATATAGAAAAATTGAGACAGTATTTACCCAACTCCAGTTTAATTTATTTTAAGAAGAAGATTTTTATATATTATAGTTGTACATTAAATAATATTTAATTATTTTACCATGTCGATTTTATTGTTTATCTAATTATTTCTACTTCCGGCGACCAAAGCGCTGGCTCGTACTTTGGACAAGGAATAAGCCTCGCCATACAGCGAGGTAACGTAGCCAGTCTTTTGGGCACGATACCCATAGACAGCGATCTAAATTTATAATTTAGTTTTATTTATAGGTATTTTAGTTTTATTTCTAATTTAGTATGTATGTAATGTTTTAATTGTATTTTGTGAATAAAGAATTATAATTTATTTTATAACTCGAATGTGGGTGAGCCAAGGGTCAAGGTGTCAGTAATAAAGAGTAACATACCGTCAAAAAAAATGGTTTATTATTTTTCCATATTTTCTGCTTTTTATATATAGCTTTTGTTGGTAGGAGTTTAATTACAAGTAGCAACTATTGTTATTATAATTAGCACTAAATAGCTTATATGTGGTTTTTTGAGCTATTTTATATTTAAATTGTAAAAATTATTAAATCGATAAATAAATTAAAAAAAAACACGCTCGTGACGCCTCTGGTGTTGCAAGCGTCCATAGGCTAAGGTAACCGCTTATCATCAGGTTGGCCGTAAGCTTTTTTGCCACCTAGTGGTATAAAAAAATGTCATCGGGTTTTATGAAAATCTAATTCTACAAGTCAAGCAAACAAAATTGGCAGTCTTCCTTACATACATCAGAACAAGGCATATTGTTATTGCGTTTATGATCCAAAACTGCGGCATATCAGATTTAACTAGCATCCCCCGTGGTTTTACCCGTCTACCTGTCTGCAAGGTTTTCATATATTTTTTGAGTAGTTTATGCGTGAAATAGTAACAAACATCTTTCACATTTATATTACTACTAGCTGGGATTTTATCTTTTTCCGGGATAAAATGTAGCCTATGTGCTAATCCAGACTATAATCTATCTCTATGCCAAATTTCATCCAGATCCGTTCAGCTGTTCTGGCGTAAATGAGTAACAAACATACATCTAAACTTTCACATTTATAATATTAGTGGAATTAAGATAAACAGTTGAGCACAACCCTAGATTGGTAAGGTCGAGCTAATATTCGCGCGGTTCAAAGGTCCCTTTGTCAAGAGGAATTTGCATGTACAAATAGGTAATACGATAAGCATACTGACAGAACTTTGACTATCTGTCAAAATCGTGTGTCAGGTAGCCCTGAAAATGTAAGCATTTTGTTCAAATCGTGTTTACAAAAACATCAGCATGTATAAGGGTTAGACAATCCTATCTGGGACTTCATTCTGGGTATCTGCAATTCTTTTTTTGGCTCTTCTTTGTAGTATCTACCTGAGTTGCTATCATCCCTGAAGGTCTGTGTTTTACACTAGGCACATCATGACCATTATGAAATTGTGGTCAAGTGAAAGCCTATCCATAAAAACTTTGGGGGTCTTAGTTTATCTGTCATTCTTTCCGAATAAATTTTGGAATGTGTTTATGAACTTTTTTTGGCCTCTATCAGACATTAATCAGAACAATCCAGAGATATGACATAACAGTAATAGAAAGGGGTCTAAAACATAATAAAATTGTCCACCATGTAAAACAATAACGTCAGAATTATTTGAACTTAAAGCCTATTTACCTAAAAAAACATGAAAATATAATACAATAAGATAATTATTGAAATCTCGTAAAGTTATAGCTACTTTTATTACGTTAATCCAATATTTATTAACTATTTAATTATGCTTTTATTAATTTAAGGGCAAGTATAAACATCGTTTAAAAACTGTTTCTCATTCGTTCATTAATACCGTTTTATAAACATTTTAGCTGTATGGAAGATTCTATTAAGCATTTCCATCATCTAAAACCCAGTGGCAATTTCATAAGCACGCTTAAAAATGCAAAGAGGGTTAATTTTGCCACATGCAGTTTCATCTATAACAGTATAAAAATCATGGTAAATCTGCCGCACTCAAATCATATTATAGCAAAAAAACCGGTCAAGTGCGAGTTGGACTCGCACACCGAGGGTTCCATGCAAACTTGTTTTATTTTTATATTTGAGTTGATTGAATGAAAGGTAAATTGCGGTTTACGATTTATGACGTATTAAAAAAAATACTTAGTAGATCACGTTCAAACCAATTTTCGGTGGAAGTTTGCATGGTATTGTACATCATATATTTTTTTTGTTTTATCATTCTCTTATTTTAGAAGTTACAGGGGACACACATTTTACCACTTTGGAAGTGTCTCTCGCGCAAACTATTCAGTTTAGAAAAAAATGATTTTTGACACCTCAATATCATTTTTGAAGACTTATCCATAGATAAACCACGGGTATGGGTATGATGAAAAAAAAATGTTTGTTTCATTTTTAAATAAAGGGATTGTTTTTTTTTCTATTTTTGTGTGAAAATCTTAATGCGGTTCACAGAATACATCTACTTACCAAATTTCAACTTTCGACAGTATAGTTTTTATAGTTTCGGAAATAAGTGGCTGTGACATACGGACGGACAGACATGACGAATCCACAAGGGTTCCATTTTTTGGCTTTTGGCTACGGAACCTAAAAATATGTATTCAATTCAGACATGAAGCAAACCTGGGAAGCCTTTGAATATCGATACCTCATATATCCAATCTTCTTGTTATATTCTCAAAAATATCCATTCAAGAAATAAGTAAGTAAAAATAAAATAACTTTAATGTCTGTGGTCCTAAGTCTCATAATAAATGAGGGTCACGTCTGATGGGATTCTTCAATGAAATATTTGTCTGATAAACGGCCCCTTCGATGGTATGACTAGAATTACTAATGGGAGAGGACTTCATACTACATTATGTTACTAATAGTTTAAATCATTTAGTATTGTTTCTTATTGATTCTGCCTAAATAATTGTTTAATTTTTTAATGATTTTGTGTCCCAAAAACTATAAAAAGACTTTCAGTTTTCCCTTCTACTGTTTTGGATATCTCGATTTTTTCTTTAAGTTAGCTTAAAGTATCCTCTCTTATTCCAGGATATTATCAATTGTGTGTCAAGGTTCATAATTAATGGTTTAGTAGTTCATCGCGGATTAAACAATACTGACTAGGTTTCCGCCCCGCGGTTTCACCCGCGTTTTTTTTTTTTTGTTTTTTTTTACAACAAGTGACAACGAAGCTGACGGGTCACCTGGTGGTAAGTGACTACCGTCGCCTATAGACATTAGCAATACCAAGGGGATTGCCAATGTGTTGTACACCTTGTTACAATGCCTTAAAGGCAACTGGCTCTCAAGTGCAACTGCCGGAACACACCAACAGGTGCTTGGCGACAGATTTTCAACTTGAGGGTGGTAGCCAGCCAGTCGAGTACTACAAAGTACCCTACCACCCTAAGGAAGTCCCCTAAGGAATAAAAATAAAACATAGCCCATGACTTGGTGATAATGTAGCTTAGGTGAAATAATTTTTAAAATCGGTATATGTATTTTTTGAGTCACAAAAGTGTTGACAACAAATCAAATAATTTCTCCTTATAACATTAGTTTAGATAAATAGTTGCGGATATCCGGAAATCGCAGATATTGGATCCATCGTATCCCATCACTATACCTCGTGATAGAGAGAAAAGAAAGAAAAAAAGAAAGAAAATAGTTTTTTATTGATAGGAGCTAGTGTGGTCCCTAGACACTCATAATACTCGTAGTGAGTGCATAACTTATAAAATTTGCATTTTCAAACGATTTATCGTTTGCACTTACCCTAATGCGGTTTTAATGACTTCTATATTTCGCTAGCTGTCGTTTTGCGGATTTACTCACGTTTTATGAACCTTTTTACCCTATATCTATTAAAAACTAGCTGTCCCCCGCGGTTTCAACCGCATTCCCTGTGATTTTGCCCTTGCCCTTAAGGCATTTTAATATAGTGTACAACACGTTGGCAGTCCCCCTGGTATTGCTAATGTCTATAATAATAATAATAATAATCTTTTATTTTCAGACCATTTTGATCCACATTATTAGTAATGACACAATAAAACATGGTTACTAAAAATCACAACAAAATTATTCCTCACGTAGGTGTAAACACTACAAACAAGCCCTACCCAGTGTCTCAGGATATTTCCATCACAACGGTCGGCCAACATCCTTAAAATCCCGACTATAGGCGACGGTAGTCACTTACCATCAGGTGACCCGCCTGCCTCGTTGTCATTAGTGACATAAAAAAAAAAAACAAAATGTATGAGAAAACGATTTCAAGACAAATCCAACAAATCAAAGATCATAAAATTCTGTACAGTCGTTCTAGGGTTATAAATGGTGTAACAAAGTTACCGAATGGGGATTCATACTGCCGATTTATGTCGCTAGGTGTCGCATAGTCGCAGTGTTCTGTGATAACTTTACAGCACACCGAAAACACACATTTATTTGTTTATTTACAACAAATGTACAAAATATACAAACAAATGTACAACTATAATATATAAAAAAACTTGTTCGAGGCTGCCGCTGCTGCCGATCCGCACTTATTTAATATACATTGAGCCACATTTCCAACGAATAATTCTCAATTAATAAACAATTAGTTTAAAAACGTACGCTCAATAATAAGTCACAATATATTCCGCTTCAGTTATTATCAATAACCGCTGATAAAAGCATTTTATATTAATATTATTATAATGAATTAAAGTATAATTATACGCACAAAATGAAATACCTTCTGGTACATTAATTTACTCTGGGTCCGTGGGGGCCGAGTGCACACCACCTTTTCCGAGAAATGTCAAAACGACTGGTCGACGCATCTCGTGACCAGAATGCTGGCATATACCTCGCTCAACGAATCAGCATTGCCATCCAACGTGGCAATGCTGCCAGCATTCTGGGTACGTTGCCTACTGACAACGACTTTTTTATTTAGATTTATTTAAATTAAATGGTTGTAGTAGCTTATCTCTGAATATGTAAAAGTATGTATAATTGTTTACCTTGAGACCATTTCGATGATACTGTATTTACCAACATACGATTAAATAAATTGAAATTAATTTTGAGTGCAAATTTAATATTTAATTATTCATTTTGTAAATAACGCAATAAAGCATCCAGTGGGCAATTGAATTTAAATAATATTACATTAACAGTAATAAACTAGCAACGCCCCGCGATTATCCTTGTAGCGACATCTATCTACAATTAGATATAGTTCGCACGACTCCTAGATAGATGGCGCTACAATAACCTACATCACGCTTACGAAGTTTTCCACGCGATTTGCATATAATATACAAGTGTCCAACATCAACAGTTGGACCGTCCCCAGGCACGATGACCTAGCCTGGCGGAAGATCTTCCCTTTTCAATGGAGGAGTCTAATACCTCGCTCCTCCATATATAGCGCGTTCTAACATTACAATAGAGTCGTACGAGTAGAATTAGAAAGTAGTTGACAATGTGCTTGAGGCGAGAGACCAGGGCCTTGGCACAGTGCTTACTCTTCTTGATTTTTCACGAGCTTTTGACTCAATCAACATATCCCTCCTTCTTTAAAAGCTTTCCTACTATGGCTTTGATACTGCAGCAGTGAAGTGGTTCCATAGTTACCTGAGCAATAGAAAGCAGTTTGTTCAGGTTAGTAATGGTAAAGATGGTAACAATGTGACATCTGCCACCAGTCAGGTTACCAGAGGTGTCCCTCAAGGATCAATTCTTGGCCCTCTGCTGTTCATTATGTACAGTGCTGACATTACTAACTGTATAGCAAGCTCCAGGTATCACTTATATGCAGACGACTTACAGTTATACCTCTCTTTCCATCCAGAACAGTGCCTCGAAGCTGTAAAAGGGATAAATGAGGATTTAGATAACGTAGCGGAGTGGGCAAGAAAGAATTCTCTCGTGTTGAACCCTAATAAGTCCAAATATCTAATCCTGGGCTCTAAACAAGTGATTAATAAAATACAGAACTTCAATCCCGTAGTAAGAATTGATGGGTGTCCCATAGAACAGGTATTGGAAGCTCGCAATCTTGGGGTGGTTTTTGATGGTCAATTACACTTTGAATCACACATACTTGAAGTTGTACGAAACTGTTTTTACCGTCTTAGACTTTTATATAGAGTTCGTCCTTACATCACTGTAAATATGCGTATTTTGCTATGTGAGTCTCTTGTACTGTCAAAGCTAAATTATGCCGACACCGTGTTTGCCACTTGTCTACTCAGTAGAACTGAGAGGCTGATACAGAGGGTGCAAAATGCATGTGCACGATTCTGCTTCCACATTCCACCTCGATCACATGTAACTCCATTTTTAAATCAAGGTCACCTCATGAAAATGTCATCGCGCAGGAGACTTCATTTGGCTACCCTCTTATTTGGCATAGTATTGTATAAAAAGCCCGAGTATCTCTATTCAAAATTATCTTGGGCACGGGATCGAATGAACCATCTTACCAGGGCTTCTTCTTATCTCATGAATATGCCAAGACATAGAACGGCTGCATTTCGTGGCAGTTTTAAATTCGCCGCAACACGCTGCTGGAACGATCTGCCGCCGCCTTTTCGTGCTATGAAAACAGTGTTCAGTTTTAAAAATAACTACAGGAAATATTTGTTAGATGAACAAAAACATGATTGTAAATAGCTTACCCTGGGTTTGCACGTTAATCATTTTTGCAAAATTTGTTATCTTACGTGGGAACAAACATCGTGATTGATTTCTTCTTTCATAAAAATTACATATGACAATAAATATTACAGTTGTTACACCACTATCCACAGCTACTCTCCGACCCATAACCTTATTTCATTGTTAATAAAATGGTTATTGGAAACTACACAGAATATCTACAGTTAGGTAGGTTCACTTTTAAAATAATTTATGTCTGTTTTCTTTTTATAATATTTTTTTTTTCTTCCATTTTGCACTGTGTTCGTGTCTCAATCACTATTTATAGTATATCAGTATTTATAATATAAGTTTTATGTATAATAATAACTATTATGTAATTATATATATATATACATATATACATTTTTAATATAATTTGGATGCCTGTGCCGCAACTGTCCGTGGCACCACTGGCCCTATCAGAATACCAGCGCTGCGGTACTTACGGCCGCAGCTTATGCTGAGATAGGTGCCTTTTTGGCCTCACACAGTGTATGTATTTTGTATAATTTTGTTGTTGTTCCTATATTTGTCTCTGTGTGTAATTTGTGATGTAAATGAAACTGTCTATGTTGATGCTGTGTGAGTCCAAAATAAATGTTTATCTATCTATCTATCTTAGAAGATTAAGTACTTAACTAATTACATAATATCATTATTATCAGGTTTGTTCTTTGTTCAAACACAAATAACGGGTTTTTGGCCCAAAGTTTGTTACATGGTTTATCACGAATCAAATATTTTACAAACATTTTTATTAGGATACTATACGATATAGATTTTTTGGAACGAAGTTCCTTATCGCGCGTTGTGAAAGGGGGTTAGACGGAAAAAAATCTTACGAAAAATTGTCACGACACTTTTTTACGTCAAAAGGTTATTAACCCCACAAATCTCAATGTTTCTCTGTCTCTCTCTCTCTCTCTCTCTCTCTCTCTCTCTCTCTTATAGAAAGCAAGCCAGATATTTTCATTTATATATATATAAATAGAAATGTTTTTTTTTTTATATATACTCTCTCGACTTATATAACTTCGTTCCATCCGGGTGTCCCTTGACACCTCTCAAGTTTTTAAACTATTAGGTGGAAAACAAGGTTACAGCCTACCTGATGGTAAGCGGTTACCGTAGCCTATGGACATAGATTTCAGAAGATACCAACAGGTGCTTGGCAACATATTTTCTACTTGAGGGTGGTAGCTAGCTAGACGAGTACTATAAAGTACCCTACCACCGTGCTGTGGTTTCCTCACGATGTTTTTCTTCATTGAAAGATCAAAAAGTTTATTGTAGGATAAACTCACGCCTTTGCCGTGGTATCTGACGTCATTACCACTGAACTATCATCGCCTGAATTTTTTCCAAATGTTCAAAAATCTCACAAACCTTTCGTTCTCAGAGCCATTGGTCTTTGTAGCGGCTATAGTAACAGCGCTACATGTGAGTCGAGTCAGCGGAAAGTAATAGAAGCGTCATCACAACAACATGGACGTAATGACAATATGACACAGGAATTCCTACATCGCGCTAGCAAAGTTTTCTCGGCACTTTGGATATACAGGCGATTATTTCGTAACTATTACAGATATCAAAAAACTTTAAATTGATATCGAAAGTACGTTACCTAATCAGTAAAATGACATCAATATTTTTTTTTTAAATCAAACGAGAAGTATCAAAATTTTTGACATTAAACGCTCCCATACTTTTAGTATGGGATTAGTAGAAAGGTTTCAGTTTCCTTATTTTAAAAGGTTATTTTAGGTTACTACTGATATTAAAGTAAACTGTTTATTAACCTAACAAAGTATTAAAACTATATTTTAATTGAATAACATTTATTTCTTAGTAAATACAAAATTTTGTTTTCAAAGCAGATTTTTGTAGTGTGTTGCTTTTCAGCCAGTTCAAATGGATGCGATTTTGAAACAAGCTTTATTACTAATTTGAAGAGGTAAGATAATTAATATACACGTATATCTACTTGAAAATCATTATTATCATATCATACGTAATCATAAAATTAAATTAAGGTAAATTGAGTACTAAACCACTTAAAATAAGGAAACTAAAACCTTTCTACTAATCTCGTACTAAATGTATGGGAGTGTTTAATGTCAAAATTTTGGATACTTCTCGTTTGATTTCAATAGACTTATTGATGTCATTTTACTGATTAGGTAACGTACTTTCGATATCAATTTAAAGTTTTTTGATATCTGTAATAGTTATGGAATAATCGCCTGGACACACTTAACGATTACAGCCTGTATACGAGTTCTTAACAAGAATCGTCGGACTCCAGTCCCCGGGCATCGATACCTAGCCCGGTGGAAGATGTTCCCTTTTCGCATTACATGATATGACATATCCTACAGTCTTATTATTTTATGATTTTTTAGTAGTGTTGACAAGCTTCTTGTTAGCTTCTCTAGATAGTGAAACACCATCCCTATACCAAGAACGCAAAAAATATCCTACCTCGCCGCAAACAAAGAGACATTGTTTTAATTAAAATTAAAAAGCCTTTTTAATATAACCTTCATAAATCATGAGACTTATTGCTCTTAATTTTGTACTAATTAATTTTTGTAGGGGATGAAAATTATAAAGGAGGAGGATTTCGCATAAAGGGTTTGTTTTTTTTTTGTTTGAACACAGGCTCAGACGACAAATGAACGGCCTACTTTTCTGTGAAGGTGAATACATTTACGCACTTTTAATAATTATTTAGTAGGTAATTAAGTTCAAAAATAAAATTACAATTAATTGTAGGTAATCTATACTAATATTATAAAGAGGAAAGATTTGATTGTTTGTTTGCATTGAATAGGCTCTGAAACCACAGTTCGGTCCTCTGTGCTGAAACTACTGCACCGATTTGAAAAATTCTTTCACCATTAAAAAGCTACATTATCCTTGATGAACATAGGATATATTTTGTCTCGGGAAAAGGTTCGTTCCCACGGGAACGCGGGTGAAACCGCGGGGGACAGCTAGTCTATACATATAATAAGAATGTAAAGAAAAGTCGTGTCTATAATTGCAAAGCTTTTTAGGAAAATATAAGTGGCTAGCTATCTTCCGCGTTACCGAAAGATCCAGATTATAATCTACCTGTGTGCCAATTTTCATCAAAATTCATTCAGCCGTTTTTACGTGAAAGAGTATCAAATATCCAAAATTTCACATTTATAATATTAGTACGATGTTAATCTCCGATAATGTAGCTATCTATAAGCGAAAGAATTCTTAGAATCGATATTTTTCATTACACGTAAAAAACATCTAATTTTATCTCTTTGCAATATTAGTTTAGAAGAAATCGCTACACGTTCCGCTTCCCCAAAACTTGTTAAAGTACTTTGAAATAAAGTAAAGAATATAACCCGAATAAATTGTAAAGTAGGTCTGTAAGTAACATAAAAGTGCAGGCTCCAGGCCTACCAAGATATTCAGTACTGTGGGACCATCAAAGTTTTCGAAGCACGGCTACTAACACCTCTGAGAAGGTCTTCCTTTCGTGTTTGGTGTATGTTATAAGAATGTTGCCTTTATTTAATCCAATAAATGTGAATGTTTGTATGTGTGTTCCTCAACCACGCAAAAACGGCTGAACGGATTTTTATGAAACTTGGCACACAGGTAGATCATACCCTGGAATAAAACATAGGATACTTTTTATCCCGGGAAAAGATAAGACCCCTGGGGAACGCGGGTGAAACCGCAGGGCGGAAAACTAGCATTTAATCAAAACGAAGCTGATTTGATGGTCAACATCCGTTTGGAGAAGGAATGTGCATTACCATTATTTAAATGTCAAGTATATCTAGTTAGTTGACTAAAAAATACCATCGACACGTTCGTTTTTTTATGCCACAAGTGACACCGAGGCAGGCGAGTCACCTGATGGTAAGTGACTACCGTCGCTTATAGACATTAGCAATACCAGGGGAATTGCCAATGTGTTGTGTTATTACAATGCCTTAAAGGCAAATTAGCTCTCAAGTGCAACTGTCGGAACACACCACCAGGTGCTTGGCGATAGATTTTTCAACTTAAGGGTGGTAGCCAGCCAGTCAAGTACCATATTTTCTGGTAATCCCATTTAGGCTTTGTGTGCTTACCACCTTCGGCCACATCATCACATACCATGGCGAGATTGTGGTCAAACACAAGCTTATACAGAATTAAAAAAAAATACAATCCACTTTCTTGGAATTGTATCAGAAAATCGCTTTCCGCTCATAACTTACACCACGAATATTACCTACAAAATACGGATATTAAATCCCACCAAAACTTACAGTACCCAATTTTAAAGTCCAGTAAAGCAAACCTTACACTTTCATTCTCCACCTTGCTACTTACATATTAAAGTTTAAGTTGGCTTGAAACGATTTTGTGTTCAGGCAGTTATTTGAAATGAAGATCATATATCGGATAGTAAAAGCAAGCTCTAAACTTGAGATTGGTAATGCGCATTAAAATGTATTTTGTTTCATGTTTCTGAATTTATTTACTTTTTTTATGTGTAATCTTTCCTCTCGCTTTCCTGCAATCAAAGTCAAAATCATTTATTCAGTTCAGGCCCTAGAAGGGCACTTATGAAGGTCGAATTACAGAAGTTACCACCGGTTAGGAAATCAGCCTTTAACTGAGAAGAACCGGCAAGAATATCAAAACAAGTAAAGGTAACATTTTTTAAATATTAGTGGAGTCCATCTGACTATATGGGCTTTTTTTTTAATTTAAAATTTTGTGCTTAAACTAATACAAAAATAAATTATAACCCGCATTAGTTACCTTCTTTCATACTAAACTAAAACCCGTGGGAGTGATTTCGTGAAAAGGGACGGAAGTAAGAACCACCTGCTAGAGTTGGCTGTCAGGGACATATCCTCTATCGTAGTGCAGGCAAAGGGTTTTAGCCCATACAGCCTCTAACTCAAAGAGGTTGATACATGTATGTCAATCATTACCAAGGTGAGATGTCAGATGTTATACATCATATGCGACTACTGTAGCTTAGGGAATATAGTTTTTTTTGAGTTTAAGATTAAGAAAGTCTCTACCTTTTTATGATTCGTAGTTGAGGGCAGCTAGCCAGGTACCACAAAGTACCCCACTACCCTGCGAAATGCACCAGCTAAAAGCGTTTAGTGTGCTCTCAAATAGTTAAGGGTAAGTATGATGTACTAAACTCTACCAATCCCGTTTGATTCTTTGTAGGAATGGGCACAGAGCTTCTGGCGGCCCTACTTATCGAACAAATTTCTTCCTGTATGGATTTCATTCAGTAGGTACCTACATAATGGAATACGAAGTGTTTTCTCTACTTTTTTTTGTTTTTATGTCGCAAGTGACAACGAGGCAGGCGGGTCACCTGATGGTAAGTGACAACCGTCGCCTATAGACATTGGCAATACCAGGTGGACTGCCAACGTGTTGTACACCATATTACAATGCCTTAAGGGCAAGGGCAACTGGCTCTCAAGTGCAATTGCCTGAACACACCAACAGGTGCTTGGCGATAGATTTTCAACTTGAGGGTGGTAGCCAGCCAGTCGAGTACTACAATGTACCCTACCACCATGCTGTGGTTTCCTCACGATGTATTCCTTCACCGAAAGCTCAAGCTCATTGTAAGGATTCGAACCCACGACTTTCGCCGCGGTATCCGACGTCACTACCACTGAGCTATCATCGCCTTTACTTCTACTTTCAGCAATACTTTACATCAACACTAACTGTTTCTACAGGCCTTTTAAAATAAATTAAATCCAAATCCGTTTGTGATTATGTAAAGTAAAAAAATAAAATAAATATATTGTAATACATTAAAATTGTCCAAAAATATTTTGTTACAATGCTGAGTTTTCCAGTTCTTTGTTGGAGGCGGATTTAAAGTGAAGCACAGTAAAGGAAGCCGATCGCGTACCTATGCGACGCGAGTCACGTGGGATAACGTACGTGCAGGTCACGCACACAACTTCATGCACGTTGCTTCACTTCATTGGAGATTGTTGTTTACGTACGGTCCTTCTACCTTTTTTATTTCGTCTGTGGTTGGAGGGTGCCTTTTGATGATAGTAACTTCTGTGGCTCGTTTTTTTGCGCCCTTCTAGGACTTAAATTGAATAATTGGTTTTGACTTTCAGTTGAAATTTTTAAACTGAATTACTGTTTAAAATATTGTAATAGAATAAGACGTGTTATGAATTCGGGATATTAATTTCATTTGCAAAATCACGAGTGACCTTTTTGGTGGTAACTTCTGTAATTCGACCTCCATAAGTGCCCTTGTAGGGCCTAAACTGAATTAATGGTTGACCTTTTTAGCCCCCAAATACATACTTTAATAGCCTGATCTATAATATAAGTTACTTATTTAGCTTTTCAAAATCATTCTTAAATAGATTTAAAAAATAAGTATATTTTTATACCACTCAAATTGGTATGAAGTAGGTAAAGTTTGGCGGGCAGGTCACGAACCGCAAAGTGTCCCGGAAATAATTGACTGGGTATAGTTAGACCACCTAAACTGTGGACTGCTTGTGTTTGAGAATATTATTTGTAATTATCTACACTAATATTATAAAGAGCGATAAGGCGATGATAGCTCAGTGGTAGTGACGACAGATACCGCAGCGATGGTCGTGGGTTCGAATCCTACAATGAGGTGAATGAAAACATCGTGAGGAAACCATAGCATGGTGGTAGGGTACTTTGTAGTACCCGACTGGCTGGCTACCACCCTCAAGTTGAAAATCTGTCACCAAGCTCCTATCGGTGTGTTCCGAGAAGAGTCAGTTCCCATCTAGGCTTTGTGTGCTTACCACCTTTGGCCACATCATCACGTGAGGTTGTGGTCAAATACAAGGTTATTCAGAAAAAAAAATGAAAGATTTATTTTTTTGTATGTTTGTAACGAATAAACAGGAACGATTTCAAAAATTATCTCACCATTAGATTGCTACATTATTCTGAGTAACATAGGCTATATTTTATTCCGGGATAACGCCATTTAACTAAAACACTGTTTAAGTTGTGACATTTATCGATCATATTCCAATCGTTGTCGAACAATGTGACGTTGTTTAAGTAAACATTTAACCAGTATTTAAGTTAAATAGCGTATTTTAAGTAAAGCCCCCAATGGCTAAAGTATTTAATAAATTTAACGTTGTATACAATAGCATCATTTTTTTAAATTGCCGTTAAAAATCTATCGAGGAAAAAGCGAAGTTTAAAAAGCCTTATCTCAAATTTGCAGAAAATGCAAAGTTAACATGCACAGTGGTCGCACGGACAGCAAGTCCTGCTGCCCCCGTGGTTATTGGATTACTGAAAATAAAAGAGTGGAATACTCCCTTTGCATTAACTTGTTAACTTCTGGTAAATTGAGTACCAACATTCAGCTAATGGTTTTGTGATTGCATACTTTTTTGAGGGTTGGCAAAAACGAACATTGTTTAAACTACTGGCCGTGCGAGTCGGACTTTTTGCACGCTGGTTTGCAAAGGGTAAAACGAAAACCCTATTACTAAGACTCTAGTGTCCGTCCGTCTGTCTGTCTGTCTGTCATCAGGCTGTATCTCATGAATCGTGATAGCTAGACAGTTGAAATGTTCACATATGATGTATTTCTGTTGTCGCTATAAGAACAAATACTCAAAACATAATAAAATAAAATAAAACTACAAAATTTAAACGTAACCCTCGGTGCGCGAGTCCGACTCGCACTTGAACTCGCACCTATTTTTTAATATAAATATCATTGTAGATAATTCTGCAAACCAATCCCATAACAACCAAACGAGCTATTAAAGTCATGTACCTAGCTGAGTTAGAACCGCAACATTCAATTCATTTGGATAATAACAACAGTAGAATCATCATTAGGAACTTGACTTTAAATAAATGAAATGACATAAATGAAATGAAATGAAGCCAACCATATGTGACTCCGTCCTATTGCGGTCATGTAGCTTATTCATCAAAGTAATAATAGCGTTGTTGACAGTTATGTCTTATGAATTTCAGGGTTTATCTTGTTAGGCCAATTTCTACCAAAAAAATCAGAATCTCCAACAACACATAAAAAAAGCGGATCCGTTGGCGTGGACATGTATATTTGTCCTAAACCTAGGTCTCTGTGTATTATTTTTGTTTTCTACATTGAATGGGCTTTCGTTTGGCCACTGACCCGTCTATGAAGGACGAAGACGAAGCCTAAGATGGAGCACGCTTACCCAGAAGGAATCTATTCACTCTGGCCTTGAAGATCCCCAGATTGTAGGAGTAAGGAAACACAGACACCGGAAGCATCACTCCCTTGCCGTCCGCCGAAAAACCGAAAAAAGAGGACGCAAAACGCTGCGTTCGCATGGTCGGCATTTCAACGACGTACGGGTGGAAAATTTTGTGGTGCCTTGTGGGTCGGTGTAATAATTCCTGCTCACACTCCCCAAAATATATCCTGTAGAAAACTGATAGAAAACCGGTTAATTATCTATTTCTTCTTCAACCCACTTCAACCTAATGCTGAGTCTTCTTCTTCTATAACCTATTTACGTTTGGGATCTGACGGGCCTCCTCTGTAAAGAATGTCCCCAAATATTTATTCCTTTAATATTGCACATGTCAACAGTGTCAATACTCTTGATATGATTGATAAAACGGCCAAATGGAAGAACAGAACAGGGCAGGAAGATGATGATATCAATACTTAATCGATTGAAGTAAAAGAAAAGTACAAAGCTCTTTTATTAAAACTATTATCCCCCAGTTCCAAAAGCCGTTTGAACATAAAAGTGTCCAAGTGTAATCCAGTCTATGGTTGAACAGTTTCCCTCTAAGTTATTATCATTAGGAGCAAAAGGACATGTGTTGGTGTAATGAGGCGGAAAGGCAGCGAAACGAGGGTCGGGATAGACAAATGCTCCCACATTAGCTATAAGCGGCGAATGGGCTTGAACCTGTTTATAAACGGTTATATATTTTTCTTGAAGTATTTATGAAGGTACTGGCTTTCTGCTCCGTGGTTTCAAAGTCGAAGATCAAAGTCTTTTGTTAAATTTAGCCCTTAGGAGGGCACTTATGAGGTAGACACTGATGTTACCAGCTGATTGGAAGTTAGGCTTTAACTGAAAAGAACCGACAAAACGTCTTGGTTATATTTATTTGAGACTTACTTTGTAAATAATTAAATAATTTAGGTGAGGTGAAACCTCCATCAGGAGATCACATCAGAAAGGTTGTACCTGCGATTCCCTAATTTACATTTTGTTGTTCTGGCAGTTTATAGTCTGGTTATCTTCTAGGCATTGTAAACTATCGGCAATACATTGTCAACCTCTTTTATTCTATTCTGTTCAAAATTTTGCTATCAACCAGTTGGTATTAAAGGGAAAACTGGTGTTAAATGAATATCGACTTAGTAAGTCTTAAAACTTCATTACAGTTTGCTTTGATTCGCACCTCGACGCGGAAACATAGGTGTGTTTGTTTTGGGTGGAACCGTGGCTTTATTTCTTGACGTGTTATTTGAATCGGATTTATTTCTATGGCAATTTAAACAGTTGACATCAAAATAAATACTGAAATATTTATAAAATTAAAACATATGATATTTTTTAAAATTAGTTAAATTAGAAACAATTTCAATTATGTCTTCTGGCTTATGTCTTCTTTTCTGAAACTGCATAATATGATTGATAACAATTTAAACATAGTAAAGTAGCCAATAGGTAAAGCCAAAAGAACTGACTGAAATCTATGGTCATCATAATCAGCCGAAAGAATTCCACTGCTGGAGAAAGACCTCCCCCGAGGATCTTCATAATGGCCGGTCTTGCGCTACCCGCATCCAGTGGCTTCCCGTGACCCTCTCAAGATCGTCGGTCCACCGTGTAGGCCTGCCCATACTGCGTCTTCCGGTTCGTGGTCGCCATTCGAGAACCTTTCTGCCCCATCGGCCGTCAGTTTTACGAGCTATGTGCCCCGCCCACTGCCACTATAGTTTTGGCAGTTTTTCGGGCTATGTCGGTTACTTCGCATGTGAATTTCATCGTTTCTGATTCGATCTCGCAGGGATGCTCCGAGCAGCCCTTTGTGTGACCTTGAGTATCCTTAGAAGACCCATAGTCTATGGTAAGTGGAGGTAATTAATTAGTTTTAGCCTATGGGTTCTTATTGTCTAGATGAAAATTTAATAACATGAATCGTGATTCCTAAAATTTTAAGGATCTCTCATGAATCACCCCTTTTGTTATTTTTTTATTACATTGTTTTTGTATTGTGTTAATATTAGTAGATTAGTTTTGAATAGTTAAAATAAGTAATAAAGTTTACAGGACATTAAATATTAATTAACCTTTGAAATAAAAAGAAATCCTTTAAAAAACTTTTTAATAGATAACTGACTCTTTAGTTTTTTTTTTAATATGGCTTTCGTCATTTACCTATTCTACCGAATCGAGAACCTCCTACATATTGGATTTGAATAGACTCATAAGACCTAGTGCTTACAATAAAAGAAGTCTTCTACTTTTGACCCACTTCTCGACTTATGTTTTTTTTTTACATACGGTTATCTGATCCCAAACTAAGCACAGCTTGTAATATGGAAACCAGATGACTGATATACTACATATTTTACTATTTTTTTTTGTAAATAATTTTTTTTGTCGGTTTCTCCTTATTTAACGCAGCAACGAATCGACGAAACTATTTACATAGAGATCTATACTCACCAATCTCTACAAATATTATAAATGCGTAAGTAACTCTGTCTGTCTGTCACCATTTCACGCCCAAACCGCTAAACTAATTTTCATGAATGTTGGTATGGAGAATTAAATCTGTTGAACAGACGACGTGCCCGTACACAATATCATCCCCTATGTTTCCTAACTTGCATCAATCGAAGATCAAAGTGTCATAAGTAGACGAGAAACTTGCTCAACGGTGGATTCGAACTTGTTACATCGCTGTCAGCGCTTCTACAGCGATAACAGCGGCCTTTTGGTTAACCTATTTGACAAACGAAAGTTTGACTGGTTTAACTATTGCTCCAGGAAGTTACTGATATCAACTGCTTAGGAGGAATTGTTATTATTTATATCTAGGTTACGCCCTAGCTGTCCCCAGCGGTTTCACCCGCGTTCCCGTGGGATCTTATCTTTTCCCGGGATAAAATTATAGCCTATGGCACTCATAAATAACGTGTCTTTCTATTGGTAAAATAATTTTCAAAATCGGTTCAGTACATCCAGAGATTACCCCCTATAACCTCACAAACTCACAAACTTTACCTCTTTTTAATATTAGTATAGAGTCTATAGGTACCATAGACTACAGTTTTATGTCACTCTCCGGTCCATGAACTGTCTCTATCACAGTTTTTGTGAATGATGTCTTGGAAACCGAAAGAACGGTTTGGATACGTGGTATTTTAAATCTTCTGAACTGAACAAATAAAAAAGGTAGAAAGAGCGTACGTAAACAATAGTCTCTAATGAACGTGCATGAAGTTGTGTGCGTTATCTACACGATATCCCGCGTGACCCGCGTCGCATAGGAACGCGATCGGCTTCCTTTTTAAAATTCGGCTTCCTTTACTGTGCTTCACTTTAACTGAGTAGGTACCTATGTGATCTAGAACCACATACAACATAAATTTAGCGTCATCGTGTAAGTAAGCTGAATAGTCATTAGTTATTCCGCCATTTTGTATATTTTCCGGACGTTACTGAAATGATTGATGATGGTAATTATATAGAAGGGGCCATTTCAATGGGATTTAGCATAATTAATAATTTGTTGATGCTAGAATAGTTTTAGGCGGTAATTACGTATGCAATAATGAATTTGAATGCTAAAGTAGAATTCAAAAATAAAAATATCTTATCGAACAAAAATTACCAGACAAGCTATTATGGTAGGGGAGGCGAATAGGGGATTTCGGGATTTACTCGAGCGCGTCAGATTAACATAAGGGGGGCAACCTTGCACCTTGTGAAGTACTCTCACCAAATCTGAGCCTTCTATGTAGTGTCGAACGCCTAGGGTAGCCCGTCAGATTAGTAAAAAAAAATCGATGGTTTGAAATACTCGAGCGCGTCAGATTAAGGTAAGGTAAGTTAGTTACATGCAAAATAGTGTACATTTCAATAATCTGACAAATTGGGCGTGACGAAAGAAAATTGGAGACTCGCAAAGTTGCAAAAAAAAAACGTCACCTGGATTTTCTCGAGCGCGATTGGTTTTTTTTTTATTTTGAAGGAAATTAGTCACGAATCACGGAAATATCTTAATCTGCCGATTTGCACAAGCCGAAGTGGCTAAAATCATTATTAAGTGTATAGTCCAGGAATATTATGAGTTTCACCTCAGAATGAGAAATAGTCAGCTATTAACTTGTATAAACCTTTATTTTGACACCCTAAAACTTGTCTCAAAAGCTACTTATCTTAGGGTGCCCGCGACTACTGATTTTTCAAGGTCAAAGGTCAAAAAATCATTTATTGCAAATATCTCGTTTCCTATGGGTTTTTTGGTATTTGTATTCAAAATAAATATTGTAGGAGGTTAAATTCTCTACAGCTTTTGTACAAACATTTTTTCGATATCTTGAACCATTTTCGAGATTTCGATATTTTTTACATATTTTTTTTTTCAAACCGTCAGATTAAGGAAATCCCTCAACATAATTGTCAGATTATGGGTCAGTACAACAAGGCCATCAAGAAGAACCGCCTGTATAAAAATCTGACGCGCTCGAGTAAATCAAGGTCACGATTTTTTTTTGCATTTTCAAAAATCGGCCCTGACTGATGGTCGCGTCCAAATCGTCAGTCTTTAAAATAGGAGCTACTGGAGGGTTCACTTAACATCCCTTATCAATGTCTGTCGCGCTCGAGTAAATTTTTTTTTTAAATATTTTCGACCCCTTCGTACGGCCACCCCCACCACGCAAAACGGCAGATTATTATTTTTCCGTTATCAGACAGACGTGGCGCGACTACCCTATTAATATCTGACGCGCTCGAGTATTTCTTGGTGACTGTTTTTTTTTACATTTTTGAAAGCCTGTAGACGCTCCCCCCACCGCTGAAGGGGAAAATATCACATAACCTTTTTTTCTTTATTCCACCTAATCTTCAAATTCCAGTAGGTCCCAAAGACGCTCGAGTAACTACAAATTTAGCATCAATGCCTCCCCTACCATTATATGTAGAATGAAATTTTTTAAGTTTTTTTTATTCTGGATAATTTGTGTTTCACCACAATCTCACCATGGTAAGTGATGATGTAGCCGAAGGTGGTAAGCACACAAAGCCTAGATGGGTACTGGTTCTCAAGTGCAACTGTCGGAACACAACGACAGGTGCTTGGCGATAGATTTTCAACTTGAGGGTGGTAGCGAGCCAAATATGTATGTTTAATTGAGAACCGCAGACTAAATAAAAAAGTAGAGCCCCGACCACATTTCTGTTTCATAAGGTTGACCGCAAATAAAATGACAAGACCATGTGGTAAACATTCTTAGTCCACGTCTATACATCTTACAATAATCCCAATATCCAGAATTATAAAAATAAACCGGCCAAGTGCGAGTCGGACTCACGCACGAAGGGTTCCGTAAAAACGACAAAAAAATCACGTTTGTTGTATAGGAGCCCCCCTTAAATATTTATTTTATTTTAATTATATTAATTATTATTAAAGTAAAAATACAACTGACTATTTTTTGAATATTTCAAGTGCCTACCTGTTGCCATTATTGATATCGAGCAAAAAGGGCAAAAAAGCGCGTTTGTTGTATGGGAGCCCCCCTTAAATATTTATTTTATTTTGTTTTTAGTATTTGTTGTTATAGCGGCAACAGAAATACATAATTTGTGAAAATTTCAACTGCGGTTCTTGAGATACAGTCTGGTGATAGACAGACGGATGGACGGACAGACAGCGAAGTTTTTACCTTTGCGTACGGAACCCTAAAAATAACAAGCGTAAGGTTGTGACGTTATCAAGGCACAAACAGAAATATTAATAACAAGTACCTACAAGTAAGCACATGTCTACAAATAAATTGTCGCTTTTGAAGATGTTGTTCACAGTTATAAAATTACTTTGTGATTTCCTGATTTTTTTCACAGGGTTGATACTTTTGTCTTCGCTTATGATTTATTATGGAGTTAACTTATTACATATGCGATATGTCATTTTTTTATACTTTATCATTACCTATTGTTGCCCTTGAATACATTCGTGAAGTCGTGCGTGTTCAGCCCTTTTTCACTTTTTAAGGGCCTTAAAAAAATTGCTGTTATACTTACCATATTTTTCAGCATAATTTGTTTCGAAGTGAAATCAACATACACGCTCAAAGTTGTTTTCGCATTTACAGTATTTATTTTTCTATTTGTATGAATTTTGTTGTGATTAAAAGAGCAAGTGACTGTTTTAAGAAAAAAATATATTTTCTTACGGACAGAGTTGAAAATTAAACTGTTTTGGCTTTTAACTGCTTTTCTTTTTATCTAACAATACAATATATTGATGTTTATAAAATCGAGCGTTACTATCTATAACTGCACAAAAAAAATTTTCTCAAGGTTTATGAAAATAACATTTCAAGGTCGAATTTAAATGCAATATTTTACACAAAAACTAAATCGCGCGAGTGCCAGCCCTGGAATCGTTTTTTTTATATTATTTATCGCTTACACTCGCTACACGGAAATGTTATCGAATTCCCTCGCCCACCAATTTTATTCCGTTTTTCTTAAACGTTCGCTAAGCAGTTACCTATGTAATTGAATATCACAATGTTTTCTTTGTTATAATATTAAATTAAATACATTGGGAAGGATTGTAAATAAATGATTCCATTTTTAGCCTAATGATAGCAGTATAAAAAATGTTTGTTTGTTAGGAGTTTGGGTGTAATTATTCATTCAAGTATGTAGTATTTAAAAATAAATAGTTTGTAATTGGTAAATTTGTAGTTTATGAGTTATTTGGTTTCCATACTTTGTGCAAGTTCTGCTTGCTTTGGGATCAGAACTAATTTCAAAAACCGGCCAAGTGCGAGTCGGACTCGCGCACGAAGGGTTCCGTAAAAATGGCAAAATAATCACGTTTGTTGTATGGGAGCCCCTTAAATATTAATTTTATTCTGTTTTTAGTGTTTGTTGTTATAGCGGCAACAGAAATACATTAAAAATCAGCATTTCATCAGCAGGCACGTGAATTCCTTTCAAAATTCTAGGTCTAATGTTCTAAAATGAGATGCAAATCCTTGAACCTGGCTTATGAATTTTATTTTCGCAAAATCCCATTATAGATTAAAAAATCAAGATCAAGAATTTTGTAGCATAAAGCCTTTTTCATTCATCGAATAATTCTTGAATCTTTGCAAAATAAATTTCACTCAATTATCTACTGGCAGAGCGAGCTAAATGCATCGCAAATTGAATTTCAGCGTGATTCGATGGATTCCTTATGTAAACAGACGGGTTTATAGTGGCACTAAAACGCTGCGGTTATTTCAAAAGGTTTTTCATCTACACTAGTATTTTAAAGAGTAAAAGAATTGTTTTTTTGTGTGTTTGATGAATAGACTCGGTATGTAATATATGTTTGTAATGGATAAACTCAAAAAATACATAACCGATAAGAAAAATATTACTTATAGAAAACTACAATATCAGCGAGTAACATGGGCTATATATTATATTAATTTGCTCGAGAACGCAGAGCGTAAAGGTAGTTTTTTTTTTTTATTCTGGATAAGCTTGTTTTGGACCACAATCTCACCATGGTAAGTGATGATGTGGCCGAAGGTGGTAAGCACACAAAGCCTAGATGGGAACTGGCTCTCAAGTGCAGCTGTCGGAACACGCCGATAGGTGTTTGGCGACAGGTTTTCAACTTGAGGGTAGTAGCCAGCCAGTCGGGTACTACAAAGTACCCTACCACCGTGCTATGGTTTCCTCACGATGTTTTCCTTCACCGAAAGCTCAAGCTCATTGTAGGATTCGAACCCACGACCTTCGTCGCGGTATTCTACGTTACTTACCTCTGAGCTATCATCGTCTTGTCGTATTAAATTAAAAAAGATAGTCGTAGCTCCCGTTATTGCCAATCGAGAAGGTTCCTAGGTAGGCAGCATTCTCTCTTTGGATGACATTTTGATCTCACTGATATAATAATTCTTCATTACTCTGTACAATATAAATAAGAATGCACTTAAACTTTCAGTCTTAATTTTCCACAATGTTTTTGCTGTTGCTATTTTGACGTCACATAACTGTGATGTACACGAATTTTTTTGGTATAAATATCTGATGCAATTTGTCTTGGAGTTTATGTTTTTAATTGTGAACAGCTGATGTATCAAGTAAAGTTACTAGATCTACAATAAATTAAAAAAAACTATAATTTTTAATCAAATTTACGATAGATCTGGGCTGAGCTAAGACATCATATTTTGAAACAATAAGATTTCGTACAGAAATATGACGCTTTATCCAAACTCATAAGAGTTTCTTCCTTCCAAATGTTCCAAACTTTAAATACTTGACTCGCTTGTATATTAATTCAATTGTTATCATATTGTTTAAGTGAAACAGCAAAATAAGTAACTAGTTATTACTTTAATTTAATGTAACATTAATATAATAAAAAAACGTCACAGTACCGTTTGAAATAAACAGTCGTGTGTTTTCACATCCTGTCGCGCGTCTGGTAGGCAAATTGATGGCGGGGTATTCCGAAATGAGCGAATTTTTCGCTCCTACCAATTGTTTAGGTTAATTGCTTCGCGGTTCGGATTACTTGGAATTACATGAGATCGTTGGAGCTCGTAAGCGTGAAAGTTAATAGGTTACTTAAAGATCTGTAACGACAAAAGTATATCTATCCAAAAGGTTTCAACTAAAAATAAAATATTTAAAAAATCATATCGAGTTTTGGTTTCGTAGGTTTATTTTATTAAAATTATAAGAAACGTATCACCGCACTGTGAAGGCCATTATATTTTCACGTCATTCGCTAATAATATAATAGTAAATTTGATTTATCCACATGAATCTGAAGTTAGATTGCTAGATTTCCGCCCCGCAGATTCACTCGCGTTTCCGAGTGATCTTACCATTTCCGGGGATAAATAGTATTTTTTTATTCCAGGATATGATCTACCCGTATGCCAAGTTTCATCAAAATCTGTTCTGGCGTTTTTGCGTAATTGTTTTTTTTTTATGTCACTAGTGGCAACGAGGCAGGCGGGTAACCTGATGGTAATTGACTACCATCGCCTATAGACATTAGCAATACCAGGTGGACTGCCAACGTAATGTACACCATATTACAATGCCTTAAAGGCAAGAGCAACTGGCTCTCAAGTGCAACTGCCGGAACAAGATTTTCAACTTGAGGGTGGTAGCCAGCCAGTCGGGTACTACAAAGTACCCTACCACCGTGCTATGGTTTCCTCACGATGTTTTCCTTCACCGAAAGCTCAAGCTCATTGTAGGATTCGAACCCACGACCTTCGTCGCTGTATTCGACATCACTTACCACTGAGCTATCATCGCCTTGTTGTGCAACAAACATCCAAACATACTTTCACATTTATAAATTTAGTAGGATTCGTACAATATAATATAATATATACCAAATTAAACGTGTGCTTCTACCTATTAATGATGTTTACTGCAAAGCCACGAGGCCGACTCGAACCCACGTCCAGGAAATAGTAAGTATAAAAGCTAACAATCCACAATAATACACAAATGGCGGGTAAATTTAATAAAGTCGATGACGGCAGCAATATTGGGCACATTCATCACGGAAGTGGGTCATGCAGGTACGAGACTCAGGGCGGGGTCCCACTTGTAGCGGGATCATAAGCTTTCCATCCGCCGTTACCCCTTTATAGGAGAAAGGGGATGATGTCTATATTAAAAAAAAAACCTAACACTAACTAGTGTAAAATACATCTAAAAATACTTGAAAACAGCGAACACATTATAAAATTCCACCTTTATATGATTTTAATTACCAATTTAACGACAAAGAGTAGGTTTTTAGATGGTGTAATAAATTTAAGAAAGGTCCACTGCTGAAAAATATTGCCTTGCTGAGTTTGTTGCCGGAGTCTTCTCAGTTTAAGTGTATTCCGAACCGATGGTAGAGTCAGTTGTTACATTCATAAGTGATATCAGGAACTAACTGAATAAATGAGTTTTTGATTTTGTGTATATTTATGACGTCACCAGTATGTATTGCATACAAAACTCCATATAAATCATCGTTTTGAAATTTGATAAAAAATATCTGGCTTGATATGTCAGTCAAGATTCCTAATAGCATTCCTTTTTTATTACTGTTACAAATGTAAAAAATTGTTAGGATGGCGATGATGTTTGTTACTCTTCCACGCAAAAACTACTGAACTTGGCAATCCCCCTGGTATTGCTAATGTCTATAGGCGACGGTAGTCACTTACCATTAGGTGACCCGCCTGCCTCGTTGTCAATAGTGACATAAAAAAAAACAGATTTTCATGAAACTTGGAACACAGGTAGATCATATCCTAGAATACCTTTAATTCTGGGAAAATATAAGATCCCTGTGGAACATGAGCGGGACCGCGGGGGACAATTACGAGTTATAATAAGCACACGTTGCAAAGGAAGCCAGTATGTTGGGAAACAAATTTTCACATTTGTACGAGCCAATAATTCTGATTAACGCATACAGTTTAAGCATAAAAATGAAACTAGACTCTAATGCTCGGAAGGTTACTTTTGCTGTCACTTGTAGCATAAAAAAAAAGATGCCTCGCATAGTGTCCTCTTAACAAACTCGGTCCGTTCATTCATCCGCTAGCATTACAACCATGACCTTATATTATTCGCACGCGTGCTTACGCTTAAGACATTATTCTATTAGAACATGAGGATATTAAAAATCCGCTCTCGCTCAATTTATATTACTTTAGCTTCTATCCATTTCCAATGACTTATTCAGAAATATTCCCGCCGTCTTATCCAAATCAATAGGGATATTGACTGACTTATCAAATCAGCTTCGTTTTGTGAAATGTCAAAACTATAGTTTACATGGAGGTTTGTATGAAATATTTGCTTGTGACGTCATAAATATACGCCATCTTTGTTATACTGCTAATTAAAAATCATAAACAGCCGCCAATTTCACTCAAATCTGACCGGACTTGTATGGACGAGGTCTAGACTTTATACTGAATACATGTGACTATATAATAAACAAAATAAGAATATTAAAACTGAAGATAATGTATGCGACTGAAAGACTTTGTATCTATGGTCATGACTAATGATTATTAAAAAAAAGACACACCAACCAGTGTCAGAAATTTTAATTAAAAAGTTACCGACTTGGATGCAACAAACGATTTGGTCGATAAATTGTACAAAGCTTAAAGTGTATTTTAATTCAGATATCAAACGCTTCAATTTGACAACTTTAAATGAACGATTTTAATACTTCAGGTTTTGAGAATTATTTACAAACATAATACACTGTACCTAAAGCCTCTGTGAATATAATTTGAGACTATTTTCTAGAATGAATCCTGTTATCAAATAAACATTATGGCACAGGTCCTGGTACCAAATTCAATCTTCGAACATTTAAAAAGTGTTAAAACCTTCTTGTCAACCAACAAAAATCAATCATAAAATTGCAAAAAAAAAAACTTCGTAATCCATGATTAAATCTTTTGACAGCAAAATACGTTCTATTTTTGAATCGTATAATTATTAAACACGGAAAACGTACAATCTGACATCATACAATGCTCGAAGTGTAATGCCTTCTTATCGTATATTGTTTGCTATAATCTCACAGTCATTGTCGACTTATTCTCTCATGTACATTCACACACACAGAGCTTTTGTTTGGTACAGTCAGCCCCAAAAGTGGATAACCACAGACTGTGTCATATTTCTAAATTAGAATGTTGCTTATAATACAAGAAGAAAAAAAAACGAGCACACACAGTGCCCCGTGAAGAACGAAGTTTATTATTAAGGTCATACAACTGGGCGCGAAAAATGCCTACTCAAATCTGTAGGCAAACAAGCTTACGGCCCACCTGATGGTAAGCGGTTACCGTAGCCTATGGACGCTTGCAACACCAGAGGCGTCACGAGCGCCGACCTTGCATCTTCTTACTCCTCTTTTGAAGAACCCCATAGTCTCTAGGGAAAACGTATACATACTCTTATTTAATAGCAAGAGATACTTGGATTGAAATATTGAAAATCCATTTTATTTAACCGGAGTATACTTTGACCATTAGAAAATAGTCACGTTTAACTAACACTAGTAAACAAGTATGGGGTCCTAGAGATGGGTAACTAGCCGAAATTTCAATAACTTAGCTAGCCAGCTATTTGTGGTGCAATAACCAGTTTGATACCCGGCTATTTCAGCTATTGGGTAAATGTGTCTACTGGTAATGTGAAAATATAACGTGACTATAACAAAACAGAAGAATGTTTAAAATAAAGAAATGGCTTAAAGGTCTAGATACCAAGCCAAAAACCTTTAAAAAAGAAAAAGAAAATATTGATTTATGGTAAAGTATTGTGACTATTTGTGACGACTACGTCACAAATAGTCACAATACTTTTAAAAAATCATTTTGGAAGGCAGCTTGTCCGTTGGATATAGATATTTGCAACTAATATAATAAAATATATAAACAATAATGCTTGTTAGTTCTGGGGCCATTTTGAACGATGTCCTTTTATTGCCTTTTGTACATACTTTGTGAATAAAACTTTAAGAAATAACTAGTATTACCCAACACAATTTGAGACAGTTTTGAGAGAACTTTTGCTTGGGATTGTTCATCTTTAGTTATTAGATATCAATTGTCACTATCCAATAGTCTAGGATAACCGTAACTAAGTAGTAACGCTCAAAGAGTATAGTAACTATACCAAAAGGAAGTAACGTTCAAACCCTGTTGCCAGCAAGTATTCAGTTTCATACTAGCCGCGGCGGTAATAAACTTAGATGATATGTTTTTATATTCTGTTTACCTATTTTATACTTCACTGAAATGACTTATCGTACGTACGTATTATAAAATTTACTAACTATAATAAAAAAAAATGACGAATATCTATATATTAATCGAACGCCATCTTTGAATATAAATAATCGACTTCCTTATAGAAAGTCAAAACTATCCAAATTCAATAAAATAAGTTTAGATTAAATAACATAATTTTAAAAAAATATTACTTGTTATACTTCCTAAAAAAGAAAATATGCATTTCCTTTTTCGTAATATTAAATAATAATAATAAACTAAAATTGAAAAATATCAATTTACTGATTCAACGCCATCTCTTTCTACTGCTATGAATTAATAACCTATCTATCGACTAGACTAGACTTTTACAAAAAAAAAACTATAGATGTCGTGGTACCCCAGTTGACGTAATGGATTTATCTCTAGGACAACCGTTAGTAACGCTCAAACCCTGTTGGATGCAATTATTTAGTATCATACCAGCCGCGGCGGTAATAATCTTAGATGATATGTTTTTATATTTTGTTTACTTATTTTATACTTCACTGAAATGACTTATCGTACGTATTATAAAATTTACTAATTATAATAAAAAGACTGTCGAATATCTGTATATTCATTTAACGCCACCTATGATCTATGAATATATTTAAACGACTTATTTATAGTGACTCAAAACTAGCCAAATTCATCAAAATAAGTTTAGATTAAATAACATAATTTAAAAAAAAAAACTTTTTACACTTCCTAGAAAAGAATATATGCATTTCCTTTTTCGTAATGATAATAAACACTAAAAATAAAAAGAATAATAGAAAATTGTTAAATATCCATTTACTGATTTGGCGCCATCTCTTTCAACTGCTGTGAATTAATAACCTGTCTATCGACAAGACTAGGATCTTATGGAGCGCATATTTTATTTTTACGTCAGCTGTCTTTTATTTTACAAATAAACTACAGATGTCGTGATAATCCATTTGGCGTAATGAATTTATCTCTAATGATAGTTTGTTTTGTCGTACAATTCTAAGCTTAATCACGAGTGCTATTAAGATTTAAATCGTATGGGTGATAATTCAAATTCACCCTTCTTCTGTTCTTCTCTAAGGAAGAGAAGAAGGCTGATAATTCAAATACCACGTTTTAAAGAAACTAGAAACAGCGTTCAATTTGCACTCGCATTTCACTTAGTCTAATTTTATAACCACGAGTACTTTTTATGTAAAATTTATTCAATTGTAAAAGAAATAACAATTTCATTCTTCGTATCATAAATGTTACTACATTTATGATTATACTATAATTAATAGTAAACTGATTTATCTATCTATTTGGTTTAGCTTTTGATATCATGGGTTTAGCGTTATCTCTATCTACGGATATTCATTAAGAAAATTTCGAAAATCTGTTTGTCTTACAATTCTAAACTTAACCGACTACACGATTAAGTTCAAAATCGTTAATAGCAGTGAGCGCGGTGACAGCGCGCTCCCGCGTTGTTGGTTGGTTGGTTACTGGTTGATTAGTTAGTTTGGATACTACGGCTACTACGGCTACGAGTAGCCACAACTGTTCATTCAACTAGTTGGTTAGTTAGTTAGTCGGCTGCCGGCGGCTGGCGTGGTTGTTCGCTACAGCGCGTTACGTCATAAACGTGTAGGTTATTCGAAGCCGTAGCCATTCGATAGCCAACAACCAAATATATTTTTGACGGATATCGTAGCCGTGGGTATTTGATCAGTAGCGGGTATTTGGCTAGTTATTAGAATAACTACCCATCTCTATGGGGTCCAGCGCTTGACGATGATCTCCGAACTACGCCGGACGGAACCGAACGTCTTGAGAGGGTGAATAATGCTTTCTTTGAATTTGAAGACAAAAAATTTTATGATATTTATATGCATTAGAATTAAAAATAATATTTAGTAAATATCAAACATGTGACGATTAAAAATACTAATAAAGAGATTTTTGAATTTACCAATTTAATGAAAAAGATTGAGACTTTTGATGGTGTATATTTAAATTTCGTAATTATATAAAATATATGACGATTAAAAATACTTATAATGAGTTCACGATTTTTTAATTTGAATTTACTAATTTAATGAAAAAGATTGAAACTTTTGATGGTGTATATTTAAATTTCGTAATAAATCAAACATGTGACGATTAATATTAAACAAATTATTTAAAAAGATACTTATAATATTTTGAACTAGAATTTACCAATTTAATGAAAAAGATTAGAACTTTTGATGGTGTATATTTATGACGTCACAAGCCACTTTTCTATTTTTGAATAAATATAAAAAAAAAACATAATAAAAAGAAGCTGCTTTGATATGTCAGTCAACATCCCTATTATTATAGCCACAAACATCCTATTGGACTTTTTGGCGGGAACTTGCAGAGTGACGTTGCGTTTTCGTTTTATTTTCATTAAATTCGTGTATTTTGAGTTTAATTGAATAATTTCAGTGGTGTTTTATCCAATAATGATCAATCTAAGTGCACAAGTGAAGTGAAATGAAAGCGTGTATCGTGACTTTCCAGGTTGTCCCAAAAAGTCCGTGAATGTTTTAGTGGAACAACCGCCAATTTCACTAAAGCTTGACTGGACATGTATGGACGAGAACTGGACATTACAGTGAGTTTGAGAATGTGACTATAACATAAAAGAAGAAATTGAAACTGAAGAAAATGTATGCGATTGAAAGACTTTGTATTGACTAAAAGTACTAAAACTTATGTAAAAAAAAATTGTGACAAATAGACCAAGACCATTTCAAATACTTTAACATTGGCAGAAATATCCTAAAAGGATGATTGCCAGCAACAAAAAGAACATCCAATTGCAAATGTATCGATTACGTCAACTCTTGGACGAATAAACCACTGTCAACTGAAATGTATACTCGTACATGGGAATTTGAAAATCGAACGTTACCAAACGTTAACGGACCTGCAAGTCAGCACGAATGCCTTTGACTTTGGCTACGTTACTTTGACGTCACGCTCGAGAATATACAAATACGCGGTTTGACAGCACGAACTAATTTGACGCATGGTTTATTTTTAACCCCGATCTGTGTATCTGTGTGTCTGTCTGTGGCATCATAGCTCCTGAACGGGTGAACCGATTTAGATTTCGTTTTTATTCTTTTGTGTAATTAATGTTAATTTTTAATATCGTAATATATGTGATTTGGCGATGATAGCTCAGTGGTAAGTGACGTCGGATACCGCGGCGAAGGTCGTGGGTTCGAATCCTTACAATGAGCTTGAGCTTTCGGTGAAGGAAAACATCGTGAGGAAACCACTGCACGGTGGTAGGGTACTTCGTAGTACTCGACTGGCTGGCTACCACCCTCAAGTTGAAAATCTGTCGCCAAGCACCTGTTGGTGTGTTCCGGCAATTGCACTTGAGAGCCAGTTCGCCTTAATAAGGTGTACAACACATTAAGCAATCCCCTGGTATTGCCAATGTCTATAGGCGACGGTTGTCACTTACCATCAGGTGACCCGCCTGCCTCGTTGTCACTTGTGACATAAAAAAAAAAAAAAAAATAGCACGGTGGTAGGGTACATTGGAGTACCCGACTGGCTGGCTACCACCCTCAAGTTAAAAATCTGTCGCCAAGCACCTATCGGTGTGTTCCGGCAGTTGCACTTGAGAGCCAGTTGCCTTTAAGGCATTGTAATAAGGTGTACAACACATTGGCTATCCCCTTGGTATTGCTAATGTCTATAGGCGACGGTAGTCACTTACCATCAGGTGACCCGTCAGCTTCGTTGTCACTTGAGGCATAAAAAAAATTATCTCCATTTCCCACTGTATGAAGATGATAGAGATAACAGCATATTTAGTCATGTCAACTTTTTCTATAATGTATCTCTCCTTATTTCACCTTTTTCTATCATGTATTTCTGTCTCAGAAGCGTATTTAAATACAGTTGTATTTTTTAGTTATTTTATATTCATTTATTTTATTATATAAACCTTCTTCAAACAACCAACGCTGGAGAATAAGCTTATAACATTGTATGAGCCCATAAACATCACGCAACACTCAAACCGCTTCAAAATATTATTTTAATTCCATTAATATCCATTGGGAGAGCAAGCATAAATACTGCATTACGAGTGTAGTTAAAAATATTAATGGTTTCTAGAAAATTCCAACAGCAAATCCATATAAACGAGTTCATGAAAATAATGAGACAATAATTTCCAATCAAGCCACTGTAAGTTCTACGTTTCCAAACTTCCTAACTATGTACTGCATTCATTTTTCCACGGCGCGTGAAAGAGACTGTATATCTGCCATCTCAACCTACTGAAATGTACACCTTTTTCATTTTCACTGACGCTTCAGTCGCGCCGCGTTTTCCATACCGGTGGGATGTGTCGCGCCCATTTGAAAATTAATTCGCGTGTGTTCGCAATCTGAAAATTCGAATGTGGAATTTAACTTTATAGTAACTCAAGTGGTTAAGTTAATTTTGTGCGAGTTTTAAAAGTTTGTTCTTGGTAAAGTTTCGATTGATTTCGTGTGATATTTGTGGGTATGTGCTTCTTGCCAGAATATTAAGATTAAAATAACCTTAGAATATTTTTGTCGAGGACGCTAAACTATGCCGTAAGAGAGACGATAGCGTGTCTCTTGATTTATTGGACTCGGATTTGAGTTTTCTCTTGATCTCGGTAAGTGTTCATTATTATTTCTAGCTCTGTGTGTTGTTATATGAACATTCATATTGTCTAATACTATTTTAATGTCTTCTATCCTAGAAGTGTAGATAAGTTTATCAAAATAACCTATTTCTTTATTTAAATCCCTTAAGTGTGACAATGAATAAGTACAATAATTACTTATAGAGAATTCTTGGAATAGGCATATTTTTAAAATCGATTAGTTTTGTCTATTTAATATGGGGGCAAACTTTTCATAGTCTATTTGATTTGTATGTTTTTTTTTTCACTTTGATCCTAATTATCCTAGTAATGTTATAAATTAAAAAGTATTTGTCTGTCATTATGTAATATCTAAATGGATTTGGATGAAAAACAGATAATGCTGGAGTAAAGCATGGATACGTCATGTCCCGCAAAACCAAACTCAAAACTAATTTATTCTGTTTAGGCTCTGGTAAGGCACTTATGAACGTCACAATTGACTCTACCACCGGTTCAACATACACTTAAACTGACGAAGAATCCGGCAAGAAACTCAGCAAGGCAATTTTTATTTGCTAATTTAAAATAGGTATTTGATTAATGACTGTTTAGTATAAAAGCTAAATATTTCTGCTATAAGACTCCACGGTTTCGTTGCAATTTAGTCCCAGTGGTTAAAATAAAAAAAAGACAACACACATGTAGACTGTTTATTTATCTAAACTAATATTATAAATAGAAAAAATAATGATTTTCAGTATTTTTGTTTTTATTGGTTAAGCTTAAAATTACTTGACCGCCTGACCGATTTAAAAAATCTTTCACGTACCTATAGAAAGCTTATTTATCAGCGAGAACAATAAAGGTATGGAGTTGTCATTAAATTTGAATAAAAAAACACAAAGGGATTAAAAGATGACACGGAAGTAGACACGGGCAAAAGTTGTCATGTAAAAATGTACAGAAACCATGCAATATTGCGGGCAGCCTGTTACGAAAATTCCCAACATACGTGGTAGGGTCTCTACCTTTTTTATGAAACATTGTATTATGGATTTTTATTAATATGTATCCTTTTTTTTAAAGGAAGAGTATTTTTCACGGTTTCTGGATGTTTTAAATTTTGTTTGAAGTAAGGACGTAAATATTAAATATACCTACCTACTTATACGTATTTATCTAATTTTTCCGCCCGCGGTTTCACCCGCGTTCCTGAGGGATCTTATATTTTCCCTGGATAAAAAGTATCCTATATGTTATTCCAGTAATGATCTACCTGTGTACCAAGTTTCATTAAAATCCACGCAGTAGTTTTTGCGTGAAAGAGTAACAAACATCTACACATGTTCAAACACATCCAAACATACTTTCGCATTTATAATATTAGTAGGATAGGATAGGAAGGATAGTAGGATATGAATATCGAAAAAAATCGAAATATATTTAGGTCTGAAATCAAGGAACCCACATAGTTCATTCATCACATACATCCGGCTGTATGTCACAGCAAAACTTGTTAACTATAAGGCTTTACATATATGAATTACTAGCTGTCCCCCGCGGTTTTACCCGCATTCCCGTGAGATGTTCGCAATATTTACAACATAAATAAGTGTATTTGTATACATACAAGCTTTACTGTAACAAACTTCAACCGACTGGGTATAGATTATGTTTTGTGTTTTTTTTTATGATTAGTACATAACTCACTTCAAATGTCAGTATTTTAAAAAATTAAGGAAACTATAGGTCTTATTATGTTCATATATTCCTATCCTTAACATCTGTATGACCGTTTGTTTCTGTAATAATAAATAAATAAATATTTGCAATAGCGTGATATTATATAACCTTCCTCGATAAATGGGCTATCTGACATTGAAATATTTTTTTGATTCGAACCAGTAGTTCCTGAGATTAGCGGGTTCAAACAAACAGTTTTCCTTCACCGAAAGCTCAAGCAATTTTGGATTCGAACCCACGACCTTCGTCTCGGTATCTGAAGTCACTGCCACTGCTATCATCGTCAATTGTTTACAACTGTTCGTTTGAACTATACTTATTAATAAAAGCACACACTTAAGGTAAGTTACCACTTAAGTTCCAACTTGGAAGTTCGTAACTTCCAACTATTACGTAGGAATTTTATTCGATAGGGAATTCGTAACTTGTAACCTAATTGGAAGTTTTCGACCTTAGTGAATTCAATAAAAGACAGTTCCTACATCGTAACTGAATAATCATACCTCTAATTTATATGTAAGTATTCATATATTTCGCAGGTATATTGTCATATAAAATTAATTAATCCAAGTCGATACAAAATAGAAAAGACTAGCTGTTCCAGCGCGGTCTCGTGGGATCTTATCTTTTCCAGGGATAAAAATAGTCTATGGCACTCACAAATAATGTGGTTTTCTATTGGTAAAATAATTTATGCTACAGCGCCTAAGATTCGAATTCAATTGTTTCTCAATAGTTGATGTTTTGAATGTTCGATACAATGGACTTCAGATATTTTTAACAAACGATTATTTCGAGCATATTCTTATTAAAATATTTAAATTTCGAATAACAGATTTCCAAATTCAAACATACCTAATATAGATGTAATAATTCAACAATTTGTTTTTTACACATTAGGCTTACTTTTTTAAGAGTTATGTGATCTTGAAATTAAATTAGGAATAAGAATGGACTGCAAATACTTATGTAATTAAATTTTAAGGCGATGATAACTCAGTGGTAAGTGACGTCGGATACCGCGGCGAAGGTCGTGGGTTCGAATCCTACAATGAGCTTGAGCTTTCGCTGAAGGAAAACATCGTGAGGAAACCACAGCACGGTGGTAGGGTACTATATGGTACTCGACTGGCTGGCTACCACCCTCAAGTTGAAAATCTGTCGCCAAGCACCTGTTGATGTGTTCCGGCAGTTGCACTTGAGAGCCAGTTGCCCTTGCCCTTAAGGCATTGTAATATGGTGTACAACACGTTGGCAGTCCACCTGGTATTGCTAAAGTCTATAGGCGACGGTAGTCACTTACCATCAGGTGACCCGCCTGCCTCGTTGTCACTAGTGACATAAAAAAAAACACTTTGAATAGATTTTGTACATAATTTATGTTTCCCCCGAGAATTGACCTAATTCACTACAAGGTTAATTCTTTTTTTTAAAACTTTAATCAAATTGAATTTTTCGAACTTAAAATAGGAAAAGTTTCTGAGACATCTTTGAGGTAAACAATTATTCTTATCGAATTATTTTTAATAATATTGTAGTTCCCATCTAGGCTTTGTGTACTTGCCACCTTCGGCCACATCATCACTTACCATGGTGAGATTGTGGTCAAACACAAGCTTACACTGAAAAATAAAATCTAAAACTTTTTGATAGCCAGTCTTCAAAGTAGCAACAACGTGTTAAAATATAGTTTTTATGTCGGGAAATATTTAGGAACCTAGAACAAGTCCTTTGGGAAACATTCAAACAAAAAAAGCACAAAAGCGAGTTCCATTCAATGCTAAAAAAATAAATGTATTTTACCTTTTGTTATTCGACCTGGCAGATAAATATTTGATTCGCTTTGTAATCTAAGCCGGTACTTCTCGCTCACAAACCAATTTTATTGTTTACTAACTTCCACCCCACAGTTTTACCCGCGTCCCCTTGGGATCTTATCATTCCCGGAACAAAAATATAGCCTATGTTCATCAGGGATAATGTAGCTTTCTAATGGTGAAAGAAAATCGGTCCAGTAGTTTTTAAGTTTATTGAAGGCAAACAAACAATCAAATCTTTCCCCTTTATAATTAGTATAGAGAAACTTCAGCCACACAGTTTCACCATAAAATATAGCATGATAGACAGTGCTAATGTGGATTCCATTAGTTCAAAAAAACAAAGCTTAGATACCTCAATATTATTACTAGCTTTCCACCCCGCGGTTTCACCGAGCGCCTATCGGTGAGTTCCGACAGAACCCGACCAGCGCAGATGGCAATCACCGTGAGGTTTAAAGGTCATAGAGGTTGTAAAACTAACATAGTTCTAAGTACAAATTGTCACTAACAAATATGGATCTTATAACATCTGAAATAAATGAATTATTATTATTATTATAGCCCATTCAAATGACTCTGCTCCAACACCGCCCTATACTAAAAGTCAACTACCGAGCAGTCTGATGGCGATAAGCCCGCTGACAGCGAGCTGTCTCCCAATTTATGTTGCCAATATAAACTACATCTAAAGGTCACCTGAAGCCCATATTTGAATGATATTTAATTTTTTGGGTGGGAGTGTAGTTGTATAAGTGGGCTATGACCTTTCGTTAGTAAGGCGATGATAGCTCAGTGGTAAGTGACGTCGGATACCGCGGCGAAGGTCGTGGGTTCGAATCCTTACAATGAGCTTGAGCTTTCGGTGAAGGAAAACATCGTGAGGAAACCACAGCACGGTGGTAGGGTACTTTGTAGTACTCGACTGGCTGGCTACCACCCTCAAATTGAAAATCTGTCGCCAAGCACCTGTTGGTGTATTCCGGCAATTGCGCTTAAGAGCCAGTACGCCTTTAAGGCATTGTAATAAGGTGTACAACACATTAGCAATCCCTGGTATTGCCAATGTCTATAGGCGACGGTTGTCACTTACCATCAGGTGATCCGCCTGCCTAGTTGTCACTTGTGACATAAAAAAAAAAGAGGCCGTCCTAGGACTATTATTAAGGTTAAAAAAAATCAATTAAAATGCAGATTTGCTTGAGATCTAGTTGCTTTTAGGCATTCTAGTTGTAATGGTCATCTACTAGTTCTTCATCGATGTAGATTATTTCTATACATGCCTGCCTAAGAAGTTGTTAATAAATGAGTAAAAGGCCGCCATCTTCTCGAGTAGTTTCAGTGACGAGTTGAGATAGCTTACAGCCTTCTTACAGCTAGGTACAGCATATACGCCATTTCTCAATTCGGTACCTAACTTGAAAGACTACTAATCTTTCGATTTTATTTCTACGGACCTTTGCATTTAAGACCTGATATTTCAAAACTAAGCAAATTTTTCTTTTCAAAGTTCTCCATTGATAAGTTCACAAAGCCAAAATTTAAAGCCTTTGAAAAATGTCGGCAGCACGAACATTTTGCTTGCACCCAGTTATGAGCAGTTGACGTCCTGCGCCGAGCACTGTTTTGTTCATTTTTTGGGGTTCCGTACCTAAAGGGTGAAAACGGAAACCCTATTACTAAGACTCTCCTAAAACCCTATTACTAAGTCACCAGGCTGTATCTAATGAACCGTGATAGCTTTTTTTTTTCAAGCTTTTTGGCTTGGTGTCTAGACTTTTAAGCCATTTCTTAATTTAAAATATTCATTTTTTTATGTTATAGTCACGTTTTATTGTCACTTTCACTGTAAAGTCTAGTCCTCGTCCGTACAAGTCCAGTCTAGTTTTAGTGAAATTGGCGGCTATTTTACTAAAACTTTTCACGGACTTCTTGGGACAACCTGGAAAGTCACGATACACGCTTTCACTTCATTTCACTTCACTTGTGCACTTAGATTGATCTTTAATGGACAAAACAACACCGAAATTGTTCAATAAAACTCAAAATACACGAATTTCATGAAAATAAAACGAAAACACAACGTCACTTCGCAAGTTACCGCCAAAAAGTCAACCGTGATAGCTAGTTGAAATGTTCACAGATGATGTATTTCTTTGGCCGCTATAACAATATTTTAAGGCGATGATAGCTGTGTTAGTGACGTTTTTAGCTGAATTACTTTTACTCATCCAAATTACCTGTGACATTTCTCTACATACATATCTTTCTGTAATTTAACTTATAGATCAAAAAGATTAAAAAAACTCAGTAATCCAAAATTTTCCTCTCCACGTGGAACGTCCTCAATTAATTCCAACAAATAAAATTAAATCAAGCAGTAATTAAGTTGCCAGCGTGAATTTGATTAACCTGTATTTTTGCTATGAAAATATAAACACCTTAATTAATTCCATTATTTGATGAAAACACGTACGTTTTCAAAAGTCGTCACAATTCATAAGAAATTTATTTCAATGCTATTAACTATTCACTGGAATATTAAAAGGAAATATTTGAAGGTGTCAAAATCGTCATGTTTTTTAAGTTGTTATTTTTTGCACAAACGTAGTCGCGGATAAAAGCTTCGAAAAACAAATTTATTAAATGAGAAAGTTTGTATTTTTGGATGTTTGTTCCTCAATCACGCAAAAACGGCTTAACGGAATATGATGAAACTTGGCACACAGATAGATCATATCCTGAAATAAAACAAAGTATACTTTTTATCCCGAAAAATTATAAGATCCCTCGGCATCGCAGGGGGACAACTAGTCATAAATAATAGCTCTTTTTTTATTCTGGGTAAGCTTGTGTTTGACGACAATCTCACCATGGTAAGTGATGATGTGGCCAAAGGTGGTAAGCACACAAAGCCTAGATGGGAATTGGCTCTCAAGTGCAGCTGTCGGAACACACCGATAGGGTGCTTGGCGTAAGATTTTCAACTTGAGGGTGGTAGCCAGCCAGTCGGGTGGTAGCCAGCTAGTCGGGTACTACAAAGTACCCTACCACCGTGCTATGGTTTCCTCACGATGTTTTCCTTCACCGAAAGCTCAAGCTCATTGTAGGATTCGAACCCGCGACCTTCGCCGCGGTATCCGACGTCACTACCACTGAGCTCTAATCACCTTTATATCTAACCACCTCATCCCATACTGTAACTTAACAACAAACAGATTCGTGCATATACCCCATTGCACGTTCGAAGTATTTCCAAAATTTAAATTAAATCTTGTATCAAAACAATTGTTTTGATTCACATAACGAAGCCAAAACAATATTTGTCAATGGCCCTTTTAGTCTATGAGCAAGATTCAAAGTTGTTCCGCATGTCGGTCTACTAAAATACATGACCCAAATTGCGAAGAGTTTATTCTGGAAGTTCAAAGCGATATTGGCGGCATCGGTTTTGACGTGGTTTCTATGTGGTTACGAAATATTAGTAAATAAAGGCGATGATAGCTCAGTGGTAAGTGACGTCGGATACCGCGGCGAAGGTCGTGGGTTCGAATCCTTACAATGAGCTTGAGCTTTCGGTGAAGGAAAACATCGTGAGGAAACCACAGCATGGTGGTAGGGTACTTTGTAGTACTCGACTGGCTGGCTACCACCCTCAAGTTGAAAATCTGTGCCTTTAAGGCATTGTAATAAGGTGTACAACACATTAGCAATCCCCTGGTATTGCCAATGTCTATAGGCGACGGTTGTCGTGACCCGCCAGCCTCGTTGTCACTTGTGACATAAAAAAAAAAAAAAAAAAAATTATACCTATGATGAAAAATATTTGGGAAGGTATGTCAGAGTTTTTCTCAGGTTATTATTTATAATACATAACGAACATAAGACTTATGTCCACTGCAGAATTGGTAAATAATTATTATCTTTAATGTATTTTTAAGGATATGCTAAATAAGTATTTCTGTTTTAAATACTATTGTAATATATATATTTAAAATAGCTTTTACTCTACAGTTTCCCTCGATCTACTGGGGGGTCTTACGTTTTCTCTGGATAAAAAAGTAATATTAAATAGTCTAATTGTGCACCAAATCTCATTAAAATAATAAACTACACACACGAAGTCCATTTTTTTATAGAATTGCCATTAAGTAATTTAAATAATTATTAATGTTCTATCAAAAATAATAACTTTAAAAAATAATTGTATAGGCTTGTGTTTGTCCACAATCTCACCATGGTTAGTGATGATGTGGCCGAAGATGGTAAGCACACAAAGCCTAGATGGGAACTGGCTCTCAAGTGCAGCTGTCGGAACACACCGACAGGTGTTAGGCGACAGATTTTCAATTTAATAAAATAGATTTTCAAAATAATAAGTACTGATCAGAATACCGATTTTAAAACGACATTCCATTTTGGTGGCAATATTTCGCACCGTGCTATTCAAACCGGGAAATTTAGGTGTTGCTGAAACGCCTGATTTCACATTATACAGTACCCTTTATGTATACCTATTATGTTATTGTAAAGGCATTATGTGACCTAATCTGACCTTTACTAGAAGTCGCTGCATCAAGGTGCCTTTCTCAAAGCACACTGTTGGTATTTTCCCGTTGACCACCACCCATTTGACCACCACTGGTGGACGTCGCCACAATTTTTTTAAATGCGGCCTCTTGGCCACCACTGGGGGACAAAGATAAAATATTTAATATTTTTCCCATTGGCCGCCACTGGGGGACAGTGACACAGTGTTTTTAAATGTTTTCTCTTGATCCACCAGTGGTGGACAATAGCACCACTTTTAGTTTTATTTCTTGCCTTGCTATCTGCATCCAGTATAGACTGCACTGGTCATTTTGAGGTCCAGTCTGAAGGTCTGAGGATGTGTTGATATTCTTCACTCTTTCTCCATAGAGTCGAGAATGACTCAATTAACTCTCTTAAAAATATAATTAACTAGTTGTTCCCCGCGGTTACACTCTCATTCCTAAGGAGTTATGAAAAAAGCAAGCATGATAAAGAGTAAGATAATACGTGAAGAAACAAATCACAAAATTGTAAACATCTTTATCATATCGTTTATGAATATCAAGAATATAAGGATTCAGTCTGGACCCCTGAGGGACACCAAAACTAACACGGATAACTTCAGAATGATGTCCAATTGTCCACAATAGTCTATTTCAACACTAGATTTTATACCAACTACAATGATTTAATTCTATAAGACCTACAACAGCTAATAACTCTACCTAATTCACAGTAATTTATACCGTATCATCCATCTTGCAAGCTATCAGCACACACGGTAAGTGAGAAGCCTGTCTCAGCCGAAATTTTCATTTACTTCAGTAACGTGTGGTACAGGAAATGTGACTTGTTGTTCGTACGCGTAAAGTTCAAATTTAATTGCGTTTGTTTGTGTTTTGTTTTCAAAAGTATAATGGGAATGTTTTATGATGATTAATCGTGAGTGTATTGAAGAGATTCATAGACAAGAGGCCTTTCCATAGATATTGATAAAGAATTCTTGAATCACTTGCATCATGTGGCTTTTAGTAGCTATGATCAAGATGACCACCTGGTGTAAGGTCATTATGGTCGTCTTCTTTCAATACTTCAACACTGGATAAATTATCTTCCCTATAGATTCTGATCTTTTAAACTCAGCCTATTGCTACTATATTACTGTCTGTAATAAAATAAATTTTAAAGAATGTCCCATAATATAAAAAAATACGGGGTCTTTTTTGTGGTTGGAGTTAATTGTGGCATAAATGACTTAACAGGGTCTAAATTGAACAAAAAAAAATCTATGTTAAAGAGCTTAAAAGTCCGTTCTTTTTATAATACCACTAGTTACAACCAGGCAGGCAGTTTCACCTGATTATAATGTCAAAGTCAAAGTCAAAACCATTTATTCAGTTTCAGCCCTAGAAGGGCACTTATGAAGGTCGAATTACAGAAGTTACCACCGGTTCGGAAGTCAGCCTTCAACTGAAATGAACCGGCAAGAAACTCAGCAAGGTTACATTTTTTAAATATTTTTGGACTATAAATAAATAAATATCCTCGGACATTTTTCACACACGGCTATCTGATCCCACACTAAGCAGAGCTTGTAATATGGAAACCAGATGACTGATATAATACATAGACTACTTTTTTTTTGTAAATACATACTTAAATAGATAATTACACCCAGACTCAGGACAAACAGACATGTTCATGCACACAAATGTGTGTCCTGGATGGGAATCGAACCCACGACCTGCGGCGCGATAGGCAGTGTCTTAACCAACTACGCCAACCGGCCCGTCAATCCTTATTGTCTTTTTTTTTTCAAATGTTTAACAATTGAAAAATGTGACTATCGCCTATAGACATTTGCAATACCAAGAGGATTGTCAACGTGTTGTCCACCTTTTTAATATGCCTTAAAGGCTACTGGCTCTCAAGTGCAATTGCCAGAACACACCAACAGGTTGGTGAAAGATTTTTCAATATAGCCAGCCAGTCGAGTACTACAAAGTACCCTAACACCGTGAGTTCATGACCTTCGCCGCGGGTCCGCATCACTACCTCTGAGCTATCAACCTTTTTCTGTTGCTTTTGTTCTTCTATAAACGACCTCATTTTGGATTCCATTACGTTCTAGTATACACACAAGGAATCAAGCAATTTCTGTCAACATTCTTATTAACAAACAAAGCGTAGGTACATTTCTGAAGTATATGGACAAGCGAATAAACATTTTCTTTTGTATCCATTGTCCTTCCGACTTTGTTCTTGATTAGAACCTAAGTAGTTACGAGACATGAAACAATGATAGGCCTTTTCATCACAATGTACCTTTTGGTGTCTCCAAATAAATGAGAAGCGAGAAATGTTTTTCTTTTTATAATGGATAGATAGCCTTTTGTTTTTGCAACGTCACTGTAGCAAAGTCAATCGATATTTATAAATTTACTAGCTTTGTGTTCTTGGGATGGATGGATTGGATGTTTTCGTTGTATAAAAGTTATCTGCTTATGGTCCAGTCATCAGATAAGTCTTTTATCTTTTGTACAACTAGTTGTCCCCCCTGGTTTCACCCGCGTTCCCGTGGGATCTTATCTTTTTCCGGGATAAAAATATAGCCTATGACACTCACAAATAACGTGGCTTTCTATTGGTATAAGAATTTTCAAAATGGGTTCTGTAGATGCAGAGATTACCCCCTACAACCTCACAAACTTTACCGTTTTTTATAATATTAGTCCTCTGCGGTCTCACCCGCGTTCCCGTGGGATCTTATCTTATCCCGGGATAAAAATATAGCCTATGTTACTCAGCAATAATGTAGCTTTCTAATGGTGAAAGTTTTTTTTTAGATCAGTTGTATAGTTTTTGAGTTAAATCGTTCCAAACAAACAAACAAAAAATCAAATCTTTCCTCTTTATAATATTAGTTTAGATTAAGGTCACATGAATTAAGATGAACGATAAGTTTTCAAAGAAGGGAAATCAGATTAAAACAAAACTTCAAACCCTTTGCAATTTAATCTGACAAACGAACAGAAATTTTGAATATTCAATTTAATATTCAGAATTATACTTCAGCGCGACGGAAAATTAGGCTTGTTTCCCATTAAAAATGTATGTACTCCAGGTACTTATGTACATATCGGGAACAATAATAAAAAACCGGCCAAGTGCGAGTCGGACTCGCGCACGAAGGGTTCCGTAAAAAAATATTAAAGTAAAAAATACAACTGAGTATTTAGTGAATATTTCAAGTGCCTACCTGTCGCCATTATTGATATCGAGCAAAAAAGGCAAAAAAATCACGTTTGTTGTATGGGAATATTTATTTTATTTTGTTTTTAGTATTTGGTGCTATAGCGGCAACAGAAATACATGATTTGTGAAAATTTCAACTGTCTAGCTATCGCGGTTCTTGAGATACAGCCTGGTGATGATATCGAGCAAAAAAGGGCAAAAAATAGCGTTTGTTGTATGGGAGCCCCCCTTAAATATTTATTTTATTTTGTTTTTAGTATTTGTTGTTATAGCGACAACAGAAATACATAATTTGTCTAGCAATCGCGGTTCTTGAGAAACAGCCTGGTGACAAACAGACGGACAGACAGCGAAGTCTTTTAAATAGATACTTACTTTATTGTTTAGTCTTAAGCTTGATCTTTTTTTAAGAATGCTGTCAATACTTTTAATTGTTGTGTTTACAAGTAAAAAAACCCATAACATTTTGTAACTAATAAAATGTAAGCATAATGTTAGTATTGCAAATAAATAAATAAATAAAGTCTTAGTAATAGGATCCCGTTTTTACCCTTTGCGTACGGAACCCTAAAAACTAAAAAAATATAGGTACATGTAATTATAGCTTTAACATGATATCATAAATTTTGTTACCTACAAAATGAGCTCCTTTGAACCAATTAAATATGGCCACCGATGGCGCGGTATCCATATCGATTATAGTCTATGTAGCATATCAGTCATCTGGTTTCAATATTACAAGCTTTGCTTAGTTTGGGATCAGATAGCCGTGTGTGAACAAATGTCCGAGGATATTCATATTTATTGGAACGAAGTTCCTTATCGCGCGTTGTGAAAGGGGGCTAGACGGAAAAAAATCTTACGAAAAATTGTCCCGACACTTTTAGTGTCAAAAGTGCGTTGACCTGTCTCTCTCTCTCTTTCCCTCTCTCTTATAGGAAGCAAGCCAGATATTTTCATTTCTATTTATATATATACTCTCTCGACTTATATAACTTCGTTCCATCCGGGTGTCCCTTGACACCTCTCAAGTTTTTATTTTATATATAACGAATACGATTATTTGATGTGACAAGTTAATCGAGTTGCATATCATTAATCTATTTATTAATATTTATATTTTACTTAACTTTAACTACTTATAACATTCATATTTGTGTGATCAATTTTAAGTCGATGATAGCTCAGTGGTAAGTGACGTCGGATACCGCGGCGAAGGTCGTGGGTTCGAATCCTACAATGAGCTTGAGCTTTCGTTGAAGGAAAACATCGTGAGGAAACCATAGCACGGTGATAGGGTACTTTGTAGTACCCGACTGGCCGGCTGCCACCCTCAAGTTGAAAATCTGTCGCCAAGCACCTATCGGTGTTCCGACAGTTGCACTTGAGAGCCAGTTCCACATCATCACTTGCCATAGTGAGACTGTAGTCAAACACAAGCCTATCCAGAATAAAAAAAAAGATCATCATAATTTTAAATCTTTGCTTTAATGTTTTGAATTGATGAAATACTCCTGCAGAATTAAAGCTAGCGAAAACGAGCGATAGTATTTTTGACATCGTGCCAAAAGTTAATTATATATCCATCCAGTGACAAATATTAACTAACTAACTAATGCACAATATGGCCGTCAAAAAACTAGGCTGGCAATAATACATGGTATATCTATAAATACTGCCATCTACAAAGATGCGCCCCACTCTTTTTCGTATCCGATCGATCCCTTACAGTGGAAGTATGCATCCTGTCACTAGTGTTGCAGTGCTATCAATATGTATACTGCAGCATTACACGCTGCATAAACCTTTTTGGTTATTTTAAAGAGGACTGGTATGGAGTCTGAAAGTCGGATTTTTTTTTACTGTCAATAATTCAAATTTAAAATTGATTGATGCTTTTCTGAAAAAGAGGGTTCGATGGCTGGCATTCTTGAGCAAAATTCCGAAGAACACTACAACAGTGCTACAACACTAGTAAAAGCAAGCGCACGTGCAGGAGCTCATCTTCATATCCTCGAGCAGCCTCGTTCGTCCACTGAACGATTCAGCCGGACGTTCCTTCTGCGGACCATTAGGTGGAATGTATCCCCATTACGGTATTCCCTCCGCGCTATTATATGGGGTTCTTCAAAAAGGGCGTAAAGAGAGCTCTTCAAGGTCGGCAACACATCGGCAATCACCCTGGTATTGCAAATGTTTATAGGCGGCGGTGACCACTTACCATCACGTGGACCGTCTGCCTGTTTGTCAACCTATTGACATAAAAAAAGGTAAATTAGGAAGATAGGTACTCGTAGAAAATCGAGCCTTTTCCTGACAAAACTCTGAAACTGATAAGCTTAAATTGGTATTCATCCATTTAGAACATAGATCTTTGAAGCCTCTCTCAAATCGAAAAAATAACAGTGGAATAGAACCCATATAGATAGAACCAATTAACTTTCATTCGCTGACTCCCAAAGATTAGTGGGTCAGTGAGCATCGCAAGTGGTTACGCTATCACAAAATCGTGCATTAGTATGCTAACGGCTGTAATGGGCGCATTTCCACAATACTGGAGTTAGTGAATTGAGCAATTCTGCACTTTTCACTTTGCATTTTGCTTACTTTACCATTTATTAAAGGCTTTATGAGGATTACATAGAAGTGTTGTGAGCCGTTAAATCTGTGCTAGTGATGTGCTATGAGTAAATTTTATAAAATTATACTCGAGTCATAACTCGTAATAGTAGGTGACAACAGATATAAACATAAGATAAGACAGCATGAACATAGTTGCCAAATTTCATCCAAAACTGTTCGGCCATTGCAGGTGTCACCGTATAAACATTCTCAATAACTTGCATAATATATTATCATTCTTTTAATATTTATACTCCTTTTATTTACAACAAATGTACAAAATATACAAGCAAATGTACAACTATAATATATAAAAAACTTCTTCGAGGCTGCCGCTGCTGCCGATCGGCAAGGTTCCCAGAAGGCTGGCAGCGTTTCCTCTTTTTATCATTCTTAGATTAAATCAATTATCAGGGCGGTCATCTCATAACATGGGTTCAAATGTAGCAACATTGGCCCCTTGGTTTGCAATGTGCAAGGTCTGTTTGGTTTGTGATAGCTGTATTACCGACGAGCTTTTAACTCGAGTATAAAATTAAAATAAAAACACATCACTAATGTAAACTGAAAGCACAGTGAAGCATCTTAAGAACGTGAAACTTGTACGTTTCACAGACTTCTATGGGAAGGTATACAAATGCTGAGAAATTATGTTTACAAAAGCCAATATAGTCAGATGGTCCAAAAATATTTAAAAAATGTAACCTTGCTGAGTTCCTTGCCGGTTCTTCTCAGTTGAAGGCTGACTTCCGAACCGGTGGTAACTTCTGTAATTCGACCTTCATAAGTGCCCTTCAAGGGTCTAAACTGATTAAATGGTTTTGACTTTGACTTTGACTTTAGTAATAATTCGATTATTATAACTGAATCGCTTACATTAAAATTACGTAGAAAAGAAAACGTATTGTATGCCGGCTGCAGAGATAAACAGTATCCTATGTTTTGTTCCAGGATTATGATCTACCTGTGTGCAAAGTATCATCAAAATACGTTTAGTAGTTTTTGCGTGAATGTAACAAACATATTCACATTTAAAAAAAGATTCACATTATTTAAGATTTTTCCGGCAAGTAGTACGACAAAAATCAACATAAAAATTAGAAATATCGAAATATCTCAATAAAATGGTGACCTTTTTATCGAGATCGTTTTTGTATATTTGGTAGGTGACTCGCCCACCTATCTTCCCCTAAAGTTGATGGTACTACTTACCGAACACTCTGTATAACTTAGAAATATACCAACACTATCGTATTTCATTGACCTGGGAATCAAACCACCTCGCATGCATAGTGAATATATTGTAAACAATCTACGGAACCCATTACATGTCAGGGATAGTTATTTACTACCATGTTGCTTCCGATGCGGTGTGTGCGCCAATGATTTCCCTTTAGTAACCCCTCTACACCTGTTTCCTCCATTTCTAAACGTAATGAACGCTTAAAGTTTATACACTTGGATATCTGGTATCGATAGCACAAGGTTTTATTTGGGAATAAAAGTTGAGTAACATAAGCCTGTTTTTGTAAAAAAAAAGTGGTCCGGCAACTAACTAAGATAAGCTATTGCGGCTTCATGTCGTGTCTGGTACCCATATCTGAGGCTAAATTTAAAGTTTCTCTATACTTAAAATATCTCGTCTACGCAGGACTTTTTAAACTTCGGTATATGTTGTCTGAGTATTTGATGTGACATTGGCTAAATCTTTATTTAAAAAAAATTAAATTAGACATGATTCTTTACAATTCTATTTTTAAATACTGGCAGTATTCAAATGGTCGATGAAAAATATAGTTGTTCTTTTTATAATTTTATGGTGATATAGTTATCAAAAATACAAACCAGCCAGTACCAACATTAATAACAAAAAGTTTATCAGTGTCCGTGACCTCCAACCAATATCATTCTCGTTCCGTTCCCATGTATGAACCCAGCTTAACCTATCGAAAGTCACACACAGTAAGTGAAATCCGCACCTTTTCTACAAGGATAACACATAAGATTTATTAAGGGGTTTTTATGTGTTCTTTTGGTTATTGGAGCTTATTCCGTCCCTATGATGTCAGACACATAAATTCCATTTGACTTTCGATTTATAAAACCATTCTTTTTTTTGCTGGCTGCTAGATAATATATTTCTTGTTATAGGCTCGTATTCACGTTATATAACATTCATAGTTAAGTTACTCATCGTTTTTACGAGTCAAGTCGACTATTTAAAGACTTGTAGCGACATCTATCTACAACACAGATATAGTTCGCACGACTCCTAGATAGATGGCGCTCCAATAATTTACATCGCGCTATCGAAGTTTTCCAAGCGATCTGCATTATACAAGCTTCCAACATCTACAGTTAGACCGCGGTCCCCAGCCACGATGACCTAGTCTGGCGGAAGATCTTCCCTTTTCAATGAAGGAGTCTAACACCTCGCTCCTCCATAGACTTTTTACGTTGTCTCAAAATTCATTGGATCTTGCTGGAAATTTTCAGGTGAAGGCTAACTACTAATATAACTAGGATTATTTGTATAGCTGAAAAGTAATGTTTACTAAGCCAGCTATGTTTCAATAAAAACCTTACCAAGCTATAGTTCCCTCACGATGATAATCTTCCAAACTTGGTTTTGGATTCGAATCTTTATTTTACGACTGTCACAGCTTTCGCAATCCCAGCTAATGGCCTAGCTTATAATCACCTTCCCATTTAAAAAAGAACAAACTTTCTTGTGTAATCAGTTTGTTTAATGATGATACTTTGAACTGATGGTAACCGCTTACCATCAGGTGGGCAGTAAGCTTGTTTGCCACCTAGTGGTATATATTTTTTTTTAATATAGGCACAAAAAATATACGACAGCTGTACTAGAGACGCAGTTCCCATCTAGGCTTTGTGTGCTTGCTTCGACCACATCATCACTTACTTTGGTGACATTGTGGTCAAACACAAGGTCTCGAGGCAATGATAGCTCAGAGGTAGTGACGTCGAACACCGCGGCGAAGGTCGTGGGTTCGAATCCTACAATGGCCTTGAGCTTTCGGTGAAGGAAAACATCGTGAGGAAACCACAGCACGGTGGTAGGGTACTTTATAGTACTCGACTGGCTGGCTACCACTCTCAAGTTGAAAATCTGTCGCTAAGCACCTGTTGGTGTATTCCAGCAGTTGCACTTGAGAACCGAAAAGATGCCTTTATGGCATTGTAATAAGGTGTACAACACATTGGCAGTCCCCTTGGTATTGCGAATGTCTATAGGCGACGGTCGTCACTTACCACCAGGTGACCCGTCAGCTTCGTGGTCACTTGTGGTATATAAAAAAACACAAGTTTATCAAAAAGTAAAATAAAAACTTAAAGAAATTCCTAAATAAATAGAACACAAATAGTTCTCCAGGCTACGTCAGCGAGACATAGACATTGTATGTAAGTGAAATCCGTTCCGTTCCGCATACGGTCGTCGAAGCCCGCAGCGAAGTAAGAAATAGAACGAAATCCCTGATCATTGCGCTTTTCAAGTGCCTCTATCTGCGACTCGCTACCACTGAAATCTAAATAAAAAGTATAGAAATGGCTACTTCCTGTTATTGTCACTTAATTCTCATATCTCTTCAAATCGTTTCACTGCAATGGGTGTAATATGTAGTTAGAGATGGTTTATTTTTAAACTGAGCATCTATTATTACTAGTGCTCGCCCTCTGATCGAAATTCGACCAAAAAGTTTTTAGTAAAAAGTCTCCTGTGCCGAATTTCATACTCCTCCGTCCGCGTAATTTTCGTAAAAAGGGGTACCTTCAAAGTTTTTGCTTCAGGTATTAATATTATGATGATGATGGATTAATATAAACATAATCAAGCAAAATACACTCATTGTAAAGTTTTTTAAAATGACAAATACCTACTCAAAATATTCCCTCGCTTATCGCACTAGAAAAATTCAGCCTGTATATAATTTGGTGTCCGCGCAATGTACTCTTTTCTTTTATTTGGCAAAAATTTGGCCATAGAGTCGAACGTTTGGTAACGATGACAAATTTTCGGCATCCATCTTGTCTATGGAGGCTGACTTTAAAATTAGAATGCAATATAACATTTCTATGTCTGCATCTTGAACAAGACACGTTTCGTCGTCGATTTACATATCTCTGTAAATCTACATTTTTCAGTTCAGATCAATGTCTTTCAATGTGATTAATGTTATTTAAGCTTGAAAATGTACAATAATAAATCATTTAAACGGACGTCCCAATTGGACTTTCTTTTGGAGTTAACTCTTTTTTAAGCTATTGTTAGGGTTGTCAGACAGTCGTTTGTGAAATATCTTCTGTCTCTGGTGTTTAAATGTCATGTGTCGAAAAGAGTATTCTTTACGTCTTTTGTTAATTTAAATAGGTTTTTTGGGAATAGGGTTGTCTCGCATTTTTTATCTCACCTATCGGCCATTTTAAAATCAAAGCATTTTTTTATATAAAATTTTAAATATTTTTAAAAATTAAATTTTAAATATTTTTATTTATAATAGTTACTTGTTTTTTTAAGTATCTTGGATATATATTTATATAATATAACTTACATAATGGGCTTCCTATTTTCTAATGAAGGAAAATATTTTAGTGAAGGAAACCATAAAGATAAAGACAATTTGTTTGCTTGAAACAGAGTTACATACATAGTTCTATAGCATATTTTTTTTTAAATTTATATAAAACAAGCTGCCCCCCGCGGTTTCACCCGCGTCCCCGTGGGATCTTATCTTTACCGGGATAAAAATACAGCAGTATATACACTCAGAAATAACGTGGCTTTTTATTGGTAAAATAATTTTCAAAATCGGTTCAGTAGATCCAGAGATTACCCCCTACAACCTCACGAACTCACAAACCCTACCTCTTTATTAAGTTTTTTTAACAAAAAGCAAGTAGTTAAAATATATTTTTCAAAATAACAAAAAACATTACTAAAAATAGTATTATTATTAAACATTATCCATTCAACTTAAGCTTAGCTACATTTAAACAAACTAGAAACTAACATCCAAAAGTGACTATCATTAAAGTATGAACCCTGACAAAACACTTTGTTTACAAGCCCATCGAGCGGAGTTAACCCCTCCACCACCCTCCACTGCCGACGGGTAAATAATACCCTGATATATTGTTCTCGACATCATAATTGAATCGTTTCTGCGTGACCCTATTATTCTTTTTTATTTGTTTTGTTTCAACTCAATCGTACAGAGATTTTTCTTTAAATATTTTTTTTAAACAAATTTATCTACAATAATATTAAAAGAGGAAAGATTTGTTTGTTTGCATTGAATAGGCCCCGAAACTACTGGACCTATTTCAAAAATTCTTTCACCGTTGGAAAGCTACACTATCCCTGATGAACATAGGCTATATTTTATCCCGGGATAAGATAAGATCCCATGGTACAGGAACAGCTAGTTATATATAAAATCTACAGTTTACTTCGTTGGCGATAATGGCGCTCTTTTACAACTTAAAATAACATTTTTAGTAATAAGCAATAACACATTTTTCTTAACAATTAAATAAATATAAATCAATGCTAAAATTAAGCAAGTAATTTTAGGCTGTTAGGTACCTATGCTGAGGGACGCGCGTCCCACTTAAACAATAAGATAACAATTGAATTTAGTATATAAGCGACTTTTTTTTTTATTAAATATAGGTATCGCGTTTGACCACTATCTCACTTGATGGTAGGTGACGATGTGGTCTACGATGGTGCACGCTTACCTAGAAATAACCTATTCACCCGAGACTTGAAGACTCCCAGGTTGTAACTATCGGGAAACACAGACTCAGGCAAAGAGTTCCACTCCTTAGCAGTACGCATAATAAATGAGGAAGCAAATCGCTTCGTGAGTAAGGGTGGAATTTCCACCATGTAACGGTGGCGTATCGCCGTACGTCTGGTCGTTCGATGATGGAAGGGGCTTGGCGGAATTAAATTGAGTTATTTAGTAACATAAAAAAGTTTTTTTTCAGTCTTTTCTTTAGTGTAGGTTTGCTTATTTCTACGGATGTATTTCTCATAAAATCTATTTTGTTTAATACTACCGGAGTGAAGTATTGCCTGGTTCTCTTGCCATTTACAGTTTTAGGTCCTTCATTTTTTTAAAGATACCCACAGATGGAACGTAAACGTGATGAGAACGTTTGATATGGTTGATTAAACACTAATAACCCCTAAAAAAATGGTATTTTAGGGGTTATTAGTGTTTAATAACCCCCTTAAGGAGCCGTCCATTAATCACGTGAGGCTCGAAAGGGGGATGGGGTTCGGCAAAAATCACAAAATATCACAAGGGTGGTGGGGGGTGTAGTAAGATATCACGTATATTTATTTTTTCGTCAAACGCGCGATTTCTAAATCAAAAAGCGGCGTTTAGTGTGACCTTGACTCGCCGTGGCCAGGCAACGAACGAAGTAAAAAAAAAAAGATTCTTTGTAGGTACTAAAAAATACACGTGATTTTGGGTGGGGGAGAGGGGGTTATTCTTAAAAATGTTAAAAAAGCATCACGTGACCTAAATTTGTCGTGCTCCTTACCGGACACATACATACCTGTACATAATATGTAAGCAATACAGAATCAACCCACGAGGTACGAAACTAAACCTCACCTAAAACATTTACAAACGAAAAAGTCCAGTATTTTTTAATTTACGAAACAAGGTAATATTACGAACACAGTGGAATTGAGTTTTTGGGTTCGAGACTAACAGGGTGTACCAAAGATATTGATAATAATAGATATGGTAACGTAAGAGCGTCGTTTATATGTATATATTTAATTCATCCGTACGTCACCAAAGGCATGAGCTGAAAATCAGCGTTGTGGTTTTACCGCAGCATCATGCTGAGTTCAGGCCTTTTCTGACATCGCTGCGCGCTATCTGCATACACTAATATTCTCGTTGTGTGTTATTTTCTTGTTATTGTCTTGTTTTCAATGTGTATATTATGTTTGTTGTTGTGTGCAGTTGTGTCAGAATAAATGTTTTCTTTCTTTCTTTCTTTCATATGCGTTCTACTACGTATTTACTCTATATATGGATTAATAAATCTAGAAGAGACAGTTTTTAATTTATCCTCATCAAAAATGCGCCCACCGGTTGCCTGACGGGTTTTTTTAAATATATTTTTTGCTCTATTTTATTTGCTATATCTATTTATAACTTTTGTATACCACATGTGACAACCAGGGAAGCGGGTCACCTGATGGTAAGTAACTCGTCGCCTACAAAATGTAGGCAAGTGAACATAAAAGTAGAATATTAAAACTGAAGAAAATTTATGCGCGGTATGATTTCCTCATCATGTTTCCACAATCTTTCCAACCATGGATTGACATGAGAAAACGATACAAATCTGTTGCTCGTCTAGTAACGATGATAAATTGTCAGCATGCATCTCGTCAATGCCTATGTCTAGTTTTTTTTTAATAGATTATAGATGACACTTGGCGTCATGGCAGAGATATAGACATGGCAATACTAGGGGGATTGCCAATATGTTGTACACCTTATTACAATGCCTTGCAACTGCCTAAACACACCAACAGACTCTTAACTGTCGTGAGGCTATCCTATCCTACTAATATTAGAAACGGCTCAATGGATCTGGATGAAATTTGGCATGGAGATAGATTATAGTCTGGAATAGCACATAGACTTTTTATCCCGAGAAAAGATAAGATCCCTCGGGAAAAGCTTTCTGCATTGAAAAATTGATATTAAATTGAGCCACTTCATAAATTTCAACATCTTTGTTTCACAAAACAAAGGCAGAACGTATCAAATCCATCTGTACATCGTGCAGGCATTTCAATAATCAATTCTTGGAATGTTGTCCTCCATCATTTTGATGTGACTACCAACCTAGTTGTCTTTGTTTTATGATTTAAAATCCTTTAGCAATTCGAGTTTCCATTTTGACATCTGTTTCGATATGAGAGTTGTTTGTAAGAGATTGTTCTGTAAGAAAATATTTGATCAGAATATAGAAATTTTCTCTTCTATATTTCCAGAACAGAAAATGTGCATTAACATGTCTTTTTGTTCTGAGTCTGGGTGTAATTATATTTTTAACAACCAGGCTGGCGGGTCAGCTGTGACTATCGTCGCCCTTCAGCTGTTCCCCGCGGTTTCGCCGCGTCCCTGTGTGATCTTATCTTTCCCCGGGACAAAATATAGCCTATGTTCATCAGGGATAATGTAGCTTTCTAATGGTGAAAGAAAATCGGTCCAGTAGTTTTTAAGTTTATTCGTTACATACAAAAATACAAATCTTTCCTCTTTATAATATTAGTGTAGATTGGGTTCGAATTAAACATTATTTTTAATGTTGGATAGCCCATTTATCGAGTAATATTTTATTTATAGACTATAAAACATCACGCTATGTTGTGAAAATCCCACGGGAATGCGGATGAAACCGCGGGGGATAGCTTGTATTACAAGGAAAGATTTTTTCTTTAATACAGCCAGGTATTACTTTTACGAAAAAATAGACAGAAGAAGTAATATAATTTTTTCAAATAGAAAAAACCGGACAAGTGCGATTCTGACTCACGCACACACACTTTTATGTAGATACGTTTAAAATTTTCTTTACTTGTGCGGTGTCTTATATGATACTTCCATGCGTGACTAAGTTTAAGGGACAAACAGACAATAAAGTTATCCTATAAGGCGATGATAGCTCAGTGGTTTTGACGTCAGATACCGCGGCGAAGGTCGTGGGTTCGAATGCTACAATGAGCTTGAGCTTTCGGTGAAGGAAAACATCGTGACGAAACCATTACACGGTGGTAGGGGTACTTTGTAATACCCGACTGGCTGGCTACCCTCAAGTTGAAAATCTGTCGCCAAACACCTATCGGTGTGTTCAGACAGCTACACTTGAGAGTCAGTTCCCATCAAGGCTTACTACTTACGGCCCCAACATTACTTACTAAAGTTTGATTTAGCCTTTCATTAAGTCGATTTCAAAATGGTGAATCAACAGCCGTGAAAACCATTCTTATGTTTTCCTTCTTCATGAAATCTTTAAATTCTTTGGAATGTTTACCAGGGTATTGGTCTATAGTGAGATTGCGGTCTAACACAAGCACATCCAGAAGTAAAAAAAGGTTCCTTTTTCCTTTTGAGGTGCGGAACCCAAAAAATATAAAATGAAACCATTAGTTAAATCCCTCGAGCACACGTTTTTTTGACACACGTTACAGGAAACGGAAATACATCAACTAATAACAACTCTGTGACGTACATCAAATATTGGCTCCCTTCACTACGTAGAGGGCCTGATCAAATATTATCTATCGAACATGATATACTAACTGTAGCCCGCGGCCTCACCTGTTCACTGGTTAAATAGAAAAAAAAACTTGAGAGGTGTCAAGGGACACCCGGATGGAACGAAGTTATATAAGTCGAGAGAGTATATAGGAGAGTATAAAAAATAATATATATATATATAAATTGAAATGAAAATATGACACTAAAACTGTCGTAAGAATTTTTTCCGTCTAGCCCCCTTTCACAACGCGCGATAAGGAACTTCGTTCCAAAAGTCCTACTGTTTTATTCTGGATAAGCTTGTTTTTTACCACAATCTCACCATGGTAAGTGATGATGTGGCCGATGGTGGTAAGCACACAAAGCCTTGATGGGAACTGGCTTATTTATGCGCTTATTTATGTGTGATTTCACGCATTAATAAGCACATAAGCTAATGTTTTGGGATCGTTTCCTTTAGTTTTCATTGAAAGAAAAGGGTACTTTCCAATGCACTTAAAGTATTTTATGCCTCGCTCCCAACAAAAAATCAAACCAATTATTAATTGTTAGATAAACATTAATATTTTTTTCCGCATTTAATTTTAAATGCCAGGATATTATATTATTATATAGACAGGATTACATAAACTGCGTTACCTACTAGAAAAATGATTACATGATTTTTCCTGACAGAAATAATTATAAAAAAGAACCGTGCAACCAAAGTACATATGGGCTATGTTTTTTTCTCTATTCCCCGAAATTGGTTCACGTTCTAAATTCCCGCTGAATCGGACGAATAAATTTCAGTTATGCTGGATTTATCCGTTTGCAATAAAGAGGTAGGATTTTGAGCTCGGGTTGAAAACTTTTTGCCTACCCGGCTCAGATTGAAGATGGTTAGTCCGCCGATGAAATACTGCCAATTTTCACTTATAAAAGATTTTAAAGAGAGAAAATTTTATAACGAACAAGATACTCGTAACAACGTTGTAAACTTAATATTAGCCAATTAAAGGTTTTTTATTAAGATTATTTTAGACTAGCTGTCCCCGCGGTTTCACTCGGATTCCCGAGGGATCTTATCTTTTTTCGGAAAAAAAAGTATCCTATGTTTTATTCCAGGATATGGACTACCTATTTGCCAAGTTTCATCGAAATCCGTTCAGCTGTTTTTGCGTGAAGGAGTTACAAACATCCATCCATCCAAACTTTCACATTTACATATTACATTAGTGGGATTAATTGATGAAGTCGATTACCTATTAAAACTAAACAAAGCTATTTAGGGTAATTGTTAGATGTTAAAGTTACAAATACTCATTGATATGTAAAATAGTGAATATTTTAAATAGGTATGAGTAAAATTCTGATTGAGAATCTGTATTGTGAAAAATTATAATAAAATACTTTTTATTTAGAGAACTTATGACATAGTTCGGGAATGCGGATAAAACCGCATTTTGGAGAATAATTATGGCACAACTGAAAGCCATGTGTAAGCTACTAATACCACGATAAATATGGTATTATATTTAAATCCTGCTGTTATATAATATCCTATTTCCATTGCCGATAATGAACAATATAAATTACCTATTATAATGCAATTTAACTGTTCATTTACTTGGAAAGAGTTTTCATTATAAAACATATTCAATACAAAACTTAAATTATTGATTCTGATTTTGAAAATAACCTTGTGGTCTCAAAATTGTGAGTAAACTTTTTAACTGATTTATACTCTACATAGTTATCATCTAGGCTTTGATGCTCATCACCTTCGGTCACATCATCATTTACCACGGCGAGATTGCGGTCACAACACAAGCGTATCCAAAGTACAAAAAAACATAGGTTTTCATCTTTGGAACACCTTTTATTGTACAAATCTAATTATTTCTTCCAACCTGTGAAAAAATAATTTGCACACAAAAGGTTGAGTGCAAATAGTGATAAAACTATATTGTGGCTAGTGACCTACATGAAGATGTAAACCAATTTTTTTAAAACATCGAAATTTTACGGTCGAAAGATCGGCCAAATATCAGCTTGAGGCACTGGAATCAATTGAGAGACGAGCCAAGAGGCTCATTGACAACGATGCATTGGTCGAGGCAAAGCTTCAGAGCCTTGAGCATCGACGTAAAGTTGCCAGCCTACCTATCGGTTTTTTATCGGATACATTTCGGAGAGTGTGCGTTGGAATTACACGACATAATTCCGCCAAGCCCATTCCATCATCGGACAACCAGACGCACGGCGATGCGCCACCGCTACATGGTGGACATTCCATCTTTGCGCACGAAGCGATTCGCTTCGAGTTTCATTATGCGTACTGCGAAGGTGTGGAACTCCTTGCCTGAGTCTGTGTTTCCCGATTGTTACAACCTGGGAATCTTCAAGTCACGAGTGAATAGGTTGCTTCTAGGTAAGCGTGCACCATCGTAGACCACATCGTCACCTAACATCAAGTGAGATAGTGGTCAAACGCGAACCTATACTCAATTAATAAAAAATAAAAAAAAGATTTTTAACACATTTTCCATTAAACAGAGTCAGGCAGGAAGCAGATAAGTAATTTTAGAAAAACAGCCTTCAATACAGGCACCCAGAAAGACACGAAATAAAAAAAATAAGTATAACAAATAGTTTTTTTTAATTTAGTACGGAACCCTAAAACTTACTGGCTGTAATGGCTGTGATACATGTCATAGAATATAAAACATTCAATTTCACTAGAAGCTGGGTTGCGTTGTGTGTTAGATAGGTAAGTTACGACATAACGTACCCTTTGAGCTCTCATGACAAATTGGTCCTTCGTGCCGGATGAACGTTAGACACTGTAACGCGTCACGTAAGTGATGACGTCATATATTAAATACTTCTTTTATTTTTTAGTCTATGATATTTTTATGGAATAAAATAAAGGATTTGACCGTAAATATATATATTTTTTAATGTAACTAGTGACAACGAGGCAGGCGGGTCACCTGATGGTAAGTGACTACCGTCGCCTATAGAATTAGCAATACCAGGGGGACTGCCAACGTGTTGTACACCATATTACAATGCCTTAAGGGCAAGGGCAACTGGCTCTCAAGTGCAACTGCCGGAACATACCAACAGGTGCTTGGCGACAGATTTTCAACTTGAGGGTGGTAGCCAGGCAGTCGAGTACCACCTAGTACCCTACCACCGTGCTGTGGCTTTCTCACGATGTTTTCCTTCACCGAAAGCTCAAGCTCATTGTAGGATTCGAACCCACGACCTTCGCCGCGGTATTCGACGTCACTTACCACTGAGTTATCATCGCCTTAAAGCATATTTTAAGTGGTCATGGTTGTTCAAGAAACTGTTAACAGGGGTAATTAGAGTTCCTAGTACTCACTCACTGGTCTATTGACTATCGACCACATTAAAAAAAAAGTTATGCGTGTATTAGCTCCACAATAATTTTATATAGCAATCTAAGGCGATGATAGCTCAGTGGTAGTGACGTCGGATACCGCGGCGAAGGTCGTGGGTACTGAATCCTACAATGAACTTGAGCTTTCGGTGAAGGTAAACATTGTGAGGAAACCTTAGCACGGTGGTAGGGTACTTTGTAGTACCCGACTGGCTGGCTACCACCCTCAAGTTGAAAATCTGTCGCCAAGCACTTATGGGTGTGTTCCGACAGCTGCACTTGTGAGCTAGTTTCCATATACGCTTTGTGTGCTTACCACCTTCGGCCACATCATCACTTACCATAGTGAGATTGTGGTCAAACACAAGCTTATCCAGAAATAAAAAAAAAAACAAAAAAAAAGAAAATCGTGTTACAAACAGAGGAGAAAAAGGGGTATAAAGTTCTTCATGAATAATTTTTCGATACTAGTTCTTCGGGCTTATTCAATAAGATTCAAAAAAGAGTGAACTAATTTAATTGAAAATTAAAAATGACCACCAGACTGAACCAATTATTCAATAAAGCGAAACAAAGGTAAGGTAATCCAACATTCTCAATGACAACCAATCAATCTGGTTATTAAATCAAGTCTACCATTCATTCATTGACCAGAGCTAGGTGACCTTCCTGGATATACCGAAGACGATATTTCTGTTTAGCGTATAAAGTGGTGATTTAGACGAGGGGTCAAAGTAATCTGGCCGTGTCTTTATATTGACTTGTTATGACTACATACTGTAGTTTAGTTTGGTCAATAAAATTAAATATTAATATTAGCTTTTTTCTATGCTGATGAAATCTATACTTCTATACTAATTTTATAAAGCTAAAGAGTTTGTTTGAACGCGTTAATCTCTTTTTGAATTGAAAAATTATTTTTAGTGTTGAATAGCCTATTTATCGAGGAAGGCTATAAGTTATACAATATTACGTATGTTGCAAAAATTCCACTGGAACGAGGGTGAATGTTATATTCAATACAGCATAGAAGTTTTTATTGTTTTTAATGCGGATTATATACCTACATATACATATGTCCATAATAATCAAACTTAGTTAATTATGACATATAATTTTTTTAGATTTTTTTTAAGCGGAACATCTATTGATACGGCTTAAAGGTATGAAGCTCTCTTATGCCGCCATGCCTTCGCGTATACTATACGAGTAGGTAAACGTTGCCGTATGTTTGTGTGTACCTATACTGCGTCTGTATTTTTCACATCTGCCGTGCTTCCCGTGAATGCTGCATTTTTGGAGATAACTTTTATAAGAATCGACTTAATTTAAAGACCCCAAAAGACCCATGAAAATTAAATAAATCACACTAAAAGTAAACTACAGTCGCGCGCGTGTTAAATCTCTTAATCTCTTTTAATACTAATTTAATACCAAATCAATGATTCGGTATCTAATACCATAGAATAAGAGTCAGATCATGTTATTTCAGTGTCAGGATGGTTATTCTATTTGAATTATAATAGTTTATTATTTATATATCAGGTAGGTATATCCCTAAAATATATCTCCGAGCATAGGGTAAGGGTTTAGATCAATAAAATAATCATTTAGGCCAAGCTTCATAACACATTTATTCAATAGTTGTTTCTATGGCCTTGATTATGAATTTACCTACTCTCAAATCTACTACCGGTTCGGATGGCCGACCATACTGAGAAGATACCGGTAAGAAACTCAGTACTATGATCTTATATATGGCCACTACACATATTCTATCAAAATCATGTACTATTTCATCATAAATACATAGAACACACATTATTACAAAATGATCATTAGTCATTACAATTTAGATTATCAAATATACTTATCTGTATCATTATAACCAAGCAGCAACGAGGTTCACTTGATCTCCAATAAAGACATATAATTATATCTATGTAGGTACTTAATACTTCTTCTTGTAGACTGTCGTGAACAATACCAACTCCAACTCGCAACCGAATAGAACAAGAGACTGAGCCGATATTCAAATGTTAGTCCCTTTTATAAGGTTATATCAACCATCTTGTTATTAACTACCCCCATTTTATTCTCACATTTTTATAGTGTTGGCTAAACCAAAGATAATATAGTTTATAGGTTGGTAGTATCCACAGATAAAGTAATAAATACAGACACTAAATCATAACATAGATTCCTCAATATCAAAATATCTGACACGGCCATACTGACGACTACTTTGTTCTCAAAGTTCTGCATTTATAAGTACCATCTTTGTGATACCAGAACAAACTTAACACCTATTATGATTCTTTACATCTATGTGACTTTAGAATCAACATTATATACAATTCTCAATATTATTGTACTATTTATATTATTCCCATACCAATACAATCTTTGTAGTATCAGAATAAACTTAATGATTCTGACTGTGATACTAGAATAAACTTAACATGATCCTCAATATCATCTTGGTTACACAAAATTACTATTATATTATTTTTTAACTTGATTTTAGTACTTATGTTATTCGCAATACCACATCTGCAACCTCAGAATAAACTTAATATGATTCTCAATACCATCATTGTGATACTGTATTCAACACGTGATAAAAGAATTACAACAAATACAATTCTCAATATTATCTTCGTACCACTAGAGTTACCACAAATACAACTCTCAATATTATCTTTGTAATACCAGAGCTACCACAAATACAACTCTCAATATTATCTTCGTAATACCAGAGCTACCACAAATACAACTCTCAATACTATCTTTGTAATACTAGAGTTACCACAAATACTACTCTCAATATTATCTTTGTAATACTAGAGTTACCACAAATACTACTCTCAATATTATCTTTGTAATACTAGAGTTACCACAAATACTACTCAATATTATCTTTGTAATACCAGAGTTACATCAATATAATATCAATAATTTCGTTACATATTTTTTTATCAATACTTTAAATACAATTATCATAGATTAGGGTCTTCCTCATAATTCATAGTATCATTATGTACTTGTAGGTACATCAACAGCAATATTTTATCTTTATTCACCTTGTCGGTACTTTTATTTTCATGTAAACTCTCAATTTTAAATCAATAATTCGACGGTAGACCAAAATTAATGATAAATACAATAAATTAAGTAATCATTTCCAAGCAATTATTATTACACAACTGCTCGGCCAAACTGACTACAAAGTTATCAGCAATACCTTTGTATTTCAAGCACAATATTTTATTTTTAATTTATGAAGGTACTTTAATAATAGTAATGAATTTACAATTGCTAATCTGCTATGCAATTTATCCAACCGATAGGATTATAATCTTTACTACTACTAATCCTATAAGTATATATCCTACTTTGATAATTATCAACGTAGGTAGAATTACCAAAGCAATCCAATTCTTACTACAATAATATCGACAATTTCGATTTCCACAAATTATTTTCAAATATCTTTCCTTTCTAATCTAAACAGTTATATCCTACTGAATTATTCAAATTTTCAAAACAAAGTGGGTAGAAGGTAATTTGTTATTCTAAAAATAGATTTTATACTAAAGAAATAATTTCGACACACCCTCTTAGATTTTAGTAAAAGCAAATATACTGTAGTACCTATGTATCTTTCCATTAATAATCCAATTGTAGAATTGTTAATATTACTGTTCAAGTTATAAGCAATAAACTGTATAAACCACCTTCATTATAATACGATTTAAAACTTTCTTTTTCTTTTGGTGAAATGAAATATCAATCTACATTCTAATCGAATTCTAGATTTTAAAATCACTGCTTAAGTTATAAGCAACTGATAAACCACTATCATTATAATTTGATCCAAAACTTTCTTTTAATAATTTTTTTTGTAGAAATGGAATTATCAATCTACCTCCCTTTTTTTTTAAATCAAGATATCATTAATGTACCATTGATTCATCATGAACAATTATTATCGAGCCTTCGGGACACATTATTACTTATGTGTAATTAAAATACCTTATCGGTCATTACCAGACCAAGTTTTTCTTTATTTTCTTTCTTTCTTCTAGATTTGTGAAGCTTGTAGGTAGATGTACCAGCACTTCACCAGACGTGTACACCTTTCACTTCCAGGTTTGCAGTTGGATGTTACAGCATTACTATAATCAAACACAATGTTTTAGTTTATGGGCATAGGATCCATCCCACTTCTGATGTTAAATCTCTTAATCTCTTTTAATACTAATTTAATACCAAATCAATGATTCGGTATCTAATACCATAGAATAAGAGTCAGATCATGTTATTTCAGTGTCAGGATGGTTATTCTATTTGAATTATAATAGTTTATTATTTATATATCAGGTAGGTATATCCCTAAAATATATCTCCGAGCATAGGGTAAGGGTTTAGATCAATAAAATAATCATTTAGGCCAAGCTTCATAACACATTTATTCAATAGTTGTTTCTATGGCCTTGATTATGAATTTACCTACTCTCAAATCTACTACCGGTTCGGATGGCCGACCATACTGAGAAGATACCGGTAAGAAACTCAGTACTATGATCTTATATATGGCCACTACACATATTCTATCAAAATCATGTACTATTTCATCATAAATACATAGAACACACATTATTACAAAATGATCATTAGTCATTACAATTTAGATTATCAAATATACTTATCTGTATCATTATAACCAAGCAGCAACGAGGTTCACTTGATCTCCAATAAAGACATATAATTATATCTATGTAGGTACTTAATACTTCTTCTTGTAGACTGTCGTGAACAATACCAACTCCAACTCGCAACCGAATAGAACAAGAGACTGAGCCGATATTCAAATGTTAGTCCCTTTTATAAGGTTATATCAACCATCTTGTTATTAACTACCCCCATTTTATTCTCACATTTTTATAGTGTTGGCTAAACCAAAGATAATATAGTTTATAGGTTGGTAGTATCCACAGATAAAGTAATAAATACAGACACTAAATCATAACATAGATTCCTCAATATCAAAATATCTGACACGCGCGTCGGAGTTGACAATCACATTTTTTTTGAAATTTTGACAAAAATATTTTTTCTACTTTGCTTTTGCGTTCAATATTGACCGTTTTAACACGCCCGTGTGTCCCAAAAGGCATTTACGGCAGATACCATTTATTAGTTTCTATTCCGTCTTAGGCCCACAATTAGGACAATTCAATTAAACCCACCATATTGGGCCCAGGATCAGAGGCCTCGTGAATTGTCAGCGAAATGTATAGACGCACATTTACGCCGATTATTGAAGAAAATTTCCTTGTTACACTGCTTCCGCCTTGCGGATTCACTTTCATAAACTTAAGACTTTTTTTAAAATCTGGATAAGCTTATGTTTGACCACAATCTCACCATGGTTTTTCTCCATTTATTATATCTAAACTAGTATGTTTGAAAATCTGTCGCCAAGCGTCTGTTGGTGTGTTCCGGAAATTGCCTCTAAGGAATTGTAATAAGGTGCAATCCCCTTGTATTGCTAATATCTATTATAAATAAATGTTTTTCTTTCATTCTTTTCTTTCTGCTTGGTTGTCACTAATAAATTAATAATAATACAGCATTATTTTGGTATTGGCATGATTTACGTTGAGCAATTCTTTTAGTTCCATTCTAATTCAAAGGGATCAATTATTATTGGAGTTTGATATAAACGGATTAATTAATTATCTGGTAAAATCTTGAATATGGCTTTGTATTGTCTGGTCTTATTCAGACTTAGCTAATTAGATCTAATTAAAGACATGACTACTACATCTTTACTTAACTACCTTCCGCACCGCGGTTTCACCCGCATTCCCGAGGAATCATATCTTTTCCCAGGATTATAAGTATTTTTTTGTCCTTCTCTAAGATCCCATCTATCTCTATAACAAAATTCATAAAAATTGGTTCAGTTTTTTTAAATAAAAACATGTCAAAGAAACGCTCTTAGAATCCTAAGACCCTCTCACAAAGCACTCTTTTCGTTACAATGATAAATGTTTGTTTTTAGTTACAGAAAACTGGGTAGAGGATTTTAATTCCGAGTTTTTAGGTTTTATTGTTGGATCAAATTAGAGGTCAATGGACTATGTTATAAATTACAAAATAATGGGGGGAAAGATTAATAAGTGGCCAGACTATAATTTTCTCACTAGATTGAAAACAAAAACTTATCATTCTAAACAGACGACTGGCAGGCTGCTTCATTAAAATTGTGAACAATCAATGATATTACAAGTAAAAGGCATAGATTTACCTTTACAGCATTCGTTCTTCAATAATTCCTTTTGACTAGCCTTCAAAAATAGGTCTCAAAGTACCGATTCATTTGATTTTCGTTGTAATTTGGAGCTAAAATATCTTATTATGAAAAGATGCTATTTTACAAGCTTTATATTAACTTGCAATGTATGTATATTTTTCCGGGGTTCCCCCCCGGAACTCTTGCAACTCAATTTTGAAGCAGATATCTTTAACCGATTGAGCTGAAATTTTGTATACACGTTTAGTTTAGATGACAATGCATGGTTAGCTGTGTGACGTCATTCTAAATACAACATGGCGGAACACCTAAGATAGCGGACTATTATTTTTTGATGCAATCCTACAATATGGTATCAAATGAAAAGGCTTGCTGAGAATAACTCAAAAAATAAAGTGACGTCAGGCTGAATCCAAAGCTTGTTTTTTAAAAAAAATATGCTTTTAACTTAGGAATTTAAATAAAAGTGAATCTTCGTACGATAAAACTCGATAAAAATTAAATACCTCAATTAACTTTCTCCCACCACTTTCCCATGAGCCATGCGTGCTAAATACCATCGTAATATATTATTGAAGTGTACTCCACTCCGGCCATTATCCGGTTCATTAAGTGGACTTTCCTTACGTCCGGGGGATATTGCTCCTGGTGATATATTGGACTATCGTACGTGAACAGCTTCGGAACCGTTTCCGACCGGTTCTAGTGCTCCGAACTGTATTTTAATAGTTATTATTTGCCAATTAACTTTTAATTGAAAGGGTTTTTATGACTCTGAATAGGAAATGTACCCTAATAATAGTAAATGTAAGAAAGATCCACTGCTGAAGAAAAAAATTGCCTTGTCAAAGTCAAAGTCAAAACCATTTATTCAGTTTAGGCCCTAGAAGGGCACTTATGAAGGTCGAATTACAGAAGTTACCACCGGTTCGGAAGTCAGCCTTCAACTGAGAAGAACCGGCAAGAAACTCAGCAAGGTTACATTTTTTTAATATTTTTGGACCATACTGGCTTTTTTTTTCAAATGTTTAATAATTTTATTCTTAAAGTAATACAAAAATACATAAAAAATTATAACCCGCATTAGTTACCTACATAGTATGTAAAATAGTAAAACTTGCTGAGTTTCTTGCCGGAGTCTTCTCATTCCGAACCGGTGGTAGAGTCAATTGTAACGTTCATAAGTGCCTTACCAGGACCTAAACTGAATAATTGAGTTTGAGTTTGAATGCGGGTGAAACTGCTGGTGATAGCTAGTAATATAAAAATAAAAAGTTCTGTCTTATTGTAACATTTAGTGTATAATAAATTGTGATGGAATTTGACGTGTAGGTAGCCTATAGCATGGAGAGGATGGGCTTCATATTTGTAGTTATTTATATCGGGTCTATCGATCATATCCTGGAATAAGGCACCTACTTTTTATTCCGGCAAAAGATAAGCTGAGGAATGCGGATAAATTCGCGAGGGAACTGGTGGAGAATAATTTAATTCTGGAAAAAGCATAACATCCTAGTAATATTATGAATTTGAAAGTATGTTTGGATGGATGTTTGTTACTCTTTCACGCATAAACGGCTGAGCGGATTTTAATGAAACTTGGCACACATGTAGTTCATATCCTGAAATAAAATATAGAAAACTTTTTATCCCGAGAAAAGTTAAGATCTCTCAGAAATAAGGGTGAAACCGCGCGGGGACAGCTAGTCTATATTAAATCCAACTGTAATATACCGCGTGACGGATGATAATTATAATTAACTAGTTTTTCACCCCGCGGTTTTGCCCGCGTTAATCATATGATTAATTAGAGGGTATGGCTTACCTGTGTGCTAATTTTCATCAAAATCAGTTAAGCTGTTTTTGCGTGACTGAGCAACAAACATACAAACTTTCTCATTTTAATATTAACTAGGATTAGTAGGATTCTCAAAATAGATAGTCGATATTGCGTGTAACTAAGTCATCACACGATCTCTAGAGTGAATGAAATAACGCTACAAATATCTCAGAGATGCAATGCGCTTCCGCCGGCGCCGCTTCGCAAAGTTATTTTGGCAACGCATTTGTTTTCATGGAACTCGGTGAAAGAATTTACGAACTCCTCTAGAAGGAATCTTTGGTTTTTTAATGAGATTAATCACTATAACATTGGCACACAGCTAGCACATATCCTGGAAAAAAACATAGGATACTTATGATCCCGGAAAAAGATAAGATTTCTCGGGAACGCGGGTGACATCGCGGGGCGCAATAATAGTATTTAAATATATTGAAATAACCACAAAACAGAAACAACCAAAAAAAAGGAAAAATATGAAACCACCAAACACTCACGCGTAACCGTCACCTAACATTACATGTGTTGAGATTTTCTTGATCTATACTAATATTATAAAGAGGTAAAGTTTGTAGGGGGTAATCTCTGGATCTACTGAACCGATTACGAAAATTCTTTTACCAATAGAAAGCCACATTATTTGTGAGTATATTAGGCTATATTTTTATCGCGGAAAAAGATAAGATCCCTCGGGACCGCGGGTGAAACCGCGGGAGATAGCTAGTTCCTAATTCCAGTAAACAGATGTATTTATGAGCGAAAGTAATTCTGTTATTTTGATTGGTTTTCACATCAAAACAGCTGAACCGATTTTGATTAAATTTGGTTTGTAGATAGCCCGAGCCACGAGGAAGGACAGATAGTACTTTTATTTTTAAATCAATCGCTAAGTAAGGGACGGTTCCATGATAAACGAATTCCACTCGGAAGGTACGGGAAAAAGCTATTTCAGGACTGAACTCTCAATTATTTGATTTAAAGTAAAGGCGATGATAGCTAGGTAGTGACGTTGGATACCTCGGCGAAGGTCGTGGGTTCGAATCCTACAAGGAGCTTGAAGTAGTATGTTTAATCAACAAGAATTTTAACATAAAAAATTACCACGACAACTGGCTCATCGATCATCATAGTGCATCATATTTTAGATTTCTGAGGATTTTTTCTCTTCGATAAGCTTGTGATTGACCGCAATCTCACCATGGTAAGTGATGATGTGGCCGTAGGTGGTAAGCACACAAAGCCTAGATGGGAACTGGCTCTCAAGTGCAGCTGCCGGAACACACCAATAGGTGCTTGACAGATGTTCAACTTGAGGGTGGTAGCCAGCCAGTCGGGTACTACAAAGTACCCTACCACCGTGCTTTCTTCACGATGTTTTCCTGCATAGAAAGCTCAAGCTCATTGTAGTATTCAAACCCACGACCTTCGCCGCGATATCCGACGTCACTACCACTGAGCTATCATCGCCTTGGAATATAACCGAAATATGTTTTCTCAAAATTAATTCACATAAGTAGGCAAAACGCATATAATTTAAGACAAATCTGTTCCAAACGTGACTTTATTTTAAATTCGGTTCAACATCCACTTTAGCTTGACCTTCCCTTTAAAGTCATTTTACTTTCAAATAGGTCAACTGATAATGGTTGGATTTGAGATATATCCGGATGAAACTGGATTTTACGAGCGAATTCGGATAAGCTTGTGCGTTATCTAGTAGATAATAGGTTCGAAGCCGGTGTCTTGTTTTATAATTTATTGCTGACCCATTTCAATCTTATGGATTTTGAAATAAGATCATTTCTGTCTTGGCAAAATGGCTTCTTAGAATTATTCGATTATCATAATTCATACTTTATATTATAAATCATACTAATCTTATTAATATGCTAAATATGAAAGATTAATGGATGTAATGATAGATTTAAAGTCTGAAGTTTGTTACTCTATTACAAAAAACTATTGAATGGATTTTGTTAAAACTCGGCACACAAGTAGATCATATCCTGGAATAAAACCAGAAATACTTTTTATCCCGGAAAAATTTAAGATCCTTGTGGAAAACAGGTGAAACCGCGGAAGACAGCTCGTTTTCTTTTAACATCATCCTACTAATGTTATAAACGCGAAAGTTTGTATGTATGGATGTTTGTTACTCTTTCACGCAAAACATACTGAATTAATTCTAATGAAACTTGGCACACACGTAGAAAATATCCTGGAATAACACATAGGATACTTTTTATCCTTCATCCTTAACTACCACTGAGCTATCATCGCCTTTTAAACTGTTTGTTTAACATCATTTTAAACTTTTGCTATCTAAATGAAACAATGAGTAAGTGAACTTTAACTTTGTTTTAAATGAGTAATTATAAATAATAATAATAATAATAATAATAATAATAATTATTTATTTTCAATAAAAAAAATTACATACAAACAGATTACAACGGTCCCTGCACTAAGCGAAGCTTGTATCGCAGGAGACCAACAAATGGTTACCAAGCAAAATTATTAACCGTTACACAGTTCGATAAAAATTTCTCAAGTAAAAAAAAAAAAGTAATAATAAGCAAATGACATCGAAAGATATAAAATAAAATCTTAATCTACAAACCAATATTTATAAGTGGCTTAATTTGTGTGTATAAGTGTATGTGTGTGAGTGTGAGTATGTAAGTGTTTATGTGTGTTATTGGGGTGAGTTAGTATAACTGAAGCTTGATTAGAACCCTGTCGACAGTAAATTTTCAGTTTGAAGATAATCAAGTTTCATTAACCATTTTTCAATTTCCTGTTTAGCCTTTAGTGTTGAGAGTTTGAAAACATTAGGAACCTTACGGCATGTAATGTTGTACGTATAAGGATGTAGAAATTTTGGAAGACGTTTGGCAAATACAGAACGGACCATGGGGACAGGTATTCTGTAAACTCTCCGTTCGGTAAGATAGTCGTATTCTGGAGAGGATATGACGATCCTGCGCATCTTCAAGGCTGTTCTCAGTATAAAGAGTTGCCGTACGCGAAGTACTTTGCACTCTGCGTATAGTTTGTCAGTATCATATTTAAAAGGTTTTCGTAGCATCACTTTAAGCACTGCTCTTTGAGCTCTCTCCAGACAAATCATGCTAGTCTTGGCGGCTCCGCCCCAAACAGTGATGCAATGCAGTAAAGCAGATTGACATATTGCCTTATAAACAAGATTTAAAGTCTGTTTGTCGGCTGAGTACCGAAGACATTTCATCATGTGGATTGATTTACGGATTCGTTTCGCTAGTTGGGCCATGTGATGTTTAAAAGATAGCTTTTCATCAACGATAACGCCAAGGTACTTAGTGTAAGATGTGTGAGTAATACTATCGCAGTCGCATGGTGAAGATGTCTGAGGCAACGTACTGCATGAATGTAGCCTTAGAGTTTTACCAACAGGAGGCTGTGAAACACTTGTCTTATGAAAAGATATGTACTGGGTCTTAGCAAGGTTCAGGGTCAATAAGTTTTTGTGAAGCCAATTGCTAACGTTTGAAAGACCCATTTCCGCTGCATCGAATACCTTGTCCCAGGACGAACCCCGAAACAAAATGACTGTGTCATCTGCGTAGCAAGTAATTTCAGAATCACCCAGTTGAACATCTAGCAGGTCACTCATATACATTATGAACAGCGTAGGGCCCAAGATACTTCCCTGTGGTACTCCGAAATAGACCGGGAGCTGATCACTTTTTTCCTCGCCCACCTTAACGCACTGCTGCCTGTTTAAAAGATAACTACAAAACCAGTTATGCGCTATTCCTCTTATTCCAAAGAAGTTTAGCTTTTCTAGAAGAATAGGAAGAGATACTGTATCAAACGCCCTGGCAAGGTCAAGAAATACCCCAATGCAGTTTTGATTTGAGTCTAGTGCGGAAGAAATAAAATTAGTTAGGAGTAGCAGAGCGTCCTCCGTAGATCGGCCTTGTCTGAAACCGTATTGCTTGTCTGGGAGAAGTTTATTTTTTTCCAGGTAGTGGACGAGTCTTTTGCTGACAATTTTTTCCAGTATTTTGGAGAAGATGCAAAGCAGAGAAATAGGACGATAGTTGCATGGCATATTTTTATCGCCATTTTTATGGATTGGTACGACCATAGCAACCTTCCAGCAGTCGGGAAAAACACCTGAGGATAAACTCAGGTTAAAAATGTGCGTAAGTGGCTTAGAAATAATGTTTTTGAGTTGTTTGATCAGGGATGAGCTACAACTATCGTTTCCTGGGGCACTATCCATTTTCAAGTCAGATATAAGACTGTTGACTTCATATTCGTCAGTAGGGGACATAAAGAATGAAACCTGTGTTGATTTGTTTAATTTAACGGCGGTTGCTAAAGCTTCTTGGGTGGATGATAGTTTTTCAAGGGAGACAGTCGCTAGAGATTTACCAACATTTGCAAAATACTCGTTGCAGTAATTTAGGGATGAGAGAACATCTGGTTTTGTTTTTGTTAATTCAATTGGGTCACTATGTTTCTTGTTCAAATAACAAATGTCTTTAATGGTTGACCAAAGTTTTCTTGGGTTATTTTTGTTTGTAGCAAGTCTTTGACTGTCATAGTCCAATTTGAGTTTATGTAACAGAGAGTTAAGGAAGTTACGATATCTTTTATATGTGATTTGAGTGATTTCATTACTTGGATTTTTCTTAGCTTCTAGATGTAGCCTATCTCTGTTTCTCTGACATTTCATTAAGCCCGGAGTTATCCACGGTTTAAGATTAAATTTTGACCGGCTTAACACAGTTTTTTGGGTGTAACTACTAATCGCGTCATTGATGTATTTATTGAAAACTGTCACTGCCTGATTCACGTCTTGAGAGTCAGTGACTGCAGACCAATCCATTGAATTCAGGTGTTCCACCACAGCAACAGTGTCTAATTTTGAGCGGATACGTTTACATCGTGAAATTGAACGTCGTGCAGACATCCCAAGGATGCATATATCGTGATCTGTGATGTCGGAGGAACAAACCAGACCCAGAGCATTGGTTGTATTATTTATAAAGATGTGGTCTAGGCATGCCTCTCCTCTAGTTGGTATAGAAATAGCTGGAAGTAGCTTCTGTTCATACAGCATGCTTAAGTAATCACTACAAGGATCACCCTGAAGATGTGCACACAAATCAATATTGATATCTCCAGCAAGTATTATATTCATATTAGGACCAGCTTCACGTAGCACTTTGTGTAAGGAGTTTATAAAGTTTTCTGTGTCGAAAAAAGAGGGGGAACGGTAAATGCAAAAGATTAAAAAGTTGTTATTCAGATAAATTTCCAAGCAATTACAGTCCTCGCAAAGTGATTCTTTTACGTTGGCAGTCCAGATATCCTTGACGTAGGCAGCAACGCCACCGCTTTTATTTATATATTTATTTGAGTGATATGAATTATATCCTGGTATTTGCGGAATAGGGCCACCATCCGATAACCAACATTCACTCAAAATAATGACATCAAACGATACGTCTATGCGTTTTAGTGATATCATGAATGCATCAAAATTTTTTTGTAGGCTTCTAATATTAAGAGTTAGAGCTTTGAAGTTATATTCAGATGACAGGTATTTACCACAAGCATCAAGACTCTCGAGTGAAAGACATTTTATTGATAGAGTTTCATCCAAATCGTTAATAACTAGATCCACTTGTTTGTATTAATATTATATTTACGAGTAACTCTCTGGATTACTTGTCTGACCTTATTAGAGAGAAATTTAATACTTGTGGTTTTTTCTTCAGTTATATGTAAGTTTAAAGTCTGTGCGTGTGTTGAGTAATGAAATGTGTAATGAAGGGCCAAAATTAAAAATTTAAAAGCAAAAAAAGTTTCTGAGGTTATCAATTGATTACTTCTAGTGTTGCATAACTGGTGCTTATGGTGTCTATGCCGGTGGGGCCGAAGGATGCGGCGGTTGAGGTGGTCCAACTTTGTTATCCAGGTCGTTTGTTGTAGCAATTTTGATTGCCGGTTTACCCTCAGATTGTCGTACGTAGATAGAACCGTTGCGGATCCAGCAATATTTAAAGTTGCACGAGGCGATGCGTCGTCTGGCTTCCCGAAATAACTGGCGGCGTTCTTTCGTAAGTCTCTCGTTAAAATAGATGTTTGCAGGTGTACCTTCAACAATGTTTTCCGATGTTAAATTTCGCCTTACTTTCGCTGCCCTGATCAACTCATCACGCTTCCGTCTTCGCACTAACCTCACAACAATATTTCTAGGCATTTGGTTATCAGAAGAGACTTTAGTACCAGTACGTGTTTTAAGGCCAACTCGTACAATACCGTCGATATCCGCCTCGGCCAAGTCAACTCCGATTTTATTTGAGGCTGCTTTGAGAATGTGGTCCAAGTTTTCATTTTCTTTTTCAGGGAGTCCCACAATTTCCAGCTCATTCATCATGCTCTCCTGTTCTCTCCATGCAATTTGTTGCTGAAGTTGTCCCACGGTCGATTTAAGATGATCTATTACTTGTTCAGCGTCTTGTAACTTCTTGGCATACTCTTTCAGAGTTTCACTTAGCGTATCTGACAAAGAATACACCTGGGTTTTTATGTCGTTATTCTGTAATTTTAATTCCGACATTTCCTGTCTCAAGTGGCGAATTTCATCTATTAGTATGGGCATTTCATCAGAGACTAACCGTTCTTCTTCGGAAACTTTTGTTTTAGTCACCGTTTTGTGACGACTACCGCGTGACATGTTGATATTCCCGCTAGTCTTGCCTGGAGTGTCATGTATAGCCTTGGCAGAGGTGTGTGTACTCTCCTTGCCTCGCACGGGAGTGCTGTTATTTATATTTTTAGGTTGGGCGCACACACAGCAAGGGCAAAGCCACTGACTTAAGAATTTTTCGGACAAAGTATCAAGCTGTTCCGCTGTCATATTTATGCAAAAAGGGTCATATGTACCTTTACATTTCGAGCATTCCATATAGTGACGGTCTCCAATGGACTTGCCGCATCCACCGCATATAACATCCATGTTTCTGTGAGTGAGGTGAGGTCGCACTACTAATATCGAGATGCGAGTGGGTAATTGTAAATAGGCGAGGCACTAAGTCGCTGGGTGCGGATGACTCGCGGGATCGAGCGAAGCAGGAGTTGTCGTAGGTCAGTTTTGTCGGTAGTTGAAGAATGATTTTAAAATGTTTTTAGTTATATCTTCAGATATCCCGAGTATTTTGTACAACGGATTTCACTAGTACTTAAAAGGGAGTTTTAGCTATCCACTGATACTAAACACTAATAATAAACTGTACTTTTTTCAAACAATTTTGATTTTTGAAAGCGGAGAGAACGACAACAAGTGTTTACCGAACTGTTTTTTTTTTTTTTCTCTTTAAATACTTTAAACACAACCCTTATTATTTAACCTAATTCCACCATCCCCACATATTATAAAACCTAATTCCACCGTCCCCATTTTTACACCAAACCACAAGGCGCCACCCGTACCCACGTCTCGTCGACATGCCGACCATGCGGACGCAACGTTTTGCGTCCTCTTTTTTGGTGGCGGCAAGCGAGTGGAACTTGCTCCCGGTGTCTGTGTTTCCAGACTCCTACAATCTGGGGATTTTCAAGGCCAGAGTGAATAGGTTCCTTCTAGGCAAGCGTACTCCATCTTAGGCTTCGTCTTCGTTTTTTATGGACGGGTCAGTGGCAACCACAGAGGTAGGTGGCAACGCAAGCCCATTCAATTGATGTAAAAAACCGGTCAAGTGCGAGTCGGACTCGCGCACCGAGGGTTCCTACAAACTTGTAAATAGTTCGTTCATCACGGTAATGGAGTCTCGAGGATTTTTTTAATTTTTTTTTTCGATTACGTTTTTGATTACCTTATTTGAGGTCAGCATCAATTAAGCTAGACCTCTAAATTGTATGAGCGCCGATACAACTCAAAGGTCTATCTTAATTGGTGGTAACTATGTATGTATGGGGACACCCTTTAATTTTCAATATTTTATTTTTTGGAATTTTTCCTTTATCTGTGCTATAAGACGTGCATCGTACCAAATTTCAAGATTCTGAGTTCACGGGAAGTACCCTGTAGGTTTTGATTCCCTTGCGAGTTTCAAAAATTTGCGGTATAAACGGATATATCTTTTGATTGCGTTGGCTTAGAAGTTTGATTTTTTCACAGCTCCAAGGGACAGTAGACTTGAGTAATTGATATAAATTTCAGCTTGATACCTCTACGCGTTCCTGAGAAAAAGGGTCTTGACAGACGGATGAACGGACAACAAAGTCTAAGGGTTCCGTTTTTTCCTTTCGAGGTACTGAATCCTAAAAAGAAACAAACCTTGAATATAAAACAGAATCGCTGCCGCTGCTGCCGATCAGCGTACCTCGCAGCATTCCCTCTTTGTATGACCGAGTAAAGCACCCCTCCAAAAACTATAACAAACAATCGAAACATAAAATACACGTTTCATAGTAGAAAAAACATAAAAAATCTGTTTGTCCGAAGAACGTTTCGTGTTACCAAGCTTGCTCGTAAAACAACAAAAAACCGTTGATACTGCATTGCGACAATATTTGTCATTTTAGTGTTCCGTATAGACTCGTCAGGGTTTTTGCCAGGCGATTTAACACCTTAAGTTCCATAGCGATGATATCATAACTTAGTGGTAGTGCGTTCGAATTCTACAATGAGATTGAGCTTTCGGAAAATATCGTGAGGAAACCATAGCGCGGTGGTAGCGTACTTTGTAGTACTCGACTGGCTGGCTACCATTTTTTTAACTATTTTACTTAATAAGATGTAAAAGTGTTTTAAAATAGTCTGATAGACCGAAGAAAAATAAGAGTAAACGCGGCAAAAACTTATTTTTATAATATTTTGTGATATCGAAAAGGATAACAATTCTCTGTTTTTTTTTACTTGAACCTCAAAACCGATTTTCAGTCGATCCTTTTTCAACGTCACAAATAAACCAACAGAGAAAAAACTCTTTTTTTTTTAACAAAATCAATCATTTTTCATCCAATTTATATATAAGATAAATTGTTACAAACAAATTATCAAATCTGGAAAGATTTAAAAACAAAACAGCATTAGAAAGCTACATTATCCTTGAGTAACATAGGCTATATTTTTATGTCAAAAATTGATAAGATCCCACGGGAACGCGGGTGAAACCGCGGAGGACAGCTAGTAATAAATATTCACTTTAATAGATACTACATTTATTACTCAAATTCACACAATGTCTGTCCTGGATAGGAATCGAACCTTAAAGCTTTTTTAACTAAGAAATTATACTTGAAAATCTTCTTACATACGAATTACTGTTGAAAAATTTACGTCGTAGTACCTCTACGTCGTAGCACGGCTACGAGACTCCTACGAACATTTTAGCTACGAAGTGCTACGGAGTGTAGCACGATTGAACTGCGAACTTGTCGTGACTTGCATTTCCCTGATTTCCAATTTTTGAAATGAAGGACGTAAGTTACCCGGTTAAACTCCAAATATGTACCTTAACTCCTTAGGGGCCGTCCATTAATCACGTGATGTTTTTTTTAGCATTTTTTAACCCCCCTTGGTGATACGTGGTGAGGTTTAAGACTAACCCTCCCTCCTCCACCCAAAATCACGTGTATTTTTAGTAACTACAAGGAATCTTTTTCTTTTTACTTCGTTCGTTGCCTCTCAACGGCGAGGTATCAAGTTCACACTACACGCCGCTTTTGGTTTTGGAATCGCGCGTTAGACGAAAAATAAATACACATGATATCTTACAACACCCCCCACCCCCTTGTGATATTTCGTGATTTTTGCCGAACCCCCTCCCCCACCTTTAGAGCCTTACGTGATTAATGGACCGCCCTTACAGTTTAATACTGAAAGCTGAAATGAATAGGGGAATTATAAGGAATCAGATTTCTGTAGCGTGACAAATTTACGGTATAAGTTTTATAATTTTATCATTAACCTTATACCTTAGAGATAAGAGTGATATTACATTGCACAGTTATAGGTATGGGTTGGTAAAATAAAAGGAAAGATTTTAAATCTCGGGATTAACTTGTAAGGGGTTTAATTTTGATTTGCAATGACAGTACAAATTAACATTTTTTCACACACGGTCATACCAAACAAAGCAGAGCTTGTTCTATGAGAAACATAACCTACCAAACTATATACAATAAAAAAATACCCCCAAACCTAAGACAAATAGATATATTAATGCCACAGAACAAATAAAAAATGTAGAAGGAGCGTACGTTATCTCGCGTGACTCGCGTCGCAATTTTTCAAATTCGACTTCCTTTACTGTGCTTCACTTTAAATACGCGGGGCTCTGTCTTCTTTTAAGAAAAATATCTGCCCTATATGAGAATCGAACCTATGGTAATAGCGTGACAGACCGACCACGCCAAACGGCCCAACAATTATGCCTTTTTTATTCAATTATGCCTTGTAGTACAAGTGTGACAATGAGGCAGGCAAATCACCTGATGGTAAGTGACTACCGTCGCCTATAGACATTAGCAATACTAGGGGGATTGCCAATGTGTTGTACACCTTATTACAATGCCTTAACAACTACAACTGCCGGAACACACCAACAGGTGCTTGGCGACAGATTTTCAAGTCGAGTACTATAAAGTACCCTACCCCGGTGCTGTGGTTTCCTCACGATGTTTTCCTTCACCGAAAGCTCAAGCTCATTGTAGGATTCGAACCCACTACCTTCGCCGCGGTATTCGACGCCACTACCACTGAGATATCACTGACTGTACAAATCTCCCTGAATTAAACCATTAACAACAGAAGGTATTCAATTAACTAAGCCCCTAAAATGTAGACGTTTAAAACTACAAACAATGATTCAAACCCCAGTTTTTTTTTTTTGTCATGACCATAGATACTAAGTCTTTCAGTCGCATACATTTTCTTCAGCTTTATTTTCTTCTTTTATATTCTAGTCACATTCTCACATTCACTGTAATGTCTAGTCCTCGTCTGTACATGTCCAGTCAGGTTTTAGTGAAATTGGCGGCTGTTCCACTAAAACATTCACAGACTTTTTGGGACAACCTGAAAAGTCACGATACACGCTTTCATTTCACTTCACTTCACTTGTGCACTTAAATTGATCTTTATTGGACAAAACGCCTTCAATATTATTGAATAAAACTCAAAATACACCAATTAAATGAAAATAAAACGAAAACGTAAAGTCACTTCCCGCCAAAAAGTTCCCGCCAAAAAGTCCCCCCAGAATTCATGTTATGAGAGTGTAGCCAGTGCCGCCGAAATGGTACACGAAATAAATATTTTCTCAAATGTCAACCCTCAATGGAAACCGTTAGATCCCAGTGCTTGACGCGAATCCCTCCATAAAAAGGGCTCAGAATGCCCTTCCGGGACTCGAAGGGCTGAATGAAGGCTTGCTGTTTAATACATCGACATTTTGTTTTATTTTGAATATCGCCCTTTTGTCCTGCAGCAACGTTTTAGTATTTATTAGGGTACGGCGAGTTGATTTTTTCTGTTTTTGTTTCGTCAAAAACGTTTGTACCTATCATTATTAGAATTCGTCTATTGTGTTTTTTTATTCTTTACTAGCCCTCACAGCTTCACCCGCTTTTTCTATTTGAATCTGATTTTATTCCCAATTTCATGGGTTTTAATTTTTTAACGCAGTACCATAATTATTTTTCAAAAATTAATATAGATAACTTAGGTTACTCATTAGCTATAATTTTTCGTTAGTTATTTTAGCTATCTACCAGGAAATGTCCCGTCAAAATCAATCAAGCCGTTTCGGAGATTAGCCGAAACAAACATATAGTAAATACGTTCGTGCGTACAATGTGTTTAAAACTCTATTATTTTATTACAGAAACATCAATTTTATTTATTTGTATAGATGTCATAATTCTGATAAGCCAGATCTATAGACCCAGAATCCCACTAATATTATAAATGTGAAAGTTTGGATAGATGAATGTTTGTTACTCTTTCACGCAAAAACGACTGAACGGATTTTACTGAAACTTGGCACACAGGTAGATAATATCCTGGAATAACACATAGGATACGTTTTATCCCGGAAAAGGATAAAATCCTCCGGGAACGCGAGCGGAAAACTAGTATAGATATAAGCCAGATCTCCGTAACCAATGTGTTGCAGACTGCAGACCTTTTACTATGCTTTGAGAGCATACACAGATAGCTGCTTGGCGACATAAATATCCCACATGAGGTCGATATCCAGCCCACGTACCACTGAGTACCTCATATAGTTTCCTTACGATGTTTTCCTTTACTGAAAGCTGAAGCTCATTACAAAATTCTTAGCCACGACCTTGCTTCATTGCTTTAAGCTACGAATTAACTTTTTAACATTTTTAGGGTGCCGTACCTTAAAGAAAAAACGGAACCCTTATCGGATCTCTTTATTGTCCGTCTGTCTGTCCGTCCGTCTGTCCGTCCGTCTGTCCGTCCGTCCGTCTGTCAAGATCCTTTTTCACAGGGACGCGAGGAGGTGTTAACTTGAAATTAATATCAAATACTCAGGTCTGCACACCCTAGTTTTCATAACCATAGATATATTTTGTTTTGCTCTATTGGTAACTAGCTCTGCAGCTGTCACCCGCATTCCCGGAATAAAAAGTATCCTATGTCCTTCTCCAAGTTTCCTTCTATCTCTATACCAAATTTCATTTAAATCGGTTCAGCGGTTTAAGCGTGAAAAGGTAACACACAGACAGACAGACAGACACACTTTTGCATTTATAATATTGAGTATGGATATGGATAGGTGTTTAATCTATGAAACTAAATGTAAGTAATAATTATAAAAAACAACAAATAAAATACTAACCTACACATTAAAAGTTATAAGTTAAAAAAAACTTATTTAAAAACAAGCTTTGGATTCAGCGTGACGTCACTTTATTTTTAGAGTTATTCTAAGCAAGCCCTTTCATTCAATACCCATATTGTAGGATTGCATTAAAAAATAATAGACAGCTAACCATGCATTAACTAAACGTGTATTAAAAATTTCAGCTCAATCGGTTAAACATATCTGCTTCAAAATTGAGTTGCATGATTCCCCCCGGTTTTTACAAGCTTTATATTGCAAGCTAATATAAAGCTTGTAAAAACAAACAGCCTAATAATCTATTTAAATACAGAACATAAAGACTACATGAGAATCAAACCCAGGACGTGACGTAGATGACAAGATATAAAAAACCTATAATAACCCAACTACATACTTAGTCACTTCATCAGCGTGAATGATACGGAACCATCTCTCACTACTAATGACGCACTTGGCAACTTTTTATAGCTCAAGTCCTCGAAAACATGAGAAGTTAGGCTCATTATTATGTTAATCTGGATTCTGACCATAACTACATAGAACTAAAGATGGCCGGAACAAATTATATTTTATTCGAGGAATTTATACAGTCCGTCCGGCAAGTAGTACAATCTTAAGAACAAAAAAGACCTTAGTAAAAATGTTACTAATGCGGGTTATAATTTTTTATGTATTTTTGTATTAGTTTAAGAATAAAATTGACAAACATTTGAAAAAAAAAAGCCAATATAGTCAGATGGTCCAAAAAAATTAAAAAAAATTAACCTTGCTGAGTTTCTTGCCGGTTCTTCTCAGTTACTTTACAACAATACTTGATTAATGGAAGAATGAAAAGAGGGACTATTGTAAAAAACAACCGGAGAGTTTGTTTCGCCGTTTCTTCTCCTGACAGGTCTTTATTTGGAAATGGTGGTAACAGTAACAATAGCATTAAAAATAGCAATAAGACTTTCAATAAGTGTTCCTTAAGTGTCCCAAAATAGAATAAAAAAATTTTACGTTTCTTCATTTTTGAGTTTTGAGGACAACCCCTTACATAATCTTGTCCCAAAAACTCTAACTAATGATCTTAATGATTTTTGTTGTGTATCGCTCATCGAAAAATCGACTTAAACATGCCATTACGATAATATTAAGAACATTAGCAATATCAAGTAGATTGCCAATGTATTGACGACCTTTTAATTATCACTTTAAATGCAAAAGGGATCCAATTTACCAAAAAACCCTATAGATTTTTTTATCATGATTTTTGTTACAGTATTTCTCCTTTCAACCATCACCTTAATACGGTCAGTGAAAAGCCGGATGCCATGCGACCGCCATAAAAGAATATGCGGCCAAAAACACACGTATAACCGGATGAAAATATTTGGTGCCCTAAGGGTAGGTTCACAAAATGAAGCTCTGAACAACTCAATACAAACTCTTACGATGTTGGGCTTATACGACGGGGAGATTCATGTTTTTTTATGAAAAGTTTTTATTCTAATTGGGTTTGATCTTGGTGGTCCTTTGGTGGCAATTTATCTTAAATATAAAAATTCTGCTTCCGTATATTTGTGTCTGCATCATTGATATCTAATAACTAAAGATAAACAATCCCAAGCAAAAGTTCTCTCAAAACTGTCTCAAATTGTGTTGGGTAATTCTACTTATTTTTTTAAAGTTTTATTCACAACGCTATGTACAAAAGGCAATAAAATTTTACGACTCATCATACCTGCTAGCCAAAATATATCTTAAACGAGCACTGAGGCATGTTTACCGTCGGAGCGTTCGAATGCTACTAGATTAAAAGACCACCCAAATATTCGAGTGGGTAGACATTCGGTAAGGCCATTTTTTGTCGCTGATTGTGTATCTTTAGTTATTAGATATCAAAGGTCTGCATAACTACTTGAAGTGAAAACAGCTTGAAGTTTATACGCAACGTTGCATTTTGATATGATAGTGTTTTTATAATTAAAGTCACAGAGCCCATATCAGGATTTTATCAGGAGGCGCCATGACTGTTGATACTTTTGTTAAGCAGGCGTGGATTTATCGGGCAAGAATAATAAAATAACACACTTTACACACAAATCACTATAAATAACAATTACACAATAATAAAGTATATTCTAATAGGGAATATGCACATATTTTTTTATCGCGCGTTGTGAATGTGAAAGGGGGCTAGACGGAAAATTTGTCACGACACTTTTAGTGTCAGTTGTCGGGTCGGGTCGGGTAGGGTAGGGTCGGGTGACAGTTGCTGTGACCCGACCAACTGACACTAAAAGCTGTGCGGCGTGCGCATGTTTCTCTGTCTGTCTCTCTCTCTCTCTCTCTCTCTTTTATAGAAAGCAAGCCAGATTTTTTTTTTTCATTTTTGTTTTAAACGTTTCTACGGGTTATTACATAACCAAAAAAATATTACTATCAATGTTTAAAAAACATCTCCGCTCCGCTCGGATCCGCTCAGCTTTGGTGGAGTCCAGGCCTAATAATAAATATCAGATACAACCACAGCAGAGCTTTGCTGGGTTTATTAGCTAGTATAGTATATGTATAGATAAAAATCCGGTCAAGTGCGAGTAATTCTGATTCTGAGAATTTACGGTTTTCGGAACTATTCCTTTACTTGTGCTATTTAATGTAGCTTCTTATTAGCCTGTATTGGTCAAAATTATCAATTTATGCCTTTTGCGGTTGAGACAATGGGTCCGTGGGGGTCTGAAGCTCGTCGTTTCGCAAATATTTTATGTAAAAAATTTATCGAGGCAGCTTGGCCATCCAAAGAGGAAACGCTGCCAGCCTGCTGGGAACCTTGCCGATCGGCAGCAGCGGCAGCCTCGAAGAAGTTTTTTATATATTATAGTTGTACATTTGCTTGTATATTTTGTACATTTGTTGTAAATAAAATAATTATATACCGAACAGCTTCTTACCAAATTTCATGGTTCCAGGTCAACGGGGCCGGTACCCTATAGGTTTTGATTCCCTTGCGAGACTCAAAACATGCGGTATACCACCGGCGGCGGAATTATGTATCTCGCGACAGGTTTGCAACAGGCGTCAATTTCGCGATCGCTGCTGTCAAACGTCACTTTTGTATGAGCTTGAGAAATGATTTGTTTCCATTTATTGCTACCCTATTGCTAGTGGCGCTAGTGTCCATGGGTAATGTCATTGAGCGATAGGCGTGCGACGCTGTCGCTACTGGTAACTTTTACGTAATAGACCCGCCGTTCGGAATACACTTTTGATTGCGTTGACTTTTGAGTTGAAGTTCGATTTTTCATTGCTCCTAGAGATTGCAGACATGAGTATTTGATATAATTTCAACGTGATACCTCCACGCGTTCCTGAGATAAACGACATCACAGATGGACAGGTAGCCCACACAGTGATCCTATAAGGTTTCCGTTCCTTATCGCGTGTTGTGAAAGGGGGCGAAACGGAAAAACATCGTATGAAAAATTGTCACGACACTTTTTATGTCACTATGTAGGTATGTTTATTAAGCTGTGCGGCGTGCGCATGTTTCTCTGTCTGTCTCTCTCTCTCTCTCTTATAGAAAACAAGCCAGATATTTTCATATGTATATATATAAATAGAAATGAAAATATCTGGCTTGCTTTCTATAAGAGAGAGAGAGATATATATATATATAAAGAAATATATATAAATAGAAATATTTTTTTTTTAATATAAAAACTCTCTCTCGACTTATATAACTTCGTTCCATCCGGGCGGACTGTATTTTAATAGGTATAATAAATATTCAATCTTCAATTTGGTATATGCGATGGATGACAATAAAAAGTATGACGCGTGTGTCGTGGTCGCCGCTCCGCCCCGACCCGGCCCGGCTCCGTCCCTGTGTCCCTCGTCCCGCATCTTCGGCCCGCGTCTCAAGTCCCACGTTCCGTGTTACGCGCGTGGACACCTCTTGAGCCCTAAAATGAATATTTTTTGTATGTTTATCCTTTATGCGTTCCTAAACCATTTATCCGATTGTGATGAAAGTTTGGTGAGTTTATTATTGCTGGCCCAAAAAGAATACCAGACACTTTTTTCTCTACGTAGCATTGCAACATATGCCAGAAACAGCTTGTTGGATAATAAAAAATATATTCATCTTTACGTAGCCTTGAATTTGTAAATACACAAAAATGGCCGCAAAAATCTTTAACTACATAATTTTGCTTACCATGTTGAGATTATGGCGATCAGGAGACTTAGAAAATTTTGATTTTTAAATAACTTTAAACTCTAAACTAACTTATGTATAGTTGCTTTTGCTGAGAAGAGTTATAAAAACATTATCAGTAAATAGACTCAAGCAGCACCTGTACATTAATAAATATGAATATTATAAATACCAACACTTAGTGTGTGGGTATTCATATTATAATTACTGTCTTTCCACAAATTAACTTGACTCCTTCAAGTTTAATCACAAAAATACAGCTAACACTGTCTGATATACGTACAATGGTGTATCTGGTACTTATAAAAAAAATATTTGACATAACCTTTTGGTTAGAACGAAACCATAGCGCGATTTAATTATTTACTAGCGCCATCTAGTTTACTACCGTGAACATAAGCCGCCCACCAAGAACATATAAATCTTAAACAACTTAAATTTATCTTATTACTAGTGGGCCCGGCAGACGTTGTCCTGCCCTGAAAATAAAACTTAGAACCCGATTCCAGCGCCACCTATTGTGAAACTAAACCATCTGTCAGTCCGATCTCGAGACATGTCAAAACGTCGTTCTATACAAAATGTATGACAAAAATAATTTTATTCATTATTCTTTTTTTTTTGTGAATTTTTCATATTTTTTAATCCTATGTCCTTCTCCTGGCTCTAAACTACCTCCCTGCCAATTTTCAGCTAAATCGGTTCAGCCGTTCTTGAGTTATAAGTGGAGTAACTAACACGACTTTCTTTTATATATATATATAGATTTTTTTTAATCAGCCAAAGGCAAAACACAAACTTTAGATACCTACAGGTCTTTTAAAACATAACACGCCCCATAAGCCATTTGGCTGGGGGTAAATCGGGTTCTTTGACTAAAACTACATCGCCCAACATAGGTTCAGGAATCACACGTGACCATTTGTATTGCTGCATCAAACCCGCCAAGTACTCTTGAGTCCAGCGACGCCAAAAATTTTGCAATAAGCGTTGGCATAATTGCCATACAGTTTACTACCATGAACAAAGTTAAGGATGTAAAGGATATATCGATGTTTTGATGAGCGATACACAACAAAAGTGACTAACACGTTCATTCATAATTAAAAAAATAGATATTTTGGGACTACATTATGTAAGGGGTTGTCCATTAATCACGTACTTAATGTTTTTAGCAACTTTTTAACTTATAATATTAGGAGAGTGATATCAAGTCTATTTTGAAAACATAAACGGTTTCAACACGTTTGTTGTATGGGAGCCCCCCTTAAATATTTATTTTATTTTGTTTTTAGTATTTGTTGTTATAGCGGCAACAGAATTACATAATTTGTGAAAATTTCAACTATCTAGCTATCGCGGTTCTTGAGATACAGCCTGGTAACAGACAGACGGACGGACAGACAGCGAAGTCTTAGTAATAGGGTCCCGTTTTTACCCTTTGGGTACGGAACCCTAAAAAAGACCACAAAATGGAACTTCAAAAAGAATTTGTGAACCTGAACTAAGCAGAAGAAGTGTTAGACAAAATAAATAATAGCGTTCCAGTTACCTTTTTAGGTGTTTGCGTCGGCTTTGTTCGAACAAACGGATCGTCAAAGTTTCGCTGGCTACGTTACGTCGCCTCCGTAGAATATGGTCCAAGGTTAGGAGAGCAGCGATTTGTTGTGTTGATATTTTATTGTATTTACTTACGCCACCGTGGAATAAAAAGTAGGCTATGTTACTCTCTGGTTTTTAAACTGTTTATTAATAAAAAAACTCGTGGGTCCATTACTGAACATCTTCTTTCTCCTCGCCTCTTCTCTATCCCTGAACTAACTGAACGAAAATAAATAATGACTTGAATTTGTTTGAAAAATAAACTAACACACATTATTGTATGGCATGGTAATGAGTTGCTCCTCTTAAACGATATTATACAATGTCTGAAAGAGGGACTATTGTAAAAAACCCGGGGAGTTTGTTTCGCCGTTTCTTCTCCTGACAGGTCTTTATTTGGAAATGGTGGTAACAGTAACAATAGCATTAAAAATAGCAATAAGACGTTCAATAAGTGTTCCTTAAGTGTCCCAAAATAGAATAAAACATTTTGAGTTTTGAGTTTGAGTTTGTATTTAATAAGTAGGTACATAATAATATGAATACAGGGTGTCCGGTAAGTATGACCTACCTACGATGTACTTAAGGGGGAGATAGGTGGACGGTTCATCTACCAAATATACATAAATGACCTTAGTAAAAGTGTCACCATTTTCAAGATATTTATTATATAAAATATCGAAATATCTCGAAAATTTGACCTTTTTATTGAGCTCATTTATGTACCTATATTTGGTAGGTGCCCACCTATCTTCCCCTTATGTTTGTCGTACAACTTACCGAACACTCTGTATAGGATAAAGCAGTACTGTGACTATAATTTAAATTGTTTTTCATAAATGTGATGTTTATATATTTTCAAACAAAAAATGTGTGGGTAGGTAAGCACTCCATGGTTATAAATAGGCACAATATTTGACAAATTAAAACTGTTGGACTCAATTGGACTGAATCCGCCCAAATAAAAAAAAAACATGGTATTTGACATTTGTGTGATATGACATATCCGCGTCGTTTAATCCTTACACCACACACTATAGAAGGGACAGTCTGCGGGGACATAAAAATGGGGTTTATACTTTCCGGCACAGAAACCCGGAAACCCAGGCGAGTGTTGCCAATAAAAACTGATAAAACAGGAAATGGTGGAACATTGTCACTTGAAATTCACATCTGAGTTTTGGGTTGTCCTTGCAACCAAAAAGGGTTAACCATCGGGTTATGGTGAGCGACATTTTTTGTGTCCAAACTTTATCTTGGCCATCTGTGGTATCTATCAGAAAAACGTGGTTGTTTATTTTAAATTTTAATTAATCCATACTAATATTATAAAAATTTGAGAGGTGTCAAGGGACACCCGGATGGAACGAAGTTATATAAGTCGAGAGAGTATATATATATAAAAAAAAAGAAAAAACAATCAATATATATAAATAGAAATTATTATTTTTATATATATATATATAAATAGAAATGAAAATATCTGGCTTGCTTTCTATAAGAGAGAGAGAGTTATATAAGTCGAGAGAGTATATATATATAAAAAAAAAGAAAAAACAATCAATATATATAAATAGAAATTATTTTTATATATATATATATATAAATAGAAATGAAAATATCTGGCTTGCTTTCTATAAGAGAGAGAGAGAGAGAGAAAGAGAGACAGACAGACAGAGACACATGCACACGCCGCACAGCTTACAATATAGTGACACTGACACTAAAAGTGTCGGTGACAATTTTTCGTGAGCATTTTTTCCGTCTAGCCCCCCCTTTCACAACGCGCGATAAGGAGCTTCGTTCCAATACATGCGAAAGTGTGTCTGTTACCTCTTCACGCTTAAACCGCTGAACAGATTTAGATGAAAATTGGTATAGAGATAGATGGAACCTTGGAAAAGGACATAGGATACTTTTTATCCCGGAAATGATAAGATCCCTCGAGTGGATGGAGGTATGTTTTTAGCTAGGTTTAATTTCCTCACAGGGTAAGTCTCACAACATATGTTTATTCAGTCGTCTATAAATATTTTCTCGGGAATTATATTCCTTTCTTCAATAGATCGACCACATGATGTACTTAACTGGAATGTCTCAATTCATAAATTATATTAAACATAGGTTCTATAAGGTTTTCACTATATGGAAGACAGAAATATATAGTTGTAGTAGCTTGTCTCTGCAAGCCCTATTAGGTGAAGTGTAAAGTATTTGAATATGTATCTAATGTAAATAAATTTAAAAAGAAAGCTCCACTGCAGATAAATATTAGGTACCTATCTTGTGAGTTTATTGTTTGTTTTATTTACATAAAACACCTATATCGATGCATAAAACCAAAGACTTTGCATAAAACCTTCTTCATAAAACATGTTTTCAAACAAAGAATGCTGAAATAAAGCTGTTAAAGTATGTCCCTTAATTTTTAATAACAGCACTCTATTAACAACTTCAAGCCTTGAAAAAGCACATCATATTTTATCTTCAAGGCGCTCTGAAAATTATAGCTACAGGCTCCATTCAAAAATGAACTACAAGGCCAGTATACGTAGAAGTGTTTTCGCATAATTGCATTGCGAATAAAATATTAAAAAAGCGATGGGTTTAACTGCAGCTATGAAACTAAGGCGAAGAGACTCTGGTATCACTTTACGCTTGGATAAATTCAACGGAATTTTGAAATTGTATATAAATTCAAAATGGCTGTCTTTGAATTCCGGTTCTGACCAGTCAAAACAGGTTTAGAGCAGTTTTCATCGGTTAATGAGTTGTGAAATGTAGACCATAGTACCTAAGTAAATATATATAATTATTAATAAAGTTGAACAGTATTTTATCGATTCAGGAAATTGAATTGTTTGGAATTGAAAACAGTGCAGTTCATACCTTTGGTTTGAAAAACGATGTGTAGGTTAACATTGATTTCCTCAAGTGAACTTACACCATAATGCTAACAACATAAAAGTCAAAATCGAAGGACCATCGGCGTCTGATATGTACTTTATAACTTAGCTATACAGTATGTAAATACATTGAGAAAGACGTCTCCAGATCTCCCACAAATTACAATTTACTATCAACCTTCTTGTCAACTGTGCTTTTACTTAATGTAATTTGTGGAGATGAAATAAAATATTTTATTATTATTTATTTTATTATTATTGAGAAAGACGTATACCTACGTGGAACCACGCACCTAGTTCACATATTTTATACATTTTTTTATTGTTTTTTTTTGTATGTTTTTAATTATCTATTCAAGTATGTATTTACAAAAAAAATTGTATATGTATTATATCAGTCATCTGGTTTCCATATTACAAGCTCTGCTTAGTTTGGGATCAGATAGCCGGGTGTGAACAATGTCTCAGGATATTTATTTATGTATTTAGTTTACAATTACAATGGAGATAATTTTTTATTTACTTTACGAGCGTGGGCAGGCCTTCAACACGGTGGACCGACGATCTCGTGGGGGTCACGGGAAGCCGTTGGATAAAGTGTTTCAGAGATTCTACACCCAAACTTACAAACTGTTATTTTTTGTAATATTAGTGTAAATACATATTAGTTGAAAAATTTATGACGAATCTTGGAACGAAACGTTAAACCCAACGGCTGGTTATATTTAAACTACCACTAATGGTGTGGAAGAAGTTGAAATCAAAATCTAGTTACCGATACAATATGAAAGGATTTTATCGATTTATTAATCCATTCGATTAACCTAGTTGTTCAATCAACCTAAAACTTGTGGTTATTGTTACAGGAAACATTAACTTCATATAAATAAATTAATCTTACCGTAAACATCAATAAAGTATAGAATATTTAGGATTTTATTTGACTCACGTATGAGATATTACTTGGTAGGAAATTGCCTACACATCAAATTTTGTGGAAACCAAATTACAACCTTTCCATGAATAAAGTTCATATCCGGTGGCTTGATTACGCAATTTTCAATTAAGATAACCTCGAGGTAATTGCGCAATTATTGTCAGAAGTTGTTTAATGGTTGTAAAAGGTATCTCAGATACGTGACAGCTCATGTGAAATGGAGTGCTTTAATTGTGGTTAATAGCAGTTTCTAGTTATAATAAGTTACGTTTAAGCGTGTATCACACCGTGCCGATTTCCAAAGCTATATGCAGACAGCTAAGTTAAAACTGCTATTAAATCTGTCGATGCTCCTCTGTCGTAATCTATAGGGTTACCGGTGAAGCAGTGTTGTGGGCGGTGAAGTATTTCTCCCAAAATGTTATTGTTGTATTTATATGTATACTAATATATTTATGACATCCAATATGCGTATCTTTCTATCCTACATAATTATATTAGATAATATTAATTTATTTACACCTTAAAAGTGATTTTATTGTTAGTTTGATGTCAATGCGAATGCTGCACACTCACTTGGTAGTTGCGGGTATGCAATGCGGTGCAATGGGACCACGAGCCACATGTTCTCTTGCTCCCTATTAAATTAAAAATAAACTCATATTATAGGTGTACACATCAGATGTAAGTAATTTTGTGCATAGCTATGTATTTAAATGTTGGTGTGTCAAATATATAAATAAATAATGACACATGGATTATTGATGTTTATATTTATTATAATTATTTATACATATATTTAAATGTAGCAATTTATTTTCATAGCAAAACCTTAGCTCGGATAGTCGTGTATAAATAATAACCCAGGATATTATTACAATTCAACAACCAATTGCAAATTGCATTTCACAACATCATCCTCTCAGCAAGAACATTTTAGACTCTCGCCTAGGGTGAACAATTTTGTAGTTGACACTGTTAGGCCTACTTATCTATCTGAGCCTTAAGCCAGGACCCGCATCTTGAGCATATCAAGGGCCTTTACAAACAAACACATTCAAAGGAAGGGTCAAATACACGTAAATTTCGGAACATACGTACAAAACCAGGGTTAACGTTTCTTGGAATGCCATCTTATTAAACCTTAACGATTAACTTCGTTTTAAATTATACTAGTTACCGCCTGGTCTTGTCTGCAGCCCCGAGGAATTTAATTCCTTAACGAGTTAAAACATGGTGTGTGTTATTCCAGGATATGATCTATCTTCGTGATCTGTTTCATCCAAATCCGTTCAACCGTTGCGGAGTGGTAACAAGTCTGGTGTCTGTAGATGAGAACGACATGAGATTGCTAGCAAAAATTGCTAGCAAGAACTTATCAGCAACTTGTGAAATTGGATTTAAGTGTCATAGAATACTTTATTGAAATTATGGGAATTCAAAACACTCGCATTTAAAAAAAAACAAAATTAGGTACATTAGCTCGTCGTTTCGCAAATATTTTATGTAAAAAATTTATCGAGGCCTCGGGTGCCCGGCGGGCGGGGAGCTTTTTCCGCCAACGCATCAGCTTGGCCATCCAAAGAGGAAACGCTGCCAGCCTTCTGGGAACCTTGCCGATCGGCAGCAGTGGCAGCCTCGAAGAAGTTTTTTATATATTATAGTTGTACATTTGCTTGTATATTTTGTACATTTATTGTAAATATAAATAATAAACTAATTGGTACATTAATGTTCCGTAAGTTCGGTAACTATTTGATGCCATATCGTGATAGCTAGGTACTGTAATTTGTAAGTTCTTTCCGTTCTGAAACCTTGCCAAGTACAAACAAAAAACTTGCTTGAGAAAATTCTTACGTACCTAAAATCAGTGTAGAAATTCTCGTAGTTGTTTGGCGTTACAGCTTATGTATTTCGCCAGTATCAAGTAGGTATATAATATACTTCTTATATGTTATAGTCACTAATCTTATGATATAAAGTCCTCCCATCTAGGCTTTGTGTGTTTACCACCTTCGGCCACATTACTTACCACATTTTTTTTAATTTATTTTTTTGTACCACAAGTGACAAGGTTAGCAATACCAAGGGGATAGCCAACGTGTTGTACACCTTATTACAATGCCTTAAAGGCAACTGGCTCTCAAGTGCAACTGCCGGAACACACCAACAGGTGCTTGGCGACAGATTTTCAACTTGAGGGTGGTAGCCAGCCAGTCGAGTACTAAAAAGTACCCTACCACCGTGCTATGGTTTCCTCACGATGTTTTCCTTCACCGAAAGCTCAAGCCCATTGTAGGATTCGAACCCACGACCTTCGCCGCGGTGTCCGACGTCACTACCACTGAGCTATCATCGCCCCACATTACTTACCATAGTGAGATTGTAGTAAAACACATGCTTATCCACAATTAAAAAAAAAGGTCTTATAAGTGAGATGTATAATCACATAAGGTACATCGCATCGCATTCACAGTCAATTCTAGTCCTCGTTCGTACAAGTCCGGTTAGGTGTTAGTGAAATTGGCGGCTGTTCCACTTAAAACTTTTCACGGACTTTTTGGGACAATCTGAAAAGTCACGATACACGATTTCATTTCACTTCCACTCCACTTGTGCACTTAGATCTTTATTGGACAAAACACCACCGATATTATTCAATAGAACTCAAAATACACGAATTTGAAAAAACGAAAACGCAACGTCAGTTCTCAAGTTCCCGCCAAAAAGTCACCATTAGTGTTTAATTGATTGAACAAAACAAATTATCTAACACAAATATCAACGTAATGATACTTCCACATCAAACGGAACAGTTTATTATTAAAATACTAATGAACGTAAATTGAAACGTATTTGCAAACAAGCTCCATGCATAAGTGTTGTGGTATGAATCATAAGCGGTAGCGGTTGTGAATCGCTTGTTTAAAATACTGTTGCGTTTTCACGGTGTAGCTGTTTTTGCATTATATCTCTAGGAATTTAATTTGAGCTGTCCTCCGCGGTTTCACCCGCGTTCCCGTGGGATCTTATCTGTTCCCGGGATAAAAATATACCTAGCTTATGTTACTCAGGGATAGTGTAGCTTTGTATTGATGAAAGATTTTTTTAAATAGGTCGAGTAGTTTTTGAGTAAAATTGTAACAAACAAAAAATCAAGTCTTTCCTCTTTATTAGAAATATCTCACAAGATATTATATTTTAATATGATAAGTACACGTAAAAATAATGCTTCAATGATAGAAACGTTTATTATTTACAAGAGAGTATGTCTAAGACTAATTTAAGGTTAAATTAAATCTAGGGCTTGGATATTAGACCACCGCAAAGCGGAAGGGTTTATCGCTCCGTTTGCCGACTCAGCGTCTATACGAGTATGTAGTCTGAGTTACTAGAATATTGAGCGCTGACGTGATTCATAGAGCCTACTGATTTAACTAATATAAGAACTATTATATTTGTGTAAACGGACTATAAAATAAACTATTCATGAAAGAAGACGAAAATTGACGAAATTTAAATATATTTCCTCTCACCCAAAAGTTGCCTGGCAGAGATCGCTTAAGCGATAAGTTCGCCTATATAATATCGCCTACTACAAAATATAGTCATTGCTTGTAGATTACAGGAAAATTTAAAATAATTCTATCAATTGAAAATAAAGTGGTAAATTCAATATAATACGTTCACTGACTTTGGCATTGGACGGAACCCTTTCCACGTGAGTTCAAATTGCACTTGGCCGGTTTTTCTTATGCCACTAGTGGCAACGAGGCAGGCGGGTCACCTGACGGGATTGTACACCTTATTACAATGCTTTAAAGGCAAGGGCAACTGACTTTTAAGTGCAACTGCCGGAACACACCAACAGGTGCTTGGCGACAGATTTTCAACTAGCCAGCCAGTCGAATACCACAAAGTACCCGATCACCATGCTGTGGTTTCCTCACGATGTGTTCCGTCACCAAAAGTTCAAGCTCATCAACTTTCGCCGCGGTATCCGACGTCACTACCACTGAGCTATCATCACCTTCAATTAAAAATAATACCCCACTATTACGCCACACATACGATTCCTACCTTAGACATACTTACATTGTGATCCGTAGGTATTATATGACCCGCCCACCTACCTCCCCCTTAAGTTTGTATTACTAATTACCGGACATGTATATAACAAACTATGCTTAGTTAAATATCTACCTTTATATATATATAAAAAATAATTTCTGTTCGTTAGTCTCGCTAAAACTCAAAAACGGCTTGACCAATTCGAATAATTCGTTGTTTGTTTTGTTTGCTCAAATTCAGGGTTGGTTTAAATAAAAAAAAATAGGATAAACCCATAAAAAATGAAGAAAAAATTAATAATTCTAAATTGGTAATTTTCTATGGAAATCGCCGGAATGACAGCGACTGTCATTATTTTCGTGATGGTTTAGATTCACAATTGAACCCGGTAGGTAGCGTTGAAATTGGGTTCTAAGTTTTGTTTACATTTCAGAGCAGGACAACGTCTGCCCGGGCCACTAGTCTTAAATATATAAATATACCTGTCAAATATAAAAACGCTACCGCTACCGCTTATAACCCAAACGTCTGAAGCAGAAATTGAATTTTAGATAGGTACACGCCACGCAAGACATAGCTTGTGTTTATTTGAAAATAAGCTGTTTTAGTTTAAAATTAAATAATGGAAGTATTGTGTAGAAAGTTAAGTTTTAATTGATATTTTGAAAATTATTTACAGAAGGGTACCCCACGCTTTACGTCTCGCTGTTCTACCCGCGTACCCGAGGAACTAATATTTTCTCGATATAACAACTATCACGTATGTTTTTCCAGGTTATAACCTACCTATGAGCCAAGTTTCATTCAAATCCGTTCAGCCGCTTACGCGTGAACGAAACAAACATTGAAACACAATCATAACATTAATAAAGATGTATGTTTCTTCCATTCACCTTTTGAATCTAGTTCTCGATCTTCAGAGTTAAATTACCCGTTGCAAAATGAACTTTCACGTATAGTTAATAAAGTACAATTTACAACGCCCGTTTGGTAATGTTTCGAAACAGGTTCCATTGTATAATTCCACACCGGTAACATAACAGCAGAATGTGTGCCATATTGTTTATTAAAAGATAAGGAGAATTAACAGAAATATAAGAGCACCCCAAGTGAATCCGGCCCTGTTTTAAAGGTAAAATTCCATGCAAGATAAGCTCTGTTTTGCTAATTACGCCTACAGGGATGTATTTGGGCTTATGTCTTGCTAATGTACTTAGGGGGCTAGTGTAACATTTGTGAATAAGGACATTTGCTCATGTCTTTTTATTTTGCGTGTTATTTTTATTCTGCTATTCGCGCGAATTATATAGACCTAGAGATTCTCTTATTTTTATAGTATAAAACTTTTATATTTACATAATAGTTTTAACTAAAATATAAACTAACATAGATATTTGCATTACATAGTTTAAGTTAAAAAAAATCTAATCTAATGTAAAACCTACCTAAAATAAACTATAAAAGTGTAAAGTATAAGAGATTCTCTTAGATATAATTTCATATTTATAAATATAATGACAGTGTTGTCACAGTATATAATTATGTGAAAATTTAATTAATGATCGGAAAAAAACTTGAACACGAGAAACGCACTATTTTGCTGCACCAACAGCTCGGCTCAGCCAAGTTAAGTTATACGTTTTTATAGCAAATTACCCAAAGAAATTCAAGCACTATCTGTGTCATAGATTTAAAAAGTAGTTTAAACAATAGTTGTAGCAGTAGCAGTAGACGGCTTCCGGCTGATATGATGAGATATCACATGGGCCTACGGATTGATGTGGAAAAACTACGTCTAGGTATATTATTTGTTAAGTTTAGGTCCTCGCGCGGCTCGGACTAGATAACATCGTCGTACTTGAAAAATGCGGCAACAAATACTACGCCTAAATCGAACCCGAAGCGTACCCGAGCCAAACCGAGCCCAGTCTCGTTGCAAGAAATGACACCATTCAGTTGTCGCGACACAATGTTTTCACGCACACTAGCATCCTTGCAAATACACACAAAAATATTGAGATGCCGCATTTTTGGAGCTGTCACGGAAAGGGAGCGCTCCATCTACGAAGGAGCGGCGCGACGTTTTATTAATCTATGTTCGTGTTTATTTTATTTATTTTACAAACTCAAGTAAAATATAGCCTTATTTCAGCCCTGGTCGTTCATTAAAACAGGTTTAAAATGTTTACAAACGGGCGCTTGGAAAAATACCTTTGCTTACAAATATTTTTCTTTTGTTCTCAGGTATGGTAATGAAGATTAGCCTGTTGAGTCTATTCTTTCATTATAGCGAGTTTTAATTGTTTTTGGAGGGTCATGTTTCAGGTATGTTTTATTTTCAAACATTGGATTTAATAATGAATTGTGTATTTTAATTAGAGACATTTTGTAGCGTAAAAATGCATACAGTCGACTAATAAATTACGTACATTATGAAGATATTCATTAAATAGTTTTGACATTATGAAGATATTCATTAAATAGTTTTGACATTATGAAGATATTCATTAAAAAACTAAAAATGTACTTTGTTCACACTCCCAAACTAAACAGAGCTTGTATTATGGAAACAATAACAGATATACTGCCTAATTACTTTTAAAATGACATATTTAAATAATTACACTCAAGAAAGAATGAATTTGCGACTGACTTTATTACTAGTACAAGCATGAACTGAAGTGTAATAAATGAAAACATATTTTATGTGAACCAAGCTCCACACCACAGACACAGTTTTATTGGTTTTATTGCCACAATTCCTGGCAACTTCAATTTCAATTACCTTCAAGTGTACAGGAATAAATGAAATTGTCAGGTAGCATTTTTGTACTAAAGGGTTTAGTTTTGTAGTGAAGTGAATTTATTTTTATAGATTACTATGTTTTACCAGCACTCCTGTTATAAAAAATTGCCGATCTCAGTCCCCTACCTATAAACCAATCTTATCCTATCCCACTAATATTATAAATGCGAAAGTATGTTTGGATGTGTGTGAAGATGTGAAGATGTTTGTTACTCTTTCACACAAAAACTACTGTATGGATTTTGATGAAACTTGGCACACAGGTAGATCATATACTGGAATAACATCCTCACGACATTTTCCTTCACCGAAAGCTCAAGCCCATTGCAGGATTTGAGCCCTCGACCTTCGCTGCGGTATCCGACGTCACTACCACCGAGCTACCATCGCCTAGGTCGTGGGTTTCAATCCAACAATGAGCTTGAGCTTTCGGTGAAGGAAAACTCGCGAGGAAACCATAGCACGTGGTTGCCACTTTATAAAACCCGTGTGACTGGCCCTTGACTGGCCACATCAATATGAAAATCGGTTGCCAAACTTATCGGTGTGTTACGGCAACTGCACTTGAGAGCCAGGAAGCGTAATCACCTTGGGCCCAATCATCACTTAACAGAGTAAGATCCTGGTTAAAAACAGCCATATAAATATAAAAGACCCCGCACGTAATTATGTGGCATTTTTTTAAATATACATTTGGCCCCTAATATGGCAGCGTCTTGGGCTAATTTGCACGTATCATATCAATGGTGAACATCGTCACAGGAGGCAGCGGGAGCGGCAGCGGGCGCGGGGAGGTAATGACATTGATGTTATTATATGTGTGGTGCAAGTGGAAGCGGGTAGCGTTTACCGGCTGTTTATTTTACCAAATGTATTGTGAAATGAGTAACGATATGTGAATATGTGTGTTGAGTTTCACTTTTGAAGTAAGCTACTATGCAAATAGCCTTTACTTATGTATAAAAAGATGCATAAATAAAAAAGGCAAAATAATCACGTTTGTTGTATGGGAGCCCCCCTTAAATATTTATTTTATTTTGTTTTTAGTTAGTAGTAGTTAGTATTTGTTGTTATAGCGGCAACAGAAATACATAATTTCAACTGTCTAGCTATCGCGGTTCTTGAGATACAGCCTGATAACAGACAGATGGATGGACAGACGGATGGACAGACAGCGAAGTCTTAGTAATAGCCGTTTTTACCTACCCTAAAAAACCCTAAAAACGATCACATTTAAAACACCATTATTTTAGAATGCAAACAAAAGAACAAAAGAGTTAAAATTAAGAATATACACATGAATAAATACGTCTTTTCAAATCCTAAAATGATATTTTACATTTCATTAATTTTGTATGTATGTCAGAAGATTAACAAGTCCGTCTAGTTAGATAATAGGTCTGTGCCAGCCACCGTAGAAAATAGGTCTTGTAATACCAAGACTAAATCGCTCTCTCCTCTAACTTGCGCCACACAAACCACGAACCGCGTAAATAGCAGCTCGACTCCCTACTCGGCATTGTTTTGCATAATCAACAGTTTCGTTAGGGTTCACTTGATGCTTGTTTGCCTCCAAAATTAAAGATTTTATCGCACACAATTTTAATTTTTAAAACACTTTTTTTGTACCCCCATAATCGTAAACAGGTTTAATTTACATCCCTGCAATGTTTAAAAGAAAAGTAATTACATGATTTGGATAAGGCTAAGAAGTTGAGTTTTTAATGGTGAGGTGTCCCGGTAAGTCAAGAAGTCCACAGATTTATTTACAATACATTTTTTTTTCAGTCTGGTTTTCAATTGCGTCACTTTCACAATAGACTTTTTGTCGGGAACTTGTGAAGTAATGTTGCGTTTTCATTTAATTATCATTAAATTCGTATATTTTGAGTTTTATCGAATAATATCGGCGGTGTTTTGTCCAATAAAGATCAATCTAAGTGCACAGGTGAAGTGAAATGAAATGAAAGCGTGTATCGTGACTTTTCAGGTTGTTCCAAAAAGTCCGTGAAAAGTTTTAGTGGAACAGCCGCCAATTTCACTAAAACCTGATTGGACTTTTACGGACGAGGACTAGTCTAGACTTTACAGTGAATACCTTTAACAGGCGTTTTCTTAAATAAAACTACTAATACCGACTTAAATAAAAGATTAGATTAATACCTAACTGGAGAAATGAAATTGCACTATCAATAAAAAAAAGGTTTTACTGACAAACATTCCCCATTAGAAGTAACACTAAACCGCTCCAAGCTCCCACGAAATGTCTGTCATGAATAAATCAACAAAATGGCGTTACAAGATGGCGACGCAAAATGGCGGAGTAAACATAGATCTCTAATGGCTTGCAATTTATCCGCTGACAAAGTTTAGAGGTATCAAGTTATAGTTAAATGCTGTTTTCTAAAGTTGGGTATCTTAGGTACCTACGTATAAACTGCAGTGTTCTCAAAATTACGCATATTAAAATGTTTACAGGTAGGTATAAAAAAGACGGCTAAATATAAATCAAATAAAAATTCATGTCAATTTACAAAAAAAAATGTAGAGACAATAAGTATGCTGCTTGATACATTTTTTTAATCTGTTTTTCAACAACGTTGCGTGAAAATATAGGAGAAATCCTAAAAATAAAAAAACATAATGCCCCTTGACCGAATTTAGGCTTACCCTAATTATTATTACGCGAAAGTTCAAAGGCACGTTATTATAATTTGTTCTATTATTAATTCGAGTCGTCAGGGTTACTAATTAAAAAATAAGATTATGTTTCAACTTCTGCAAGGTTTTGATAGACGCATAAAGAATATTAAGTGGATTAAATTCATCCTTGGTATTATAAATTAAAGTGACGCTGTCTAATTTTTTTTAAGAATGATGCGCTCGTAGACTTTGTACACAGTAACTATCAGGCTTCAGGTCTCTATAAAAAAATATATGTTCCTTATTCAAACTCACGGGCTTTAGTTCATAGCCCATTTAAACGACTCTGGTCCAACACCGCCCTATACTAAAAGTCAACTACCGAGCAGTCTGATAGCGACCTGTCTGCTTATTTATGTTGCCAATGGTGCCGATTCTGTTGGTTACGAACTAAATTAAACCTAACTAAAATAAAAACCTTATTTTAATTAAGGATGTCATAAAAGCTATTCTGCTGTCTCGTTGAACTAAAATTAATTTTAGAAATGACAGGACTAAATTTGATTTTGACAGTAACCAAATTGAATTGAAGAGTGTTACCAGCATTATACAGAAATAAAAAGAATGAACGAACGAAATGAGTATTATTGAGAAACATTTATTTTTTAAATTTAATTATCACTATAAAAAATATTACGACGATTAATAATCTGAAAATAATTATTCTTTTGTTATTTTACCCAATAATACGCAATTATCAACGTGTGGAATTACACGAAAGTCTATGAAATAAAGATGAAATATGATCATAATTTGTTAGTCTATGCTTTATAATTTTTACATTTTAGGTCTTTTTGGCGGGAACTTGCGAAGTGACGTTGCGTTTTCGTTTTATTTTCATTAAATTCGTGCATATTCAGTTTAATTGAATAATTTCGGTGGTGTTTCGTCCAATAAAGATCAATCTAATTGCACAAGTGAAGTGAAATAAAAGCGTGTATCGTGACTTTCCAGGTTGTCCCAAAAAGTCCGTGTAAAGTTTAGTGGGATAGCCACCAATTAAACTAAAACTGGACCGGACTTGTACGGACGAGGACTAGGCTTTACAGAGAAGTGAAAATAACAATAAAACTTGACTATAACATTAACGATGAATATTTAAAATAAAGAAATGGCTTAAAAGTCTAGACACCAAGCCAAAAACCATTTAAAAAAAATCTACATTATAGGGATGCCCAAGAATTATGTATTCTAAATGGATAGGTAACTCTAAATACCTACTTGAAGCAAATACCAATCAATTGCGAAAAAGAGAAAGATAACAACTACGTTGGGACAATCTCTCTTTCGTTCATTAAGGTTAAATAGGGTTAGAAAGAGAGATTCTCCCAACGTAGTTATTATCGCAAAAAAAACGGATGCGAGAATAAAATTCAAGCGTCTGAATAATAAAGATGAGCAATTTTCGTGTTCTACGCAAGAAAGCTATTTTTGGATAATTTGAAATATCCCGCCAGAACTGAAAAAACGAATCAGCCAAAATCGTGTAGCCCACGCGGGCAAAGCTGCTGGTGAAAAGCTAGTAATTAATAAATTTTAAATATTTTAATAATGTTTTTGTCAAAACAACGAAATTCTACTAATTATTTGGTGAAAAGGTTAGATTTAAATTTAATCCACACCAATTTGCATGACGACTAATTTTAGTTTGACATTTCTAATTTTAGACTTATTTTGACGTAAAATGTGTACAACAGAATAGCAAAACTACCAATTTCACTAAGTTGAGTAACTAAACCCATTTTAGTTCTGTCAAACTAAAATTTAGTTTAATCCTACGACAACTGAATAGGAAACGTGAATTTGACAGACCTTAACTATATTTTAGTTAAGATTAGTTAAGTTTGTGCCAACAGAATCGGCACCAATATAAACTATATCTAAAGAGCACGACCTGAAGCCCATATTTGAATGATATTTTATTTGTCGGGTGGGAGCGGAGTCGTGTAAGTGAGCTACGACCTTTTAAGGTCCGTAGTGATGAATTTTAATTGAATTTGAAAGATCTTTTCACACTTGGTCATCAGCTCGAAACTGCACCTATTTAGATGACTTCTAAAATTATCATTAAGTGTGATTAAGTAGCATATAAAATTGCATGCTCATGTCGCATATATAATGCCCAAATACGAGGAATAGGTATTACACTCTTTCAATCACCACAGGCGTTCGAAATGTAATCATATTTAATAGTCTTATATTTCATATTCGACACATTCCTCCACATTTCTGATGATTGAAAACCATTTGATAATACATAAATTTACAGATACGTCTCTCTTTTAACAATTCCAGATATTTTCGAAACATAAAACATATTTTATTCTTTTTCTATGTATATCTATTCTATTATTTATTATTATTCAAAGTTTAGAATATTCTAATAGCTTTCTCAGTTATTGTAAAATTTTTATGTAGATATAGAATCTAATTATTATAACAGAACGTCTTAATATCCTGAATGCATATTATAATTAATAACACACATATTATATTCTTATCAGTGAGACTATATAAATAATTATTAAATAAAGTCTAAGTTGCTTTTTAAAAAAGAGTAATTGCTGAGTTTATTGCCGGCTCTTCTCAGAAAAAGCAGCCTTCCGAACTGAGCGTTACAATTTTACAAGAATCAAACAATTGTGACGATTAAAAACACTTGTGATGACTCAGAATAAAGATATTTTTGAGTTTGAGTTTGAGTTTATTGTAATCAACTAAATGAATTTGGATTAGTTTTAGAACATAGATAATTATAACTTTAACATTATTTGAGCAAAGCGGAAGCAATAAGATAGTAATCTTTCGTTTGACAGAACTAAATACATAAACAACACAGGGTTCACATCACCTGACGTACCCGAAGTGGCTTTTTTGATGGACACGTATTTCATAACTGGATAGGACGCTCTCCAGAGTAAGATAGGATAGGTTGATAGGTATTTGATTCAAGTAGGTATGGAGAGCGTCCTATCCAGTTAGTATACATAATTCTGTTCCACTTAAACTTTTCACAGACTTTTTGGGACAACCTGAAAAGTCACCATCACGCTTTCATAGATATTAGTGTTAAACATATATTTTGTACATTAACCCAATCAAAGGATAAATAAATCTAAATAAAAAAGTCGTTGTCAGTAGGCAACGTACCCAGAATGCTGGCAGCATTGCCACGTTGGATGGCAATGCTGATTCGTTGAGCGAGGTATATGCCAGCATTCTGGTCACGAGATGCGTCGACCAGTCGTTTTGACATTTCTCGGAAAAGGTGGTGTGCACTCGGCCCCCACGGACCCAGAGTTTTAACCCCAAACGGCTCAAATATGTAACTTGTATCTAAGTTACTGTATTTTCGCCGCTTGAGGCTCTCTGCTGACATGGCTACATAGATTGATCTTTATTGGACAAAACACCACCGATATTATTCAATAAAACACATATTTAATGAAAATAAAACGAAAACGCAACGTCACTTCGCAAGTTCCCGCCAAAAAGTCCACAAACCCGTTGAAGTATTTATACCTTGCCAACTATTTGCTATGTCTGGTAATCAAACCCAGACACTCAATACGCAGTCCTTAACCTGCATTCATAAATAAAAATGACTAATGGCAACACCGGGGACTGTTTGTCTAGACTGTCAATTAAAAATAAGTTTATTTTGGCAACGGAGCTCCGGGAGACAGACGTCTAGTTTACGCATGTGTTATTTAATTTTACACTTTTTTTATTCATTGTCGATGCTAATTTTGGCGGTGATGGTACCTACTTGTTATTTGAAAAGAATAAGATTGGGTTGTAAATATAAGATTTGGTTTGAGATTGATGGATTGAATTCTGACGGTTTTGCGTTATTGCTATAATTAGGGCGTCATACTTGTGAACAGGTGCTGCTTGTGGGGGCTGGTCTGCTTGAGTTTGTTGTTTACTTAGTCAAAATCATGTCTATTATTATTTTGCCGCCGTAACACACAAATATTGTCAGTGAGACTAGATAAATAATGATTAAATGTAAATAAGTGTATGTTGTTTTTGACAAGTTGCCGGCTCTTCTCAGTAAAAGTACCTAACCTTCCGAACCGTGCATAAGAGTCTAGACTATTCATAAGTGCTTGTAAAGGCCTATTTGAATAAAAACATTTTCATTTTCATTTCATTTATTAATATTTGAGCATAAATTATTTTCCTTATATTAATATAGACTAGCTTTTCACCCGCGGCTCGCTCTTGAAACCTTAAAACAGGTCTGGATAACCTGTGGAAAATGTCATTAATTGTTCTGGTTCCAATATGGTAACTTGCAACAAGATCTCAAGTAGGTACAGCTGTTGAAATATATGCGATAGGTGCTTGGTAGAATATCTAAACAGGTTCTATAGTATATAGTGGGACGTGGGGCCCGAGTGCTCATTTCCTATTTAAGGATATTTCCAAAAGATTGGTTGACGCTTCCCGTGACCAAAAGGCTGGCTTTTACTTTGGCCAAAGATTAAGCATTGCCATTCAACGTGGCAATGCTGCCAGTCTTTTGGGAACGTTACCAGTCGACGGCGATGCGGAGGAATTCTTCGACGCACTTTTATAGTTTATTTTAGGTAGTTTTTAGATTAGATTAGTTTTAATTGTATTATGTTAATAGTATAGATTATAAGTATTAGTTAAAATTGCTACTCTAAGTGCTAGTTTTGCTCCTTACATGTTTTCTTCACAGAAATCTATTTTTTTTAAGGCCAAAATCCTAAAAATAACTACATTAGCGTCCCAACCCTGCCAAAACTACACAATAAAACCCATGCGTGTACAATCAAACGCAAAAGTGCTTATCGCAAATAATAAAGACGACAGTTCACGGCTGCCAACACTCGTTCTGTGGATAATAACAGCGGGTCTTAACAAAAGACGAGCGACAGTACGATGAGCCCATAATCGGTCATATTTCTGTCTTGAGTGCCTCGTTAAGCCGTCCCGGGAGACATGAGGCTTTAAAGGCTTTTGTATGTGATTGTACATGATTTTTATTTTCTAGTTTTATTTGACTATTATCTGTTATGGTCATACTATGTAATTGTTTGCGTTTACCAATGTCGTAAAACATCATTTTGGTTTAGAAAAATGTTTACTGTTAAGCTAATAACAGTTTTATCTATATTTTCACTGTAGTCAAATAGCCTATTGATCTTCTCTTACCATATCACTTTTTCCACCATCCAAACTCACCTAGATCATATTTCAAACTGTTTAACCACATAATAAATTTAATTTCATTCTTATTAAATAATGCTTTTATGAAAACCTTTGCGCCCCTGTAAAGTTAGGCACCAAATAGGCCAAATTACCCCATTTTCCACTTTAATGTCTAATTACAGCTTAATGTAAATTTTTTCCTTGTTAAAGAGGTCTGAAACTGCCGAGTTCGACATCAGGAGGCTTCTTTAAGGTCAGCGCATACCGGTGTGGTAGTGTAACATGATAATGTTGTTGAAATTAAACATATAAAATTGATATTACATTTTTAAATAAGGAGTTAAAATTGGTGAGTTGGTGAGGTTGTAGGGGGTATCTCTGGATCTACTGAATCGATTTTAAAAAAATTTCACCAATTGAAAGCCTCGTTATTTGTTAGTGTCATAGGCTATATTTTTATACAGTGAAAAGATAAAATCACACGGGAACGCGGGTGAAACCGCGAGGGACAGCTAGTATTTAATAACACAACAACAATTACCTATTATGACTATAAACCGTTTCTATATTATGACTTAAAATTCTAAACGTGATTTCTAGAATAAGAGCTGATGATGACTTTTTTACTTAAAACAAAAAACTAACATTTTATAGTCATTTTATTTCAATCATAAATCGTAAACTACCGTATTTTTACGATGTTTTAGGGTTCCGTACCCAAAGAATGAAAACGGAAACCCTATTACTAAGACTGTCCATGCAAATTTGTAAACCCTCGGTGCGCGAGTCCGACCCGCACTTGACCGGTTTTAATTTACCATTGGTGTGACAACAACCAATTCAAATATTAAAATAAAATACCCATGTCACTCCTACATTTAAGACGAATCTAATGACACCTAATATTATGTTGAAATTCGTCAATTAGTTTAGGCTATAGAGTACACCAAAGAATTAGACATACTTACACCTACATACGCTCGAAAAACGTTTCCCTCCTTCGGCAGTCAGGTAAATAGCACATTAGGAATCACAAGGTCATGGGTTTGAGGTTAGGGGTTAGAGGTTAGGGGTTAGAGGTTTGGTTACACTTGATAGTGTGCGCAGACCTTTAAACTGAAACACCAAAGGGCTTCCCTTAACTGTGTAAAGAGACGAAACTGTGTTAATTTACCTTCCATTAAAGATAAGAGCGCTGTAATATAATAGTTACGAAGTGAGAAAATTATTCTGTGAAGCACTTTTAATAAGTTGGAAGTAACTTGGTGGGGCTTGAAGTAACCATTCATTGAGAAAAGATAAAGAAATTGTTACACTACTTTGTACCCGTTTTACACCTCTTTTGGTTAACCTATTTTCGTTTTCGTTTTGTAGCTTAAGTGTTATCAATAAAAAACCGGCCAAGTGCGAGTCGGACTCGCGCACGAAGGGTTGCGTAAAAATGGTAAAAAAATCACGTTTGTTGTATGTGAGCCCCCCTTAAATATTTATTTTATTCTGTTTTTAGTATTTGTTGTTATAGCGGCAACAGAAATACATCATCTGTGAAATTTTCAACTGGCTAGCTATCGCGGTTCTTGGGATTAAAAGTTTATTATTTTATTTTTATTACAGAATATGAGATACAGCCTGGATGGACGGACGGACAGACAGCGAAGTCTTAGTAATAGGGTCCCGGTTTTAACCTTTGGGTACGGAACCCTAAAAACAGCCATAATTTTTTTAGGAACAGGAGCAGCTAAGTAGATTGAATTTTGACCAGTGGCCGAACATTATTCTACCAAAATGGTGGAATTTTCATGTGGTCATTACATAAGTGCAGGACATGTTGAAGTCAGGAACGTGCGTCAAACCGTGAACAACAACTAATAACCAATCCTACTATCCTACTAATCCCACTATCCTATCCTACTAATCTCACTATCCTATCCTACTAATATTATAAATGCGAAAGTATGTTTGGATGGGCGTGAAGATGTGAAGATGTTTGTTACTCTTTCAAGCAAAAACTAAAGTATGGATTTTAATGAAACTTGGTACACAGGTAGATCATATACTGGAATAACATATAGGATACTTTTTAACCCGGGAAAAGATAAGTGAAACTGCGGAGGACACCTAGTATTTATTATAAATGTAAAAGTTTGTATGTTTGGATGTATAGATGTTTGTTGCTCAATCACGCAAAAACGGCTTAACAGATTTTGATGAAACTCGGCACATAGGTAGATCATATCTTAGAATAAAACATTGAAAGAAGAAAGAAAGAAAATATATTTATTTTGAAAAAATACACACAACACCACAAACATACATTATATATATATATATATATATATATATATATATATATATATATATATATATATATATATATTTAACAAACAATAAAAAATAAAAAAAAAATATTAAAGTCGGTGGTGTTGTGTGACATCAAAATTGGTCAGCGACTCAGTAAAACACTGTTAACCGTTGACCGGATAACAGCACTGATTTTCAGTCGCCGCCAAGAGAAACGTCACGAACAACTGTCCAGAAGACACAAAAAACAAAAAATCTTGACATATAAAGAAAATCATAGAAGATCACAAAACAAGATACAAACATTATATTATGCCTAATAATAATATTCTAAGAATGAAAACAAAAACATATCATATACACACAAAACTGAAAAATATGGATACTTTTTATCCCGGGAAAAGATAATATCCAAAACCGCGGGGCAGAAAACTGCTTGAGGCAACACCGCAGCAATTCAATAGTACGAATTGTAAACAAGCCACACGCACTGGGATTAATTTATCAATCAAACTTGTCTTGTTGTTTGCACATATACCTATATGTATACCTATATGTATACCTATATGTATACTCGTATATCGAGAATATGAAATAGTTCAAACCACTTCAAAGAAATGGATATTAGGTTAGTTATCTCATTACTAGCTATCCTCCGCGGATTCACCCGCGTTCCCGAGGGATCTTATCTTTTCTCGGGATAAAAATTAACCTATGTGCTATTCCAGACTATAATCTATCTCTGTGCCAAATTTAATCCAGATCCATTTAGCCGTTCTGGCGTAAATGAGTAACAAACATACATCCATCCAATCTTTCACATTAATAATATTAGGAAGATATTAAGTGAGAACACCGGCCATGTATGTGTGTGTAACGACTCGCACACAGGGGAAATGCTAATGCTTTTTCAACTTATATCTTCTATATATAGCTTAGTTAGTATTTTTATTCTCTTTCTGTATTTATATATTTAAAATTAATTATCTGGGGGCACGGCAGTGCCCCGCCAAGACAAGCCAGCGAAGCGAAAACGCAGGGGCACTACCTACCTTTTCTCGAAGCGCTTCGTCGTATTTTTGAACCCTCATAACTTCGCTTTGGGTTATACCAGATAAACAAAATTCTCAGGATATGATGCCTATAGCAAACTTATTAAATATATAAAGTTTCATTTGCGTAGCTGTTATACTTTAGATTTTATTGATATCTAAAAACCCCCGATTTCGTCACTGACTGATGATCATCAAAATTCATAAATGGTACTTCCTGAAGTTCTAGAAAGCTGAAATTTGGTATTTAGGCTAATATTAGTACACAAACAACAAAAAAAAAATTAAAACTTGAAACTTTTATCCCCGAACCCCTTAAATAGGGAATGCGTCAACTATGTATGTATGGGGACACCCTTTAATTTTCAACTTTTTTTATTTTTTAATTTTTTTCCTTAGTTTGTGCTGTAAGACCTTGCCTTTTGCTAAATTTTGTGATTCTAGGTCGACGGGAACTACCCTATAGGTTTTCGACGGTTTTATCCCAGGAATGGGTGGACCTAGCATGTTGAAATTTATACCAGATACTGAAGTCTAATAGTTCCTATTAGGTGTATAAAAATCAAGGTCTTGAGTCAACACGAGAAAAAGATATGGGCAAATTTTGATTTTCGCGAAAATTTGTAAGTACCAAAATTTAACTTAATATTCAACATTTTTTATTTTTCGGAATTTTTCCTTTACTTGTGCTGTAAGACCTTGCTTTAAACCAAAATTGATAAATCTAGGTCAACCGGAAGTACCCTATAGGTTTTGGGTCGAAAACCTATATGGTAGTTCCCGTTGTCCTAGAATCACGAAATTTGGCAAAAGGCAAGGTCTTACAGCACAAATAAAGGGAAAATTCCAAAAAGTAAAAAAAGTTTAAAATTAAAGGGGGTCCCCATACATACATAGTACCACCAATTAAGATAGACCTCTGAGTTGTATCGGAGCTCATACAATTTTGAGGTCTAGCTTAATTGGCACCTATCTCCAATAAGGTAATTGAAAACTTAATCGAAAAAAAATTGAAATAAATCCTCAAGACTCCATTACCGTGATGAACGAACTATTTACAAGTTTGTTCGGAACACTCGGTGCGCGAGTCCGACTCGCATTTGACCGGATTTTTATACACCTAACAGGGACTATAGACCTCAGTATTTAGTATAAATTTCAACTTGCTAGGTGCACCCGTTCGCCCGTTCCTGAGAAAATCGATGGTGACGCACTGACAGACGGACAAGAGAGTGATCTTAGTGTTTCTTTTTTTACCTTTTGAGGTACGGAATCCAAAAAATAATGTAATAAAATAATAATACAACCCTTTCTCATACTAATAAACAACAAAAATACAGAGGCAGTCCAAATAAGTTTTCACTTCAAAAACTAGATGGCGTTGTCTCTAATTGAAATGAGCTATGGTTTCATTCTTAGAGATTTATATACGCAAAAAGTTTCATTTTATTAAGTTTCGTTAGTTTGTTTGAACATAGTCGATTTTCCAACTGATTTAAAAGGGAGATAGTTCCTGCCTCTTCTATTCCTTGACATACTTAATGTATGAAGAAATAGACGTTGAGGTCACGTCGCAAGTCAGGACTGCTATCGTGCGATATGTTGTAGACCACTGTGATGAACTACAAGCCAAAGGAAGCGAAGCGCAAGGGCACTACCTACTAGGGGATGGCAGTTTGTATGAGACTTCAGTTTTCACTTCAAAAACTAGGTATATGGCGTTGTTTCGAATTGAAACGAAAATATTGTCACAAGCAATGTACAAAAAGAAGTGAAATCCCACCAAAAACATTATCATGTAAAGAGTGCTGCCAAGACACCACATGGCTCGCTATGTCAAAAAGTAATCAGATCTCATGTTGATCCAAGCTTCTAACTCTACACGCCCTAACTCTACAAGCTCTAACTTCAAAAACTCTTATTAGTGAAAATATGTAACTTGGCCATTTCGCTACATTCACATGGGCTTAAGGTGAAAAATTTATTCACTGTTCATTACGTTTCTGATTTTGTAGTAACGAAATGGCCAAGTTACATATTTTCATTAATAAGAGTTTGTGAAGTTAGAGCTTGTAGAGTTATGGCGTGTAGAGTTAGAAGCTTGGATCAACATGAGATCTGATTACTTTTTGACAGTGCGAGCCATGTGGTGTCTTGGCAGCACTCTTTACATGATAATGTTTTTGGTGTTTTATTTACAACAAATGTACAAAATATACAAGCAAATGTACAACTATAATATATAAAAAACTTCTTCGAGGCTGCCGCTGCTGCCGATCGGCAAGGTTCCCAGAAGGCTGGCAGCGTTTCCTCTTTGGATGGCCAAGCTGATGCGTTGGCGGAAAAAGCTCCCCGGCCGCCGGTCACCCGAGGCCTCGATTAATTTTTTACATAAAATATTTGCGAAACGACGAGCTTCAGACCCCCACGGACCCATGGTCTCAACCGCAAAAGGCATAAATAGATTAATTATATTATAGATGGTATATATGTATATTAGTAAGTTTTATATTAGGTTATTCTATTGTAGATTACTTTTCAAGTCTTATTTTAATTAATAACTGGCATAGATTAATTAATTATACTGTATTTAATTATTTTCACATTGTTATTTATTCCAAGATAAACAGTGTTACGTAGGACGATAAACTTAAGGGGGAGATAGGTGGACGGGTCACCTACTAAATATACAAAAATGAGCTCAATAAAAAGATCATAATTTTCAAGATATCTCGATTTTGACGGGCCGGTTGGCGTGGTTGGTTAATACACTGCCTATCACGCCGCAGGTCGTGGGTTCGATTCCCATCCAGGACACACATTTGTGTGCATGAACATGTCTGTTTGTCCTGAGTCTGGGTGTTATTATCTATTTAAGTATGTATTTTAAAAAAAGTAGTCTATGTATTATATCAGTCATCTGGTTTCCATATTACAAGCTCTGCTTAGTTTGGGATCAGATAGCCGTGTGTGAAAAATGTCCGAGGATATGTCCGAGGATATTTATTTCTGTGTTGGTATTGATTTTTGAATTTTAGGTAGTCAATATCTCGATGGTGACACTTAACTGAGGTTAAGTTTGTCGTAGGTACTACCTACCGGCAATTGATAGAATGCGCGCTGAAAAAATCGTTTAAAGGAGGTTCTAAGTTTATTTTAAAAGTAAACCGGAGTGAAGGTCATGGGTTACAAACTATGGCGAGATGGCGTGTAAATAGCCAACACCAGAATTGTACATACTTAGTACAAAACTAACCGACACACCCTATTAATCCCAAATATCCTGACGCGCAGACAATGAAAAGAAGGCCCACGTACCTGGTATTCCTGCAGCCTCTTCAAGAGGGATTCACAGTCCGCGTCGTCTGGGCAGATTCCACTTCTTACAAGCACCAGTAGTTTATGTAGGGTTCTGAGGATCCTCAGTTAATTTGCGGAGCGGGTTTTAAATGGAATAGTGATATTATTTTATATTTTAGTTGTCAACGAAGACATATATTGTTCTTTTTATTCTTTTTCAATTTGAAAACGGTTGACAGTTATAAAAAAAAACTTCACGAAGGCGCGTCACGAAGGAAATCTTATTTTCCTCGCAGATCGACGCTACTAATTCCCTCTATCTAAAGCATTAGGCCACCCAAGGAAACGTGAACCTTTCTGCATGATATTTCAGAAAAGAGGGCATATCAGTCAGTCCTAGATGTTACAATTCTAACATTGACGCTTCACCAACCTTTGAGTATTAAACCAGCCCATGATGCAAACTGAACTGGTTAATCGTCTTACTATTATCAAAATACATATATGAATTTTCATTTGGACGTGGAGATGTTTGTTACCTATTACACAAAAACTACTGAACTGATTTTGATGAAACTTGGCGCACAGTTAAATCATATCCTGAAATCAAATATTGAATACTTTTTATCCAAGGAAAATATAAGATCCCTCGGGAACTCGGGTGAAACCGCGGGCAACAGCCAGTCAATAACACAAATTACTAACTAATAATTTAAAAGCCTACTGCGTAGTAACAATAGTTAGTATTTTGTAGTAACAATGAGTAAGTACACACTTCATCAATTAGAGAGGCCTGTAAACTATTTAATAGACTTTAAGTTTCTATTGTAGTAGGTACCTACTGTTAATTTTACAAGGTTTTAGTGCCCCCCGCGGTTTCACCCGCGTTTCCCAGGGACTTTGTCTTTTCCCGAGACAAGTATCCTACGTTTGAGTTCAGTATATGATCTACCTGAGCACCAAGTTTAATTGGAATCCGTTCAGTAGTTTTTGTATGCTTGAACAACAAACATACTTAAAATCATACATACTTTCTCATTTATGATATTTATAGGATGACTATTTCAACTATATCAAGACTTTTTGTGAGCTATAAGAAGTCTAAATAATTTCCTGACCATCATACTATATAAAAATTAATACCTACTCAAAACTATAATTTTTTGCGCCCGTTTAAACGTCTGGCGGAAATTACCGACCATTAGAAAAGTCTGAGAGTGTTGATTATGAATTTTAGCAACATTAGGTACATGAAATATACACATAAATCAAAACTCAGAATTTAAGAGCAGTGAGTTTTTTTAATAACTTTACCTACCTGTGAACGCACGAAGGTTGTAAGCACCTTTAATGTACCTACATTAAACAGTTATTGAAGCGCCATCTATCAAGGAGTCGTGCGAACTATATCTATGTGTAGATAGATGTCGCTACAGTACCTATAACATTAAAAAACATATAAAAAAATGCCGAGTTTCTTAGCCTTAACCTCCTTGAGTCCTTTTCTAGGGCCAAATCTGAATAAATGGCTTTAACTCAGATCAAACAAGTCAATTTACGGAACAAAAATAAATGAAGTCGTATAAAAAATCCCACAGAAATTCCCTTAGTATAAGCTTCTTTACATAGTTAGTGAATGTCACAATGTACTTAAAGATTTACATTTACTTCTCTAACCGTAGCTGTAGGTCCGAATAAACATAATTCTGTTAGGTATGGCCATACTTTGACAGTTTTTGACGGTTTTCAGAGATGTTTTTTTAACCCCACTCAAATATTTATTCAGTTAGACCCTTATGAATATAATTGACTGCACAGGTTCAGAATACACTTAAACTGAGAAATCTCAGCAAGGCAATATTTATTATGGTTCTTCGTTATAATTTGAATTAATAAATCACTTTTTTTTAAATAAAACTAGCTGACCTGGCACCTAGAACCCAATTATAGTGCCACATATCAGGTCCAATTGTAAAGAACATTGGCGAACTTCACAATATTTTTTTGTTCCGTCTGCTCATGAAAAATATAGAGTTTGAACTTCTGATCAATGTTTCTTTCAGATGCAACATTATAGGAAGTCAGGAATCAAAGATATTCCAGTTTAAAGTATTAGAGGTTATGTTTTTACATAAAAATAAACTGCAACCTACGTAAATAGTTACTTATACGGACGGATTAACTTTACTGTGAATGTGATATAAAAACCGGCCAAGTGCGAGTCGGACTCGCGCTCGAAGAGTTCCGTAAAAATGGCAAAAAAATCACGTTTGTTGTATCCCCTTAAATATTTATTTTATTCTGTTTTTAGTATTTGTTGTTATAGCGGCAACAGAGATACATCATCTGTGAAAATTTCAACTGTCTAGCTATCGCGGTTCTTGAGATACAGCCTGGTGACAGACAGACGGACGGACAGTGAAGCCTTAGTAATAGGGTCCCGTTTTTACCCTTTGGGTACGGAACAGCTTTCCGCACCGCGGTTTCACCCGCGATCCCGTTTCTCCATACAAACTTTGGACCCCCGTTTCATCCCTTTAGGGGGTGTATATTGGAAAATCCTTACTTACCGGATACCTACGTCTTAATAACTATCTGCGTGCCGAATTTCAGCGCAATCCGTTCAGTGGTTTGAGCTGTGTTGATAGATCAGTCAGTCAGTAATGTTTGCCTTTTAAAAGATTATAATCATACTTTCATCACTCAACATATCCAATCAAATCTAAGCTTTACGTTACCTATCGATAACTCTCAAATTGTATTGAATGAAACACATCCAGAAAGAAAATGCCATAAAAATGCGTGTAATAATATTACCAAGTTTTCCTTAGTCCACTATACGTGGCCACAGTCTTCCGTACAAAAGAGGGTACTTTAAATGGATTCCTTTTTTTCTACAGAGGGCCTATGAATAAGTGAGTACCTCGGGGTTAGGATCTTGGACCCACCCTCTTTGTGCGTGGATTGATTAAACTATGAATGTATGTAGACTTTGCATTAGAAGAGGATAGGGTTTTTGTAGAAACACGTGTTAAGGTTGGTTCACACAACATCATACACAACTTACGAGGCAGATTCGTAACAATACAGCATTGATATCTTATAACTAAAGATAAACAATCCCAAGCAAAAGTTCTCTCGAAACTGTCTCAAGTTGTGTTGGGTAATACTAGTTTTTTTTTTAAAGTTGTATTCAAAGATATGTACAAAACAATAAAATTTTACGACTCATACCTGCTAGCCAAAATATATCTTAAACGAGCACTGAGGCATGTTTACCGTCGGAGCGTTCGAATGCTACTAGATTAAAAAGAGTACCCAAATATTCGAGTGGGCACTCATTGGGTAAAGTAATTTATTGACGCCGATTGTATATCTTTAGTTATTAGATATCAAAACAGTACAGACAGAAAATTACTCTTATATACATTTTCTATAGGCGAATTCAAATACTTATATGGCGTATTTGTAGGCGATGATAGCTCAGTGGTAAGTGACGTCGAATACCGCGACGAAAGTCGTGGGTTCGAATCCTACAATGAGCTTGAGCTTTCGGTGAAGGAAAACATCGTGAGGAAACTATAGCACGGTGGTAGAGTACTTTGTAGTACCCGACTGGCTGGCTACCACCCTCAAGTGTGTTCCGACAGCTGCACTTGAGAGCCAGTTCCCATCTAAGATTTGTGTGCTTACCACCTTCGGCCACATCATCACTTACCATGGTGAGATTGTGGTCAAACACAAGCTTATCCAGAATAAAAAAAAAATGGCGCAAGAATGAATCGTGTGAAAAAAGTGTTAGGTAGGTAAATTCTTCTTTTTTGAACCAGGAACTTACGTACGCAGAATAAACCCAACTAAGTTCCATTACAATGGTATGAATGTTGAATACAAACATACAAAGAAATATTCATTAAATATAAGTACCTACTTAGATGGATTCTAAACTATTTCATTAATAGTTCACCTTTGGAGTCGTACTTTATTTTGAGTAAGTCTAGGTACCTATGTTAGTTTTTCCTTTCTCGAAGCAACGCAGTAACGGATGGACGTGATTCTTTTCACACAGATATTTTATGGACCTGATATTACATAAGCCACATTTTATCTCGGGTAGGTACGTGGGGAAAACCGCGGGAAAACCTAGTAGATACAAAGAAATGCAATGCTGATGGGATTCTATGTGTGCGTCATTTGTTTATCTGGGTCAAATCTTTGAATCGATATTTTATTACTATCTCATGCATATTGGGGACATACGAACATAACATTCAAATTACGAGACTATTAAATTATATGTTTTTTTAAATTAAAAACTGAGTCTTTGGTATCATCGCAATTTAGTTTAAAAATAATTTAAAACAAAAAAATATATACATAAAAAAAATTACCCATACCGTTTCTGTCAACATATTATTTATCTTTACATAGTATAAAATGAAGTCGTTTCCGCTGTCTGTTCGCTTAGATCTTTTCAACTACCTACTCAACAGATTCAATCAAATACATTCCCCCTGGTATTGTTAATGTCTATAGGCTACGGTAGTCGCTTACCATCAGGTGACCCGCCTGCTTCGTTGTCACTTGTGGCATAAATAAAAAGTTTGCACAAAGTAAAAAAAATCCACTCAACACCTTATCCGTACGGAGGAGCGAGGTGTTAGACTTCTCTATTGAAAAGGGAAGATCTTCCACCAGGCTAAGTCATCGTGCCTGGGGACCGCGGTCCAACTGCAGATCGCTTGGAAAACTTCGATAGCGCGATGTAGATTGTTGGAGCGCCATCTATCTAAGAGTCGTGCGAACTTTTATCAGTGTTTTAGATAGATGTCGCTACATCCGTCTTGCGTACAGTAGGTATCTCAATAGGTTATTTTAATTCAGCCATTCGCATTTCAATACAGCATTACAAAGAACGTGACCTTTCAAGTAACAAAGGTTATCCGGTACATTCTCACGTACGCACCTGCCTACAGTCATTACGAAAACTTCTGGGTAAAGCTTTATGATGGCCTATTGAACGGTATTCCTTATAAATTATGTATTAGCTCGTTATTTTGATTATTAAACTTTGTGAAGAAATTAGTAAAGTCACGTCACGTCACCTCCATATCTGACGTCTGCATTGAGAGCCAGGTTCCTGTACTTCCAAGTTAGGCTACAATTTATTTTGCAGCTTCCACAGGGAAACTTAGTTTGAGCTCTTTCCTCCCACATAAAATGTATCCTAGTTAAGTTCATATACATGGTGCCCGGTAAGCTGTACGACTAACTTAAGGGAAGATAAAATGAGCTCAATAAAAATCTTACATTTTTTTTAGAGAACTTTATTTACAACAAATGTACAAAATATACAAACAAATGTACAACTATAATATATAAAAAACTTCTTCGAGGCTGCCGCTGCTGCCGATCGGCATCGGATCCCAGAAAGCTGGCAGCGTTTCCACTTTGGATGGCCAAGCTGCGTTGGCGGAAAAGCTCCCCGCCCGCCGGTCACCCGAGGCCTCGATAAATTTTTTACATAAAATATTTGCGAAACGACGAGCTTCAGACCCCCACGGACCCATGGTCTCAACCGCAAAAGGCATAAATTGATAATTTGGACCAATACAGGCGTACTTTTTGAATTTTGAATTTTCCGCACCTTTCGCAGCCGCTCCCGCGGCTTTACAAGTTGCCGGTAAATGAGATGGCGCAAGTGTATCGACACAAGTGGCATCCCACACCAACGGCTTGCCAACACTCCACGGGATCAAAGTCATACCATCCGGCCCTTGCCGTCATTACGCGATATACCGACCGGTTCACATTTATGTTTTCGGTGGGATAAATTGTTTACATGTGGACTAGTGGAGTTAGTGGTCATATCCTCAAGCCGCCACCCGCCGGTCGTTCTTATTGCGGTCACGTCGGTAAAATACCCTTCCAAACATTTGCTTATGCTTTCTTTCTGAAAAAACAAATGTAATTTTGTATTTAATGGAAAAACTATTGTCTTTACGACGTTAAAATGTTCGGTCAGCTCGATCTTTACAAGAAATAATATATATCAATTGATATCAAATTGTGAAGAATATGTAGTGATTTATATAGAACCTCTTCAATATATATCTATGGTTAGATTTGAATTTGGTTCCTTAGTGTATTTGATTGATTTATTATTGTGTGTCACTGTCTGTACGTCTTAACGAAATAAATATGTTTTATCTTCAATTTGCTATTTAAATATCCTCTGATAGGATCCACGCATATTAACATGGTAGCAGAGCGTGGTTATTAATAAAGTTGGTGAATAATAAATAGATTTCGTAGTTGAAAATTTTCGTGATAATGAAATAAAAAATTACGTGACCACGAAAAACAATTGATGATATATGATGAGCTTTGGAAAAGCCATGGAAGAAAAAGGAGAGATAAGGCTTCAGATTTTTGATGGAACTTGTTATGAAAAATGGAAATTTCGACTTAAATTATTTCTGGAACTGAAAAATTGTATTCAAAGTATAGAAACAAATGAAAAATTGGAAGAACTGTCAGAGAGTGACTGGAGAAAAATGGATCTCAAGGTGAAAAATTATATAGTGAATTCCGTGAGCAATAGCCAATTAGATATAATTATGAATGAGAAAACTGCGTTTAATATGATCAAGAAGTTGGACGAAACATATATCACGAAAGGATGTGCTAACAAATTATTATTGAAGAGGAAAATATTAGAAACAAAATTGAAAGAAGGAGAGAATCCAACAGAATTTCTTCAAATATTTGAAAAACAGATAAATGAGTTAAAGAATGCTGGTGACGTAATTTCAGAAGAAGATAGATTGAATTATTTACTTTTAGCGCTACCCGAGAGTTGTTCGCATATTGTTAATGTAATAGATGCAATGCCGAAAGTTGATCAAACAGTGGAGTACGTTAAGTCAAAGTTATTATTGGATCACAAGAAAAAGGAAAGGGAACAACCGCTTTCATTTGCAAGCACAAGCAATCGGTATCAGCAGGGTAATGAAAGCTATAGAACGAAAACTATAACAGACACCGAGAACAATAGATGTTACGAGTGTGGTCACTTAGGACACTATAAAAGAGATTGTCCAAAAGTGACAAACCATCGTCGAGGAGAGTATCATCGAGGCAGAGGACGTGGTTTTCGTGGTAGACGTAGAGGAACGTACAGAAGAGGAGGCAGCAATGGATACAGTAACTCAACATGCGGTTTTAATGTAGAAGTCGAAGCTGCGATGACGGTTGGGGCAGAAAAAGAAACATTTGTCACATGGCTCTTAGATAGCGGATGCAGTGACCATATTATAAATGACGACAAATATTTTAGTGAGTATGAGAAGCTGCATGTTCCTGTAAACATCAAGGTTGGTGACGGTTTTAGTCTAAAATCCGAGGTAAAAGGCAAAATAAAGATGTCATGTAAAGTAGGTGATAAATTAAAGTATATAGATGTTGATAATGTATATTATGTACCAAATATGAAACGAAATTTGTTGAGCGTTTCATCTATTGTAAATAAACATAAAATGATTAAGTTTCATAATGAAGTTGCTGAAATATTTACTGCTCAACACAGGTTAGTAGCAGTAGCTAGAAAAAGAAATAAATTGTACGAATTAGTAGGGAAAATAAAAATATTAGATAATAAAAATGTTAATACATACGCAACTGATAGTTCAATGTCAAATAAAGAGAAGTGGCATAGAATATTTGGCCATGCTAGTTTTTCAAAATTGAAAGAAATGTGTAAATACAAGATATTAGATGGGTTACCTGAAAGTTTAGACGAAAGTTATATTCAGTGTGAAATTTGTCTAATGAATAAGATGACAAATTTACCGTTTGAAAACAATAGACGAAGAGCGACAGAAGTACTAGAAATTGTTCACACCGATGTGAACGGGCCCATAACGCCAGTAGGATATAATGGTCAAAGATACTTCGTATCATTTATTGATGATTATAGTCGACATGCCCAGGTATGTATTATTAAAAATAAGAGCGACGTTTTCGACTGTTTCAGGTCTTATATTAATATGATGCAAACACAGACAGGCAAAAGGTTGAAAGAAGTAAGGTGTGATAACGGGCGTGAATATTTAAACCGAGATTTTTACGATTTAGCGAAACAAGAAGGTTTTTATCTTAAGCCTGGTCCTGCTTATACGCATCAGTTAAACGGAGTAGCTGAAAGGTTTAACAGAACTGTGATGGATCGAGCAAGATGTTTGATGTCAGAAGCCAAGATAAGTAAATCTTATTGGCCAGAATTTGTCATGACAGCAACTTACTTAGGTAATAGATTACTGACTAATACTTTAGAGAAGAAATCACCGTTCGAAATCATGTTTGGTAGAAGACCTAATATAAGTAATTTGAAGATGTATGGTTGTCCATGTTTTGTTCGAATCCCCGAAGAAACAAGGACAAAGTTAGATCAAAAAGGTGTTAAAGGTATACTTGTAGGATACACAGATACTGGTTATAGAGTCTTAGTCAACGAGAAGATAGTAATATCTCGTCACGTAACATTTATTAATAAAGAAGAAGCTCAAGTTATTAAGTTCAGAGATGAAGATGATAGTTCAACAAATAATGAAGCAACAGAAGATGAAGAATTTCATGACAGTATAGAATATGAAGAAAAAAAGGAAGAGAGAAGAAAGATAGCTAAGATTGAGGAGGTGAGTGTACAGAATCGACCTACAAGAGAAAGAAGATTACCTGAAAAGTTTAAGGATCATGTTGTTTATGTAAATATTTGTGATGCCTTAACACCAGATAATTATGAAGAAGCAATTAATTCTCCAGAGGCAAAGAAATGGAAAAAGGCAATGGAAGATGAAATTAACAGCTTAGAGCTAAATAATACGTGGGAACTTGTGGTAGAACCAATGAATAAGAAAATAATAGATGTGAAATGGATTTATACGATTAAATCAAATGGAAAATATAAAGCACGTGTCGTAGCTAGGGGTTTTCAACAGATGTACGAAGAAAATGAAGAAATTTACTCGCCTGTTGCAAGAATGACTACAATGAAGGCTTTATTGTCTACAGCATCTGTTAATGGGTGGAATATAGAACAGATGGACGTTGAAACCGCATTCTTAAATGGTAATATTAAATCGGAAGTTTATATATACCCACCTGATGGTTACGATGTCAAACCTAACACAGTGTGTAAGCTAAAGAAAGCACTTTATGGGTTAAGAGAGAGTCCACGTGATTGGTACGAATGTTTTAATGAATTTATGATAAGTATAAACTTTAAGAGATCAGACTATGATTATTGTCTATATACAGGATGTGTGAAAAACGTTAATATATACTTATGTTTATATGTGGATGATATTTTAATTTGTGGTGAGAGTTATGAATCTATAAAAACAGTCAAAGATTTTTTAAGTAATCGCTTTCGTATGAAAGATTTGGGAAATGTGAAGCAGTACCTAGGAATTGATATAAAATACGAACCTAAAGAAAAGAAAATGACACTAAGTCAAGAAAAATATATTGAAAGTTTGGCAGAGAAGTATAGTGTGAAAGATTCAAAGAAGTTTGAAACACCAATGGAATTAAATTTGTCACTAAATATTAATAGGTGCTCTTTTATATATTGCAAGTGGAACACGACCGGATGTATCATACAGTGTGAATTATTTAAGTCGCTTTCAGAATTGTTACAGCGATATCCACTATAAATATGCGTTACGTATTTTTTTATTTATTTTTATGGGACCAAACATATTAAACTAAATTATAATGAAGTGTTTGATACAAGCTTTGATGCATTTGTGGATGCCGACTGGGCTGCAGATAAAAATGACAGGAAGTCTACAACAGGAATTGTTATAAGATTATTTAATAATCCTATTATGTGGAAGTCGCAGAAGCAAAAAATTGTCTCAAGAGCTTCTACTCATGCAGAATATTATGCATTGGCTAATTGTGTCGAAGAAGTCCTACCGATTTTAGGAGTACTTGGTGATTTAGGTGTAGAGATCAGAAAGCCAATAAACATCTATGAAGATAACAGTGGTGCAATTGGTCTTTCTAAAAATGGAAAATTTTGCAAAAATTCAAAGCACATTGACATCAGCTATCATTTTGTGTATGATTATGGAAGGAAAGGTATTATTAATGTAACAAAGATAGATACTGAAAACCAGGTAGCTGACATTTTAACTAAGTCGTTAGGTAAAACAAAATTTCAAAAATTTAGAACTATGTTAAATGTTGTATAGTTAAGTATGATGGTGTTTTGTTTGTTATGCACGTGGTTTTATTTTGTTTGTTGTTTTTTAATTGAATGTGATTGATATGTTATAATATTAGCAAGCACGATTATGTTCGTTAATATTTTTCTATAAAATCAAGGAGGTGTGTGAAGAATATGTAGTGATTTATATAGAACCTCTTCAATATATATCTATGGTTAGATTTGAATTTGGTTCCTTAGTGTATTTGATTGATTTATTATTGTGTGTCACTGTCTGTACGTCTTAACGAAATAAATATGTTTTATCTTCAATTTGCTATTTAAATATCCTCTGATAGGATCCACGCATATTAACACAAATAACTAAAGATAAACAATCCCAAACAGAAGTTCTCTCAAAACTGTCTCAAATTGTGTTGGGTTAATACTATTACCTACTAGTTAGTAAATCACAAAGCTATGTACAAAACAATAACATTTTACGACTTTGCGGACAGATGGGCGATCTGGCAGTAGTAGATCAGATACGTTTTACAACTGATTTTCTTTTCCATTTAATTAGTTAGTTAGTTAGTTACTTTTTAAATTCAAAATTCAAAAAGTACGCCTGTATTGGTCCAAATTATCAATTTATGCCTTTTGCGGTTGAGACCATGGGTCCGTGGGGGTCTGAAGCTCGTCGTTTCGCAAATATTTTATGTAAAAAATTTATCGAGGCCTCGGGTGACCGGCGGGCGGGGAGCTTTTTCCGCCAACGCATTAGCTTGGCCATCCAAAGAGGAAACGCTGCCAGCCTTCTGGGAACCTTGCCGATCGGCAGCAGCGGCAGCCTCGAAGAAGTTTTTTTATATATTATAGTTGTACATTTGCTTGTATATTTTGTACATTTTTAGGATTCTTAATTTGGTCAGATTATATTGCCTTTTAACTTCACGCCACCGTTAGTTGTAGGTTTATATTTGTTCGCGTGTGTTGGTGACAAAGCTGATAAAAGAAGTGGCATAAAGCAAACGTCGCACTAGAAACGATTGATACATCGTAGACCTTGAAGCCGTTTATCTCGTCCCACCAGAGTTTACCTTTATGATGACAAATCCACGAGTGGACGCATTAGACGCCGCTCGCCGGTCCACTGGCGATACAACATTTGTCAAACTCGATTCCTACTGGAAGCTCTTATTACGTGTACTAGGAATATTCCTAGCTGCTATGGCAATAGACATTCTAGAAAAGATAGTGTTTTCAGCATTTAGTGGCTAGTGTAATTTTAATTAATATAATAAATTAGTATTCTCGTAATAAAATGATAATTCTCTTTTTTAATAAAGCCTTGCAAGCCTTTGCACGTTCGTATTTACTAAAACAAGTATAATTGTGAGAAACAAACCACGCTGTATTGGTTTAAAAATATGTTTGAATGAATCTAGGTACACACATAAGAAAAAAAAGATTATTTTTGAACGAGAAAACTAAAACATTAAAACATCATTTCAAACGTTTCAAGTCATATTGGAAGATGTTAAATGATTAAAAGTAGGTATAGTTATTTTGCCTTTACTTTTTTTTATACCACTAGGTGGCAAACTAGCTTACGGCCCACCTGATGGTAAGCGGTTACCGTAGCCTATGGACGCTTGCAACACCAGAGGCGTCACGAGCGCGTTGCCGACCTCACATAAACCTTCTTACTCCTCTTTTGAAGAACCCCATGCTGTAGTCTGTAGGGAACACCTCTATGGGGAGCTCATTCCACAACCTAATTGTGCGCGGGAGGAAATGATCATTATTGGAACGAAGTTCCTTATCGCGCGTTGTGAAAGGGGGCGGAAAAAATTCTTACGAAAAATGGTCCGACACTTTTAGTGTCAGTGTCACTTTATTGTAAGCTGTGCGGCGTGCGCATGTTTCTCTGTCTGTCTCTGTCTCTCTCTCTCTCTCTCTGTCTCTTATAGAAAGCAAGCCAGATATTTTTTTCATTTCTATTTATACATATAAATAGAAATATATATATATATACTCTCTCGACTTATATAACTTATATAACTTCGTTCCATCCGGGTGTCCCTTGACACCTCTCAAGTTTTTATTATCTTTACTTATTACTTTATGAATACTTGAATTAATTTACTTACTAAAACCGATATTCTTGAAGTCAATAGAAATATATATTGGCCCCATTTTATCGATACGTAATAAGGCAAGTCTCCCCTCGAGCGATCCGTCTTACAACTTCCCAAACCTATCGTATTTTTTTCATTGGTCTTTTTTCCAATTCTGAAGTACAAAATATTATTATTGACTCGCCTGTCTGCTGGAAGTCAATTAGGTAGGTAGGTAGTTTTATTTATTGCTCTTAATTGTATCTATGTTCTAAGCAAACAAAACTTTTCTTTGCTTATGATTGAGTAACAATTATAACCATTCTTTAATAAAAAATAATATAGGAAGATGAGTTTTGAAACAGGTTATAACATAAAAATTGTTCGGAAAGTAGTTCGACAATCTTAAGGAGGAGGTAGGTGGGCGGGTCAACCTACCATATATACAAAAAAGTAAAGCCTATTATATTATAACGCATGCACTCAGTAGCGCATTTTTCGCCATCATCATTTCCAAATTGAAATATTTGTCAAAAAAAAATCATAACAAAAAGGGGTATTTTTGTATTTCGCTATTTTTCATTCTCAAAGGGGCCCCAGCCTACCCTAACACGGCCTTGGGTGGATATCGAACCCACGTCCTTTGTTAATTACTGTATATTGTAACAGCAGTCTCATATAACATAAGTACAAGCATACACACACTAAATGGGACCTCAACAAATCGATAACAGTAACTACCTATGAGTGGCCAGAATCGGTAATTAGCCTAACAACTAAAACAGAACTGTGTTACTTCGTTTCGAATATAAATTAGAAACCGCACGCCCATTATATTTGGCCAGCAAATGTTTCGAAGTAATGGCGTGGGCCAGCGGCTCTCAAAGTTTAACGCGTGTCAATGGTGCTCGAATTAGACTAAAGGTCATAGCTCACTTATACAACTCCGGTCTCACCCGACAAATAAAATATCATTCAAGTATGGGCTTCAGGTCGTGCCCTTATATAGTTTATATTGGCAACATCAATTAGCAGACAGCTCGCTGTCAGCGAGCTCACTGCCATCAGACTGCTCGGTAATAGTAAACAAGCAAACTACGCGGTGTCCGCACGCAGACTGCTAGCAGTCGTCGCGCCGCGCCGCCGGTCGCGAACTGTGTCTATCACGAAAAGCAAGAGCGGTCGGCGCGTGGACAGCTGGGCATCTGCTAGCTGTCGTTTTAGTTTAGGGCGGTGTTGGGTGGGAGCGGTGTTGGAGCAGAGTCGTGTAAGCGGGCTATGACCTTTATTGTTCGTCACTGAACTCGTTTAGGTTGTAGATATTGGTCCAAATATGTTGCGAAGTAATTGCGTGGGTTAGGGACTCTTGATAGATAATAGATTGGATATTTATAGAGGAATCAGTATTAATAGACAACATGGAAGGGACCAAACGAAAAAAGAAATGTGGGCAGATCGTACATGATAAGCACAGGGAAAAACGCACGCATGGAAAAAACTGGAGAAGGCCTTCAACCAAGAGGGGTTTAAATACTAACAAAATTACTTTTAAAAAACTAAAACACACTAACAATTTCGTTAAATCAATAAATATTATAACTAATTGAAAATTTGTTAAAGCTTAAGAAATAGTAATAAAAGGTTACATTATTATTGTAAATATTATAATAGATTGGATATTCTGTGATTTTTTTTTTCATTAAAAATAAAAGTAGATAGATTTCATAATTAAAAAAAAACCACTAGGTGGCAATAAAGTTTACGGTTCACCTAGTAAGCGGTTACTGTAGGTAGCCTATGGGTACTTATAATTATAACACCAGAGGCGTCACGAACGCGTTGCCGACCGCCGACATAAACCTTCTTACTCCTCTATTGAAGAACCCCATGCCGTCGTAGTAAAAAAAAAAAAAAACATCAAGCAATGAATAGAGATAACTGTTTTGTGAAAGGTGAAACAAAAAATAAAAATATCAATGGATTTCAATATTTATTTAGTAATTTTTGAAAATACCGTGATACTAAACTTAACCTGTTAGTAGTAATCCCCACCCGAGTGCCCGATGTATTAAATGAAAACAGTTAAAAATATTATGTAATTAAAAGAACAGCTTTAATATTTATTTGTCTCTCTCCTACAAATGAGTCATACAAAGGGTTTGTTAAACAAAAAGTTTGAACACCAGTGCTGTAGACCAACTTTGAATTTAAATGTTTGATTAAATACGTGAACGTTCAAATTTATTCAGGGTAATTAGCGCAAAATAGTTTCCTCCAGAACTCACAGAAAATACATCCGCTTGTTAAGGATCGTTGTGTAAAATAGCCGGACTTTATAAGCTCTTTTTAGGGTTCCGTACCCAAAGGGTAATAATGGAAACCCTATTACTAAGACTCTGCTGTCCGTCTGTCTGTCACCAGGCTGTATCTCATGAACCGTGATAGCTAGATAGTTGATATTTTTTAAATTAGCTACTCAGATGATGTGTTTCTGTTGCCGCTATAACAATAAAATTATCATTTAAAAAAAACTAAAAAAAAGAAACTACAAAAGTACGGAACCCTCGGTGCGCGAGACCGAAGACTTGGCCAGTTTTTTATATTTCTCGTCTATTGATGAAAAATATAGAGCCTCATAAAAGCTGTTCAGGTGTGGATCCAGGATTTGGTTTAGGGAGGGGAAATCTTAGCTCATTTCACCTGCTTAATCTTCTCAGGAAAATCTCTTTCCTCGGGGAGTGATAAATGAGTTAATAGGTATCGATTTTTTATTAACTGGTCTCCCTTTTAGTTTAGTCCTGTTAACGAGGAATTAGTAATGTCGCTATGACGAATGTCCGGTAGTAAAGTAGTTCGAAAATCAATGAAAAGGTCACAATTTTCGACCCTTTTACAAATAATAATAATAATAATCATTTATTTGCAATAATGTGTACAGAACGGATGTTAAATAAAATAATCAAGAGTGGTCACATGAGCCAGAATAAGGCGTGCAAAATTTACAAAGTTTAAAAATTCAAATTATCAAATAAAATTATCATTAATTATGTCAGTGAGTTAATATTTAGCGTACTACTATAATACATTGAGATTAGTATTTTTCTTGCAATGTGTAAAGTATTCAGCAAAGGTCATTTTTGTATATTTGGTAGGTGACACCTATCTCCCCCTAAGACTCCAAATCTATTTATTTGTAGAGACTTGTTTTCTTAATTTAAAATGCTGACTTTTAAAAAGAATTATGGAAAGAATCGATTTAGAACATTTTACGTAAAACCACAGCAGTCGATATTTAGATTATGAAACATTCAAAGTCTGTAATTGAGTGCAGCCAAATAAATGTAAGTCAAGAGCACTCAAGAGCGAGCTCGAGCGTGCAATGCCTCAGGTTAGGTCATCTTGGGGTTACAGAGCAAAGTTATTTAGGAACTTCAGTTTTGGATTTTTCAATTAACACACAGAATGTTTTATTCAAATATTCTCAGATCTTAGGGTACTTTCGTAATATGATTTTAAATAATTTAATAGTTTAGTCTTTTTTTGTTTTGTGTGTATAAACAAGGCGTCGTCATTTTAGATTCTTAGTTGAATTATGAAGGTCCAAAATGTTAATATTCATTACTAAATGTTACTTATACTACATACTAATATTATAAATATGAAAGTTTGTGTTTGGTTGGTGTCGCTGATCACAAAAACGGCTGAACGGATTTTGTTTAAACTTGGCACATAGGTAGATCATAACCTATAATAAAACATAGGATACTTTTTATCCCGGGAAACGATAAGTTCCCTCGGTAACGCGGGTGAATTCAAAAATAAAATAGATATTCAAAATACATTTTTAACTTTCTCAAAGTTAGTCATAGGCAAATCTATTCAGCCCTTGGGAGGGCGTTTATGTTTATGTTAATTCAAATTTAGTAAAACTACCACTGAAATACTTTAAAATTTGACTAACGACATTTCCCTATAGGTACCTAATCAAATTGTAAGGATAAAATTTGAATCTTTTTCTCATCAGTAAGCCTGAGCTTTCTGTGAAGGAAAACATCGTGAGGAAACCACTGCACGGTAGGGTACTTTATAGTACCCGACTGGTTGGCTACCCTCAAGTTGAAAATCTGTTGCGACCTATCGGTGTATTCCGACATCTAACACTTGAGAGCCAGTTTCCATCTAGGCCACATCATCATTTACCATGGAAGATTGCGGTCACACAGTTTATCCTTAAGTAAAAAAACATACATAATATTAGTTAGCGACAAACCACGGCGTGTTTGTACGATGACACACGAATATAACACGACGGGCGACGCCTTGACCGGCGCGTGCGCACCGTGCCAACTAGGCGAGGTCACGCGTTCATTTGTTTACCTATTTATATGTATAGACGCGGTGACAGAACATTGTCGATGTTTTAAAATATTGACGTTGATTTTTGAAAGCTTTGGTAATTTCGACGGGCTGATTGGCGTTGCTCGTTCGATTACGATTACATATATGTAAACTTTAATTAAAAAAAACAGTGAATTATTCACAGAACAATTCAAAAAGGGAGTTAGAAGGAGCGTACGTAAACAATAGTCTCAAATGAAGTGAAGCAACGTGCACGAAGTTTAATGAGAATGATAAAACAGAAACGCGATCGGTGTCCTTTTTCAAATTCGGCTTCCTTTACTGTGCTTCACTTCTGTATATTTTTTATTTGGTCTGAGGATTTATTAAAGGTCTACCGGTGTGCCGACGTAAATATTAGGTACCTACATTGTAACAAAATAATAATTATTCAAGTAAGAAAATTGAGTATAATTACAAACATTTGTCCAATTCGCCAAGCTATAATTACTTTTGAAAGAGCCAATTCTAATTTTCCATCACACGTCAGGCTTGGGATTGTAAAATTGTTTCATAAATTAGATTTTGTTTATTCAAAAGATATTTAACATTAATCTTTTTGACTATCTGTATGTTTGTCTTTGGACAGGTGTCACAAGATTCAACAACTTCTGAAGGTAGGTGAATATTAATTTATTTTCTTCATAGCCTCTGTACAGTCGAGGTAAAAAATGAAATGATTTTGTGATAAAAAGTAGCATTTGTCACTCTCAGACTTATTAATTATTTCTATGCAAATTAATACTTCGATCCGTTACTGCGTTACTGCGTGAAAGACAAACACACTTTTGCATTAATAATATTAGTATTAAGACTATACTCAGTGAAAGTTTGTTACGATGTGAAGTTGATGTGAAGATATTTGTTACTCTTTCTCCCAAAAACTACTGTACCAATTTTGATGAAATTTGACACACAGATAGATCATATCCTGGAATAAAACATACCAAACATTCAATCCCGAGAAAAGATAAGATCCCTCTGAACCATGGGTGAAACCCTGAGGATAGCCAGTATGAATAAATGAACACTAATCCTTTTACCAATAATAAGTTTATTGTTTAAAGTCAGTTCTTAAAACCGCAAAAGGGTACCAGATTGATTCCAGTTTTTTTTCTTCTTTATTCTGGATAGGCTTGTGTTTTGACTACAATCTCACTATGGTAAGTGATGATGTGGCCGAAGGTGGTAAGCACACAAAACCTAGATTGGAACTATCTCAAGTGCAGCTGTCGGAACACACTGATGGGTGGTTGGCGACAGATTTTCAACTTGAGGGTGGTAGCCAGCCAGTCGGGTACCACAAAGTACCCTACCACCGTGCTATGGTTTCCTCACGATGTTCTGAAAGCTCAAGATCATTGTAGGATTCGAACCCACGACCTTCGCCGCGGTATTCGACGTCACTACCACTGAGCTATCATCGCCTTAAAAGTGAGTGCACACAGATTCAGTAGGTCCCTTTTAACACCGTCATAAACCGATATAGTTTCCGAAACATTTCAACTGAAACGAAATGGCTGTATAAAATGTGGCGTTTCGGCTAGGGTTGCCAAATGTTAGAAAATTTTCATTAACTGCTTAATTGAGGACATTAATTGGGATTCACGAAACACGCCGTCTTGGAAATTGTTAGTTTAAAAGTAGGATTTGAGGTATAAGATTTTTTTATCATTTATTAATTCCAAGACATTATTTACGCGTGGACATTTATACTTAGACTCAGCCCAAATAAAAAATGTAGACAGAGCCCTGCGTACTTAAAGTGAAGCACAGTAAAGGAAGCCGATCGCGTTCCTGTGCGACGCGAGTGACGCGGGAGACTATTGTTTACGTACGCTCCTATTCAATTTGATTGAACTACGCCCACTGGTATAAATTTGACCAAAATTATTATTTAATTAAAAAAAACTGAGCCCACAACAGTCGTAGCTACCACCAGGCAGGCTGGTCACCTGATGGTAAGTAACTACTGTCACCTATAAACATAAGCAATACCGAGGGGATTTCCAATGTACGAGTATTCTACAACTCTTTTAAAAGACGGGATTTGGCTATTATATTTTTTTTCTGGATAAGCTTGTGTTGACCACAATCTCACCATGGTAAGTGATGATGTGACCGAAGGTGGTAAACACAAAGCCTAGATGGGAACTGGCTCTCAAGTGCAGCTGTCGGAACACACTGATAGGTGCTTGGCGACAGATTTTCAACTTGAGGGTGGTGGCCAAGCCAGCCAGTCGAGTACTACAAAGTACCCTACCACCGTGCTATGGACGCGTGATCTTTGCCGTGGTATCCGACGTCACTACCACTGAGCTATCATCGACTATTATCGTCCTTGTAAAATGCGTTTTTTTTTTAATAATGAAAATAGTTTTTCCATCGTTGTACAACCCTAGGTTTAGTAGCAGTAGCATTTAACCGTTCTCCGTTAAATATATCTGAACTAAGTAACAGAAAAGAAATATAATTCAATCATTTGAATTAATGTACAATCAATACATTCGTAGTTTTGTGAAACTTTGACCCACTTTAGGAGTTGGGTTCCACGACATTCCTTACCTTGTTACCATTTTCGAGATATTTAATATCTAAAATTAAAAAATCTGAAAGTTGTATAGTGTTGTTACCTATAATGAATACGGTTATAGTACCTCAATTAATAAATCAAAGTTAAAATAAAACTAAACTAAACTAATTATAAATTTAAAAAAATGCCCCAAATGGAAATCAGAAATATCGAAATATCTCGATATCAGTGACCTTTTTACTGAGGTGATTTTTGCATATTTGGTAGGTGATCCGCCCACCTATCTACCTCTTAAGTTTGTTGTTTGTATATAGATCTTCGATATAGATATCTAATTAAAGCGTATTATTCAGTAAAATTATATAAATAACGTAAATGTAACACAATAAGTTTCACATTTCGTCTCCAACATAAATTTCAAATAAGGCGTTCTATATCTAACAAAGTTTCCGAGTATTAAATTTCAAATTAGCTTCAGCCCTCGTTTCAAGGGAAGTGATTGTCGGCTCGTTTGGTACTCGTAACTCGGAAACTTTTGGGTATTGGTTTGCGGCATTTGTGGCTAAGAACATAGTTGATGCATCGTAGTTTTGAATATGGATGGGTCGAGACTTGCTCACGCTTTTTTGGGTATTTAAACGTCAGTTTGATAGGAGATAAAGGTTACATGGTAATTTTAATATTCTTTATCATGAAAAATATATATATATATTGATGGATCACGGTATCAGTCTAAACTTATATAATAAAGAGAAAAAATATTTTTCGTTTTATTTTTGTGTAATGGATAACTCAAAAAATACTTTTAAAATACGAATTTTAATTTTTTTTTTTTAATTCATTTTTATTTTTATTGAACATATTTTTTATTGATATCGTTATCACCATTTCCAAATAAAGACCTGTCAGGAGAAGAAACGGCGAAACAAACTCCCCGGTATTTTTTTTACAGTAGTCCTTATTTTTTTTTAATAGGGTTATAATAAACAAATGGATATTGTATCATATATTTTCAGACTTTATAAGAGGAGCAACTCATTGCCATGCTTTGCTATCATCTATACTAATATTATAAAGAGGAAAGATTTGTATGTAAGTATATTTGTAACGGATTGGCTCAAAATAAACTGGACCGATTTTTAAAATTCTTTCACCATTTGAATGCTACATTATTCCAAATTAACATAGGCTATATTTTATCCCGGGATAAGATAAGATCGGGACCACGGGAACGCGGGTGAAACCGCGCGGAACAGCTAGTTCATAATATTCTGTTACTGAATATATTATGTATGTTCTGGATGGGAATCAAAGCCACGACCTTTGGCGTGACAGGTAAACCAACCGGTCAGTCAAGTAGAAGCCCAAATTTTGCCCGCAGTTTTCATTCAAAAATACTTCGGTTTAACTGAAAACATTTTCTATTTTGTGTCTAATAATCCTAGAACTCAGTATTGATCGCAAATTCTGTGAGCAGAATTTAATCCCTTTAAAATTCTCGGATGCAAACGAAGATAGTATACTGTGTAAGTAGATATATTTCCCAACCCTTTATAGGTAATGCATTCACTATACAGCCATGCGACGTGATCAGCCATCTTTCTATTGAATGAATACTCATTTCAATATAATGATGATTGAATCTTGAAAACTTCCTAGAGTTTATCCCTACCTGGTTTATAAATACTTATGTCTATAGACGACGGTAGTCACTTACCATCAGGTGACCCGTCTGCCTAATTATCACTTCTGGTATAAAAATATATAAAGGCTAAATGTTTCAAGTGGGGTGTATAGACAAAATGTGGGAGGGAATAGTGAGAAATGCTGAAAGGAGTCGAGGGCGATTTTGATGACAACTAAAATTGCTTTATTTTTGTGATGTTCCCCAGGGTGGGGTGTTGGTGGAGTAGGAAATGAAATTAAATAAAGACACAGCTAGGATTAGCAATTTGTCATGGTAGATTTGGCCATTCTATGAAAATTCAACTAACCACCTATTAATAATTACTAAAAAATACACTGCCCTGTCCTGTAGACGGTTAAACCACTAAAAAGTGATTGTGTGTCAATGAACGCAAATAACTCCGTGTAAAGAAAAATAAACTTTATTGTATAAAGTTTTATAGTTCGAAACAAGCAGCCAACCCTCTTGGGGAAGCTATCACAGTTTAACAACTCAATAGAGTGCGAGAAGTAGTTTATTCAGAAAACAGAGTCATTGGCTATTCTCGCCCGGTTTCTGAACGTAATATAAAATCGTTTTAAGTTATAAGCGTTGGGCGATCTAAATGCAAAACAAAATTACTTATTTATTTTTCATTTGCGTAAAGAATTACATATTGCGTTTACTAAAATGATGTAAGAAAATAATTAGTTCCATAAGTATTCTGCGAGAGACGTTCTGCCAAATCCAATAGCTTGTTTTATACCACTAATGTTGAAAATATTAGACAGTAAAGGGCTACGGAATAAATAAACAAACGTTTTAGGTACGTCACCCGCCACGATGTTCTTGATGGTTCCCAACTGCGTCCAAAATTGAAGAATAGGGTCCACAATTAGATGAATCGGTGGGTCAAGCCCATGGGTAACTGTTTCTTGGCACTTCACTGAAGTTTTTAATGTCTTTAGATAGTTTTTCACTTATTTTGAGCAGACCGTGCGACATACGTGTCGTCGCTAACGAATCGAATTTTTGAAAGCGATCGACGCGCCACCAACCGGATGGCGAGAAGTTTTAATATGTGCTTATAACATGTAGCACAGTCGATGAATTGGCGGGTGAATTTAAATTTTGAAAGCTCAAAACCCAAAAAATAAGAAAGCATACACAGCCCACTTAATCGTGGTAAAATTTTCTACAATCTTGAGTTTTGAAGAAGGATAACATCGTGATAAAACCATGCCGTTAATCTGAAAACTTCTCACCAAGTAGCTCGATATGTAAAGATTCATAACACATTATCAATACCCCTAATATTGCTAAATCGACCGTAGTCACTTACCATCAGGCGGTTCACCTGCATGTCAAGATATTACATGCGATGATAGCTTTTACACGATTACACGCGACGAAGGTCGTGGGTTTGAATCCTACAATGAGCTTGAGCCTATCGGTGTTTTCCGACAGCTGAACTTGAGGGCCAGTTCCCATCTAGGCTTTGTGTGCTAACCACCTTCGGCCACATCATCACTTACGATGGTGAGTTAGTGGTCAAACACAAGCTTATACAGAATAAAAAAAGTTTAGGTGTTGAATAATAAATTATAAGTCGCATAAGATTCTAAATTAGACTACATCCTGAACAAACTAGCTCTCGAGTCGCTGGGCGGTCCTTTTTTCGCGCGAGTTGATTTTCTGCAAGTGTTGTTTTAATTTTGCCGTTACACCGTCTCATTGGCAAACAAAGCTTATTGAGTAGGATTGTTTATGGTTCTTAGTAGGGTAGTTGTAAAAAGTTATAAAATAATAATTGCTCATTTATACCGAGTGTAGGAAAATATCAACTTATTTGTTTTATTGAAGGTGTTTTTTAAGAAGCCGAATTTGAAAAAGGAAGCCGATCGCGTTCCTGTGCGACGCAAGTGACGCGGGATAACGTACGTGCAGATCACGTACACAACTTCACTTCATTGGGGCCGGTTGGCGTGGTTGGTTAACACACTGCCTATCACGTCGCAGGTCGTGGGTTCGATTCCCATCCAGGACACACATTTGTGTGCATGAACATGTCTATTTGTAATTATCTATTCAATAATGTATTTACAAAAAAGAGTAGTATATGAGTATATCAGTCATCTGGTTTCCATAATACAAGCTCTGCTTAGTTTGGGATCAGATAGCCGTGAGTGAACAAATGTCCGAGGATATTTATAGTTATTGGAGACTATTGTTTATGTACACTCCGTCTACCTTTTTTATTTTGGAACGAAGTTCCTTATCGCGCGTTGCTAAAGGGGGCTAGACGGAAAAAATTCTTACGACACTTTTAGTGTTTAGTTTATTTAATAAAGTTTATTATTATTAAAGTGTCACTGTCACTGTCGGTGACAGTTGTGTGTAGTAAGCTATTGTAAGCTGTGCGGCGTGCGCATGTTTCTCTGTCTGTCTCTCTCTCTCTCTCTCTCTCTCTCTCTTATAGAAAGCAAGCCAGATATTTTCATTTCTATTTATATATTATAAATGTTTTTTTTTATATATACTCTCTCGACTTATATAACTTCGTTCCATCCGGGTGTCCCTTGACACCTCTCAAGTTTTTTTCCTCTTTAACAGGAAAATAAAGAATCTTGTTTTTTTTATTACATCCTACACTTCATTAATTTCAATTATAGAGAATGTCCAGTGGGTAAGTAATACGACAATCTTTGTAAAAGTGCCTTTTTAGAGATATTTAATAATCAGATCAGAAATTCAAAAAACACACTTTAATTGAGGTAATTTTTATACATTTGGTAGGTGACCGCCCACCTATTTCCCCCTTACACCCTGTGTCAAAGTACTTACCTAAACCGACCCCCTTACTGTTAAAACAAATTTTAATTTTTAGAAGCCAACTTTCGGTCAAGTTTTCTCAATTTCTCATGAATACTTAAAATTGAAGACAAATTATATCGTCTACAGAAATTGGGAAAGTTTAACCGAGAAATATTTTTTTATCACCGATTTTACTTTGATCTAGTTCCTAGCCTTTTACAGCGTCAAAAGACAAGTTGACAAATGACGAATGAATCGCCAAAATCCTGTGACAGAATAGATAGACTACACTATGAGGTATCTCCAACATTTTTAAGATTTGCTCGCTGCGGCTGCTATAATAAAATTCTTCTTGCATTTTTTAATTTATCTATACACTAGCTGTCCTCCGCAGTTTCACCCACGTTCCCGTGGGATCTTATCTTTTCCCGGGATAAAAATATAGTCTATGACACTCACAAATAACGTGGCTTTCTATAGGTGAAAGAATTTTCAAGATCTGTTCAGTAGATCCAGAGATTACCCCTTACAACCTCACAAACTTTACCTCTTTATAATATTTGAAAAAAAAAATATCTAACTACCTATCTATAACATTAAAGTAATACAAACGTTTGCCTGACAGTTTATCTGTCACAACTAATCTCAGAAACGGCTAAAAAAATTCTAAGAGATTTTGTATGTAGATAAATTTAGATCTTCGAAGAAGCGACTTATAAACTCGAGAACGAGTGTAAAACCGCGGGCACAATTAGTGCTAACTTCCGTATTCTATATCTAACAGCATGTCAACTCGGAGTGCTGTCACGCTGAACGTAGAAAGACATTAGTTCCCGAGATAGTCATGTGTCAAACGGTCAAACACACGCGGCCCGTGACTTATGGCTTATAGTTTCGCTGAATTAGCTTGATTTATAGATTTGAGCTTACGTAAGTCGGTGACCTATATACTTATTAGCTTTTTGGTAGTCCATTAGTTTGTGAAACACTCATTGAAAGACGCCCCAAGTCGCGGATTCGATTCCCATCTAGGACAGACATTTATGTGCATGAACATTTTGAAATTAAGCCAGCCAGTCGAGTACTACAATGTACCCTACCGTGCTGTGGTTTCCTCACGATAAGCTCAAGCTCATTGTAGGATTCGAATCCATCTATGCTGCGCTCCGACGTCACTACCACTGAGCGATCATCGCCTAACATTTAATAATAATAATAATATATTTAATCATCTTATCACAACACAACAGTAGGATTAACAAAAGAGAAAAAGAAAAAACAAGAAAAGGAAAGCAAAAATAAAATATTATCTTATGTATAAAGAAAAATTAAATTAAATTAAATAAAATGTGTGTAGTGTACCTACTGTGTGTGTGAGAGTTGTTCATTTCACGTATAGGTAATGCTATGGCTCCTACACTAGGCTAAGCCTGTCCTGTAGGTAGCCAATTCTTCGCCAAGATTGTCAAAATATATATTTTTTTTAATTTTTTTTTTTATGTCACAAGTGACAACGAGGCCGGCGGGTCACCTGATGGTAAGTGACAACCGTCGCCTATAGACACTGGCAATACCAGGGGATTGCTAATGTGTTGTACACCTTATTAAGGCGAACTGGCTCTCAAGTGCAATTGCCGGAACACACCAACAGGTGTTTGGCGACAGATTTTCAACTTGAGGGTGGTAGCCAGCCAGTCGAGTACTACAAAGTACCCTACCACCGTGCTGTGGTTTCCTCACGATGTTTTCCTTCACCGAAAGCTCAAGCTCATTGTAAGGATTCGAACCCACGACCTTCGCCGCGGTATCCGACGTCACTTACCACTGAGCTATCATCGCCAATTGTATAGTATATTTAGAACTACAGTAGGTATACATTAATGATTTTAATGAAATACACCTTTAAGGCATTGTAATAAGGTGTACAACACATTGGCAATTCTCCTGGTGTTGCTAATGTTTCATAGGCGACGGTAGACGGTCATCATTAGGTGACCCGCCTGCCTGGTTGTAACTTGTTGTAATTCTTTTTTGTCTTTTGTTCACACACGGCTATCTGATCCCACACTAAGCAGAGCTTGTAATATGGAAACCAGATGACTGATATACTACATATACTACTCTTTTTTATAAATCTTATACCTTTAAACGAGCAATGCTTGTATATATAATCTGAATCTCGGAAACGGCTTCAACGATTTTCATGAAATTTTGTATGCAGGGGGTTTCGGGGACGATAAATTGATCTAGCTAGGTTAAATTTTTTGAAAACGTCGTTTTATCTGTTTTTTCAGGCAATGAAAAACTGCTAAAATATAATTAGAATACCAAGGTAAATTTCGCTGCTATCTGACAGGTAATAATAGCTCAGGGGGAAATCGAGCGACACTCAAACCAAAGTACCTCGATTCGAGACCATACAATTTTTTACTTTTTTTTCAATTTCCTTCTTTTGTGAGAAAAACTATTAAAATCTTACCAAAACAAAAACGAGCAAAGCTCGGTCATCCAGTTATTACATACTTAAATAGACAATTACACCCAGACTCGAGACAAACAGACATGTTCATGCTCTCAAATGTCTGTCCTGGATGGGAATTGAACCTGCGGCGTGATGTGATAGTGAGTGTTAACCAGCCACGCCAACTGGCCCGTAAAAAAAAACGCCCTGAGAAAACTATAAGATATAAAAAGGGCACGACCATAACATATTTCCGGATGAATTGATAAAATAAAGTACCACAACTACACAGAAGAAATAAACGAAATAACACATTTTTTCCGGATCCCCAAACGCAAATCCTTATCAATAATAATTTCCATGACAATAACATGGATCTGCCGATCTGAATCCCTTATCCCTTTTGTGATGCCGTCCATTATAACGTGAGCTTTGTGTGAAAGGAAATCTTTAGGGGGAGTACTAAGGGTGAAGGGAGACGAAGTTCTTGTTAATGTGGTTACGATTCGAGTGAATGCTTCAATGTATTTTATTATTTATTTTGATGAAGATGATTGTTTCTTTTAGCGGGTGTAAGGGTCAATTATTGTACTGATTTCTGAAGTGCAAAGAGAACATTTGATGTAATTTTGAGTAGTCATGGAAATTAATTAAAAGAAAAACCCAATTGCGTTAATTTAAAAAAAAGATGGAAGCAAGATGACCTATTTTCAATATCTACTGTAAACAATCTCATGCCGTCGGAAGCAATAGGTATTTATAATAAAATTCAGGCTGCTTTTTTTTTCAAAAACTAAAAACAATATAACCTTTCCTGACGTTCTTCCCAGTTAAAGGTTTTCCAAGTCGATGGTATCGTTTATCATTGACATTTCATTTAAAGGCGATGATAGCTCAGTGGTAAGTGACGTCGAATACCGCGGCGAAGGTCGTGGGTTCGAATTCTACAATGAGCTTGAGCTTTCGGTGAAGGAAAACATCGTGAGAAAACCATAGCACGGTGGTAGGGTACTTTGTAGTACCCGACTGGCTGGCTACCACCCTCAAGTTGAAAATCTGTCGCCAAAACACCTATCGGTGTGTTCCGACAGCTGCACTTGTGAGCCAGTTCCCATCTAGGCTTTGTGTGCTTACCATCTTCGGCCACATCATCACTTAACATGGTGAGATTATGGTCAAACACAAGCCTGTCCAGAATAAAAAAAAATTAAGTTGCAAAAAACAACACGTCAAATTTCATAGCCATTGATTCGGTAAACCATAATCATAATCCCAAAATACGAGTCAATAAACGACATAAATACAAAAATCCAATCTTAAGAAACGCAAACACGAAAGCTCGCATCAAACCGGATATATCCGGAAAAATCCGGGATAATCTTGAAAAATGCCTCCAACATTGTGATCCGATGTTATTCCCATATAAAATTCTAGGGGAATACCCCCTTGAGTGTCGTTAATACCGACTGAAGGGCTATAAAGCATGTTATGATTTCGCCATGTCGGCTGAAAGAGTTCGGGAAGTTCTTTTGCTCATTCCACGCATTTTTGTCCCTTTAGTATTGTATGGTGATAAATAATACGTAATTTATACGTTGTATGGAATTCCTTACACGTTTTAGTAATCATAAGCCTAAATCTAAAGTAATATTATAAAGAGAAAAGATTTTTATGTTGTTTATTTGTTTGTAATGGATAAACCCAAAAATACTTAACCGATTAAAAAAATCTTTCCTCTATAGATTAGAATAGGCTATTTATTTTAATTCCTTCACGAACCCAGGCGAAACCGTGGGGAAGAAAGCTAGTCTATACTTTAAATCTATACTCTATCTATACTAATATTATAAAGAGGAAAGATTTGTATTTTTGTATGTAACGAATAAACTTAAAAACTACTGGACCGATATTAAAAATTCTTTCACCATCAGAAAGCTACATTATCCCTGGTGAACATAGGCTATATTTTATCCCGGGAAAAGACAAGATCCCCAGCTAGTGTGAAATAATTTCGACTGAAAAAATATGACATAGGTAGGTACTTCGTATATATGATGGATTCTAGGTTATTTTCATTGTTTCGAAATAGCTAAAATATTATTGGTCAAAAAATATTTACAAGTGTAACTTCGCATTATTAGTAAAAGGCTTACATCTAGATGTAAACATAAAGTTATTTTTTCAATAATCTTAAAATATTAGAATAATTAGAGTACACAAAATAAATGTATCCAATTGTAACCTCTTATTTTTTATCAAATAAAATAATTCATTAAACGAGCGCTCAATGTGCAATTGTGGGGTCGTAGGCTCGAATCTAGGTTCTATTCCACATTTGTTTTTTTTTTAAATAACCTTATTTATTTTTATACAAACAGACTTATGAATACAGCCTTACAACCAAATCAGCCAAATTTAGACAAACCAAAATTTCGCCAACATAAAGAATGAAAATAAATAAAATCAAATTAATATGTTTATTTATAAATACATTGTCATTAATAACGTTTATATTGTATTCCATTTCTTTTTTAAACATCGAAAAATAAATTAAATGGCACATATTTTCCTTATTTACTTAAGTTAATATAATAAAGTGTCAAAAGCAACATCGGAAAAATACTCCGTAAAGTAAAAGCCAAGAAAATAGCTAGCCAAGTGAGAGTTGCATTTGAGACGTTGGTTGGGTTCCGTATGCATAAACATAATTCTACCCGAGATATCACAACTGAATTGAGTAAGTTCACATCGATTTAGTAGACACCTACTTATTAGGTTTTTTAACTGAAGATCAGAATATTTTTTTAAGCATTTTTAATGACAAAAAGAATTAGTCTAAGTATTCTCAGTTGAAGGCTAAAGGTCATAGCCCACTTACACGACTCCGCTCCCACCTGACAAATAAAATATCATTCAAATATGGGCTTCAGGTCGTGCTCTTTAGATATAGTTTATATTGGCATCATAAATTAGCAGGCAGCTCGCTGCTCGGTAGTTGACTTTTAGTATAGGGCGGTGTTGGGTGGGAGCGGTGTTGGAGCAGAGTCGTGTAAAAGTGGACTATGACCTTTAAGGTCACCTTATTTCTTTTTCGTGTTTGTTTTTACAAATGCGGCATTAGTTTTTTTAACGACAAGTAAATATATATATACGAATGGGACTATAGGAATAACACATTGTTATTTTTTTTTTCATTTTTAATTATACATCTCAAAATAGTTAAGGAACCCTAAAAATACAAAAGCGTCTAAAATTAAATAACGCCCACGATAAGGTGAAAAAGGCACATTAGTGTTGCCCTAAATTACTCTCTGTCGGTTCTGATGTTACCAAAATTGTCACCACGATACCGTTCAAGGTTGAAATGAAAATGTATTTTATTTTTAGAGTATGTTAGATCATTTTCGTTTAAATATAGTCATCGAAATGTGTGAAAATGTGATCTATTTCATGAAAATCTGTTCAACCATTACTGTGAGCAAGGTATTATAAGGGACTAGTTTTTGCTCGCGACTACGTCCGCTTGTTATCGCGCTCTTTTACAGCTATTAGGGGTTGATTAAAAAAAAACTTACCGATATTTATGTGTGAAAAAGTAGTATTCCTATTGTTTTAAGCATGCTCAGCCATCTTTTATTGTCAATTAAATCCTCTCCATCCAAAGGTTGGCTGGTAGAGATCGCTGTTAGTGATAAGGCCGCCCATTGTGACACTGACTATGCTATGACTGTCTTCTATTTTGTTGTTTATCTTGTACTAATGGTGTACCAATAAAGAGTTATATGCACAAGTGAAGTGAAATGAAATGAAAGTGTGTATCGTGACTTTCCAGGTTGTCCCAAAAAGTCCATGAAATGTTTTAGTGGAATAGCCACCAATTTCACTAAAATTAGACCGGACTTGTACGGACGAGGACTAGACTTTACAGTGAAAGTGACAATAAAACGTGACTAAACATAAAATATTAATATTTAAAATAAAGAAATGGCTTAAAGGTCTCGATACCAGGCCAAAAATCTTCTTAAAAAAAAATAAAAAATAAAGAGTTATATCTATCTATCTATCTATGCATTATAAGAAAGTACGATAGAAGGATGAAAATATAATAGGATAGAAGGATGACAGGATAGTGGAATAGTAGAGCATATGAGTGATAGGGTAATAATTAAGATAGTAGGATAGAAGGTCATATGAGTGGTAGGATATTGTTATAATTATAGTAGGATAGTAGATAGGTACGAGTTTCAAGGCGATGATAGCTCAGTGGTAAGTGATGTCGGATACCGCGGCGAAGGTCGTGGGTTCGAATCCTACAATGAGCTTGAGCTTTCGGTGAAGTAAAACATCGTGAGGAAACCACAGCACGGTGGTAGGGTACTTTGTAGTACTCGACTGGCAGGCTACCACCCTCAAGTTGAAAATCTGTCGCCAAGCACCTGTTAGTATGTTCCGGCAATTGCACTTGAGAGCCAGTTCGCCTTTAAGGCATTGTAATAAGGTGTACAACACGTTGGCAATCCCCTGGTGTTGCCAATGTCTATAGGCGACGGTTGTCACTTACCATCAGGTGACCCGCCTGCCTCGTTGTCACTTGTGACATAAAAATAAAATAGTAGGGCATGAGTGGTAGGATAATAAGATACATAGTAAGTTCGAAGGATGGTAAGATAGTAGGATAGAAAGATGATAATGATAGTGTTATAATTAGGCTTTTATTTAGTGGGGAATGAGAAGTATTAGAAAAAATAAATACTAGTGTAGCAGGAACAAGATAAAACATTAATAAAACGAAGACTGAACTAAAAAGTAGATACAATAACTTTAACATTTTTACATTTAAAAATATGTTTGCGAGCTTAAAAATTATAACACTAATTTCACTGTCGATTTTATACAAAAATCCAATTAACCATTAAAATCTGGCTAATTTCCATCACGGGATTTTTAAATTACCACAAGTGTTGGATCCTCCATTAATTTTATATTTAATGGCGATTAAATATCTAAATGACGGTATCCTCATTAATATCGGATGGGATTCTGTTTTTATTAACCATGCGTTATGAAATATGATTATAATTAATGTCATAGCCGTTTTGGGATAATTATAAGAGATAAATAGAAGAAAAAAAAGAGTTATGTACACATTATTATGAGAGATAAGTTTTTATGTTGGAGGTAATCTCTAAAACTACTGATTTGATTCTGAAATCGTAACAAATAGGTCTACATCAGTAAGTTTAGTACTTTTCATCGTGGAAACTATGGTTCTGGTTGGGTATATAAGGCCTACTCGGATTTTTACATTATTATCAATAATCCTACAAAATATCAAAATCCTGAGCACTACCAAGTTACTGTAATTAAAAGCTTACCGTAAAATCTCTGCTAATACCCTAAGTCACACCAAAAAACGTTGTTGATGGGCCAAGATAGCAATTTGATTACTCTACTAAGCTTTTAAAGCCTTTATTAACTAATTTATGTTTCTTTAGAGCTAGCAAAATTACTTACATTAATGTCCAAAAAATTGGCATGGAAATATTTTTGGGCTATTTTCTTCTGTTCGGTTCGGTTAAGAGGTTCAGTCGTGGGTTTATAGTGTATATTCTATTATCTTCTGTTTCTGTTAGTATAATTTTAAAAAGATCAAAAAGTATACTTTTAAAAGATTTGTTTTCTCAACACGCTTCTTTTAAAAAAAACAAACAATTCTTGCTTTCTAACTTGAAAAAACATAGGATTGCAATCCGTGACGTGCATACGGTTGAGTAAGTTGTTAAACTTTTTAAATTTACTGACGGTCCGCAACATAAATTTAGATAAATCAAATTATTAATCTTAAAACAATAAATTCTAATCTTAATAAAACAATTAATAAATGTTTATGTTTAGAAACAAAAATTATATTTCCTAAAATAAATATAATAAAAGAGACTAATATTATGTTTACAACTATCATTAGTTTTTATAGTTTAAAATAAAACATTGGTCTTGTAAATCAAAAATAAGATTAATTCTTTAAAAACTTCAAAGAAAAAGAAATTCTTTATAAGGAGTATCATGGAGTTCTTCAATAAGGGTATAAAGAAATTTAAGCTAGGTCAGCATCACGCAAATAATATCCCTGATTATAACGGACTGACTGCTGGTGGTAGCTAGCCAGTCGTGTACTACAAAGTGCCTTATCCCTGTGCTGTGGTTTCTTCACGATATTTTCCTTCACCGAAAGCTCCTTCACCGCGGTATCCGACGTCACTATCACTGAGCTATCATCTATTCTACATAAACTACATTCCATTCTTGAAACTTGATCAGTTTTGTTTCTCGTTCTACGTTACTGACATATTATAACTAAAAACTATCCGACTACCCGGCGTTGTGTCTAATCTATTCAGTTATTTACGTTGTTGACTGTAACTTCGCTTTCGGATCTAGCACGCTTAATTATGTTCCCTCCTCGTTCCCGCTTAATTACTAGCTCAAATAGAAAATCTGGCATGGATTCTTATTTTTTTTTATTTTTATTCTGGATAGGCTTGTGTTTGACCACAATCTCACCATGGTAAGTGATGATGTGGCCGAAGATGGTAAGCACACAAAGCCTAGATGGGAACTGGCTCTCAAGTGCAGCTGTCGGAACACACCGATAGGTGTTTTGGCGACAGATTTTCGACTTGAGGGTGGTAGCCAGCCAGTCGAGTACTACAAAGTACCCTACCACCGTGCTATGGTTTCCTCACGATGTTTTCCTTCACCGAAAGCTCAAGCTCATTGTAGGATTCGAACCCACGACCTTCGCCGCGGTATTCGACGTCACTTACCACTCTTACCATTCTTATGCCAAAAGCATATGAAAACTTAAGTAGCCATATTTTTTTAATATGCGTTAGTCACTGCTTTAAGCAGTTTAGTATTTTATTTGTATCATGGAACACTTGTCTATTTTCGAAGTTTGAATTAACCCTTCCGACAGTCAATTGCTTTTATTGAATAGAATAATTAAAAGTGAGCCAACATGCATCGTATTTAGTTTGCCAAACTCCACGTTAGTGTGTCTCGGAGGCATTCTAAACTTTGCACCTCAACTCTAGATAGCTCCGGAAAATACCTTTTTACAGTTCGCAACTTGTTACTTTTGAACAGTTCACAAAACAGTTATTTTTATCTGCGAATAAATAATTCCATATTTTTTCTTTGCTCGGAAATGGAAAAATTAACCTGCTAAAGCAGAAGGGAAATGAAACATTTTTTCCGATAAAGTTTTATTTATTTAGTTTAAAAGCTATTTCTTTTGTAACAAAACCTGTTTGGTTCTAAGTGGTTTCTTGAACTGGGAAGAAATTATAAAGGTTATTTGGAGTTATTACAACGAAGAGAATTTAACAAGTAGGTACCTAGACTATTTTATGGGTACTTGCTAAATGACGTTGCATATATTTTGAGTTTTATTGAAATAAAGTTCAATCTAAGTGCACCAGTGAAATGTAATGAAACTGAAAATTTTAGTGGAACAGCCACCAATTTCACTAAAACTAACTTATACGGATGACTAACTTTCTATTTAAACTTAACTTTTTATAAATACTAATTATGGACGGGAATCGAACCCACGACCCGTTGCGGGACAGGCCAACCGGCCCGTCAGAAATAAATGAAAGGTATAAAGCTCGTATTTCAAATGACCCTCTGCTTTCTTGAGTCCTGACGTCACTCCCAAAATCTCCTCTCAATGTAATCATGATATCTTGAGCTCCTCTAATTCAGTTGTCCCTTTTTAGATCCATCTAAGCGATAGTTCGGCTTTATCTGCTACTGTCCGACTAATTCAATGTTACTTCGCGACAGTAAACTGGTTAACGGTGATACAGTGCAGAGAAAGCAATCAGTAGGCCAACAAAGAGGTACTTTACTAGTTGCTGAATTAAGCTAATTGATTGCTTTGACGGCCACACTAAAGATGGGTTCGAATCACATTCAAGAAAAACATTTATGTAGGATTCGGTATAAAATGTAAAAAAAACTTTTAATAAAAGAAAGATTGCCATCTAGTTATCTAAATAGTATTCAAAGGATTTGGAGTGGAGTTAGGAGAAAAGTCCTTAGATATTCGACCGTATGCGATATTGACTCTACCACCGGTTCGGAATACACTTAAACTGAGAACACTCCGGCAAGAAACTCAGCAAGGCATTTGTTTTTAGCAGTGGATTTTTCTTACATTTATTTACATCTCCAGCATTATTATCACTACTATCAAAAGAAAAGATCTTTGTCTGGTTTTGAAAGTCCAAAGATTTTAAGAATCAGAAAACCAAGTTGCAGGTGGTTCTAACGAAACCGAAATTGGAGATAAAGGTTTTTAAACAGAGCCGGAGGTTGAAGAAAGATGTCATACTTAATTACAGTAGTTCAACAGAAAACTTATTTTTGGCATTGTCACGTCAAATATTAACAAATATACTGCTCTGAATATTGTTTAAACAACTCACAAGTTTAAGTAAAACGCTGCCACACAAAACTAACTGAGACTGACGTTAGTGTGAAAAGACTCCCCGGGTGACAAGTCAAAACTTAGCCACGTCGCAGTTACATCTTCGGTATAAACTTTGATTCAAGACAACGGAACCGAGTCAGTCGGTGGTGTAAAATGGAAATTTCTACCTTATGGAGTCAGAGTTAAAGCTCTTTAACTGCCTCTCTTGAGAATATCGGCATGTCACGTGATTTTTATCGGTCTCTTACGTCTTTCCACTAGGCTGGTCGTCTAGTAATGATGATGGATGATAGTCAAAATGTTTCTCGTCTAGGCCCCCTGGTCTGCATTTATTAATGATAATGCATACTGTTAATTCTGAATGTACTTGTATGTAAAAAAAGTTTTTAATGTCCATATTTTGATGAATAAATATATTTTCTTTCTTTGTTTCTTCTTTCTATATTTTTGTAATATACGTACTGTTTTTCCTCCTACTGTGTCCCTCTCAGTTAGGCCCTCCATACAGCCGCTAAATCACAATTGGCGGTTATAAATCTCGCAGCGAACAGATAAAGTATGTACGTGTGTCGCAGCCTAATGCCAGGCCATCTTCATTTCTCGGTTTATGGCCCACGCCCCACAGAAGTGAAGTTTTTCCCCACTCCTGTAATGTTATTAAACTTTTTCGTTTCATCGTAAATTGAAACGGTTTCGCCTTGGCCATTTCCGTTCCATTCCACGATTGATTGCGTTTCGATGTACTCACTTTTTTTTTTGATTAACTCATTTATTGGTGATAGATCCTTACACGGTGATCTGACAGCTTAGTTACCTGTTTTTTTAAAGATATGAGTAGCTGTTGTTAAATAATTATTATATAGGATGTCCGGTAATCCTATCTCCTCCTTACGTTTGTCGAAATACTTACCGAACATCGGCAAACAACATTTAAAAAAGAAAATTCACAAACCAGCCATCAGTAAAGATGTTGACTGGAAAAATATTTGAGCAAAATTCTGTGGAAGTGTCATAAAGCGCAGTGTAAATGGCGCTTCAAAAATTTGGGCAAAACGCCAAGTGTCCCACGCATACCATCTCGTCTAGACGAAGCGCAACCAGACCGTTTTATTGTGATAACTGTGTGTGAGAAACTACTAAACTGTTTTAATGCCATTAATAAACTATTCTTAGTGATGCTGCTCACCTAAAGATTTGGTTATCACATAGATGTATGTAAGTATGTATATTGAAGACTCTTCAAGCTTTTTATACTCTCACTAGCTGTCCCGCGCTTTTCCCGGGATAAAAAGTATCCTATTATGTTATTCCAGGATATGATCTACCTGTGTGCCAAGTTTCATTAAAATCCGTACGGCCATTTTTGCGTGAAAGAGTAATTATACATCCATGCATCCAAACTTTCACATTTATAATATTAGTGGGATTGGTTGATTGATTTTTGACAGAACGAAAACAATATTCTTATGGTTTTTCAAATTTATCTAAACCAGAGATAAATCAAAGTTTGGCCAAGCAAGATAACGAAGCTCTTATTAACCTTTTATTTAATTTAGTTTAGTTCTCATTTCCAAATAAACTCGAAATATTACAAGCTACATCATTACAGACAGAATTTATTCCATCGAATTACCAATCTGTGCCTCCATAAATCAGATCAGAGTAAAGGCAAACCTAATGATTGATGAAGCAGACCCAAAATAAATAAACTGTAGGCTGAAGAGAATAATTTTAAGAATGTGTAAGCATTGGAGGTGTAACCAACTATGGAATTCATAAAGAAGTGGTGACTGACTACCGTTGCATGTAGACTTTAGCAGCACCAAGGAGATTACCCATGTATTGCCGATCTTTTTACAATACCTAAATAGGAGGTAATTGACTGGAGAGCCAATGGGAGCCATGAGTGAGTGAACCGACAGAGTTTCAATTTGAGAGTAGGTGGTAAGGCGATAATTCTGATAGCTCAGTGGTAAGTGACGTCGGATACCGCGGCGAAGGTCGTGGGTTTGAATCCTTACAATAAGCTTGAGCTTTCGGTGAAGGAAAACATCGTGAGGAAACCACAGCACGGTGGTAGGGTACTTTGTAGTACTCGACTGGCTGGCTACCACCCTCAAGTTGAAAATCTGTCGTCAAGCACCTGTTGGTGTGTTCCGGCAATTGCACTTGAGAGCCAGTTCGCCTTTAAGGCATTGTAATAAGGTGTACAACACATTAGCAATCCCCTGGTATTGCCAATGTCTATAGGCGACGGTTGTCACTTACCATCAGGTGAACCGCCTGCCTCGTTGTCACTTGTGACATTAAAAAAAAATACCGATTTATATGAGGTTGGGTTTTTACCTCATGATTGTTATTGTTATTTTGAGTATTTGGAGCTTGTATTGTATTATATATATTATAAACTAACTATTCCCTGCGGCTTCACCCGCATTACCAAGGAATCCTTTAGAGGAGGGATTTTCAAAAACATTTCTTAGCGGATACCTGAGTAGGTACAGTACAATGAATGAATTTATCTGCCAAATTTCCAGTTTATAGCATTTATACTTTCTGAGATACAACCAATCAAACAAACTATCAAATCTTTCCTCTTTATAATATTAGTATAGACTAGAACAGTTGATGTAAGTCTCCGATGGAAACTTTGCGACAGATTTTCAATATGAGGTCGTGTTAGTAAGCTTACTATAAAGTTCTCTTCCACCCTGTTACCTCTACAGAAGTTCTCAGGTTACTGCAGTGCTGGCCCAAGGCAAGTTTTAGGGTAGAACAAGATCCAATTATGGCGCCTCCTTGCACCTTAAAGTCCGTACAAGCACATAAGTTATGTAACTTTGAAGATCTCGGCAACATGTTAAGTGTATGTATATCTAAATTTTGATTATTTTCAATTATTTGAAAAACGTTCAAAATATTTATTCCCTTTATGAACTTGGTTTGTCCGGATGTATTTAAAACAGTCCTGGTTTCCATAGTCCAATCTTATTCAAAACAACCAACTACCTGCCAATAAATCTTCTAAATTACTTATTTAAAATCTTAACGCAATATTTTGAAAAACTACTCTCAGCTCTTTGGGTTTTGTTGTCATTGATTTTGTGTTTAAGTCGGAGCAGACCGGATTGAAATGTTTTGCAACAAGGTCTCGTGAGCTACGCTAAAACAAACAGCATGATTTTTAGACTGTAGGAACATATATTTACAAATAGATATAGTTCGCAAGACTCTAGATAGATGGCGCTTCAATAATCTACATCGCGCTATCGAAGTTTTCTATGCTATCTGGATATATACAAGGTCCCCAGGCACGATGACGTATCCTGGCGGAAGATCTTCCCTTTTCAATGGAGGAGTCTAACACCTCGCTCCTCCATAAGACTTTTTAGCCTAGCTAAATAAAGTTAACTAGACTCGCAAGGAATTTCTAATCAATTGTTATGTTATTGTTTGATTGGTACGGCCGTCCCACTTAAGAACCAACCGGATAGCCAGTGATATTAGAAGGTGATAATGTAACTTTGTATTGGTGCAAGAATTTTTTATTTTTTTTATTTCACTAGTGACAACGAGGCAGGCGGGTCACCTGATGGTAAGTGAAAACCGTCGCCTATAGACATTGGCAATACCAGGGGATTGCTAATGTGTTATACACCTTATTACAATGCCATAAAGGCGAACTGGCTCTCAAGTGCAATTGCCGGAACACACCAACAGGTGCTTGGTGACAGATTTTCAACTTGAGGATGGTAGCCAGCCAGTCGAGTTCTACAAAGTACCCTACCACCGCGCTGTGGTTTCCTCACGATGTTTTCCTTCACCGAAATCTCAAGCTCATTGTAAGGATTCGAACCCACGACCTTCGCCGCGGTATCCGACGTCACTTACCACTGAGCTATCATCGCCTTAAAAGAGGATGAGAATAGAATCGGTGCCGTAGATTCCACAAATTACTATCTACAACCCAAAAAACAAATCTTAACCCTTTATAATTAGTAGGTAATAGAAGACTAATCAAGTTTTCTCACTGAGTACTGGTTCATCAATTTGTACAATATTCAACTGCCTATCTCGGAGTCTGGGCGTAAATCAATTTTCAATCAATTCAACAAATGAAGTAGACTTGACCTTTTTATTTAATTTCCATTCCTTCCAATAAATCTTTGAAGTAAACAGCCTTCGGTAGAACAAGATTATTCCATTAGAGATCAGCCTGGAGGTTTGAGACTTTCATGTTGGCTTTAAATTAGGTTGGTGATTCCTTTCTTTATTGACACTAGAGTTGCCAAGTGAGTCAATTGGTTCCAGATATCACTGGTTACCTGAGACTATTAATGGAGGTTTATTTACATGCTACAAAAAAAATGAATTCTAGGAATGATATAGGAACGTACGATTCCTAGGAAATGTATCGTGTCAATTTAGGAAATGTGTAAAATTATTCGTCTCTATCCTAGGCACGACAAAGCCTAGGAAATATTTTGTTCGGCTACATAATTTCTACGATGTTGGTCAAACAAATACCTACACAAAGAAAGACTAAAAAAAGGCTTTATTTATTCAAATGTATTATTTTCATGTTTCAAAACACTTGAAACGAAGATTTTATAATGAAAAAAGTGTTAATTGGGCGTATTTTCATTACTTGGTCATCGTTGAAGACTCGAATAGCAGTTTGCAAACTGTTTGAGAGTTTTTCATGAAAAAAAAAGAATTTCGTTTTCTTCCTAATTGAAGCGTGACATCCAATTAGGTTCTGATAAGAGATTTCTGAGAATAAGGCAATCACTTAGAAGTTTAATTAACATAAAGTTTTGGGTTCGATTGATTTAAAAAGTTAGTTTCTTTAAAACACGCTTTTTAAACTATAATATATCAATACTTTTATTAAACCTATGTATTTGAATACAGGCCGTTTCATTATTGAAAACCTCATCAAAACAAATCAATCTCTATCCATACTTAATATTATAAATGCGAAAGTGTGTCTGTCTATCTGTTAACTCTTCACGCTTAAACCGCTGAACCGATTTAGATGAAATTTGATATGGAGATAGATAGAACATTACCCTTGATAGATCACAGATAATATCTTGGAACAAAATATAGAGTATGTAATTTTAACCTACCTATATCTGTGCGAGTTTGTTATTTACTTAGTCAGTCATAATTAAATTCTATTTATTATTATTTTGCCGCCTTAACACGCAAATATTATCAGTGAGACTAGATAAATAAAATAATTAAATGTAATAGGTGTAAGTTGTTTTTGAATAGAACAATTGCTGAGTTTATTGCCGGCTCTTCTCAGCAAAAGCAATCTTCCGAACCGAGCATTAGAGTCTAGACTATTCAAAAGTGCTTGTAAAGGCCTATTTGAATAAAAAACTTCTGAATTTTAATTTTCCTACCATTATGTGCTTACTTTTGACCACATCACAATGGGCGAGCCAAAGAGTTACCCCTAAGTCTATGTATACTAGAAATAGTAAGATTGTGGTAGAAAAAAAAAATGTGTGCAAGATATCTTTTGCTATGTACTAAATATGCAACGGTCCCGAACCCACTACAATGCCGTCATGCCCTCGCCTGGCACTCATCTGGCACTTGTCTGGCACTCGTCTGGCACTCGACTGGCACTTGTGCCAGCGTGTGAAGTGCCCATTAAAGCCTTAGTCGCTATGAGTTATAGCTTTTTATTTTAGAAATATATTTTGTTTAACAGTTTATAGGAATGTCGTTTTTACGTCCCGAAGTTTTACTAGCTGGGAGATCTTTTCCGGATAAAAAAGTATCCTATGTTTTATTCTAGGATATGATCCTCTGTGCCAAGTTTCATTAAAATCCGTTCAGCCGTTTCGGTAGTGATTGGTGGCAAATATAACACACACACTATCTTTCACATTTGTAATATTACTTCGATTAGAAGAACTATTAAGACTGATAGGAAAGTAGGTCAGAGTCATACAAATTCTTAAGGAAATTTCAATAGTGCGATGTAGGATAACTGTCATCCGCTGTAGAACATCTGTCATTAGCTGTCAGACAGACTACTACACACACCAACGTTTAACATTTAAATTGTTCTTTTGTTCACAGATGGAAACTGAAACCTGAAACAAACAAATAAACAATAGTTATTCAAAACCACAAAAACCGTAAGCTAACAAGTTTTACACAAAAAATTAGCTGTTATTGAGAAGAAAGTGCAAAATTCACAACATACGAACCCTTAAAAAAATCAGTGAAAAATAATAGTTATTTAAATAACACGTTGTGTAAAAATAACGGTTAGTGACTTAAAAACTAAAGTGAATAAAATATCTGTTCCAAAATCCAAGTGACAGGTGAAATGTGGTGGTAGTGCGGTATTGATGGTGGTATCACGAATGCGGGCGGACGGCCTCCTCGGCCGGCAGGTCAATGACATCGCCGGTTATCTTCACGTTGTCTTTAGCACTTGGTAAGTACATTATTATAATTAAATTTAACCAAGAACAAACTATGGTAAGAAAACCTTAATTTATGAAGGTGCACAATTATATAACAAACTTCCAAGAGACTTAAAAGAAATTGAATCTATGTATAGCTTCAAAAAAACATTAAAACACCACATATTAAAAAAAATACAATAAAAAATCTTATGATCGATCATACCTGAACTAAGCCACTTCTAGTTATGCATAAGTTTTAAACATCTATGCTTCTTTTGTAGTGAAGGAAGTCGAGTGGCTGGTGTGACGAATTATTTTATAAACCTACCTCATTATTTTTATATTTTATTAATATTTACTATGATTTTGTATACTCATCATATTGTTTAACAGCTTAAAGCATGTAATATCTCACGGAAGTGAATTGTTATTGTAATTCTTGTGAGAAATAAAATATTCTTTAACCCGAAATTTAAGGGTTTATAACGATGAACGCACACTTATCCGAGCCGAACGCGTCGAACAAACGAATTTTACAATTCTTTATATGGAATTCTAAGAAAAATCGCACACTTATTCGTCCGATCCGGCGCGGATAATGAGTGTGCGAGGTTTCATAGGATTTCATACAAGTAATTCTAAAATTCGATTCTTTTGGCTCCTTCGCTTCCTTCGGCTCTGGTAAGTTTACGGCCTCGCAAAAGTTGTAACGAAGTTATAATAAGCAGAAATTATTAGCCTGTTTGCAGATATTCAAATTTTAATTGATTTATGTCGGAAATAAATAACATTTGATTATGCGTCGAGTGCGAGCCGAATTATCAAAATTTTAGAACTCATCTATATTCTTTTGTTTTATTTATTCATTTTATTATTGTTGTGCCATAAATAGGTGGTAAAAAAATTATGTAAGATTACCTAATTCATTAAAACGCGAGCTGACGCGTAGTTATTTTTATTAAACGAGTTCAAAAAAGGAGGAGGTTATATGTTCGACTGTATGTATGTATGTATGTCAGTCAAACTATTTATATTAAAAAAAAATTGTTTAATTAGGTACTTACGTAAAATAATAGGTTCTTGACAATAAACGACCATGTATCGATTATTACAGTATCACCACAGAGTTAGGAACTCCTCTGTTGGTTTACATAGCTTGTACTCAGTATCTTTTCTATTTAGAAACCGCGTCGATTGACATAAGCTACTTTGCGTGTATCTTACTCGTGAAAATACAGTTATTTTAGTAACTTTTTAGGTATTTAAATATTTAACAATTTTGCGTAATTTCCGAAAATTACAAATGAAGGAAAATAAAAGCATGTAATTTTAACTTTGAAGGACATTAAGACACTAAAATGTTTTTTCTACATCTTTTACTATAAAAAATTTGTGTCACGTCGTTTGTCCGCGACAAATTCCTAAACTCAAGAACCAATTTTCATAAAAGCACTCAGTGTGCAGTTTGGTCCAACTTGAGAGATAGGATTATATCCCGGGAAAATAAACGATCCCTCAAGAACGTGGGTTTTGTCACGATTCTTTAAAATGCACTTATTTTAAAAATGCGACAATCTAACGTGACCATAAACTTTTTAATAACTTAAGTTAGAAGTAACTCATTCCACACCAATGCCCAGCTCTGCAAGATTGCATAAACTCCACACTCAGCAACGATAAATGACCACATAAACGTATAAATTGCTAACTTCGCTCCCATCTTTATAAACTTTCATTTCATATGATGAAAACTGAAGTGCCTCTTGAAAGTACGAGTATGATGCAGTTTCATTTTACGCGATATTAATTTTTTGAGGGCACGTCAGTGTAAAAGTTTGTATGTTTTTTTTTGCTTTGGCAATCCATGCTAATATTATAAATGCGAAAGTGTGTCTGTCTCTTCACGCTCAAACCGCGGAACCAATTTAGATGTAATAATAAAATTCAAAGCTTTTTTTAAAGAGTAATTGCTGAGTTTATTGCCGGCTCTTCTTGTTTTTTTTTAATATTCGATAGGCTTGTGTTTGACCACAATCTCACCATGGTAAGTGATGATGTGGCCGAAGATGGTAAGCACACAAAGCCTAGATGGGAACTGGCTCTCAAGTGCAGCTGTCGGAACACACCGATAGGTGTTTGGCGACAGATTTCCAACTTGAGGGTGGTAGCCAGCCAGTCGGGTACTACAAAGTACCCTACCACCGTGCTATGGTTTCCTCACGATGTTTTCCTTCACCGAAAGCTCAAGCTCATTGTAGGATTCGAACCCACGACCTTCGCCGCGGCATTCGACGTCACTTACCACTGAGCTATCATCGCCTTAAAAAACACCCATTCGAACCGTGCATTAGAGTCTAACAATTCATAAACTGCCTATGAAGGCCTATTTGGATGAATAAACAATTGGATTTGGTTGGATAGATGTAATTTGGTATAGAGATAGATGGGATGAGAGATAAAATTATGTAAGAATGTATGTTTAGTCAGATTCCGTATCTATATCGTATACTAGCCTTCCCCCGAGGTTTCACCCGCGTTCCCGTCGGATCTTACGAGTATATTTTCCCGGGATAAAAATATAGCCTATGGCACTCACAAATAACGTGGCTTTTTATTGGTAAAAGAATTTTCAAAATCGGTTCAGCAAATTCAGAGATTACCCCCTACAACCTCACAAACTCACAAACTTTACCTCTTTATAATATTAGTAGGTATAGTAGGTAACCCCCCGTGTTTTCACGAATCTGCCTGAAAAATATCAAGTTTTTGCATTTATACCACAGTAGAAATATCTTTGTACTGTGTTTATACTTTCTGAGATTTCGTGATTAATCAGCGAAGGGTATTTCGCTTTTATATAGATTTTGGAGTAGGATGACCGAGTGTTAAGAACTTGCCAGGGTTTATAACCTTCATCAATAGACCTTGTTGGGAATAGCGTAAACCACATCAAAACCCAAGTAGTGGTTCCCAAGTTATAAACGTAATTGATATACATAAATACGTAGGTAGATAAAGGTTGTATAGTAAATTTAGTATTTGATGTACTTAAGGGACTTTGTTAAATAATGTAGTTTAGGTCTAAGAATGGAATACGTTTCTTAAATTATAAACCTACTAGTTTTTCGCCCCGCGTTCCCATGGGATCTTATCTTTTCCCGGGATAAAAAATATAGCCTATGACACTCACAAATAACGTGGCTTTCTATTGGGAAAATAATTTTCGAAATCGGTTCAGTAGATCTAGAGATTACCCCCTACACACATAAACTCACAAAATTACCTCTTTATACATTTTATAGTATAGATAATTTATATTAGAAGACTAGCTGTCTCCGCGGTTTCACTCGCGTTCCTGAGGAAACCTTTTAGGGGGTTGAATTATCAAAAATCATTTCTTAGTACCTAGGCGTTATGAGTTATTTACCTGCCTTTAAAATTTGCAGCATTTATACTTTCCGAGATTTAGAGATTAATCATTTCTATATGTTACCGGCCAGACCCGATTTCAGGACAAACTTTTTTCCTATCGACTCGCTCACAGTCTCTTTCTATTCAAAATCGACATGGCTTGATTAGGTTAAAAGTGTAAAGTGTGTAGTTACGGCGTTAACTTTGTTGTTATTTTTTTATGTTTATCAATTCTAAGATTATGAGTGAACAAAGATGAAGCGACCGTATAGGAAGAACTAGTTTAGCCTAGGCAATTCTAGTTTGTCCTGAAATCTGGTTTGGCCGGTAACATACACATTTGTTTTCTGTCCATTAAAATTTTTTTTTTTTTTTATTCTCAACGTAGGTATTTTATTTTTTCTTTCTTACCTACGTAGCACTTGGCAATAACGTCACAATGACTGAGATAGCAATGGTAAGGCGTGCCGTAATAAATTTAAGCCAAGCATTAACGCTGTGTAAGCTATTTAAGGCTATTATCTGGATTTTTACTCTTAGCGGGTATCCGAGGCGTGGCCGACAGCCATTTGTAATTGTAACGATCTATTCCAACATTTATATTGCCTGCAGCGTTATGGAGTAGTGAGCGAAGTTTATTTATTATATATACTAGCTTTCCACCCCGCGGTTTCACCCGCGATCCCGTTTCACCATACAAACTTTGGACCCCCGTTTCACCTGGAAAATCTTTTCTTTTTTTTTTGTTGCTGGCAATCATCCTTTTAGGATATTTCTGCTAATGTCAAAGCATTTGAAATGGTCTTGGTTTTACATTTTTTTATTACATAAGTTTTTGTACTTTTAGTCAATACAAAGTCTTTCAGTCGCATACATTTATTCGGTTTTCTTTTATGTTATAGTCACATTCTCAAACTCACTGTAATGTCCAGTCCTCGTCCATACATGTCCAGTCAAGCTTTAGTGAAATTGGCGGTTGTTCCACTAAAACATTCACGGACTTTTTGGGACAACCTGGAATGTCACGATACACGCTTTCATTTCATTTCACTTCACTTGTGCACTTAGATTGATCATTATTGGATAAAACACCACCGAAATTATTCAATAATACTCAAAATACACGAATTTAATGAAAATAAAACGAAAACGCAACGTCACTCTGCAAGTTCCCGCCAAAAAAGTCAAAAATCTTTTTTTTCTTTTCAGCGCAATCCGTTCAGTGGTTTGAGATGTGTGTTGATAGATCAGTCAGTCAGTCAGTATCGATTGCCTTTTATATTATACAAGATGATGTTAGCCTCCACTCGCATTTTTGAGGTCTCCTTTATTTTTGGTAGAAGGCTGCTTTATGGTAATTTTGTCAATATAAAACGATGTATAAAAACGATTACCAGTTCTAAATAGAATAAAATATACTGTCACTCAAATAATAAATGTAAAAACAAATGAATCTCCTCAATATAATGTTTTGAATTTAGAATATCATAATAGTTCTTGTAAAAAAAAGTAAAACATGTTTATTTTTTATTCGAACTGGCTGGCTACTACGTCTTCGTAACTTATCCTCTTTTGATATTTATTATTTATGTGATTTATGTCGACGTTTTTAACTTTATTACGCCATTGTGGCTGGCTGAATGAATCCCAATGAAACTTTGCACATACTTAATTCCTATTCTAGAATGTTTTTTTTTATATTAGATACTCGACTCAAAACCATAGACAGTAAATAATAATAATTAATTTAAAAGGAAAAATATGTGACGCAACCGTTTTCACTTGAAATAAACTGAAATTATAAAATCCATTTTAAATTGCTTAATTAATTAATTGATAATAATTGCCGCCAAAAGCAAACTGAAAAATGCTTCAGAGGTTGTTCACGATTTATGAATAGACCAATCAAGCAATAATATTCATTAAAATTTAAATGATTGTTTTCCATTACAATAAATAATTAGGAGGTCAGTATTTGATTCGATCGAGCGAGTGGTATCCCTGGATCATATTTCATAAAACTGACTTTTTGGCGGGAACTTGCGAAGTGACGTTGTGGTTTCGTTTTATTTTCATTTAATTGGTGTATTTTGAGTTTTATTGAATAATGTCGGTGGTGTTTTGTCCAATAAAGATCAATCTAAGTGCACAAGTGAAGTGAAGTGAAGTGAAATGAATGCGTGTATCGTGACTTTTTAGGTTGTCCCAAAAAGTCCGTGAATGTTTGGAGGAACAACCGCCATTTTAACTAAAGCCTGACTGGACATGTACAGACGAGGACTAGACATTACAGAGAATGTGAGAATGTGACTATAGGTAACATAAAATAAGAAAATGTATGCGACTTTGTATCTATGTTCATGACTTAAAATAATTTAAAAAAACATACACCTATAATGAACTGACAATTATCAAACAAATATTGTCAATTCGTCAGTCAAAATAACAAATTGATTCACGAATCAACGGCTCACCCGCGGTTTCACCTGTGTTCCAAAGGGATCTTACATTTTCTCACGGATAAAAAGGACAATCCTGAAAAAAAACATAGGATATGTTTTATATATAGGATATATCTACATGTGTGCTAAGTTTCATAAAAATCCCTTTAGCCGTTTTTACGATATTGAGGAACAAACATCCAAACATACAAACTTATTTATAAACTTGCACTTTTATATCTTTTTTTTTTGCACAGTAAACTGGGTACTTACTTTGTAGTGCTCGACTGACTGGCTACCACCCTCAAGATGTAAGTCTGTCGCCAAGCACCTGTTGTGTTCCGGCAGTTGTACTTAAGAACCAGCCTTAAAGGCATTGTAATAAGGTGTACAACACATTGGCAAACTGGTTAGAATTGCTAATGTGTAAGGCGACGGTATTCACTTACCATCAGGTGACCCATCTGCCTAGTTACAAGCAGGCTAGCGTCTCCTGGTAGTGATTGACTACCGTCACCTATAGACATTAGCAATACCAGAGGGATTGCCGACCATGCCTAGAGTTTAAGAATACACCGATAGGTTCTTGGTGACAGATTTTCTACTTATTTTATTCTGGATATGCTTGTGTTAGGTAGTAAGCACACAAAGCCTAGATGGGAACTGGCTCTCAATTGCAGCTGTCGGAACACACCGATAGGTGCTTGGCAACAGATTTTCAACTTGAGGATGGTAGCCAGCCAGTCAGGTACTACAAAGTACCCTACCACCGTGCTATGGTTTCCTCTCGATGTTTTCCTTCATCGGAAGCTCATGCTCATTGTAGGATTCAAACCTTCGCCGCGGTATCCGACGTCACTAACCACTGAGCTATCATTTCCTTACTTGAGGATTACCAGGGTAGTACCTCCGAGCTATGGTTTTGAACCCACGACCTCACGGTATCTAATATCACTACCACTGAGGTATCATTGCTTAAAAACTAATTGCATTTTAAACTACGAACAAAATAAATACTCTAAAATTTGAACGGAACCCTCTATACTAAATATCGGCGTCATCTTAACTCATATTTGAACAGACAATTTCTCAGAGACGACAAATAAATGGCTTTAAGTGAAATAGGTATCGTCTGCAGAATATTCTCGACATCCGAGCCCGTGCTGTGAATGATTGATCGCTTATTGAGTGCCGACGGTACAGTCAGTAGAATAAGTGAGTTAATAAATTATATACGCCTTAAAACATTAATAATATCGGCGGCGGCGGCGTTTTGTCCAATAAAGTTAATCTAAGTCCACAGTGAAGTGAAATTAAATGAATACTTATATCGTGACTTTTCAGATGTCACAAAAAGTCATTAAAAAGTTTTTGTGAAACGCCCACCAATTTCACTAAAATCTGACTTGACTTGTACGGACAATCTCTACTATGAATGTAACATAACGAGACTATAACATAAAAGAAGAATAATACTAACATGACATTGGCAGTAATGTCCTAAACGATTGCCAGCAAATAAAAGAAAAAAAGTTAAAATCAGCGCCATCTATTAAAAATATTGCAAGCTACTTTATCGGTATCGAATCTGTCAAGAGGCCGTTGATGCGTCACGTTTTAGAGATACCTCAATCAGAATGGAAGAAGTGCTTTGAAAATTAGTTCCAAAGAATGCATAAGTGCGAATATTTTGAAAAGCAATAAAACCATAATAAATGCTATAATGTTTGTTTCTATTTGTTAATCTGTTTACATAAATAGCAGCCGTAAAATACACAATGTAATCAAAATATAATGTAACGTTGTCATTAATCTACTTATCGATAAATCGATCTTTAATTTACTTTGGCAGTGTATTCAATTACAATCACTCATGGAATAATTTAATTTCGGGTGACTGTATTTGAATATAAATTTTCGAATTAGCTACAATAATGGCTGGGCCGTAATGGCCTTATGTTTAGTAATTATTCTAAATGTGAAGGCATGTTTAATTGTTCTGATCTATTAACCAACTACCTATAGATAGGTACTTAAAGATATATTTAGGACATTTTTCACACGACTATATCTGATCTACTAAGCAGGGTTTGATCTGGAGAAAACTGCTATCTGATATACCTACAACTTTTTTTAAAAATAAATATTTACAATAAAATATAACGATACTGGACTTAACAATTTTCTAAGGCGATGATAGCTCAGTGGTAAGTGACGTCGAATACCGCGACGAAGGTCGTGGGTTCGAATCCTTACAATGGGCTTGAGCTTTCGGTGAAGGAAAACATCGTGAGGAAACCACAGCACGGTGGTAGGGTACTATGTGGTACTCGACTGGCTGGCTACCACCCTCAAGTTGAAAATCTGTCTCCAAGCACCTGTTGGTGTGTTCCGGCAATTGCACTTGAGAGCCAGTTCGCCTTTAAGGCGTTGTAATAAGGTGTACTACAACACGTTGGCAGTCCCCCTGGTATTGCTAATGTCTATAGGCGACGGTAGTCACTTACCATCAGGTGACCCGCCTGCCTCGTTGTCACTAGTGACATAAAAAAAAATAAAAAAAAGATTTGTACGTAATGAAATTGCGAAGTTTTTTTTTACTTAAGTATTTTTTTAAACAACAAGAAACAATTATGTCCAAAGTCGACAACTCCAAATATCTACCAAATATAACTGGGAAGGCTTCAGTGATGAACATTATAAACCAATATATTAACTTACTTATATATGTGTTGGTCCGTAATGAACTCCGAAACTACTAATCCGATCGTTCAAAATATTGGCGCACAAATAGATTATTTCCTGAAATAAAAGATAGATAGATCACTGAATAATAAATACTACATACTTGAAATTTGGCAGGTAGATTACCTAATAACCGAGTGTAGTTTCCTGGGAAAAGATTCTTGAAAATTCAGTCCGTAATGATCATCCCTTCCCTTGGGAACACGGATAAAATTGCGAGGGACTTTATAATTATATATGCTTAAGTTTATTGGTTTGTCAATTTTTACATATCAACGGTAGGATGTAAGTTTTGCATGAGTGTATGAGCGTCAAAGGCTACTTTTAATACCGAGAAAGCTGACAAAACCGCACAACTAAACTTAGTATATAACAAAATAAACTATAACTTGATGCCACAAAGAAAACATTATTTTATTAAAACAATATCCTCGAGCGATAGATTTCGCATGACAAAGGTGTGCTCTAATTAAGTTTACTTTAGTACTTCATAAGCACACGAAGATAAACAAGTAAAAAATAAACCACAAAAAAGATACAGAAGCACAAAGGAACTGCTTATTTCTAATAGAATTACTTCGAATAGCCTTGCGACTGAGAAATTCAGTGGTAGTGACGTCGGATACCGCGGCGAAGGGCGTGGGTTCGTATCCTAAAATGAGCTTGAACTTTCGGTGAAGGAAAACATCGTGAGTAAATCATAGCACGATGCTAGAGCACTTTGTAGCACTCGACGGGCTGGCACCTTCAAGTTGAAAATCTGTCGCCAAGCGCCTATCGGTGTGTTCCGACAGCTGAATTTGAAGTGTAGGCTTTGTGTGCTTACCACTTTCGGCTACATCATTACTTACCATGGTGAGATTGCGGTCAAAAACAAGCTTATCTTAAAGTAAAAAAAAAAATTATATACCACGTTTTTTGAAATGTTTTTTTTTCTAGATTAAAAAATGATTCCATTTATTATTTTTTTTGGGGTTGGCTTTTGAATCCAAGCGCAGGAATTGGGAGTTAGTAAGGATTGTAATTTGTAGAGATTGGTTCCCTCTTTCATTTGTGATATATCTCGGCCCGCGGCGATGCTTGGTTTTTTTTATCATTATTTTAGTGTGCGTGAAAAGGAACGTAATTTTGTTCCCCGAAAAAGAGTTTTTGATTGATTCGTTAACTTTGATTTATTTTCAAATAGATGTGACTGCAGTTAAATAAAATATTATGCAAATAATGAAATTATTACGATTAAAAATAAGATTTGTCGTAAATAAATATTTGTTAACTCGTATTCAAAAAAAAAGTTTTTTTTTTATTGTGAAAAACGAAACGATAAATGTTGCTAACTTTTGACAGCTTTATCATATTAATCAAGTTATCATTTCTATTCAGAATCAACATGGCTTGATTAGGTTAGAAGTGTACGGCGATCCTTCGCTGCGCTTCACGATCGCCGTCCAATTCGTGGTTATTTTTTTTTCATCTACCAGGTAAATATTGAGCATTTCATCAAACTTAACCTCAAAAATCAAAATTGAATTTCTCGAAAACTATACATCACCGCAGCGCAGGAGTGGTATCAAAAGTTACTCCTTCTCCCTCCCCCCTCCACCCCTCCAAACCTTATGCTCCAACTCCTGCGCTTGGATTCAAAATATTTCTTTAGATAATATAAGTTTTTTTTAGATATTAACGGGTCCGATGGCTTGGTATAATAATTTTTCAAAAAATCAAATTCGCAGTTTTAGTTTTCATCAAAATCGGTCTCGAACCTTCTTTGAGTATTTTCTGTTGAGATAAATTTGAATCCTTTGAGTTATTAGATACCTACTATTGAAAATACCTTCATTGTAACTATATTCTAAGCTATTCTCTGAGGACCAACAAATTCTCCTACAACTTTGATGTATTTGCCTAAGTTTCTCGATTCCAAGAATATGATTGTTCGCTTCAATCCGATTGTCTATTGATTTGATTGCTTCTGTCGGTCCGTACGGAATTCTATACTCAAATATAACTATGCTAGTTTGAATCCAATAGACTATTAGGTTTTGCTCCGCGGCTTTTTTTAATGGTTTTTGGTTTTGTATCTAAACCTTTAAGCCATTTCTTTATTTATATTCTTCTTTTATGTTATAGTAACGTTATATTGTCACATTCACTTAGTCCTCATCCATACAAGTCCGGTCAGGTTTTAGTGAAATTGGCGGCTGTACCACTAAAACTTTTCACGGACTTTTGGGACAACCTGAAAAGTCATGATACACGCTTTAATTTCATTTGACTTTAATTGTGCACTTAGATTGATCTTTGTTCAATAACATAATTCAATGAAACTCAAAATACACGAATTTAATAAAAATAAAACGAAAACGCAACGTCACTTCGCAAGTTCCCGCCAAATAGTCCCCCCATAGTTTTATCTGCGAATTCTCACAGAACAAATAAAAAAGGTAGAAAGAGCGTAGGTACGTAAACAATAGACTCCAATGAAGTGAAGCAACGTACCCGAAGTTGTGTGCGTGATCTGCACGTTCGTTATCCCGCGTCACTCGCGTCGCACAGGAACGCATCGGCTTCCTTTACTGTGCGACTACCTTTTTCATTTGGTCTGAGCGAATTCTAGCAAAAAAAGTGAACGGAAATAAATAATAATTAATTTATTCCATAGACGGCGGTGACCACTTACCATCAGGTGGACCGTCTGACTGCTTGTCAAACAGTTGAAATCAACAAACAAAGTTACAGAGTCAGTAACATTATAAGAACATTTTCAAGCTATACCTACAGACGATTTCTCCATCATTAGGGTAGATTAAAATGCATGAAAAATATCGATGTTTTTCAACAGCGATTGGTAACATTATTTAGGCCTAAGGGCAGTTCTGACTCCGTCACAATTTCACGATGGTCCCGGTTTATGCAACGTGCGAGCTGCCTACCAATTGCTGGGATAGTGTTGGGAAAATTTTATTAACCTATCGATAATCGTCAAAGTTTTATTAGCGTAAAAAAACTTAAATAATTATGTAATGTAATCAAGCAGTAGGCATTTATTGGGTTCGGTAAGTATAAGTAGCTGAATAAATCAAATGTACCTATAAAATAATATGTAACTACCTAAATTATATTTTTTTTAGATACATATTAACAAAACACCTGTTTACGATGGATATATCGATAGTAAAAAACCTTGTAGTGTATACAAGGTTTTTTTGTAAATTGGATTTGTAATGCAGTCATTGAAAAGAAAAAGATCCCGCGGTTTCACATTTAATCATAGATAATATACATTATAATAAGATAGATAAAATATGATCAAAAAACTACGTAAAGCTTCTTTTTCGAATTTTATCAGCATTTTGTAATTTTCAATACAAACTTATTCCGAAGTAGGTAAGTAAAATTTCTGCGGAAAGTTATTTTTATAGATTCATCTGTCTCATAACTATCGACATTTTAACCACACTAGCGAATTTGAAAAAGGGATTGCGTCGGAATTTTGTGCTGCAAGGATTATTCTTTTGACTAGTAGGACCTACCTTTACTGTACGTTTTTTAGTTTTAATGAAACTCACCTGAGAAGAGTTTTAATTAGTGCTCTGTTTTAGTTTATATAAAAATTGTTTCAAGTTTTTTTCCACTTTTACTTTATTTAGCACTTACTGTCCTCCGCGGGTTGTGGGATCTTATCTTTTCCCTGAGTAACATAAGCTATAAAAATATAGCTTATGTTACTCAGGGATAATGTAGCTTTCAAATGGTGAAAGAATTTTTTAAATCGGTTGAGTAGTTTTTTAGTTAAATCGTAACAAAAGAACAAGCAAAATATCAAATCTTTCATCTTAATTTAGGTGAGAATTATGAACTACATCTGTACCATTGAGTCTTCTATTTATAAATAGGCAAAGACAAAACAATTGTGTATCTTTTTCTCTTCGGTTTGTCAACGGATTTCCTTTTTTTGTATGCTATTAACAAGTTTGAGTAAAGAGATCAATAAAAAAAAGAAACAGTTTTTTTCCACCTTTATATCAATTCATATTTGATTTTCTGAAAAATATAAATAATAAATAATAAAATATCGACCATTGGGCCACACTAGTAGTATATTATAACCATGTAAAAAACATCGTATTTTGATAAAACATTACCTTTTATTTAACATTATCAAATTATCCGTAAGCTATTTTCCATCCATTAAACTCTATGGCTGAAACTTAACATATCATAAAGGCTTTTACATGTTAAATAGATGATCTAAACAGCGTCCGTGTGGCAGGCCTTAGAATGACTGTACAGTCCGATACGGGAGCGACAGTAGCATCCGCATTTTTGGCATCTAAACTGAGGGTCGTTTGATGGCTGAGTTGGTTTTTTTTTATACCACTAGTTGGCAAACAAGCTTACGGCCCACGGCCGTACTTAGCTTAGCTTACGGTAAGCGGTTACCGTAGCCTATGGACGCTTGCAACACCAGAGGCGTCACGAGCGCGTTGCCGACCTTGCATACACCTTCTGACTCCTCTTTTGAAGAACACCATGCTGTAGTCTCTAGGGAACACCTCTACATGGAGCTCATTCCACAACCTGATCGTGCGCCAATTTGGTTGTAAGGTGTGAGGATGAACGGGTCGAGGATGTCGACGGCGGGCGGTGTGATGGTAGAAAGTTGCCGTGGGCATCATATCAAACAATTCCTCTGAACCCTGCCCATTGTGAAGCTACTCTCATACTTTTGTGTCTCTTCTTACGTTTGTTTGCTAAATTCTGAAACTAACCTATCATGGTTTAACTTAAATAAACACACAGAACTTAACGAAATCATTTCTAAAATATCCATCAAGAGTATTAAATAAAAACTTTCAAGAAATGCAGAAATGTATCACCATATATCTGCAGAAGCGCTGACATTATTTATAACAACTCCTACTGCTACGGACGGAAAGTGGAAAACTTGGCCAAATTGCATTTTCGTTTACCTTCAAGGCATTACGCTCTTTTGACTTTATTTTTCTGCAAAGAAGAGTTTTATGGCAACCTACTAAAATCATTTCGAAAGTTACATGTTCGGATGTTTATAAATTACGCATAAACAACTGAATGTATTATTTTTTAAGGTTCCGTACCCAAAGTGTAAAAACGGGACCCTATTACTAAGACTTCGCTGTCTGTCCGTCCATCTTTCTGTCACCAGGCTGTATCTGAAGAACCGCGATAGCTAGACAGTTGAAACTTTCACAGATGATGTATTTTTGTTGCCGCTATAACAAGAAAAACTTAAAACAGAATAAAATTAATATTTAAGGTGGCTCCCATACAACAAACGTGATTTTTTTGCCATTTTTACGGAACCCTTCGTGCGCGAGTCCAACTCGCACTTGGCTTATACTAAGTACAAGTGAAAACAAGGCATGCTGGTCACCTGACGGTAAGTGACTAATGTCGCCTATAGACGTTAGCAATACCAATTATATTAGTGGCTTTCTATTGGTAAACGAATTTTCAAAAGCCACAAACTTTACCAGCCACAAACCTCACAAAGCCACAAACTTTACCTCTTTATAATATTAATACCTATAGAGATAGATAATATGTATATTCAAGGCCAGAGTGAATAGGCCCCTTCTGGGCAAGCGTGCTCCAGCTTAGGCCTCGTCTTCGTCCTTCATGGAGGAGTCGGTGGCCAAACGCAAGCCCATAAAATGTAAAAAAAAAAAAATTACGGTTACTATCCAGCCTGATTCTCATACCACAGCAATTTACTACTACCTGATGTAATATTATAAGGATTATCCGTAAACCACGCCAAGCCTATAAGGGTCATGATTGAGTGTTATGTGATCGGCCAATGGCGGATATGCTCTATATTAGGTAATTGCTTATATCTATTATAGTAATTGTTTCATTTTATATTGAAAAGGCCTTCACTAGTAAGGAAATTATATGATAGTGCAGTAGAATTAAGTATCGAACGAGTAATGTTACCAGCTACTTTTGAAAAAAATCCTCCCGATAATCGAGTAGTACAGTAATTGTAGAACAGTCGAATAGGGAATATGCACGTTTTTTTTAATTGTTTTAAAGGTTTCTACGGGTTATTAAATTACCAAAAAAAATTATAACTCATCCAAAATCTTAACCTCAAAAAAAATATTAAAAGCACTATCATTTTCGGGTGATTCAAACGCAGCCATTATGGCGCGCATATTTTGTGATGTGAGATTAGACGAGTTCGATGTCAAAAATGAAGTGTTTGGTTCACAAAGTTACTAAAATCAGTTTATTACCATGGAAAATCACAGAAAACTTTTAAATTATAGTAAATTTAAGCGGTTGCATACTCTGTGGTCGAGTGTAAAAGTGACGTCACGATTTTTTCACGGGGCGTATTGGAAATTTGCGAGGGAATTTAAAAACAGACACTTTTTGATGATTAAATTGAGCTATTAAATAATGAAAAAATTTGATATTACAATATTTACAATATTTTCCTAGATGGAAACAGGTGCTTGGCAACAGATTTTGTAGTGTAGACAGTGTGGTAGCCAGCCAGTCGAGTACTACGAAGTACCCTACCACCGTTCTATGGTTTCCTCACGATATTTTCCTTCACCGAAAGCTCAAGCACATTGTAGTCACTGCCACTGAGCTCTGTATTGTAACAGCAAAGCGATATAAAGTAATATATTACAAAAATACCTAAAAACAAATTACCAAATACTTGTAACCGTTCGGTACACGTGTACTTAATATAGCTAAAGGTGTTTTTAATAAAACGCCGGCGGCACTGGCATGCAGCCAGGGGTGCCAGCTGTCTCCTTACTAATGCATAATAAAAAACATGGCATGCCTGGAGATCGTAATAAAGCTTCGCCTTGGAAAACAAGAGGTTTATAGGTTAGGTCCGTAGAAGGTTGTGTGTGTGTTTACTTCATGTGAGTATGTAGGGATTTGGGCACTTTCGGAAACAGTTATTTAGCGTGATAGGGTTGTGGTCGTTCATTATAATTATCATTATATTAATATCTACGTGAATAAAAAACTTTGTACCTCTTTTGACTTCCTTGTGATCTGACTGAATCAGTTGTTTTGGAGATTACTGCATCTAAAGAAACACACTTTATACAATGGAAAATTTTAATAGGTATGCCAAATCTGTTGAAAGTCTGTTACAAACTTACGATAAAATCGAGTCCGCTAACAGTCACGTGACCGCATGTGACGTCAGTTTGCAACGCTCCGCTATGAGAGAGTGTTGTGAGATGACGTTACACCGTCACACGAGTACGAGTCCGCATCGCACGTTTACTTCTATAAATCGGAAACTAATTGACGTATCGAAGTAATTCTTTCACTTGTATTTTTTATTTTTGACAGAGAATATGGAGAGCTAATATTCAAAATTTGTTAACATTCTTCATTCTAGTTTTCCGCCCCGTGGTTTCACCCTTGTCCCCGAGGAATCTTTTCTTTTCCCGGTATAAAAATATTGTTTTATTCCATGATATCCTGGAATAAAACAATATTTTTATACCGGGACTACCTGTGTGCCAAGTTTCATCAAAATCCGTTCAGCCGTTTTTGCATGAAAGATTAAAAAACATCTTCACACAAAATATACTTTCACATTTTAAAATTTTAGAAGGATTGCGAAGAATTGCGTGGCGCTTTCAATGTGACCTCTCCTTTATATCTATCTTTACTTAGGAATTTTATCTTTCAAGCTTTGTTTGTGAAATATTCAAAACTAAATTATTAATAACTCTTGTACAGTTTATATTTTGCACAAATATTACATGTTTATTTTGATAGATAATAATTTTATTTCCAAATAGCAAATATTATTTTGAGATATGTATTAAAATATTTACAATTAATCGGCGGGCTTTCATTATTGAAAGCAAATATTTTATATTGTTATAATTTCTATGACAGTGTAAACGGTGTTATAATTTATGTAAATTTATTACTTAGTTAAAATAAAAATATTTATGTCAAACTATATAAATAAACTAGCGTAACCAACAAACGTAGTCCTGTGCCCCTAGCATGAGTTGGCACCAAAAACACACATCAGACGCTAGCGGAGAAACGCGCATCGAATAGTTTTTGGTTAAACTTGTTCCTACACGCTAGTAACTAACGTTTTATATCCATTGCTTTTAGAATATCGGTACCGTGAGTCACAAATTTGACAGATGTCATCGAGAAATACCGTCTCGATTATAGTTAAGTAACTCACGAGCATATTGAAGCGTGAGATCTTCGATCGTATAGTTTACGTAGTATTTATATACCTACTCTTTGTAGTTTATAATGAAAGTTTATAAAATTTGAGTGTTATTTTGTTGTACTTGTAATGAGTTTACTTAACAAAGATATATTTGACTTTGAGTTTGAGTTGAAATAATGTGGGCAATAAGTTATTTAGCATATTTTAGTTTGGAAATTCACTTGAACATATCAGTGTGGTTTATAGGCCGTGATATTATTGAGAACAATTACATAAAGGAATAAATACTTAGGTACTATTACTTACATACAATTTTAATCCTAAGCCACATTTCTCAACTATAAGCATCCACTTGAAACATTCACAGACAAACACATGTTTCTATAAAAAAAAACTACTTATTTAAAGTACATTATGTATTATTTATTTACAAACGTATTGTTTATAAACACACACCACAGCACACACACACACATGCGCACGACCTAGTGCGCACGACCGACTGACTGACGACGGGGCGTGCAGCGCAGCGAGCAAGCGGGACGACGCGACGCTCCGTCTCACTGGCTCACTACACGGTGACGGTATACAACCATATCAATTTAAAAATCACTAAGAATAAAAGCAAATGAGCATTCGTCTATGACGTTTTCAATTAGCAGGGTTATAACTGAATACTTAGATTTTTTGGGAGTATATAACTTACTCTGCCTTTACAGTATAGTTAGAAAGAGGCAGCATTATTCGGTGTGAAGTAAGAAACGTTGCTCGATGTGAGCAAACACTAGAGTGTACGTAAACCATCACTTGACTCATGGTGCGTACTACCAATTTTAGTTCTTTACGTGACCGCTAGTGGCGCTGTGCACATTTTCCATACAAATATTTTACGCAGTCGTGAGCGTGTGCGGTTTTTGTAAAGTCATGGTAGACGTACTGTGTTGAAAAAAATACCGGTCAAGTGTGAGTCGGACTCGCGGACCTAGGGTTCCGTACAACTTTTGTAGTTTTTAAAAAGAATCTTTGCTTAGTATTTGTTGTTATAGCGGCAACAGAAATACATCATCTGTGAAAATATCATCTGTCTAACTAGACAGACAAGACGGACGGACAGTAGACTCAGTAAAATAAATTTTAATTTAAAACATCAAAACACAAAAATAGCGTTGCAGTTGTTTAGGAGTTAAATGACAAACACGTACCTACAGATGATTTATATACTAGTTGTCCCCCGCGGATTCACCCGCACACCCGAGGGATCTGTCCCCCGCGGATTCACCCGCACAACCGAGGGATCTGTCCCCCGCGGATTCACCCGCACACCCGACGGATCTGTCCCCCGCGGATTCACCCGCACACCCGACGGATCTGTCCCCCGCGGATTCACCCGCACACCCGAGGGCTCTTTTCTTTTGCCGGGATAAAAAGTATCTTGTCTCTTATTCAGGGATGTAATCTATTTGTGTTCTTAGTTTCATCAAGATCGCATCATCATCAGGATTATACGCATAGGTACTTGTACCTGCTGAAACACAATAGTTTTATATTTGATACTAGCTGTGCCCCGCGGTTTCATCCGCATTTCTTTGGGATATTTTCATTTTTCGGGTTAATATATAGCCTGTGACACTCACAAATAACGTGGCTTTCTATTGGTAAAATAATTTTCAAAATCGGTTCAGTAGATTACCCCCTACAACCTCACAAACTTTACCTCTATTAATATTAGTATAGATTGTAGAGATCAACATTCTGTAAATTGTGAATATTTAAATGCTTTAACGCCTTAGACTTATTCCCGGAATAATAATTCCCTGAATAAAGGGAGTACATAAAGGGTCATGTGTTATTACTCTAAAGGCTCTTTCACATTGTCGTGCACTATAACACTTCTAGCAAAGTTCCTGTTTTAAGTAATAGTGACACTTTTACTAAGGTCATTTTTGTATATTTGGTGACCCGCCTATCTATCACCTCCACTTACCGGACACCCTGTACATAAAGCTGTAGTCTTTGCCCCGACGCATGTTGCACGGTGGTAGGGTACTTTGTAGTACCCGACTGGCTGGCTACCACCCTCAAGTTGAAAATCTGTCGCCAAGCACCTGTTAGTGTGTTCCGGCAATTGCACTTGAGAGCCAGTTCCCATCTAGGCTTTGTGTGCTTACCACCTTCGGTCACATCATCACTTACCATTGTGAGATTGTAGTCAAACAAAAGCCTATCCAGAATAAAAAAAAGTGTGAAGTACTGATTTGACAGCTTAACCTTGTCTTCCAAATGACATTAGAACTGAGCGGCGCTTAAATGTCGAAACCAGGATTCTGATGCTCTTTAAGCCACAGCAAATATGGCTGTTAGTTTACCATCTAAATGTTTAGTGCAATAGCACTTGAATGGGCGGGGGACGTCATGCTGGCAGTGTGTCTGAACCCTTACACTTCTCTTAACCTTTTCCCCTACGCTACCCTAAAACATAACGACCAATAAGGCCTTAAATGCTTTAAAGGGCGCATCATTATGGTACTAAGGACGTTTTATACTAAAAAGAATAATCGTAAATGACAAAGAAAATACGAAGATGTGTCACAATTGAAAATGTTAGAATTAGAATATTTTAATGAAATTTAAGTTCATTACCATACAAAATGAAGTATGCTTCTAATTTGGATAACTTAGAATATAATTCGATGGAATTTTAGACAACAATCTAGTATCGAATTTCTAATCGGATTTTCGTTTAATTATAAAGTTTCAAAATTACAAGTGCTTAGTAACTCGCTTTGTTTCGATCAAAAAGGATCAAAAAACACAATGTTCACGTAAATAACGTTACAATGTTTGACAGTGTGACGTAACCGATAAATGTGTGACAACTTAAACTGTGCTTTAGTTCAATAGCATAAGGAATCTATTACACTAAATAATTGTCGCATATACGCCTATTTTTATCGTAGTCTTCAACAATCATCGTCATAATTCTGCCAATATACATAAAACCTTAATGAATTATACACCAAAGCCTTCCTCATGAATTACTCTATCCATTGGTGAAAACCGTATGAAAATCCGTTTTCTAGCTTTTGAGTTTATTCCTTACATACGGGGACAGACGCGGCGAGGGATTTTGTTTTCTATTTTATTCACTGCCATGCCGCAGAAACCGCGGATCTGAAGCTAATAAAGATAGATAGAAAATAAAGACAGCGTTAAAGCTAAAGATTAATAGCCATCTCATTGTTTTGTAAAGGAAAAGACGGATTCTGAAACAAACCATTACAAACGCTCTGAATTTTCAAACATAGCCACGCCGTTCTAGAACGTCCTGAAATTGTTCTCAAGTGACTACAAAGTTGGAATTTCTTTTACCGTAGTAGAACTATTGAGATACTAGAGCTGACAGTTCAATCAAATTATGTTTGTCGACATTTTATTTCAACTGACGTAGGTACTATAAGGATTCAAATAGAAGTAATCCTTTGAATGTTAACAAGAAATTTATTTTTAGTCTTCAGTTTCACAATTTTTAATATCAGACGACCATTCGTGTCTACGCACTGACGTCGATTCTTTTTATGAATCTTATTTATTTAAATTTTCACAATTCAAAATCAATAGAATCTATCAATGGCCAGCACGTAAGCATACAGTACCTACTATAATTAATTTTAAAAATGAAAATCTTTTGTATGGCCTAACGTTAAGTTTTATTAAGTACCTACTCTATATTATTATTGAAACAATATTGATATCCAAATAATTTCTGGCAGTTTCCTCGCACAACGTATCAGCATTGCGATACTGCCTAGATTGGAACTGGCTCTCAAGCGCAGCTATATATAAAGAAAGAAAAGAAAGAAAGAAAATTGATTTTTATTTAATTGACACACGCAACATCACAAATAAAGAAAAATAAATACATGAAGGAAAAACGAAATAACCGTGAGATGTTCGTGATGTCACGAATAAAGGCTCTGACTCGGCATACAACCAAGGACAGTAGCCCTCAGTTACTGATTTTCAGTCAGAACCCAAAAACACGACATCACGAACGATCAGCAACAGACATATACAATATTAATACATAAAACAAATACAGTGAACATAAGCAAGAAACTAAAATCAAAATTTACAATTTATTAAATTGCAGATGGAATACAATTAACATAGCCAGTGTTTTTTTTTTCTTTTTTTATACAGACAAGGACTTTACAGTGAATGTTACAATATAACGTGTCTCTGTCATAAAATACTCTTTATTCATATACATGTGTATACAGGGTGGTGACGACGTAACGACATTAATTTAAACCACATATTGGGTACCGCGTTAGTAGTTCGTACACCAAGTTTCATCAAATTACATTGAACGGTATAGCCACAGGAAATTATTTTCACTTTAATCATTTTAACACATACTGTGAATTCATAACGATTACACAACGAAGTCATTCACCTAGCTAGAGTAGCTAGACGGAACAAAATTCAGATTTACCTACATGCTTAAAACACAACCAAATAAAATGTGCGGCTCAGAAATCGTCGGTTGATGAAATTTAGACCTTATAACCATAGCGTTAAAATCATTATTAGCGCGCTGCGCGGGCGTCGATGCCTACTTGCATGAATGAAACAATACACCTACAAAGGAACCGCGGCGGCCGGTCTTTGCCTAAAACTGTGCCAGTAGTGCCTACAGGTTATTTGAGGTCAATAGGTAATATTAATAAAGAGTGTTGTGTTTCGTTTAGATTATTTTCGGAATTGGTAGTTTGTTTGAAAATTTCGCTTTTTGTCTGTTGATGTAATACCAGATTTAATTATCACAAAGTATTTTGATTGACTAGTAGTGACCGTGTTTTAATTTAATGTCGTTACGTCGTCACCACTCTGTATGTATAAAGAGTATCACAGCTAATAATACAAGCAGTAGTCGATCGTCATCTCTAGTGAATCTTCCCTCAGTGGTAATAGTACGGTACTGTAAATACATAAAAGTATGTATTTCTCGTGGTTGTAGCACGTACTGGTAATACCATAACTTGTTACCGCTGGAAGGCGCTTTCAGCGTCTAGTGTTGTCCTCGTTTGAATGGCGGGAACACGTTTGATGTTGAACGGGTAGGGATGGGAATGATAACTACCGATAGAATTTCCTTTTTTATTTTAACATTTGCATTTGAGCCAGCAGCCTTCAAATATTAATCTCCCTGGTATTGCTAATGTTTCCAGGCGACGGTAGTCACTTCCCACTTTCTTGCTTCCCAGATTTTTGGTAAAAAAACAAAAGAATGCTTATTATGTTGGCGTGTGACCATTTTTTTTATGGATAAGTCTGACAATCGTAAAATTTTGCTACCGAAATATACTGGTAGATACTTGACAACAGATTTTTGGCTAGGTGTAGGTACCTACCTGCTCAAGCTACTATATCATATCTTTTTAAGTTTTGTTGTTTATTTAATAACAGGCTATCCTCCGCGGTTTCACCCATATTTTCAGAGGATCTTTTCCGTGATAAAAAGTATTTGTTGAGTAAAAGTATGTTTTATCCTAGTTTATGCCTACTTTCATCAAAATCCGTTCAGTCTTTTTTGCGTAATTGAGTAACAAACTTTGCAATATTTATGTCACTGAATTTGTTGGGTAGGATTAATCTTTTATGAACTTTTAAATAACATTATAGACTTGGTTTTATAATGAACACAAAGTTTATGTATCTATTTATAGATTTTTTATATAAAAATTACCAGCTACCATTTATTTTTTTACAGTTGTAACACTCACTTAAACATGTGAGTATTTGATAACTGTCTCAAATAGTAATGTCTTATTAATTCTTGCGTAAACCGCGCGTCCGACATGGCGGGAGTTAATTTAAATTGTAATTACTTGTCTGTCTGTAAATAAAGACGCATGAATATATCAACAGCATTATAAATTAATAATTGCGGCAAAATATATTCTATATTACTAACTCTGTGAGGTGTAGACCTCGCAAACATTTTGTTTTAACTGCCATGGTTCCGCCATTTTGAAAAAAATCCAATTACACAAATCGACAAAAAGTCCATGTAATTATTGAACCTGCCAACAAAACTTCACAAGAATCGGTTGAGAAATGCAACCTGTAGAGGAGAACAGACGGACAGACATACGAAACCATTTTTGCCCAAGCTTTGTCAATAAAAAATGCGAAGTAGCTCTGTCTGTCATCTTTTCGCTTAAACCGGTCAACCAAATTTTCTGTTGGTATAAGGTCAAGCCGGGGAAGTTCGGCAGCGGGTCAAGTCCGTTCACGTCTCCTTTGCGCGCTTTAATAACTACTTACAGCAGCTAGAGTGTCTGTCGGCAAAACAGTGTCTCTTGCTGGTTCTGGCATCAAATTACAGATGTCGCTACGACTCTACGAAGCGCGCAAAGGATACGGGGATGGACATGACCCGCTGCCGGACTTCCCCGCCTTGACTTCGAGATAAATGAGACTTTGGAGTAAGACATAGGCTTCTTTTTGCGGTGCGTGGATGAAACCGCGGGGAGCAACTCAATTTTTTTAAAAGTATTTTACCTTCTTCTACATTTAGCGATAGCTCAATGGTAGTGACGTCAAATGCAGCGACGAAGGTCGAGGGTTCACAATGAACTTGAGCTTTTGATGAAAAAATATCGAGAGGAACCATAGCATGCGGGTAGGACAATTTGTGGTACTCGCCTGTCTGTTACCTTTTCACACCTAAACCGCTGAACCAATTTTTATGATTTTTAGTATAGAGATAGGTGAGGCCTTGGAGATGCACATAGGATACTTTTTATTCCGGGAAAAGGTAAGATCTCTTGGAATGCGGGGGACAGCTATAGTCTACTATAAACCTTTGATTGTTATCTACTCTATCATCATCATAATACATGGTAATTTTTTTTACCCAAACCGTGATATGATGTCCCATCACTAGCTTATTCGTCTGAGAGGAATCCCTAGGGGAGCGCCCGAGGTCACAGTTAATTTATTCATTGCTTATTTTGCACTAACTGTCACTTTTGCTTGTCGCCTAAATTTACGAAATCTAGTACTTAAAGAATAGCTACGTTACGCAAGCTTAATGCTGAAGTTTCTTTACATTTATTCAGTGGGATGGATTAGTCTTCCGCTGCTTTTAATTCACATAAAGTGAGCTAAATTAAAACATCTATGTACGTAGGTACTTACATATAAAACAAAAGAGTTCTGTCCGTTCTTTTGAAATAAAGTTCGACGCTACCAAAAAGCTAAAACCTATTATTTGATTTTTTACTGACTTTCTGTTTTGTTTTCGGATTATTCTTCAAAGTCAAAATCAAAACTCATTTATTAAAGGGGAAAGCCCGTTTTGGGCCTACCGTGGACATTACCTAACAAGAAAACAATTATATGCATTAATTTTGTAATTTTTTAACATTATTTTTGCATATAATTAAACAGGCGCCACTATATGAAACAATATTTCGTTTATTAAAAGTATTTTTATTCATTTCATTTAAAAATCGTCGAATGATAAGTGGGTAAATGTTGCCAGGATTTAAAAAAAGTTAGTTATGATTTATTTTATCGAGATAAATAATCGATTTTAATAAAAATTCAACATTCAACTAAAATACAAATATCACTTTGCTTATTAACAGTAACATAACTTACAGGTTATATTAATAGGTACGTAGTTTAAAAACAATTTATTTGGAAAAGGTTTTTAAAAATATCAAATCTATAGTATTTTTTCCTACGAAAAAAAAATCGATTTATCGAATGTATCGATAGATTTTTTCATGAGTGACAACACTTACTTGACAATTACTCTCTAATGATAATGAATGAAATGTCATTTTGTTATTTTTGTTACTTCATTCATTCAATTCTTCCAGTAGTGTTTATATATTATTTTCTTTGACTTAATTACAATGTAAATGTGTTTTGATTTCGATTCCGATTTATTTTACTACCTACGACCTTTGGAATTGTACTCACAATCAACGACGACTTTGGCTTTGAAATTACGAATCCCTGCTGCATTCATTTTTGGATTTCGAACAAGTGTTTCATTCTTATATGTCTGAAGAACATTGTGGTTTTAACCTGGTAGGGATTCAAAGACATGCTTGGAGCCCCAGGAAAACCTAACTATAATACAGCAATGGGTTGCACCACGACAGGTAAATAAATAATTAAGAGACACAATAATAAATGTTTGGTATTACCTACAATATACAAGAACTTACAGTTTATGTTATTGTTTAAAGGTATCAAGGGATAATCTTGTTTGTCACAACTGCTGGGAGGATGTTAGTGCAAGCCTTGTTAAACCTCAACAAGAACCAGGAAGTTCTAGCCATCAAAGTCTTTGTGTTAATTAATTGTGGTCCCTCAATTAGACGACTAAGAAGCCATTTGTTATGTACAGATACAAATAAAGAGAATATCTTTAGGAGTGTGGCATTGGAATGGATTCAACGTCGAGAGGTGAGTTTCAAATCATGTTGTTAATGAAGTGTCTATAAGTATGCTAGGTATGCTTAATTTATTAAGTAGCGTAGCTCCCACAGAGTTTGAAAACAAGATAATTTCTATAGTGTCTTGTTTACATTGCATAATGGACTAAACAGATAAAACAAGTGAGGATTAAAACATGTTACAATACCCTGATTATGTAAAGTATAACTTTTCAGGTATCATCTTTCAGTCAAATCTGTCATCCTTGCTGGCAGAGAGCTGACAGGTCAGGTGTACATTTTGTGCAAGAATCTGCATCCACATCGTCAGCTGCCACTAATGAAGCAGAAATAATTCTACCCAACTATAGAAGAGCTGTTACTATGGAATGTCATTGTATTTTTCCTGACTGCCATGGAGGTGGAAGAATATGTATCCCTACTTCGTTATGTGTGAGATTGTTTTGTGATTTATCATTTTATGTTCCACAAAACTGCCATATTTGTAACTTCCATTTAAGAAGCAATACATGGGTTTAGTAAATGTAGAAAATGGGAACCATATCTTCTCTGCTGACTTCATTGAAGATTTTGCAATGCTGTTAAAAAACCAGATAGGCAATAATATTGATAAATATAGTGATGACCATTTAGTCTATTACTGGCTTGGAATATCTAAGAATCAATTTATACAAATACTGCAAGAGGTTCTTCGACTAAATAATAGCCGTAAAGGTAATTTTATAAAAGTATATTTTGTATTTTAATAAATAATTATAGTCATGGGGATGGAATACAACAATATTATTGCAACTGTATAGTTGGAAAACACACGGTAGGTTGTTGCTCCAACTAATTACTGTACTTTGGTATATTGATTGGGCTAGATATGAGCCTAATATATTACCTCCTGCACCATTTTTAGATGATATATTGGTCATATATGAAAATGAAGAGAATATATATAACTAATAAATGAAAAAACTTGTATTTTTTTATGTACCTACCCCAATAACTAAAAATTAGTAAGTAAAATATAATGAGAGTTAAGTTTTATACATCAGGCATACCTAGGTATACAGAAAGACGTATTCTCATACTGTAAAATAACCTCAAAATGTTCATTGTTTTCTTCTCTTTCTAAAACAATGGCGGCCATTTTTATATATTTTTTAGATATCTGATATATATGTAATTTTAAAACTCTCAATTAAGATACAAATTTTTGCTGTCCATGCTGGGCCCAAGACACTATGAAGCTTGGGCAATCCCCTTTAGGCCCCGAAAACGTATGAACGTTTACAATTGACTCTATCACACCGGTTCGGAATACACTTAAACTGAGAATACTCCGACAAGAAACTCAGAAAGGCATTTTTTAATGCAGTGGATATTTCTTGAATTTATTCAAAACTAGTTTTCTGCCCCGCTGTTTCACCCGCGTTCCCGAGGGACCTTATCTTTTCGCGGAATAAAAAGTATCCTATGTGCTTCTCCAAGGTTCCATCTACTTCATCTAAATCGGTTCAGTAGTTTAATCGTGAAGAGGTAACAGACAGAAACACTTTCGCATTTATAATATTAGTATGGATTACAGAAGCAATTTTGACAGATTCAAAAGATTCTAAGTTCCAAAAGATAATCTCTTATAAGTGAAGCGATATGAGCAACTATACTCCTAATTTTCGACTATTTAAAGTAAAAGTTCCATTACGACAGTACCTATTCTAAAAGCTACAAATAAACACGAAAATATTATATCAACTGCATCTCAAGTAATATTAAAAGATAAAATCCACTCCGTAAATAAATAAAACTTCCTTTATAAACCTTTATCTCAAGACTCACTATACGCGGAATCCCAAATTATTCTTTATCTTATAAACCGCGTCTTCACGACGGAGCCTTCGTAATATCAAAATTACTATGCATTTGAGCACAATATTCTCGCTCAGAGCGAATTCTCTGTTATTTGCGGTTTCACGATTGACGATAGTTACATATTTTTAGGGTTCCGTACCCACAGGGTAAAATCGGACCCGTATTACTAGGACTTCGCTGTCTGTCCGTCCGTCTGTCTGTCACCAGGCTGTATCTCAAGAACCGCGATAGCTAGACCGTTGAAATTTTCACAGATGATGTATTTCTGTTACCGCTGTAACAACAAATACTAAAAACAGAATAAAATAAATATTTAAGGGGGGCTCCCATACAACAAACGTGATTTTTTTGCCATTTTTACGAAACCCTTCTTGCGCTAGTCCGACTCGCACTTAGCCGGTTTTTAAAGCTTATGACGTGATTTAGAAGCACCATTAAAGTAGAGAAGAATTTTCAAGGAATATAGGCGAGGGATGTCATTTTTTAGTGATATCGAACTACATGATACGTTCCGCATGGGCCGCATGGGCCGCATGGAATATTTATTGCATTCTATCACACGATTTGAAAAATACTTTCACATATTTTAGCACGGTGGTAGGGTACTTTGTAGTACCCGACTGGCTGGCTACCACCCTCAAGTTGAAAATCTGTCGCCTAGCACCAATCGGTGTGTTCCGACAGGTGCACTTGAGAGCCAGTTCCCATCTAGGCTTTGTGTGCTTACCACCTTCGGCCACATCATCACTTACCATAGTAAGATTGTGGTCAAACACAAGCTTATCCAGAATAAAAAAAAATATTATATGATGCCTGTCCACCAGAGTGGAGTGAACGAAGCTATGATATTAGATTCATTTGGATTTGTAACTGACTGAGGATTAACAATCCTACTATCGTACTACATAAAATATAATAATTAATAAATTATTCTTTAGTTACATGTATCGATATTTGTTGCTGAATCACGCAATAGGCTTTAAGGATTTTGATGAAACTTGGCACACAGGTAAATCATATTCTGAAATAAAAATAGTTTACTTTTTATCTCGGGAAAAGAAAAGATCCCTGAAAAAGACTGTGAAACCTCGGGGGACAGCTAGTATTAATAAATAATTCAATTTATAAATTCGTTCTTTTGAGAACCCATCGTTGCACCCATTCTATAAAAAACAATAAAAATCCAATAACAATCGGGGTAACATACACAGAAAAAAACAGTCGAATGCAGAACCTCATTCTTTTTTTAAGTCGCTTGAAAATAACGCGACGACGCGTCTCCTCCCATATCCACCCCATGCCGCGCACGTTTCGTGATATATGAGAAATTATTTTGGTTAAATTTGCCTAGATTTGTTCCACTCTAGTGGATAGGCAGCCTAAATGGCTTAAATAGAATGATTTGCTATGTATTTTTCTCTTCAAACGAAAATCCCAGACAGATTTATTAGAATAAACAAAGTTTTTCTAACCGCATTATGAAATGAAATGTTTATTCGTCTAAAAAAGACTTCACAGCTATTGCACGGGCTGGTTTCTTTTGCTGAAAAGAGCCGGTAATTATTACTCTTTTCAAACCTAACTTAGAATTATTAAATGAAATGTGTCCTGCAGGAGCGAAAGCTACACCCAAGCATTTTCGTCATCTTTAAGACGGTCGTAATATGCTTTTTTTCTGAGGACAGTCAGAAAAATAGCATATTCACCTTAGATTAATGATAGGTCATCATGCCGCACTGACCGGCCCGATGACCTATCATTAATCTAAGACATTCACCTTCTGATTTATAAATTCGAATATTTTTTTTTTAAAAAGGTTCTTGGCTTATTCTAGATCTAGATCTTTAAGCCATTTCTTATTTTATGTTATAGTCACGTTATATTGTCAAATTCACTGTTAAGTCTAGTCCTCGTCCGTACAAGTCCGGTCAGGTTTTAGTGAAATTGGCGGCCGTTCCACTAAAACTTTTCACAGTCAACATCCCTATTACGTAATTCAGTTCTCATCGTGACTTGAGGTGTTGATAACTACATAAATACTATGAAACGTAATCGAGCATTTCTTCTTCTAGCATTATTAATACCGACTTTTTCATTGTTCCAGCTTGTTCCATAATCGGCACAGCATCAGAACAGCCAGCTGATTATGACAGCGATGTAATGAGCGCAGGCGAGAAGATCCACAGCAAAGATATGCGTGAACTCGACATCAAGATGAAACCGTGGACCAATGCTTATAATGTAGATAAGGAACGTGTTAATTATGAAATGTATTCTAAAGGTTAGTTGCAATATGGAAAGCTCGATTGACATAATCTAACACAATCTCGTAAACATTTCTGGAATAATCATTATTGTTTACGCAAGTATAAAACTTGTCATTTGTACAAGTAAAGAGATATTTTTCTAGTCTTTTTCTCAACCGAACTCTTTGTTAGTAAGATTTTTCATTGGGCGATCACTAGAGTTGTATTAATTTGTAATTTCCTTACGCGACAACCCTAGCAGGTTAAATACTTCGGTAAGTATAGGTAGGTTTTTGCCATGGGGCTAGTACAAATACCCTAGTATCGTGATATGTCCCTCACGATGTTTTCCATCTACGAAAATATGGCCATAGGTACTTAAAAACAGATTCCAACTTGCACCCACTAATTTAATTCTTATAATACCCTATGTGTTGTATACAACTGCTTTTGTAGCTTTGACTTTCATAGTTTAAGGCGATGATAGCTCAGTGGTAAGTGACGTCGAATACCGCGGCGAAGGTCGTGGGTTCGAATCCTACAATGAGCCTGAGCTATCGGTGAAGGAAAACATCGTGAGGAAACCATAGCACGGCGGTAGGGTACTTTGTAGTACCCGACTGGCGGGCTGCCACCCTCATGTTGAAAATCTGTCGCCAAGCACCTATATGTGTGTTACGACAGCTGCACTTGAGAGCCAGTTCTCATCTAGGCTTTGTGTGCTTACCACCTTCGGCCACATCGTCACTTACCATGGTGAGATTGTGCTTATCCAGAATTTAAAAAAATAAGTGGGGGCGGACTTCACATCAATGTGATTTAGTAATTTTTTATTCGGTCAGATTACTGAGTGCAGCTCGAGCAATTAACAACTTAATTTGTATACACAGGTGATAAAGCTGTCAAATATGATGATATATACACTGATGATGAAAACGCAATCGCGAGAAATTTCAAAATACACAAATTGAATCTACAAAGGTTCGATAATGTGAAACCTTTGCGACTGTACGACGAAAGCAAGATGCCAGTCAAAAGAAGGGTGAAAAGAGATGATGAAGACGTGAGGTGTGAATATTTTATGTTCAACGAGAAGCAACCAAACAGGATAACCCATCCGCATCCGAAGAATAGTAGCAGCTACTACAATTCATCGAACTGTGTGACTGTTATAAATGGTAAGCATTATAGATGGTGCTCAATCAAATTAGTTTTACAAGTCTCTCTTGTATACGTCTTTTTTAAAGGCGATGATAGCTCAGTGGTGGTGACGTCGGATACCGCGGCGAAGGTCGTGGGTACAAATCATACAATGAGCTTGAGCTTTCGGTGAAGGAAAACATCGTGAGGAAACCAGAGCACGGTGGTAGAATGACTGACTACCACGGTTGAAAATCGGTCCGGTGTGTTCCGACAGCTGCACTTGAGAGCTCCCATCTAGGCTTTGTGTGCTTACCACCTTTGGCCATATCATCACTTAGATTGCGGTCAAACACAAGCTTATACGAAGTAAAAAAAAAACATTCAATTGCTGCATTCAAATCCCTTTGCTGTTAATAATTAAGTATTTTTTTGTTTCAGCACCGGAAGGACAAATTATAGAACTAACATTTGTAGACATATTTCACATAGAATATCACCCAGAATGTACTTACGATTATTTAGAAGTAAGTTTCTCTATATGTATTGTTTATGATGGCGTATATAATAAAAAGTTTGGGATTCTTCAAAAGAGGGGTCAGAAAATCCCATGTATGTTACAAAAAGTTTTCCAAACCTGTAAAACTGGATAAAAGCATCACCAACTGTTTTCTACCAACCAAATGACAATGACAGATTTGAAAATGTTTGTTAGTCTTTCACGCAATAACTACTGAACGGATTTTGTTGATTTTTGGCACATGGGTAGATCATATCCTGGAATAAAACATAGTACACTTTTTACCCCGGGAAAAGATAAGATATCTCCGGAACTATAATATTAGTAGGATATGAAAGTTTGTTCGGATGTGAAAATGTTTGTTACTCTTTCACGCAAAAACTGCTAAACAGATTTTGATGAAACTTGGCACATAAGTAGATCGTATCCTGGAATAAAACATAGGATACTTTTTATCCCGGAACAATAAAGGATCGCTTGGGAATGCGGGTGAAAACGTGGACAGCTAGTAAAGTTTTTTTTTTTTTTTTTATCGTAACCCAGATACGTGATGGTCTCCACGGCTACTCCAAGCTCCTGGGTAAATTGTGCGGTCAAGCATTTCCGCAGAAGATTTCAACAACGGGACCCAATGCGTGGTTGAAGTTCAAATCCGACGACACCATAGAATATGATGGTTTTCACATAGATATCCAATTCAGCATTGCACCTAGTCGTGAGTTATTTTCCCATAAAATTTTACATCCTCAATAATGAAAATACAAACACACAATAGTCATATCATTTAAAAAAGACGTACCCCAAATAGGTACAGATCAATAGGTACAGATCAATAGGTACAGATCAATAGGTACAGATCAATAGGTACAGATCAATAGGTACAGATCAATAGGTACAGATCAATAGGTACAGATCAATAGGTACAGATCAATAGGTACAGATCAATAGGTACAGATCAATAGGTACAGATCAATAGGTACAGATCAATAGGTACAGATCAATAGGTACAGATCAATAGGTACAGATCAATAGGTACAGATCAATAGGTAATTATCTTTTAGGTAGTTTACTTAATATGAAAAAAAATTGGTTTATTTAGTTATACGAGAAATAATTTTATTTTTCGGTTTTTAATCCTATTTGTTTTTGGAGTCGTTTTTATTTTAATATAAATGTTTTTATTTCTATATAATTACCACGTTTTTCTTGTATGTCTGTCTGTCGTTTCGGGTGGAATCTTGCAACTCTTTCGAGCACTTCCCGATCAGCTATTCGGCCGAAACATTCAGGGTAGCTCACAACTCTAACAATGCATTCTAAATTAAGGCGATGATAGCTCAGTGGTAAGTGACGTCGAATACCGCGGCGAAGGTCGTGGGTTCGAATCCTACAATGAGCTTGAGCTTTTGGTGAAGGAAAACATCGTGAGGAAACCATAGCACGGTGGTAGGGTACTTTGTAGTACCCGACTGGCTGGCTACCACCCTCAAGTTGAAAATCTGTTGCCAAGCACCCATAGGTGTGTTCCGACAGCTGCACTTGAGAGCCAGTGTCCATCTAGGCTTTGTGTGCTTACCACCTTCGGCCACATCATCACTTACCATAGTGAGATTGTAGTCAAACACAAGCCTATCCAGAATAAAAAAAAAAAAAAAAAACAAAAAGTGGTAATTTTTTTTTCGTATTTTCGACTACAACGTTAAATATTTTGATTTTTACAGATAGTATACCTGAATCCTGCTACAAGAAGCTGACAGGTATGTTTGGTGTAATAGATTCATCCCAGATAGATGCGAACTGCATTAGTGGAAGTATGGGGCATGCTTTAGATGTTTTATGGACTATCATGTCTCCGGAAAATACTAAGGTAATATACTCCTTTATTTTGTCGAATTATGTTTTGATGTTCGTTTTTTAGGGTTCCGTACCCAAAGGGTAAAAACGGGACCCTATTACTAAGACTTCGCTGTCTGTCCGTCCGTCCGTCCGTCTGTCTGTCACCAGACTATATCTCAAGAATCGCGATAGCTAGACAGTTGAAATTTTCACAGATTATGTATTTCTGTTGCCGCTATAACAACAAATACTAAAAAAATTAAGGGCTCCCATACAACAAACGTGATTTTTTTGCCATTTTTACTGAACCCTTCGTGCGCGAGTCCGACTCGCACTTGCCCGGTTCTTTTTAATTTAAATATCTATGGTTCAGAATGCAGAAAATAATGTTTAAAAAATACCCTATCTAAACCAACGATTGCTTATTACAATGTATTTTACAGATATACCTAAATTTCACGGATTATTCGTTAGCGAAGCCAAATGAATGCGAAGAGAACGTAATTGAAATTTTTGGATCTGTTCTCGAATTATCTTCTGAGTATGTATCTATTTTTTTCATTTATTAGTAAGTATTTAACCCAACAGATGTTAGTCCAATAGAGTAAGCGCTTTCACTTCCCATACAAACCAATTTTCCGGCTCAGACCAAATAAATAGGTAGACAGAGCACCGCGTACTTAAAGTGAAGCACAGTAAAGGAAGCCGAATTTGAAAAAGGAAGCCAATCGAGTCCCTTGCAACGTGAGTCACGCGGGATATCGTACGCGCAGGTCACACACACAACTTCGTGCACGTTGCTTCACTTCATTGGAGACTATTATTTACGTCCGCTGCTACGGGTGGACCGATTTTGAAGGGACTTTCACTGGCATATAGCTGCTGTTATAAATAGTTCTCAACTTAGACTTTTATCCAAGGAAAGAATAAGATACCTTGGGGTCATAATGAAAACGCGTAAAGTAGGAGTAAGAAGAAAATCTTAAATAAGCTCTGACCGTTGTTTTCTACAGATTAACCCACTACTGTGGCTCTATGGCTAATTCAGTGAACACCAAAGGCAGTGACACCAAAGGTGGTGGTAAAGACGAGGGCGGAAACATCATGTATGTCCGCCTATACGCGTCTAAGTCGGCGAAAGAAAAAACTTCATTTAAAGCGAAATTCACCGCTTATAGAAGCTTGGATCCTAATAAAGATGGTGGGTAAAAAATAATGAAGTTTAGGTATAGTTGAACCGCAATAATACTTGGTGATAGGGTTGTTTTAGATAAGATCTAGGCGATGACAGCTAGGTCGTGGGTTCGAATCCTACAATGAGCTTGAGCTTTCGGTGAAGTAAAACATCGTGAGGAAACCATAGCACGGTGGTAGGGTACTTTGTAGTACCTGACTGGCTCGCTACCAGCCTCAAGTTGAAAATCTGTCGCCAAACACCTATCGGTGTGTTCCGACAGCTGCACTTGAGAACCAGTTTCCATCTAAGCTTTGTGTGCTTACCACCTTCGACCACATCATCACTTACCATGGTGAGATTGTGGTCAAACACAAGCTTACAAGAAAATCTATCGCCAAGCACCTATCGGTGTGTTCCGACAGCTGCAATTGAGAGCCAGTTGCCTTTAAGGCATTGTAATAAGGTGTACAACACATTGGCAATCCCCCTGGTATTGCTAATGTCTATAGGCGACGGTAGTCGGTATAAAAAAAACAACAGGTTGCACTCCGGGAGTGCCGGCAGAAGTGAAAACTTGAACATTAAAGTTGTGCATTTTATATATTTTGAATATTAGGGAATAATTTCGCACTAATTGCTTTATTTATCAGTATAAAAGTACTATCATTTATGTGGTAAAATATAATATCCATTTATTTCGCTATCGTACACAAACATGACAATTTATATTACATTAGACCCTGGCGCGGTAGAAAGAGTGGGGGATATTACTTCCTCTCCTAAGCCGCGCCGGTGGTCTACTCTCCCTCCGTCTTACGAATTTTCGATCACGTCACGTGTCCTAACGCGAGTTTTAAATTTTTTCCCCATCCCAAAAAAGTGTTCAACGCCGCTATAGAAGTTTTCACTTCAAAAATAGTAAAAATTCCGTAACATTCTTTATTTGTTACAGAAAAGTGTAATGATTCAGAATTTGACTGTGAAGACAATACGTGTATTGATATAGGGTTAAAATGTGATCATTATGCCAACTGCAGACTTAAAGCTGATGAAGATCAAGAAGTGTGCAAGGTATGTTAATGGTTTCACCCATGTTTCGGAGATATCTTATCTTTTCCCCGGATAAAAAGTATCCAATGTTTTATTTTAAGATATGATCTACCTGTGTACCAAGTTTCATTAAAATCCGTTTTGTAGTTATTGCGTGAAAGAGGAACAAACATCATCACATCCAAACATACTTTCACATAATACTAGTAGGGTAGTAAGATCTTTATCGATATGAAGTAAATCCAACGCGTCTGACTAAAAACAAATGTATTGAAATTCTTGATTATTATTACAATGTCACTGTGCAATAATAAAAGCAATCGCTAAAGATTCACTTTGCGTAAAAATGAAATGAAATTGTTTATTCATCCGAATAGGCCTTCACAGGCACTTATGAATAGTCAGACTCTAAATGCTCCGTTCGGAAGGTTGCTTTTGCTGAGAAGGCAATAAACTCAACAATTACTCTTTTCAAAAACAACTTACACCTATTACATTCAATAATTATTTATCTAGTCTCACTGACAATATTTGCGTGTTATGGCGGCAAAAATAGTAATCTATAGAATTTAATTATAACTGACTTAATAAACAACAAACTCAAACAATTTCCTAAATACTTGAGGCGACCCTGAGCATCAGAATGAGACAGCTATTGCATACATTCATGTAGACCTTGACGTAGCTTTATTTGACATCACAAAACAAAACAAAAATATCACGGAAGACAGAAATACAACAGAAACAACAGCTTAGAAAGTTAATAGCAAAATTAATTAAATTAGGGAGTCGAAGCAGCTCGCGTCCGTAGGCTTTTCCGTCCGTAGGCCCTCGAGACCCTACACGTGACTCCTGGGTGGTGCTAAACGAGCTGCACTATCTGGTGGTAGGCTTCGGCCGCGGCTAGTCACCACCCACCGGACAAAGCCACGTCGCCAAGCGACCTCGTCATGTTCCGTCGTGTTGTCCAGTGAAGCCAGAAATGAGAACGGGTTTAATCAGTTGCATGGTATGGCGATGCACCGATTTCGATGTAATCGAGTGACTGCACTGGAAGTCTCGTGTTGGAGGGTAGCGGGATCCGAAGCACGGTTCTCCGCTGGCCGACCGCAGGTTGTAGGGGGCCCAACTAGTAGGTTAGCCACCTATGAAAGGCTGCCCCGCCGCCTGTGAAAAATCCCAAAATGCTCCGTCGTGCCGGTTGGCGACCGGATGAGAGGACCCGACGGCCATTCTTGGGGGGGTTCGGGCGTCCCCGCAGTCTCCAAACGAGTCGACTGTTAGCGTAGTTGCTTAAGATTTTATCACCAGGTGGGCTGTACTGTGCCTCGATCAACTGCCGTTCTCATGCCTACAATAAATCTAAATATGCCGAGGAAAAAAATGAAAAAGAAGTTTGCACAGCGAAAGCACTTCCTCTCATTTAAAGTGCACCTTTCAAATATTCGAGGATTGCACTCCAATCTCAACTCTGTCCATCACCTTCTTGAGACAGATAAGCCGCACTTTCTTTTCCTCACCGAGACGCAGATCAGATGTCCAGCTGACGCAGCATACCTACATTACCCAGGATACTGCCTGGAGCACAATTTTAAACAACGTGCCGGTGTCTGTGTCTATGCTCGCGATGACATCTGTTATCAGCGTCTCCGAAACCTCGAAGACCCCAGTTTCTCTGTCCTCTGGGTACTCGTTGACACCGGTCTAGAGCAAACACTCTATGCCGGTGTTTATCGATCGCACAATGGCGATCAGCAGACAACCAGGCTCTTCGATTACCTTATGCATATGGCGGACACTGCTCAACAGTTGCACAACAACTCCTTCTGCGCAGTTGGTTTTTCTAGGGGACTTTAATGCCCATCATCAAGAGTGGCTATTCCCGTTTCGGAAATCTGACCATGCTGGGAGAGAGGCGCGCAAATTTGCTCTATCGCTAGATCTCACCCAGTTGGTCGACCAACCTACGCATATACCTGATACTGCTGGCCACGTGTCTAATTGCTTGGACCTGCTGCTGACAACTGATCCAGACCGCTACTCTGTGTCGGTCTCGGCCCCCTTGGGGACCTCAGACCACTGTCTGGTGAAATTTGTATCGAACTATTCACCCCCTGATGCCAGTCACCCCGGGACCAGGATAGTGTGGAAATACAAGTCAGCGGACTGGGATGAGATGCGGCACTTCTTTGCGTCTTATCCTTGGCGGCCAGTTTGCTTCACCGGAAAAGATCCGTCGCGCTCTGCTGATGCCATAACTGATGTGATCCGTCAGGCAATGGAGTATTTCATTCCATATTCTGACGTGTCACTTCAAGCCAAAGCCCGACCTTGGTATAGTGCGGATTGTGCTTAAGCAGACGCACTAAAGCAGGCAGCGTACCAGGCTTGGGCTGAAGCTCGTAGTCATAAAGCTCCGAATCTCCACTCTAAAAAGGTAGCCTTTAACAATGCCGCCAAGTCCTGCAAAAAGACCCTACGCAAAGCTCGCTTTAATCATATTGGCCGACTAGGCGCCAAGATTGCTTCATACCCGTCAGGAAGTAAAGCGTTCTGGTCAATCACCAAATCGGTACAAGCGAACTTTTGCCGTCCGTCATTGCCTCCTCTGCTGAAACCCGATGGCTCACTGGCTCACTCGGCGTTGGATAAGGCGAATTTGTTTGCCTCAATCTTCGCGAGCAACTCACGTCTCGTTGCTGGTAGTCATTTACCACCTTCAATACCTCATTGCGGATCTCGGATGCCTAAGATCCGCATTCACCAAAAAGAGGTACTTCTGACGTTACGCACTTTAGACGTGAATAAGGCCAGTGGCCCTGATGGTATCCCAGCAATTGTGCTTAGGACCTGTGCACCTGAGTTGTCTCCTATTCTGACACGCTTGTATCGCCTCTCCATTAAATGTGGCCAAGTCCCCAAATCTTAGAAGTTTGCCAACGTACAACCTGTACCAAAAAAAGGTTATTGTATTTTGTTATTTTCTGTAAGCTATTATTATATTATGGGACGATGATATTAAAAAAGTAACGGGAACGACTTGGACGAGAAAAGCAAGAGATAGATCTTTATGGAGAACACTTGGGGAGGCCTATGCTGGAAAGCAAGACAATCACAAACCGGTGTCTAATAGGAAATAATTGTTTACATATACATTAAATTTAAAAAAAAAACTTTGTAGTACTAAGATGAAATAAGATTTATGTATTTATAAAGATTGTTTAATAAAGGCTATCGTAATAAAAAAAATAACATTGTATTTTGTTATGGCAGAGGTTTGTAATCAGGCAGGCGGGTCACCTGATGGCAAGTGACTACCATCGCCTATAATATCAGGGAGATTGTCGATCTTTCTAACAATGCCTTGAACGCAACTGATTCTCAAGTTCACCTGCCGGAACACACCGATGGGTGCTTGGCAACAGTCGTTCAGCTTAAGGGTGGTTTCCAGCCAGTCGAGTAAAACAAAGTATCCTACCACCTTGCTACGGTTTCCTCACGATGTTTTCATTCATAGAATTCAATTTAGAATAATATGTTGTTTGTTTGCATTGAATAGGCTTTGAAAGCTACTAGACCGTTTTGAAAAAATATTTCACCATTAGAAAGCTACATTATCCCTGATGAACATAGGCTTTATTTTGTCCCGGGAAAAGATAACATCCCACGGGAACGCGGGTGAAACTGCGGGGAACAGTTAGTAAGGATAATAAGCATGAAACATGAAAAGTTTTAGAATCTCAAAAATTTTTCATGTTAAATATGCGAAAACTAACTTGGCTTATAATTCTCCTATACTTAGAATATGTTGTACTTACAATGAATTTAATGCTTCTTTAAATGATCTCGATGTTTTTCACGATTCACTGAACATATTTAAAAACAAGCTCATAAAATATTTAAATGGATGTAACATTTACATTAACCAATAATGTTCTATCATTCCCCACGCAAACATTTTTATGATGAAGTATTTATATAATTTATATGTTTGTTTTGTTAACAATTGTATTTTGCCTTTAAAACATTTCAAGCCTTTAGCTAAGTATTTATATAATTGATATGTTTTTAATGTTGTTTAACACTGTAGAGAATGTTATAAACACCTTATAAAGGTGTGCACATATCGGAACCTTATACAGTAAAAAACAATGTTATCTATACTATTGTTAATATGTGTACTGTTGGTGTTTTTATATAAATAAATAAGCACATCGTAGGATTCGAACCCACCACATTCGCCGCGGTATCCGAAGTCACTACCACTGAGTCATCAGCTTATATTAATACATTTTATAATTTTCTTGCAGGGTGAAACAGAATCGATGATTGAAAAAACTCACATCCTAGTAATTCTCGTGATATTTTCTCTAATTTTGTCTGGAATGAGTTTCGTTTTCTTATTCAAGTGCATCAGAAAACTGTATCAAGACCATAAAATCATCAAGGTAATTCACTGCTTTTGTTTAAGTTCGTTTCTGTGGCAATACAAAAGGTCACGTGCCGTCGACCGAGGCGGGATCTAGACCTAGAAGAACAAAAATTTGTTAAATTTAACCAGGAAATAAACGGAAAATTTACACAATAAAATTGCGAGTTTTTGAGTTACTTGAAAGCTTTATTATGTAACTTACTTCCGCTCACGGTTCCCAGGGAATGAAAATAAAATATATATTTTTATAATTTTCCATACTTTTTCATTGATATGGTATTTGATGGGATATTTCTATCATTTAAAATCTGCACAGCTTATGACTGATGCCTATTAAGATTAAAATTATCTGCTAATATACTAAGCAAGTCTTGAATTTTAATGGAACTTTTATCACGCTCCCTCATAGCCGCAGAATTTAAATATTTTTACCATAATCCCAAGACAATATCCTTTTAATTCGTAAACAAACGAAACATCTCATTATAATGTTACATCGCTGATCATGTTACACGTTTACTTTCCTTACAAGGGATTTTATATTAAGTACCTACTTACTTTATTGTTAAATCTTTACTAAAAAAATATTTTCATAAAATAAAGCCATTTGAAAATCATTAAAGCTATTTCAAAATAACTAGTAAATTTAATGATACAGTATTTGTGAAGAATCTATAAGAACAAGCAAAAACAACAACAAATAAGCTGTTTATGTAAAATCTCAATTTAGTTAATATTAGGTACATTTGTTTAACATAACTTTTAATTTGATTAAATTATTTAATTGCAGTTGATTTTAATTTGCATTTATTTACACATTTAAACTATAATAATAATGATAAAAAGACATAAAGTCCTAATAAAATAAAAAAAGACTAATTATTTTAATAATAGGAGCATATCCGGCAATCCTGTGAAGACCGCTTGGACACTCTTCTTGAAAGACGGCTGACCCTCGACGCTGAACGACTGCAGCGAGACAGCCAGCCAAGAGCTAGTCTCGAAAGAGAGAACCACACTAACGAAATGTTTAAGCAGCAGAGGAAATACTCTAAGCGCACGGTAGGTGGACATTTTCCAAGTAGTTTCATAATTTTTAAGGTTATCGTAGACAAATACACAGAACATAAATTAAATCAAATGGATCATGAACTAAATCTCACCATGTCAGTTATGTTGTGGCCAGAAATGGTAAGTATATAAAGCCTAGAAGAAAACTGACTCTCAAGTATAGATCAGAACACTGGTAGTAGCTTGGCGGTAGATTTTCAACTTGAGGATGATAACCAGTCTGGCAAGGACTACAAAGCACTCTACTCTTCTATGGTTGAGTTAAAAAAATTCAAGTTTATAAAAGTATTTCATTTCACTGCCTTACTAAATTCTAAATTATTTTATTTAGCCAACAAGCATCGACTCAGATTTCATACAAGAAACCCAAATAGACGTTGAAGACCAACCTTGGAGGCGAGACGTCGATAGCGTTCCGATTCAAGCTGATGATATCCGAATCGAACGGAATGGCAGGTCAAGACACAGCGATATCAGTAAAAAGGAAGAGTCTATACGAAGTAAATTGAAAGAGAACGAGGAACAAAGAATAAGGGAAAAGAAAGAAATAAGAGATGTGTCTGTTGGCGCTCCTGATACTAAAGAGTCGGGGTGTCAGACGAGGGAAAGCTTATTCCAGGCTGAAACAGCGCCTAGTTCTGATGGTAAGTAGATCTTTTGACGGTCTATTCTCTCTTTTGTGTGTACTTTTAATGATTAAGATAATCTCAAAAATGATGTGCATCTTGAATTTTTCTAATCGTAGAAGTAATTTTCAATGAATTTGTGAATCAAACTGGCGAGTCACGTTTGATTGATGATTATCATGTACGTAGTCCATTTAACTCTCTGCGAAGATCAAAGAGAAGTAGTATCAGGACTTCACATTTCGGTGGCGTTTTGTCTAATAAAGATCAATCTAAGTGCACCAGTGAAGTGAAATGAAAGCGTACCTATATCGTGACTTTTCAATTTGTCCCAAAAAGTTCGTGAAAAGTTATGTGGTAAGGCCACCAATTTCATTTCATTTCGCTAAAAGCTTACCAGACTTGTACTGACGAGGACTTGACTTTACTGCGAATGTAATTAAAACCTAAGACAAGGCTTAAAAGTCTAGATACCAAACCAAAAACTTTAAAAAAAGAAATACAATCAAGGTACAATACCAAACCTTTGTAATCAAATTCTACAATTCAATTTACTTAAGCCTTAAGGCATTGAAACGTTCTTTTAGAATTTATCAATCAAATTAATTCCATAAATATCTACCATTAATAAAGTAATCTTTTCGTTTAGCTCGATCATGTTTAAAGCAAACCAATATCACATTACAGGAGCAAATGTTTGCTAATCACTATATTAAAAAAAAAAACTTTCACCCATAGAAAGCAACGTCATTTGTGATTGTCAAGGCTATAATTTTATCCCGGAAAAGGATCCCACGGGATCGTGAACCGCGGGGGACAGCTACAGATTACTTTACTAGACAATTAATCTAGCCGAAACCTATGGAGTTCACATCATTACACCTTAAAGGCAACTGTCACACACCGATATAAGTTTGGCAACAGCTTTTCAACTTGAAGGTGTTTAAGTTATTCGACCGAGTGACCTTAACACCGGTAAGGTACATTCAGAGCTACTCAGGTCGTCCACCAGCTTATTGCTAATCAAAATACCAATCATCCAAGATCCTAAGCAAACACTCAATGGACCTAAACAAATATTTGCATAACAATGTAAAGCTATTACTAAAATTCGGATAGACCTCTGGTTGGGCGATCGAGAAATAATTAGTAAGTTGTTTGAATAATTATTTGTGATTTGGTTTTAATTTTCATCAATTCAGTAACAATCTACATCAAGTTCAGACTATTCTGAAATAAATACGTTTAGTTTTTTGGCTGATAAGGTTACCCTGTGACATAGGAGATACGCTCTTCTATGAATCTCAAAAACTAGTAAACGAATTTTTATACGGATTTCACCAATAGATGGAGTAATTTATAAGAAACGTTTAAGTGTATAGTTCATTAACCTGTTGGTTCTGAAGTGATAAAGCGTCCCACTTTAACAATAAGATAACAATTGAATCAAAAATTTCATGAAAAAACTTATGAATTTTTGTAAATTGTCTGAAATATGACTATAGTTTTAAGAAAGAAAGAAAGAAAGAAAATCGTTTATTAGAACACAACACAAACAGTATAAGAAAGTTCAAATGATATAAATACAAATATAATAATAATCTTTGCTGTTTTATTATAAAAACATATATAACAATAACTAATAAGCATAATGTCTTAATTACTATATACATATTATGTATGTATAAAAATAAATATATACACGAACAATAACAATAAGTATCCACTAATATAACATAACAAACAATAATTTGAGACTCAGGGGAGAAAAGTGCATACCTAAGTGCTGGATTTCTGCAGATCGATAAAACAATGTTTTAACCTAGACCTGAAAGTCTTTACAGACTTTTTTAGTGTTCAAGATGTCTGAAAGTATAATGCCCACTGGGAACTTTACTAGAGTGCGTCGAATAAACTAATAGACTTTTATATTTATTAAACACACTCACATACATACATACACACACACACACACACACACACACACACACACACACACACACACACATACACAATTCTTCTGTAATAAAATAAATAGCTATATGTAGACTTCTTTATGAACTTCATTAATATGGATTGGAGAGCGGGGTCTCCTATTACAGGCATTGTATGCTTAAAGGGAGACTCCAGTTACTGATAATTGTAAACCAGTTCATTTTACTGAAATAAAAAAATAAAAAAATCCTGATAACTGATAAGACACTACGATAGCAATATTAAGAATCTGAGGTGGGTCATTAGAAAGGAATCAAAGTAAGAAATTAGTAAAAGAATAAGTACTATAGTAAGGCGATGATAGCTTTAAGGCGATGATAGCTCAGTGGTAAGTGACGTCGGATACCGCGGTGAAGGTCGTGGGTTCGAATCCTTACAATGAGCTTGAGCTTTCGGTGAAGGAAAACATCGTGAGGAAACCACAGCACGGTGGTAGGGTACTTTGTAGTACTCGACTGGCTGGCTACCACCCTCAAGTTGAAAATCTGTCGCCAAGCACCTGTTGGTGTGTTCCGGCACTTGCACTTGAGAGCCAGTTCGCCTTTAAGGCATTGTAATAAGGTGTACAACACGTTGGCAATCCCCTGGTGTTGCCAATGTCTATAGGCGACGGTTGTCACTTACCATCAGGTGACCCGCCTGCCTCGTTGTCACTTGTGACATAAAAAAAAAAGTATTAGTATATTAGAGTACCTACTGCTGAAACCGAGCGTTGAGACGTAAACCGTCTTAATTTATGTTGTGACTCCTTTAGAGCACTTATAAGTTTATTTTTACCACTTAAGTGCTCAATTTACCATAAGTTTCATTGTTTATGAATAATAAAATATCCTGAGACTCACACGACCATCTGATCCCAAATTAAGTATGTACTATTAGTAGAAAGATATTAAAGAAATATATTATTATCATTATTACTATGGAAACCAGATAACCTATAAACTGGATATACTTCTACGTACTAAATACAGACCACTGTGTTTTCTATGTGACTAGTATCTGATTCGTGGGAAACCCTGTGATGGCGTAAATTGGCTGTGACGTATTTTAGGAAGGAGTGAAGTCAAAGTCAAAGTCAAAACCATTTATTCAGTTTATGCCCTAGAAGGGCACTTATGAAGGTCGAATTATAGAAGTTACCACCGGTTTGGAAGTCAGCCTTCAACTGAGAAGAACCGGCAAGAAACTCAGCAAGGTTACATTTTTTATATATTTTTGGACCATCTGACTAAGGTAGACTCCTCCATTGAAAAGGACAGATTTTCCGTCGGGAAAATTGCCCAGGGATTTCAGTCCAACGTTTCTTCTTGGAAACTCGTTATAAATTCAAAGTCCTAGGAAACTTCAATAGCGCGATGTAGAATCTGTCTGTCGTTGCCATGACTACGGGCTTTGTTATTCTCAATGTGCTAACAAAGGTCGCTAAATGTTCTTATTAACCCGACAACCGACCCGTCAAATACACAATACTAGCTTTCGCCCCTTGAATTGACCCGCAGACTACATAGCACGTAGGGATATTGTAGCTTCTTATTATTGAAGGGATTTTCAAAATTAGGTCAGTAGTTTCGGAGATTCTCTACAACCTCTACATGCTATATGTCTCCAGTACAGACTCCCTAGAGACTATCCAGGGATGTCCTCTACAGGGAGCTCATTCCACAACCTCATTCCTTGTCTATGTTCCAATATTTAAAGTAATATCACTCCATCAGGTTCAGGGTCCAACAGCCGTGGCTTCTCCACCTTCGGGTACTCAGGGGCGACCATCGTCAGACCCTCGCCGCCTCCCCAGACCAATACTGCAGAGATCACGATAGAACTGTTGAGGCAGGTGCCACGGCAGGAGTCGGTTAAGCCACGTAAGTCTTCTCTGTCTATCTAAATAATAGCCATTTTCTGTCTGCTTTCTTCTTATCTCGTTCAATCTTCAGTACTTTCACTTCTCCTTTCTGGCCTTATCGCACGCTAGGTGGGGTCAGCACAACATGTTTTTCTCTTCCACTCCACCCTTTTTATCTTCTATACTATCTTTATTGCAGTCATTTCCAGCAACCTTAACGACATCGTCTGATGGTTCTGTGTTTACAATTCAGTCATATCTTCGTTTCTCCCACGTTCCCGAGAGATCTTAGATGTAAATACCTTAGTGGGTTTTTACCGGTTCTAGCCAGTTAAATTCTGTCATTTGAACCGGTAGAAACTAGTAAAGACCTTCATAATGAATAAGCGGGTTAGGCTTTAACTTTGAACTCTAAGGTTTTTTTTTTATAATTCTGGATAAGCTTGTGTTTGACCACAATCTCATCATGGTAAGTGATGATGTGGCCGAAGGTGGTAAGCACACAAAGCTTAGATGGGAACTGGCTCTCAAGTGCAGCTGTCAGAACACACCGATAGGTGCTAGGCGACAGTATTTTAACTTGAGGGTGGTGGAGCCAGCCAGACGTGTACTACAAAGTACCCTATCACCGTGTAAGTAAAGTATGAAATTGAGTATTTCTTTCCACACCAAAAGGACAGAATATTTTCATGTCACAGCAAGTAGCTCATAGCTTTTTTTACCTTTGGCTTATTTTGAATTTAATATAATACAGAATTTTTAGTCAAAGGTCTGGACTAAAATGTTCGATTCGAGGAATGTAAAAGGATTTATAATCTTTACTCTCCATCGGTGAAGTTTAATTTGAAATTCCTACAATTGAAAAGGGCTTTTATTTCGATTCAGAATACCTACGTAGGTATGTAGATATGGAGGTTTATCTATTTATTTTATATCAAATTTTAAGTAGGTATATTTAGTTTTTTTCCACCACAACCGGACCATGGTTGGTGGTTATGTGGTCGATGGTGGTAAGCACGCAATGACTAAACGGTACCACCAAAAATTTAAAACCTTTTCCATTTACAGAAAAGAAGCAAATTGATCGACGCCCGATCAGCGCTGAGACGACCCGGTCGGCGCCTGACGTCATTATAGTCTCTAAACCGATTCGCTGAGGATGACCTTTGGGGCCCCCGCCGTGGGCTCCAACCCCTCCGGTTTGGTACCAGACTCCTTTGGAACCAAGGACATGTCCGGAGGGCTCAATGTGTCCCTACGACACCTACTCAAAAACATCAAAAAGCATGACCTTTCAAGATTGCGAAGGTTACTATAGTAAATATTTTGACGAAGGACCAAAATTGATATATGATTATTGTTTGAAAAGTGATTTTAATTATAAGAAATCTCATACACTGCCAAGAAACCTGGGTTCCACAGTAGAATATAAACCAAAAGTGTATCCGCAGAAAAGTGTGTGTTTCTATGGGTTAGACGATGTTAGTTGTGAAAGGCATAAAACGTTTGTTGTGACTGCTGACATTGAAGCTCCTAGATAACAAATGTGAATGTCTTGGCTATTGTCATAGATTTACATCGCGCAAAAATGTTATTTTATCAACGGTTACTCTTTTTGGCTATTGGTCTCGAGATAGCTCTTATTTTCAAGATAATGTGCAGCAATTTAGAAGAAAATTGGAGATGTTTGATAACCAATAATTTGATGAGTGTAAATAAACAATTTATTATTAATGCAGAAGTGAAATTGCAATATTTTGACTTTTTGTATTTTAATATTTTTCACAGCCTAGAATTATGTATTTTATACAGTATATGTTTACTAAATACACGCACAAATAATATCTCTATTATGGGTGTAAAATTATGTGTCAGCTAGAAGTATTGCTTTGTTCTTCATAAAAAGTTTTTACACTTGTAATAAAGTTACCGATCTAAGAATAATTTTATATAAAATTGTCCTATTTTATTTGTAAAAAAATGTTGGTGAAAAACTACGGTGTGTCATAATCAAAATTGCAAAATATCAATTTAAATGTTATTTGTAAAATTTTAAAATATTATATTATTATACTCTCGAGAAATTGAACAAAAATTTAAGATTTTTTTGCTTGTAATTTAGAATGTTTGAAAATTTGCATTTTTATTAGTTGGTATTGTTTAAAATAATTGTTTAAAATATTATTAGTTAGTGTAAAAAAAGGCAAACAGTTAAAGCTTCCAAGTTTTTTTAGCATCAACATGCTAGAGTGAAGCAATATGTTGCGATTTAGTAATATTAAAACTTGTTTTTTTAGGAAATGCCATTTAATAAAAATAAATCTTTTGAAGATTTTATCGCGTCGATATTAAGTCTATCAGTCTAAGACATATTTGTAAGAAGAAAATACAATAATTTTGTTACTGTAGTTTAAGTGTTTACAAAAATGTAACAAAATTTTATTAATAAATATGTTTTTTTAATAAAATTAAAATTGGTTTTGAGTGATAATTTTATTGGGGATAGTTAAAAATAAACAAAAAGTTTTTAATTCGTGTAAGTAAATTAAAAATGAGTCTTCCATGATGTATTGAGAAATGTTTTTGTTACTGTATATTTATTTGATAACACATTTGAAATTTATTTTAGTATGTTTATCAACAACAGCATTAAAGCATTATTTAATACACACTACTATTATAAGAAGACGTAACAAATACGCTCTACTGTCATAGCAAACAGATCTACGACCATAGCAAACAGCTCTACGACCATAGCTAACTTTTGTTACAACGTAACAAAATTAGAATCTACGGACATAGTAGTGATTTAGACGATATACTTTGTGTTTTATTTATATAAATCTGTCTGTGTTATTTGCGTTATTAATTAACCGTCTTTCCTTTTATTCGATATGTTGTATATTTTTATTTTTGTCATCTATATCTCAATGCAAACATTGGATCGTTAATATTCTAGTTTATTAGAAAATCTAGACCAAATCGAATAAATACTATCATTATTTTAAAAACATCGACGAGAATATTTAGATAATATTATTGTAATAACGAATTGTAAATTTTAAAGTGTATAATAATTATATAAGATATAAATTAATAGGAAATAAAAGAAATTTAATATAAAAATGCTTTTTCATTATTATCTTTATATATAATAAGTTATAAGTAAGATAAAAAAAAGTGACGTCACTTTATGTTTCGACTTCTCAGCAAGCCCTTTAATTTGAAAAACCCATATTGTAGGTTTGCATCAAAAAATAATAGTCCGCTATCTTAGGTTCCGCCATGTTGTATTTAGAATGACGTCACACAGCTAACCATGCATTATCATCTAAACTAAACGTGTATACAAAATTTCAGCTCAATCGGTTAAAGATATCTGCTTCAAAATTGAGTTACAAGATTTACCACCAAAATCATACATACATTGCAAGCTAATATAAAGCTTGTAATAAAAAGATAGGGCCTAGATAGACTCACTGTATACAATCAAAATATCCCGAATCCTAATTTCAATGTAAAATTCTAATCGGTACGTAGAAAGGTTTCTAAATTGAGTAGCTACTGTAAGCCGAGTAAAATGTCTGGTATCTTTTTAAGTACAAAGTTCTTAACAACATTTATGTCATTAAAAGTTAACAGTGAAAAAAATCTGCTTACTTTTAAAAGCTTTCGATAAGCTATATTTCTTTTGAAAGGTTCTTGAACAATTATTTATTTATTGGCCGTGATTGGAAAAGGCAGCAGCTTCGAGGAAACCTATATATTATTGTCCACTGCGGTTTCACCCGCGTTTCCGAGAGTTCCCCTTTTAGGGGTTAAATATTCTTAGCATTTATACTTCCTGAGATTTCATGACATCAGATTTTCATTGTAAGTATATTAAAACTCATAATTACTTAAATGAGTCTCAGAATTATTTCATGTTTTTATACTATGTAAATATAAAATACTAGCTGTTCCGCACGGTTTCACCCGCGTTCCCGAGGGATCTTATCTTTTCCCGGGATAAAAAACCTATGTGCTATTCCAGACTATAATCTATCTCCATGCCAAATTTCATCCAGATCCATTCAGCCGTTCTGGCTTAAATGAGTAACAAACATACATCCATCCAAACTTTCACATTTATAATAATTATTATAGGAGGATTACCTATATTATTATTTAAAGTAGGTAGGTAAGTATGTTAGAAAAATGAATGCAATGTTTTTGCGGCGTTTTGGTTCATACTGTTAAGCTGCAATAAATAAATAAAAGATAGATTTTATAACAAAATTTAAAAAGCATTGGTATAGATACAAAATTAAAAACAATGGAACGATCTAAAGCGTCCTTTATACCATTAAACTCAACATAAAAAAAATCACATTAAAAATATTACTTTAATTTTATTAAAATGTTCTATTTATGGATACATAAATACATCCGTGCAATGCCGGGGCGGGTGCTAGTGCATAATTCCCAACCATGTCCTGTACTGAATAAAAGTTAGCAATACCCGACAGATAATTTTGTTTCATATAATATAACCATACTCCAGTACACTCAAAAGGACCGTAAAGAGATTTATTCCTAAAATTCCGAGCCCTTTGAACTTTACAACTGAAATTAAAACTTCCGATTTACTCTCTTTCAAACGAATTTTAGAAATACTTTGTATTCATAAAAATACTTTTGACGAATGGAAATTTATGTCTATTTGGGTCTTCGTGGAAAATTAAATGAGGACTTCAGGTAACACCCAGATGTAGATCCTGTCTGTCATTTTAAAGGACTTGTGCGCTCGGAGTCGTGATTCAAGTGTTGACAATAATTATTATCGCCGACAAAAAGTCGGGACACTCATTGCCTGACAATGTGGTCTAAGTTTAAGGCATATTTTAATCTGTATTTTACTCAGTTATATTTTTGTATAGTTTTTTTTTATGTTATAAACACACAAAAAATACTAAAAGTAGAAGGAGCGTACGTAAACAATAATCTCCAATGAAGTGAAGCAACGCACGAAGTTGTATGCCTGACCTGCACGTTCGTTATCTCGCGTGACTCGCGTCTCACAGGAACGCGATCGGCTTCCTTTACTGTGCTTCGCTTTAAGCGCACGGGGCTCTGTCTACCTTTTTTATTTGGTCTGAGGTTATAAATCCAAGCTTCTTGTAAAAAGAGTAAAATAATTGCTGATTTTATTGCCAGCTTTTCCGCAAAGGAAGCCATTTAATGTCTGTGATAAGCCTTCACAGACATTAAATGAATTTGAATGAAATCATATTTTATTCAGGCTATTTATTACCTGGCTATAAGTCAAAAAGATTGTCTGATTAAGTTATACATTTTTACATGAAAAATAGATAGACGAATGATAAAATATGACACCTAAAATATAGCCTAGATACAAATAGCCATTTCTGCCACTCAGAATCTGAATCGGTGAAAAGCAAAACAGAAATCGTACGTAGAAACCATGCAGATACAGTGTGATATGTTGGAGTTGAATGAGTGTTCCTTACATAAAATAATTTTTCAAACCAAATTTTTTGAGTATAGATTTTATAGTCACCAACACCAAAAGTCTGTACAAAATTTTTGCTCAGTCGGTTGTATGGAACTTTAAAAAAAAATGTCTTAAAAAAACAAAAACCTTGAAAAAGTGTCCTTGTTCTTTATTTAAATAAAATACTATTCCGTGTTTTTGGAAATACATAGAGCTTTTTTTCGAAATTATTGATACATTTGCGGTAAAATAATACAACATTTAATAGCCTCCACCCTGGGGTTAGTATGCTGATCACCCTCGGTCACATCATCACTTCACTCTGTAACGTTGTCAATCTAAAATCCCATTCATTCATAAAGGACATTATTCATGTTTGTCTTCTGATTCCAAACTTAGCAGAACTTCTACTATGGAAACTACATAACTGATACACTTCAAATACTATTTTTTAGATAGATAAATAACATCTAGACTCAGAACAAACAGACATATGGGTCTATCCTGGATGGGAATTGAACCAACTATCTGTGGGCTGACTTTAATTATTAGTTTACGCTGTAATCACTGATCATATTTATTTATCTATGTATTGATTTATATAAAACTCGATAAATAGATAGATCACATACAAAATAGTATACTTACGTTTTATATAAGACCAGTTTTCCGCCCCGCAGTTTCACCCCCGTTCCCAAGGGATCTTATCTTTCCCGGGGATAAAAAGTATCCTTTTTAATCCAGGATATGATCTACATGTGTGCCAAATTTCATGAAAATCCGTTCAGCCGTTTTTGCGTGATTGAACAACAAACATCCAAACTCACTATTATCCAAAAATACAAACTTTCAATATTAGAAGGATAAAATCCGTTTGAAAACTACAAACCGCAAGTAACGTTCCGCTTTTAAAATTTCCGTTACGGAACCCTAAAAACAGATAGATACGCTTTCAAAGGCTTGTCGAATAAGACTCACTGCTCGGTAGAGGATGAAGCAGTGAAAGAAGTGAGGATAAAGGTGATATGATAGGATTATAGCTCGATGGGAGATTATATCATGTTGTTGGATAAAGAGAGATTGTTTGAAGAAATTAATTCGAAATATGATCTCTGATACGAAGTGTTTTAACGATTTAGAATATTATAACTAGAAGTTTGTTAAATATTGAAATTCAATACATTTACAGGAATATTAATTTACTGCTAGTGCTCTCCCCTCGGAACAATAACTTTATTGTTCCGAGGCTCTCCCCCTGATCGAAATTTGACATTAAAGTTTTTAGGAAAAAAGTTTCTTCAATAACTGTCAATAAAGAGGAACAAAACAGAGGATGATAATGATATGTGTGTGTGTGTCAAACGCATGGTAGTGTGATAGCTTAATTTTTTTGTAAAGTATCTAATATATAAAATTCTCGTGTCACAGTTTTAGTTGCCATACTCCTCCGAAACGGCTTAACCGATTTTGATGAAATTTTTTGTGCTTATCCGGTATCTATGAGAATCGGCCAACATCTATTTTTCATCCCCCTAAATGTTAGGGGTAGTCCACCCCTAAATTTTTTTTTTTATTTTTGAGACAAAATTTCTAATTTCTATTTTTTTATGATACAACATACAAAAATACATACAATCCCCAATTTTCACCCTTCTACGATCAACCCTTATTTTTTAATAGCCATTTTAGTAATTTGAGTAATCGGTCAAGCCGTTTCGGAGGAGTATGGTAACAGGACCGATTTGGATGAAATTTTGTGTGTGTATTTCAATGGGTTCCTCGATGATTTGAAAACAAAATTGGACCCGGTAGATGGCGCTGGAATCGGGTTCTAAGTTTTGTTTTAATTTCAGGGCAGGACAACGTCTGCCGGGTCCACTAGTATTTTATAAAAATATTAGCTTTCTGCACTCCTTCTCTATTTAAACTTTAACTGTGCCAAATTTTATACTCCTCCGTATAATTTTCGTAAAGAGGGATACAAAGTTTTTGCTTCACGTTTTAATATTATGATGATGATAATAAACCTTAATAATGTAGAATAGAAACATATACAGGTCCTGTAAGAAGTACGACAAACTAAAGAGATGGTGGGCGGGTCACTATTAATACAAAAATGAAATCAGTAATAGGGTCACCATTTACAGTAATATCGAAATATCTCTAAAAACTTTTTTTTATGTCACTAGTGACAACGAGGCCGTCGCCTATAGACATTAGCAATACCAGGTGAACTGCCAACGTGTTGTACACCATATAACAATGCCTTAAGGGCTTTCTGTCATAGAAAACATAGTGAGAAAACCATAGCACGGTTTGTTTGACAGTTTTAGCTGAGCTATTTACGCACTTAGCTTCTTGATTACGACATTGTACTACCCAACTCTTGTAGGTTCTCACTCGGGCCAGCCCAGGTCATCGCAGAAAGCTAGCTGCCTTTTTAGACTGCTGGACTTATGGAAGCGACGCTGGTGATAGGAGGATCTGTGCCCCTTTATTACCACGCTCCTGCATTCCATAAGCATGTGGTCATAGCATGGTTAGAGTTCTTTATAGTACTCGATTAGCTGGCTACCACCTTCATGTTGAACATCTGAAAAAAGTTTTTGTCTTTATATTCTGGATAAGCTTGTGTTTGACCTCAATCTCATCATGGCAAGTGATGATGTGACCAAAGGTGGCACACAAAGCCAATATGAGAACTGGCTCTCAAGTGCAGCTTTCGGAACACACCGATAGTTGCTTGGCGACAGATTTTCAACTTGAGTACAACAAAGTATAACGTAGACAGCCAGTCGGGTACTACAAAGTACCCTCCCACCGTACAATGGTTTCCCCATGATGTTTTCCTTCACCGAAAGCTCAAGTTCACTGTAGGATTCGAACCCACGACCTTCGCCACGGTAACCGACGTCACTACCACTGAGCTATTATCGCCCTAAGTCGACAACAAATAGGCTATTGGGAATCCCCTTATAGGCACTTACCATCAGGTGACATTCTGCCTACTTGTCAGACTTCTGCCATAGTCAGTTCCACTTAAATATCATACCAGAAACTTTGAATTCATATCAGGAAGATATCATAAACAAATTCTCATTGTTCTGCGTCGTGCTACGTTCCTTTTATTTATTACTGCAATTTCGGCACCGCGTGTGAATTGCTTAGATAACTTGCAATGGAAAGAGTTGCTCCACAGTTGCAGGTCTACCAGGCGTATATAGCCAGTATTTCTGCAAGTATCCAATATTTCACACAAGGCTATTTGATCTCAAACTAAGCAAAGCTTCTACTATGGAAGACTTATTGCACACAAATGTCTGTCCTGGACGAGAATCGAACCCACGACCTATGACGTAACTAACCACGACAAATGGTCCGTGATTATATGTAATCCCTTTTTATAAGGGCCTATGCAGACGGCGTATTTTTGCACGATTAACGCACCGATGACGCTTTAAACGAAATTCAGACGCAGACACACATTCAAAAAAATTGTGGCGATACAGACGCGCTGCAGTCGCTTATATGCATTGTTATACATAAATCTCTGCGTTCTCACCGGACTCCTCAACAGTAATAAAATGGAGATGAGCTTTGATCTGTTTTTTGGTCATCTATATCTCTCGCCGTGAGCACGCGTTCGCCGTCTGCAAAGCCTTTTTGGCAACCAGGTAGACGGTCCACCTGATGGTAAGTGGTCACCGCCGCCTATGGACATATGCAAAACCAGGGTGATTGCCGATTGCCAGGGTGAGCAATTTTTACGCCCTTGTTGAAGAACCCCATATCATAGGGAAAGAATACCTTAATAGGGAGCTCATTCCACATCCTATGGTCTGCAGAAGGAGCGACCGGCTGAATCTTTGCTGAAATGTGAGCTCCACATCACCGGCGAGCAATTCGATGGTAGAATGGTGATGATGGCACCAAGTCAAAAAGTTCTTGAGAACACTCCCCATTATACAGACGATCGCTTAGTTTCAACGTCCAAATTTCTTCTATCCTTGTCTATTATGTTGTTAAAAAGAGATAAAGAGAGTTTAATTTAGTTTAGTTTGCGCACAATAGAATCTGTACAAACAATGCGAAGCGATCTAATATTGCGAAATAAATTAGTTGCATTGCGTTTAGTATCAAAGCTGGGAAGTCATTGTGCCCTGTCTGCAATCTAATTTATTGCGCTATGGGGGTTATTCTGCTGAACATAGCTAAACCAGCAAGACAACAGATAAATGATACATGTATTTGCGATGTTAGCGAGCGTTGCGACGTCGGATACAGCGGCGAAGAAAAATATTGTTAGGAAACCATAGTGTTGAAAATCTGTGGCCAAGCACCTGTTGGTGAGCTCCAGCAGTTGTACTTGATAGCCAGTTGCCATAGGATTTGTGTGCCTAACACCTTCGACCACGGTAAGTGATAATGTAGTCAACACGAGCTTATCATCAAGTAGTTTAATCCGAGATAAAAAATATGTACCCAAGACTTTTTATTTATTATTCTCTAATTTTGTTTGATCTGTTTTAAGTCGATGACAAGCCGAATAGGTACAAATTTATAACCTCCAAATAGGTTACCTACGTAACCTATTGTCTTCTTTGTCCTCGCCTTATCCCGTTACACGGGGTCGGCTTTCTTGATCCTGAGGCGCCATCTATTCCGCTGTTTAGCATCGTCAACTGATAGGCCACATTCCTTCATGTCCTTCTGGACTTTCGTCATCCACGTGGTCTGTGGCCTGCCCCTCCCTCTCTTCTGTGTAGCCATGGAAAGGCACTTTTTGACTAAATGGTCATCGGGTCTTCGCAGCACATGCCCAAACCATCTCAGTCTGGCCTCGGTAAGTTTCTCAGTAATGGGTGCAACTTTGAAACTCCCCCTTATGAATTCGTTGCGCACTTTATCTTTAATAGTAACTCCACCCGCCCAGCGTAGCATACGCATTTCAGTGGTATGAAGTTTTTGTTCTTGGGTTTTCTTCGTAGCCCAGGTTTCACTACCGTAGAGTAATACTGGTCTTACAGCTGTTTTATAGACTATCATTTTAGGATCGCATAGGACTCCCGTTAAGGTACGCCATTTATTCCACCCAGATGTAGTTCGGTGTGTGATCGATCCGTCTTCTGCAAGAACAGAACCTAAATATTTGAAGGCTTTTACTCTAGGCAGGGCTTTACCATCTAACGTTACGTCTACACTCCCCAAGTTGGATTCATCGGGATCGAAGTTGCAAACCATGTATTCGGTCTAGTCTGCACGTTTTGATACATATCCATCAATAGTCTAACATAGCATTCGGGTACATTCTGAGCCCTCAGGGCTTTCCATATCAAACTTCTCGGCACACGATCAAACGCCTTTTCAAGATCTATGAAGACCATCCATAGAGTTTGTTTATTTTCACGAGCTTTCTCCATTACCAATCTAATGGCGTGGATCGCGTCTGTGGTTTCTTTCCCTGCAGTAAACCCAAATTGATTTTCTGATAAATTTGTTAGTTGTAGAAGGCGTTCACTTAGTACACGTTCCCAGATCTTGAGGGTATGTGATGTGAGTTTTATGCCACGGAAGTTTGCGCATTCTCGAACATCTCCTTTGTTCTTATAAAATGGTACCAGTACACTCTTTCTCCAAGAATCTGGCATGGTTTCGCTACTCATGATGTCATTGAACAGCTTAGTGAGCCATATCACTCCATCGTCGTTCAGGACTTTCCAGAGCTCAGCGGGTATATTATCTGGTCCAATCCCTTTCCGATTTTTCATCTTAGAGATTGCTTTCTTGACCTCTTCTACAGTAAGTTCATTTACAGGTCCTTGTGACATAGGTGCTTGAATTTCCGGCTGTCTTGGAAATTCTTCGTTAAGAAGCTCCTGGTAGTAATCGTGCCATCTCTTACAAATGTGCTTATCATCAGTGAGTAGTGTGCCTTCAACGTTCCTAATATACTTTATAGTTTTGAAGTCCTTGGTGTTATTGTGTCGTGTTTTTGCTATTTTATATATTTCATTATCCGTCGCTACTTCTAAACGCTGGTACAGATCTGAATCAGCCCTTTCCTTTTCTACTGCTATGGTTCTCCGTGCAGTTTTATTTGCTTGTTTGTATAATTCTTTGTCCTTGTCTCTACGTAACCTATTGTAATTATGAAATTAAACCAACAACGTTCTTATAACGCATTAAAAATGCAATATCATTCGAGACCAAGGATAACACCTCCTCCTTTTTATTAAGTCAGCTAAATCTTTTTGCAAACGATAGTTCGCAAGCCAAGTCTCTTAGAGTCAAGACTTGTATGCAACTTTCATTTTGCATCAAACTGCCATATTTCATAGAATGCACACATTTTCAGTCTGCCGTGTACTCGTGTATGTACATAGGTAGGTATTATTATAAATGTTGAAAAGCTAGAGTATTACTCGTACTGCTATAAATCTTACAGCGAATTTTAAAACGATGAATGTTTGATCTCCTGAGTTACTTAGACTTTTTTATTACAATTATAAGGTGCCGTGTCGCTGCGATGAATTTGGCACTGGCTAGCTAGAAAACTGAAATAAATAAAAGACAGGAATATTTTATTTATTTACTAGCGGGTCCGGCAGACGTCTCGTCGCGCCCTGAAATTAAAACAAACCTACAGCGCCACCTACCGGGTCCAATTGTGTTTTCAAACCATCGAGGAACCCATTGAAATATACAAATAAAATTTCATCCAAATCGGTCCAGCCGTTTAGGTGACAAACACACGTACAGTAGAAATATATATATATATATATATTAAGATTACAAACATATCTTGAGTTGCTTGCAACTTGCAAACAAATCGCAGTTCAAGGAAAAATATTACTACTTTTTTACCATAATCTGTCCATAGTATATGAATCTGAATTTCAGCAGTCGTAATACACCGATATACAGATTTCCGATGATAGTGGTAGTCAGCCAGTCGGGTACTACAGAGTACCCTGCCACCGTGCTGTGGTTTGTTCAAGATGTTATCATTCACCCAAAGCTAAAGGTCTAGATTGTATAAGTAATGCCAGCGTACAAAACTTGCTAGAAACATTTTTACTAAAAAATGATTTTTTTTTTAAGCCCTATGAAGAATTTCGAGCACTTATGAAGGTCGAGAAGTTGCTTACATTAAAAAAAATGAAAAATACCAAGGTGTTAATCCGTTGCAAAAATAAAATGTTATTGTTTCAAATGTATGTTCGGCGTTTAGAAACCGCACTTTCCAGACTAATAAAACATATAAAGCTGGCCAGTTCATTGACCCTCAAACAATTTATACTGATGTTGAATTAAGCAAATAACTTATTTATACCCGAATTTGCACTTTGAAGAAAAATACACTGTTATTTATAGACTAGCTACCGCTCCTCTGTTTCACCCGCTTTCCCGAGGAAATTTAAATAAAATATAGCTTATGTTAGCTTTCCATTGGTGAAAGAATTTTTAGAATCGGTTGAGTAGTTACAAAGATTACCCACAACAAACAAACCTTACCCCATTATAATATTACTAGCTGTCCCCCGCGGTTTCACCCGCGTAATCTTTGGCCAAAGTAAAAGCCAGCCTTTTTTTTATTATATTAGATTAAATATATTTAGACTTTCATCATCTGCCTGCCCTGTTCCCAATTAGGTATTTATTTGTGGTCCACGTAATAAAATAAATTACTTTATTTTTAGTAAAAACTGTTTAAGTTGACGGGCCGGTTCACACTGCCTATCACGCCGCAGGTCGTGGGTTCGATTGTTGTTGTCTCATGTGACATGTCTGTTTGTCCTGAGTCTGTGTGTAATTATCTATTTAAGTATGTATTTACAAAAAAATTACAAAAAGTATATGTAGTATATCGGTCATCGGGGTCCATAGTACAAGCTCTGCTTAGTTTGGGATCAGATAGCCGTGTGTGAACAAATGTCCGAGGATACTTATTTATTTATTTATAGTTATATGCACTAGTCACAGGATGTACGTGATGTTATTTATATCTTTTCGATTAGTATTTTTATTATTGTATGTAATACTAGCCGTCCCCCGCGGTTTCACCCACGTTCCCGAGGGTTATCCTTTTACGGGATAAAAATTATCCTGTGTTATTCTAGAATATGATCTACCTGTATGCCAAGTTTCATCAAAATCCGTTCAGCCGTTTTTGCTTAAAAGAGTAAAAAACATCCATCCAAACTTTTACATTTATAATATTAGTGGGGATTATATACCTACAATCAAATATGGTAAGACAATTCCACATTTAAAAACATCAATTCACATGTCAAACATGCCACTAGAATACACTGGCTAGACTATATTGACCATAAATTACCAAAGTTCGGGAGTGTCCAAATCGCCAGACCGCAGACCGACCGACGGACAGATAAACAGACATTTCACGGCAGACCAGGCAGTCTGATTCTGGTATAGTGAAATGAAACGACTAAAGCTGTTTCGATCGCGCGTTTGCTACCGTAGGGTGACTATTATTTTGGTGAAAACTGAGACAATTTTTATAATGTAGTTTGTATTTCTTGCTTCCCAACTCGAAGGTTAAAATTGGAATTAAATTACTAAATCACATTTAATATAAGACTAAATACCTTGATATTAGGTACCGAAATTCTTTGATAGAATTTGTCAAAGTAGTTTCTACGCTTGTGCGTACCAGGCTTTACCTTAATTTCAGAACTTATTTTATATTAAAAATGCAAAAAAATGATTGACTTACAAAAAGATCAAATGGACTACAAGGGGATGACAGCTCAATGGTAGTGACCGTATACCGCGAATGTCGTGGGTTCGCATCCTACAATGTAGTAAAACGTGGTTAAAACTGCGTTGCGAATTATTTTATGACAATATTACCACTAAAACCTTTTAACATGGTGTCCCTAGTTTCGGCACGGTTCTCTAATTAGACAAGTGTAGCTCTCGTACCCGAGTGTCGCGGTGTTGCCACAAGTGTCACGTCTAGTTGCGACACTAATTGCTCGGTTGCATACCCGGTAACTATTATGTACTGTTGCTATAATTTTATGCGGTTAATGGCTTGAGAGAGTGAGTCATCTCAAATAGACACAATGTGTGTTATGGCTAGGGGGGAGGGGGAATATAATTTGTGAGGACATTATACCATTTAAGAGAGTAAGTTTGCCTCCAGAGAGTTCTGCAATATTTCGGCCACAGACCCCAAAAACCCTCCGACAATCTGGAGAAGCTGATAATAACGGGAAAACTGGAAAGAAAGAGACCTAGGGGACGCAGCCCAATAAGGTCCGACCAGGTGTCCAAACAAGAGGACACAAAAATCTCAGACGCCCTACACCACGCCAAAGACCAAGAGCAGTGAGCGGCTCTGTCGTGAGAAGGAGCGGGAACATCACGATGCTCAGCAGTGAGTCAACGATTACAGAAGGAGGATAATGTTCAAAATGTTATATCCTGTAGGCACAAAAACCATAAATAATCCTTTTCTCCAAAATAGACCTGAAAAAGGAATTCCTTTTATTTTTATACCACACGTGCTAACCATTCAGGTAGGTCACCTGATGGTATGTGAAAACCGTCGCCTATAGAAATTAACAATACCAGAGGTATTGCCGACCTTTTTACAGTGTCTTAAAGCAGACCAGTCGAGTACTACAAAGTGTACCCTACCACCGTACTGTGGTTTCCTCACGATATTTTCCTTCACTTAAAGCTCAAGCTCTACGACCTTCGCCGCGGTATCTGACGTCACTACCACTGAGCTATCATCGCCCATATTTCAAAGTTAAAGTCAAAACCATTTATTCAGTTTAGGCCCTAGAAGGGCACTTAAGAAGGTCGAACTACAGAAGTTACCACCACATTCGCTGTTCGCTTGCATTGCATTTCATATTCACAAACAACTAAAATACTCGTTAATATTATTTCAACATCATATTTTTCAATTGATTCATTGCCTGTCATACCCAGTGCATAAAAGTGGGGCGTACAAACTCAATAGATTTATGTGCAAGCAAATATCGACAAATGCTGAATTTTTTTTTTTGTCCTCACCTTTGAAATTGACGTTATAAATATTTTTCTAAAAAAAAACACTTATTTAATTTATCGAAGTATTGTCAATATAATGGAAGTTCGTTGATGCCTTTACAAATGACATGCTGGAGGCAGGACTCGATGAACTCTTTGAACAACCTCATGAGAGGGCAGGCCAGCAGGACCTGTGTCCTGTTTGAGGTTGTTCTAGGTAGGCGAATAAATCTAAGACTCTGACTGGAAAACATAACAAACAAATAAAAAAACTGTATATTTTCATCGTAATTTATCGTCATAGCTTTGATGTTCGCAGATTTTCCTCAATGGCAACAAATTCTGTTTGAAAATTCAATACAAAAACTTCATCTTTTGATGAAAATATAAATGAAAATGAATTGGCGAGATTCTCTAAAACCTTCTTTTGAGCTTTATGGTCCATATTCCGAAAGCACAAGTCCCTAAAAATCCAGACATTTCTGACATAAATCACTTTTATCTGCTCATACCTGCTTCCATCCGGTCTGAACCAGTTTGTACTACTTTGTACTGCCTTGAAACCGACCTCGTTTCGTCATAATAATAGTTTTGTAGCGTATCCGTTCGACAGTGGAGTTTGTTCGCCACTTCGGACAGCGCTGCGTTTGAGTTGTACAACTTTTGAGCACGAGTTCAAATTTGTTATCGAAGGGTTCCGTGGGATAATTAAACCATAGCCACATTTATTCAATTTAGGTCGAACAAGAAGGTTACAGAAATCACCATCTATTCGCAATTCAGTTTTCAACTAAAAAGAACCGGCAAGCAACTTAAGGTGATTCTTAAGGTGCCGTCTCCTGCTGACAATCGTGATGAATATTTTCGCTTTATCTATCATCGCTCTAAATAAAGTCCTCGTGTTCATTTCGTACCGATGTCCGAGGTTTTTGAGCCAAGATGTCTTTGGTCTACCTGGTGGTCGGCGTCCCGGATTTTACCCTTCTTTGATTCATTGCAGTAGTCGTATTTGTCATTTGTCAATATGTGGCCGAAGTATTTAAGTTTCTGCTACAAAATGGTTACAGTTTTAAATATTTTTAGACCAATCTAACTATATTAGCATTTTTTATGTCAAACAATTTAGCTAATAGTAAGATTGCAGTAAAACGAAAAAACATGTAGAAGGGTATACAATTGACTTTGAGTGCTTACCACTTTTGACCACATCATAACTTACCACAGTGAGATTGTGGTCAAACATAAACTTATTAAAACAACACTTTTACATAGTCCTGTCACAAAGTTCATATAACTTACTGCTTAACCAAATCCACCATTCTAAGAATTGTACGGGTTTGCAAGCATCGTATGGTGTCAGATATATGATAGGATAAATTGTAGTACCCTAGTCTGGTAACGAGTGATTTGCGATCGGAAATGGAGGTCCGAAGCGATTGTCTCAAGATGGAATCGATTGGAATAGGACGATGAAACGAAGAGTACACCGCTTCATGTTTTGGAGACGGTAGATTTAATAAATAACTTACGCATCATCATAAAATATTGTGTTACCGCTGTATCATTGCTGTTCTATCATATTGGATTTCCTTTTGCGACTATCTTACTTTTAAAATGGAAGAAATAAACGCGTAAAATTATAAATTACGTTTTTTTTCTTCCGATTTGACCTTCACTTCAGTTGTGCATTTATATTGATCTCTATTGGACAAACTATCACCGATATTATTCAATAAAAGCTCAAAATACATAAATTAAACCAAAACGCAACGTAACGTCGCAAGTTCCCGCCAAAACTCCGCCAATTTTTATGATTATTTGTCAATTTTAGTTGACAGTTGAAACCGATCAACCGACAGTTATTTAAAAATGGCGCCAAGTCACCGGTGAAATATGGCGTCATTTGATTACCTACTGGCCAGTATGCTGAATTGAATTTAAGAACATTTCTTTCCCAAATTAAAAAAAAATGTATGCCAATGTGACGTCAGAAATATACACCATCAAAAGATTTAGGTAATCTTTGTAGTTAAAATATGGTATTTAAATCAGAAATAAAATCAATTTTACATCGTATTTTCACTATTTTCGAGTATTTTTAGATGTTTTATATACCTGGTTAGTACCTATTAGATATTTTTTCATGAATTACATGAATGTATAGGGGACTTTCTTCTCTCATCTATGTCTTTGACCATTGCGGCTAATATAAATGCTAATCAAACCATTACTCTATTAGAGATGCTATTATATCCAGTGCATAGCCAGTTTCGAAGATCGACGTACACATATGACAAACGTAATGATATCCCGAAATGGGTTGGCGAGTATAACGCGGCATCAGATATTAGGATCCTTTGCGGACGATATCTTTATTTTTGTAAGAAAATAAGCATTTGTATAAATCTTGCGATTTTATGTGAAAAGTGACCAATGTTTTTGTTAGAAATATTAGCTGAGATCCTTTTTGTATCATACACTGAAATGCAATGTGGCCAGTGGCCACTCTTACCCAATGTATAATTTTTATGTATTGCTGACTTTGACAACTCCTGAAAGACCACTGGTTCGCAAGAAAATGTGCTTGCTAGTTTTTCCTTCGAGATTTTTGACATTTTTGTCCACATCATCACAAATATATCCCAATAAGGATTTTAAAAAATCCATAGAGTTTTTATTAACCGAAATAAAAATATAGGAGGTTTCTCAATTTGACTTAATATTTTGTATGTATTATGGGGCATAACTTCTTTGTTATAAGACTTTTAATTAAATTATAATTTTTACCTTGGGTTCAAACTCAAGATATACGACCCATAGTCAAAGACGTAAATTAGAATTTATTGACGGATAGACTGAAATATCGCCATCTTTGTTCGTAGAATAGATAAAGAAAGAAACAGGCCTTGAGAGTACAGTTTGCAAGTTTGGATTTAGGAGATTATTTTCGAAAATTCTTTCACTAATAGGAACCTACACTATCCTTGAGTGCTATAAACTTTTCATCACGAAAAGCTACTTTTTATAAACTCTTATCTTGACTACATTCTTGATACTTGACATGAAACATAAAAACGTTATTTCTCTATAAATCCGCTTTGAACGGCTCATAAAAGCAGTAATTCCATTATGTGAGATGTCACTGACGGTATAAAGCTCACGAGAGTCTTTACCGGACAGTGTCCGGGTGTCCGGACTCAGGGGAAAGTGATCGGATATCCGTTAGACGTCTGAAGCCTAAGCAACAATAAGAGAGTGCTGGATATGACATTGATTATTGGAATAAAAGATCTTATTGGAGATATTCTCGAGCGTTACGAAAATGTCTTTGACACGTATATTATTATTTGATTATTTTCAATTGAGTTAAAGATATGAGTAATATTATATTGTTTACTATATTACTATTATACTATCTATACTAATATTATAAAGGGGAAAGATTTGATTGTTTGTTTGCATTGAATAGGCTCCGAAACTACTGGACCGATTTGAAAATTTCTTTCGCCATTAGAAAGCTACATTATCCCTGATGAACATAGGCTATATTTTGTCCCAGAAAAGAGTGAAACCGCGGGGAAACAGCTAGTATAAACAAATATACAATATAAACAATATTATTTGTAATAGGTTCTCGTACAATACCAAACTAGTTTGTTTAGGATCTGTAAATTTGTGTGCATGAACATGTCTGTTTGTCCTGAGTCTGGGTGTAATTATCTATTTAAGAATGTATTTACAAAAAAAATGTAGTATATGTAGTATATCAGTCATCTGGTTTCCATATTACAAGCTCTGCTTAGTTTGTGTTCAGATAGCCGTGTGTGAAAAAAAATGTCCGAGGATATTTATTTATTATTTATTTGAAAGGAGTAAGTTTGCTTTGTAAAAATCCATAATTCCATACTGATATTAAAAATGCAAAGCGTTTACAAAAAATACAAAGTGCACAAGTGTTACATGCGGAGTCAGGCGAGTAACGCCATATTGGCAGCCGACCAGGTGAGAGTGGTAATTCGGATTATAGAAGCGTTCGTATAAGCGGGGGTTCGGACTATGGAGGCCCTACTGTATTTATAGATGTATTATGCACCTCAGGATGTTGGCTAAATGGTCCAAAATTCTAGGCTGGCCACGTGAAACAAGAATACAGTTACCGACATTTTTTTAATCCTACTTTTTTATTGAAATTATTAATATTTGTCCATGCAAACTTTTTTCAATTCTAGACATTTTTTTTTTCATGTTGAAAATATTTTTTTTATGGATTATTTCTAATTGAAAAGGTCGGCAAGACACGGTACCTACCCAAACTTTTTGCAAACTTTTAGATTTTTATTTAATAATCCTACTCTCTAAACCTGAATTAGTGAAAATCACTACTAAATAATGAATATGCAAAAATTATGACTCAAAGTTCACCTTTCTATTTGGATATAAAAACAAAATAATTGCAATCAAATAAACTAGTGCGTCTGTGAGCTGTAGACCTCACGAAAGTTTTGTAACATTTTTGGTTTTTTTGAGAGATGGAAATGGATTCGCCATTTTGAAAAAAAAATACAAATACCGGACAGATAGATAGCTGGACAGACATACGAAAACATTTTTTCCGAAGCTGAAACGGAGACGATTCGCTCGCTCGCTCAATAATCTAATCTAACGAAATATCTAACCTGAGAAATCTGCACTAGTAGAAAAAATTAAGGGTTAAAAAAATTCAAACATTCAAGAGGGCCTGGAAAATTATCCTAGATACGCCAATGTTTGAATAGATAACTAAATCCCATTTTACTCAATTTTTGGTTACCACGGTGACTTTTCCAAACATACAAACGTTTTTAAGCATTACAGAATCTAACAACTCGATATTTAAAAGTCGATAACCGCTTCTAGTACATAACTCTATGGACAACATTCAAATAAAGCATAGACACAAGCACAGATGTCCAAACTGCACCCGCGGGCACCTTAACGAGAAAGGACGATGTTGAGAACCATTGGAAACTGTTGGCAACTTGAACTACGTTAGTTCTCAAACTGTAGCCGAGGTGATAGAAAAGAAAAAAACATTGATGTTCTATTTTATGCATCGAATTTAAGATTCAGGGCTGGCACGACAGAATTTAAATAAAGATAAATAAAATAAGTCTTTAGTAAATTAGTAAATACAACCGATAAACAGTAGCAACACAATCTATTATAAAGGAGAGACACTAATGAGTGCTGTTGGGTTTTTAAATGAGTCTGAATAAAACACATTTCCACCATCTGTGGCAAAACACCTTTCGCCACGACTCCGCGTGCGTGATAGCGCCACCGCCACTGAAAAGAAAAATAATTGTGAAAAAAAAACTATTAATGTATGGGCCCGAAGACTGGCATACTTTATATCCAGGAATCAAAGTCAAAGTCAAAACCATTTATTCAGTTTAGGCCCTAGAAGGGCACTTATGAAGGTCGAATTACAGAAGTTACCACCGGTTCGGAAGTCAGCCTTCAACTGAGAAGAACCGGCAAGAAACTCAGCAAGGTTACATTTTTTAAATATTTTTGGACCATCTGACTATATTGGCTTTTTTTTCAAATGTTTAACAATTTTATTCTTAAACTAATACAAAAATACGTAAAAAATTATAACCCGCATTAGTTACCTACATAGTTAACTAAAACAAAAAATACCAAGATAATAAAAGCGTAGGTATTAAAAAAAAATTTAAAATGGTAATTAACAATAAAAAACAATGTGTAGGTACTTGAACAGAGTGCAGCTACCTCCAGACATCTTTATCCTCCGAATCCGATCATAAAAGCGGGACAGAACTATTGCAAAATATTGTGAAATTTTAATTGATTCGTGTAGTTTCAACAGGTGTCACTAGGGGGATCCACGTCAGTCAAATATGCGCCTGTGATTTCTGAACTTTCAAAAATGCTAAGAAATATTTTCAACGGAATAAATTACATGCATTTTTCTAATCTGTAACAATTGACAACCCTAGCACAAAGCAACGTCACCTATAAAATCCAATAACTGTATAGAGCAACAGTGCCGACTGCCGCCACTGCCGGTGTCCCAGCGGATAATTATTTCCTATTTTCCAGATTCCGCCGGCGAGAAAGGCGACGGTCCTTATCGACTTTCACTGCGATGATAGCTCAGTGGTAAGTGACGTCGGATACCGCGGTGAAGGTCGTGGGCTCGAATCCTACAATGAGCTTGAGCTTTCGGTGTAGGAAAACATCGTGAGGAAACCACAGCACGGTGGTAGGGTTTTATGTGGTACTCGACTGGCTGGCTACCACCCTCAAGTTGAAAATCTGTCGCCAAGCACCTGTTGGTGTGTTCCGGCAGCTGCACTTGAGAGCCAGTTGCCCTTGCCCTTAAGGCATTGTAATATGGTGTAATACACGTTGGCAGTCCACCTGGTCTTGCTAATGTCTATAGGCGACGGTAGTCACTTACCATCAGGTGACCCGCCTGCCTCGTTGTCACTAGTGACATAAAAAAAATATGGATAAATGGGACGCTACTCCATGTCGATTATGGAAAATGTGAAATACTTAAAAATAATCGTTTTAGCGGATATCTGTCTGGCATTGTATAGACTGTGATCCTAGCTTGGGTAGGGTAGCTTAGAGATAGATTAAAAACAAACAAAAGTAGATAATCACTTTTGTACTCTTTCATTGTAAACTATTTATAACGGAGAATGCGCCGAGGTATTACGAGCCGCTGAATTTCGTCACCGGACAACTCGGAACTCAACAAAACACCCATACCACCTGGACGATTGGCGATCCACCACTGTGCGTTTTACGCGCTCTTTTATTCCACGCACGCTAGACCTGTGCAATCGACTTCCAGCGGCGGTGTTTCGGAACGGGTACGACTTAGGGACCTTCAAGAAAAGAGCGTATTCCCATTTAAAAGGCTGGCAACGTACCTGTGATCCCTTGGATGTTGTGTGTATGAATGGCGGTGGGGATCACTTAACATCAGGTGACCCGCAAGCTCTCTTGCCCCTACTAAATAAATAAATAAAATGACTCTTTATATTTCGAATCCCACGATATTAGATCGCATTCAACGTCAGTACTACTGTGCTAATGCTTAAAGAACCAAGAGAAGTACTTATAGAGAAGTTATGTATAGTTTTTGTGAGTGAAATGTAAATAAAAGATATTTTTAAAATCCTACTAAAACTATTTTGAAGTTTGTATGTTTGGACGTTCGTTATTAAATCACACGAAAACTAAACAACGAATTTCGATGCAACATGGCATAAAGATCATATTCTGAAAAAAAACAGTATACTTTTTATCCCGGGAAACTATAAGATGCGACGGGAACGCGGGTGAAACAGCGGGGTCAACTAGCGCTTCTATAAAACGAAAGGAACGCATTCGACCGAATAATATTCAGATCAAAAATTATGCCCAAAAATTGTCATCACGGTTAAAAACTCTCTACAACAAATAAATACCACAAAACGTTTAAGCTTCAAAAAGCCATTGAATCAAACGCTCCACTTAAAATACTTTAAAACAACAGGGGTCGTCAATCTTTTTGTGTAAGTATAACAATTTCAACAAGACCAACAAGAATCTTCGTTTAACTTCTCAACCGAACTTAATCCCTTTATAACAAAATCGTTATTTTGTAGGCCCTTAACCAAGTTTTAAACCCCGTGTGAAATTGTCTGAAAACACGCAAACAATAGAGAGAAAATTGTTCGACAAATCTGGTTATATGCCCGAAAATGATAAAAGCACCGCCGTGAATACATCATCAATCACGTAGCCATCGGTTTATTTTTTTGTGTGTGAGAATTTTGCGCTTGGAAAATCAGGATGCGAAAGGTTGAGGACCCCAGCAGAAAATGTTGAAGTATTTGGGTATCTATTGAATTCGGATGCTTTTTAATAGTACTCTAAGTACGGTTTAGGTTATTTGAGTCCTTCAAAATGTGTTTGCGATGTTTGTACCTTTGATGCCTGAGCGTTTCTTGTTGAATTTTCGTTCAGGTATCGTCCATTAATCACGTGAGACTCGGTATTTATTTTTTTCGTTGAACGCGCGATTTGTAAACCGAAAAATTCGATTAGTGTTTTTTTTGGCGAAAACAAAATGGTGGAGGTCTGAGGGGCCATAGACCAAGAATTATGTATACTACCTAGATAGGTAACTCTCCATACCTACTTGAAGCAAATACCTATAAATTGCGCAAAGAGTAAGATAACAACTACATTGGGACAACTTCTCTTTCTAACCCTACTTAGAAAAAGAGGTTGTCCCAAGTAGGTATGGAGAGTTACCTATCCAGGTAGTATATATAATTCTTGCCGTAGACACCCTTACGTAGACTTTTCGTCGAGCGCTTAAGACTCTCAACCGGTATGTAAAACTTTAGACAGCTAACCGCTGAGGTCGCCCCAGTTGGGGCACGAACCTCGGCTCAGGGCGTCGCCGGGGGCACGAATTTAGAGGTGTTTTAGAAGATGGTTGCATTACTGAATGCAGCTCGGGCCGCTAATTACGGGGGACGAGACTGAGTCTGAGTTTAGAGAACGATTAGAGAAGATATTATTCAGATATATTTTTAAGTACCAAAAAATAGATTTTGGATAGGGGAAGGGTTAGTCTAAAACCTTTCCAAGTATCTCCAGGGGAAGGGTTAAAACGTTGCTAAAAACATCACGTGATTAATGGATGACCCCTTATGTACAATGGTAAATTATAGGTACCTAAGTCATCTTTTGAAATCGTAATTTTGGTTCGTCATGCAAAACAACTTTTACTATGAGATTTCGAGTGGGTTTGATTGGTGGCTAGTTACGATTCTATATTAAAAAAAAATATATATAAAACAGAAAAAAGATACCTTTTGACATCTATCGGAAATCATTTTTTATGCGCCCGGAATTCCGTAGCGAGGTTTTCGATGCGATATTATTTAACGCCAGGTGTGTGTTGGATTTACTCGACGAGTATTCCGTATTGATAGAATAAAATATCACATCCCAGAATAGGTGAAATATTATTATCAGCATATTATTAAAGAGATAAAATAAATAAAGGAAGAGAATTGGCAGCCATATACCTATTTCAAAGAAGTTAAAACTATTTTTCAATGCAACCTTTTGATACAGAATATATCGCAAAGTTAGACGCAAAGAAGAAAAATATATTATAAAAAAAAGCTCTACTGAACCCTAACAAAATAGCAAATAAAACAGTCCTCTAATTGTTACAGTATAGGAATCAAACTGACATAAAACTGGACAGTAGTGATTGTTAGTGGAAGGTGTCGCAAATGGAAACTGGATACAAGCGCATGATACCGGAATAAACCAGAATAAACCGGAAAAAAAATAGGTTTTACTAAAAATCGAGCGGCAGACTATTACAGTTTGGATTCTGAACATATTTTTATACCCAAACCAAAGTTGACTCTAGCTAGCATTATTTTACTTTATACTTTAATTCTTATTCATTGAAGTTAGTATTTACTCTGGCTACGCTTAAACAAGCATTTCAGAAATAGACTTTTCCTTTTATGAAAATTCATTTGTTTTCTTCTTTTTTATCAGAGAAATTTTTTTTATATACCATAACAAGGCAGACGGGTGAACTGATGGTAAGGGCACCATCGCCTATAGATATTAGCAATATCAGAGGGATTGCCAATGTGTTGTACACTTTTTTACAATGCCTTAAAGGTAACTGGATCTAAAGTGCGACTGCCGGAACACACCAACACCGGTAGGTATCATCGCCTTATCTGTACCAGACTGGCTGGCTACCACCCTCAAGTCTAAAATCTGTCGCCAAGCACCTATTGGTGTGTTCCGACAGCTGCACTTGAAAGCCAGTTCCCATCTAGGCTCTGTGTGCTTACCACCTTCGGCCTCATCTAAACTTACCATGTTGAGATTGCGTACAAACACAAGCTTAACTAAAAGTAAAAAAAAAAACAGTCATAACAGCATGAGTAAAAATATTTTAAATTGTGGATTTTGTCTTTTATTATTTCTGTCATCAAAATTATGTGAAAATTGGTTTTCTCAAAATCTATTACTATTATTTACTGAACCCTAAAATAAAGCTTAAAAACCGTTAATAATACTATTGGAGCGGAGAGCAGACGGACGTGTCGTAGTTTGTGAAAAAACATTTTTATTCAAAGTGTAAATGTTTTTGTTGAATTTTCATAAAGTTTTTGTTCGCACGTGCTTATTTCAAAGAATAACAAGTTTTAATGACACTCTCGTGAAGGTCGGTCGTGAGTTACACTGAGAGCTGTAATAAAATGATGGTCTTTTAAGACTATTTTCCTCTAACTTCAAGACAGAGGCTTCAAATATTGTTTGTCGTCTCTTTTTGGCATATGACGTTAGAATGTGACGAATATATTTACAGTGAGTTTTACTGCCAATTCTACCTCATCAATTGTATTTAGTTATTTGGTTTGAAATTAAGAGAAACGTTTTTCAGAGTTTTTGGAAGATTTCATTCCAGCCAGTCGGGTACTTTGTAGTAACCGACTGGCTGGCTACCACCCTCAAGTTGAAAATCAATCGCTAAGCCCCTATCGGTGTGTTCCGACAGCTGCACTTGAGAGCCAGTTCCCATCTGGGCTTTGTGCGCTTACCACCTTCGGCCACATCATCACTTACCATGGTGAGATTACGGTCAAACACAAGCTTATCCTAAAGTCAAAATCCTAGATACAAAAACCGCGAGACGAAAGATAAATTGAGTGTCCATAATTACAGGCTAGCTAATTTAATTCCATAACGGCAATTACTATTCGAATTTAGAATCATAAATTTAAATATGGAAGCATGAATTCGAATATTAAACGTCATAGAATCAGTTTAACACGTCATAAAGCTAGGACACGATACTAGCGCCAGTGTGTTCCAAGTTTTATTGGTACGTTAGTGATGTGATTATGGATTTGTGATACCATAACAAAAGTTATGGTTTACGATCAAATCTGTTGGAATACCGGTTTTGTTTTGTTTACTAGCTGGAGATTATTTTGTCGCCTCTGTACATTTTATTTGCAATATCAATTTATCAGTCAGAAAAATTATTCAGTCATAGAGAATCACACGATTTTCTATTTTACTTAAAGAATTTTTGGTGGTAACTTGCGAAGTGTCATTGCGTTTTCGTTTTATTTTCATTATAATCGTGTATTTTGATTTTTTTACCGCAGGGGACAGCTAGTTTTAATGTTTACCTATTTTGAAGGTTATGGTGAAATTATTGACGAACAAAAAATCTAAAGACAAAAAACCAACGAACCTCACCTTGGCAATTTCAATTACCATACATGTACCAACCTCTCGAAAAATGGTTTGATAGAATCTGACCAACTCTACCACCACGCGCGCTCTTTGGCCAATAAATGAGTTTTGCCTGAACTACACTAGAGGAAATAAAATTAGATAATTCCGTCCCTTTTCACGAAATCACACAAACATATTGCAGGAAAGAGAGGAAACACATCAAAAATGTACATTATTTTATTTTATTTATTTAGATAACAAACGGTCACAATACAAATGAAATAAACTACAATAATACATAAAAGACTTACAGTATCATTAATGAGATAAAATTGTTTATCTCATTAAGTTTAACGCACGAAGTTCCTTAATTCCTTAAAGATCCTTATCGCGCGTTGTGAAAGGGGGCTAGACGAAAAAATTGTCACGACACTTTTAGTGTCAAAAGTGCGTTGACCTGTCTCTCTCTCTCTCTCTCTCCCTCTCTCTCTTATAGAAAGCAAGCCAGATATTTTCATTTCTATTATATTTATTATTATATAAATTATATACATATAATATATATATATATTATGGAAATGTTTTTTTTTTAATTTCTACTTATATATAAATATATATTATAGTAGATTATACCGGGTCTATTCGCGCACATAATAATCAAAATATAATTTCGACTAACCTCGACGTTTCGATCAAGTTACATTGACCGTGGTCACGAGTGGAATATATATATATACTCTCTCGACTTATATAACTTCGTTCCATCCGGGTGTCCCTTGACACCTCTCAAGTTTTTTTTATTATTATTGAGCTGGTGTAAAATTAAAAAAACCTACCGATTACCTAATATAATACAACACTTTCTACAAATTAATAAAAAATGAATAATATCTAAAAGTTGCATAAAGTTTTTGTTGCTTTGGCTTTAAATGTGCTGAGATTTTCGTATTGTCAATTTCATCGAGCTTGCTATTATAAAGGTTAGGACTGCGAATAAAACATATATATACATAGCATAGTTAATTCGGCTATATTCTATAAAGAAATGAAACATTTCTTGTCTTGAGGAGGGACGTGGAACTTTTAAAAATAACTTTGCTAAGAGATGACTTATAAAATATAAACTTTAAATAATCCAACAGTATCTATCACAAAATTAATAAAATGAAACGAGTTTAGAACACCGGCACCGTAAAGGCATTATATACCGGCTCAGTTGGAAACGACTACACAGACTATTACACATCGACTGAACAAATACTTATTTAGATATCGGGTTTATTATTGTTTTATGTCGTGTTTAATGCCAATAGACGCTCTGAGGCTCTGAGCATTGTCATAAACCGTGTTATAAGATTCGTAGAGTAGTCGACGTCGGATATAACCATTGTTTTATGCTGAATAAGCTTGTGTTTGACCACAATCTCACCATGGTAAGTGATGATGTGGCCGAAGGTGGTAAGCACACAAAGCCTAGATGGGAACTGGCTCTCTAGTGCAGCTGTCGGAACACACCGATAGGTGTTTGGCGACAGATTTTCTACTTGCGGGTACTATAAAGTACCCTACCACCGTGCAATGGTTTCCTCACGATGTTTCCTTCACCGAAAGCTCAAGCCCATTGAAGGATTCGAACCCACGACTTCGCCGCGGTATCCGACGTCAGTACCACTGAGCTATCGTCGCCATATCGACCTGTGGGGTGTCAGGCAATGTCCTTATGAACCTTGCTAACAGGCCCTTTGGGCTTTTTGTTTTTGTGTATTTTGAGTTTTATTGAATAATATCGGTGGTGATTTGTTCAATAAAGATCAATCTAAGTGCACAAATGAAAGCGTGTATCGTGACTTATTCAGGTAGTCCCAAAAAGTCTGTGAAAAGTCTGTCTGTCCGTCTGTCCGTCACCAGGCTGTATCTTAAGAACCGGGATAGCTAGAGAGTTGAAATTTTCACAAATTATGTATTTCTGTTGCCGCTATAACAACAAATACTAAAAACAAAACAAAATAAATATTGAAGGGGGGCTCCCATAGAAAAAACGACAATTTTTTGCCGATTTACGTAACCCTTCGTGCGCGAGTCCGACTCGCACTTGGCCGGTTTTTACTTTATTTATATTTAGTTTCGAAGATGCTTAGCAAACCTAATAAATAAATAAATAAAAAATATAAGGTCGAAGAAAAACACCTACTTTTTTAAAGTCGTTTAAAAATAAGAAAAATACATACAGTCGAACATATAACCCTTCTTATTAGAAGTCGTTTAAAAAGAAACCGGCCCGTCACATAGACACATTGATTATTGACTTCAAAAATATATTATATAGTCCGAAAAACCACAAGCATTTCCCATCACTAATTTAGCACGTTCACAAAGCCTCATCTTCATGTTTTAGTCCAATTTCAGAGCACTATATTCTTGTAATGTAATATTGCCTTTGTCATATCTTGTAACAATGATATTATAAGTAAGTAGAAAAGTGTAGATAAGTTACATACACAATATTCACTTTTAAAAATTTCACACAAAACACACGGCTATCTGATCCCAACCAAACTAAGCAGAGCTTGTAATATGGAAACCAGAAACCAGATGACTGGTATACTAATACTATTTTTTGTAAATACATTATTAAATAGATAATTACACCCAGACTCAGGACAAACAGACATGTTCATGCACACAAATGTCTGTTCTGGATGGGAATTGAATCCACGACCTGCAGCGTGATAGGTAGTGTGTTAACCAACCACGCCAACCGGCCCGTCAAATGTATTTAACGTAATATTGCATTTCAATGTTGCAATCATTTACTATGTTTAAAGACTTTATTTCGTGTATGTGTAATTTGTGGAGATAAATAAAAGATTTTTGGAACGAAGTTCCTCATCGCGCGTTGTGAAAGGGGGCTAGACGGAAAAAAATCTTACGAAAAATTGTCACCGACACTTTTTTGCTATAGTAAGCTATTGTAAGCTGTGCGGCGTGCGCATGTTTCTCTGTCTGTCTCGCTCTCTCTCTCTCTCTTTCTCTCTCTCTCTTTTATAGAAAACAAGCCAGATATTTTCATTTCTTGATATATATATAAAAATAGTTTTTTTTTATATATACTCTCTCGACTTATATAACTTCGTTCCATCCGGGTGTCCCTTGACACCCTCTCAAGTTTTTTTTATTATTATTGTTATTAATTGCACTCGGTACGTGAAGTGCATCCGTTGACACCTGCGACGCGACACAGGCTAAGTAGCCAGATTTTTACCTACCGCTCAAGATGCGCTCTTAACCTATCTACACGTTTTACTTTTAATATCATTGTCTCGTAGCGTACGTGTTACAGCGTACTGTATTTTATTATTATTCTGGCCATGTTATCAAATAGTAAGCAGAAATTGTTAGAGGAGACATTAATGCCACCAAAACTAGTAAAAGAAGGCCATGCTCGTAACAAAAAAATATAATATTGTTTTAGTCCTGTATCACGTTCTTTGGTTGAAGTACTGCTTGTGGGGGCTGGTCTGCGTTGGGAGCTGAGAGCTGAGATAAGGTACTTCCCCTTACTGCCCCGCTGATAGTTTCCACTCTGTATAGTAAACAAAGACTTAACTCCGCGATACAAAGACGGGAAATGCGAAAACTGTACATATTTTAGTGCCATGCCTTGCTGCTGATTTTTAGCTCAACAACGTAGCAAATCTTTCTCTCGTCCATTGCTGGTTGAGTTGCAAAATTGAAAAAAAAGTTGCAGATATAATAGTAAAGATAGTTGGGGAGTTATGGAAACTGACTCGCTCTGCAGGATTCCATGACAACGACTGTAGTTGCTACGAATAGCCAAGCGCGAGGGTAAAGTGGGTGTTAGTGTTCCGCATACATCTTATGGAGGAGCGAGGTGTTAGACTCCTCCATTGAAAAGGGAAGATCTTCCGCCAGGCTAGGTCATCGTGCCTGGGGACCGCGGTCCAACTGTAGATGTTGGAATCTTGTATATATGCAGATCGCATGGAAAACTTCGTAAGCGCGATGTAGGTTATTGGAGCGCCATCTATCTAGGAGTCGTGCGAACTATATCTATGTGTAGATAGATGTCGCTACAATCTTACTACTATTATACATAAATGTAGGGCGATGATAGCACAGTGGTAGTGACGTCGGATACCGCGGCAAAGGTTGTGGGTTCGAATCCTATAATGAGTTTTCTGTTAAGGAAAACATTGTGAGGAAACCATAGCACGGTGGTAGGGTAGGTACTTTGTAGTACCCGACTGGCTGGCTACCACCCTCTAGTTTAAAATCTGTCGCCAAGCATCTATTGATGTGTTCCGGCAGCTACACTTGATAGCCAGTACCCATCTAGGTTCTAGGCCACATCATCACTTACCATGGTGATATTGCACCAGAAGTAAAAAAAAATACCTAGCGACACGTAATACATAGAAAGCAGCAGTGTCGTGGCGACAAGTCTCGACTGATACGGCAGTCGGCTACGAACTTGTATGGCTTCCGTCACTCGCGCAATGCAGCGTACCTAAGTAGCTCGCCGGCGAGCCGACCGTCAAAATGGCGCCGCAATTGAGACTGACCGCTGCATGTTTCTCACTCACACGAAGGCGTGCTACACGCAAATCTCGATTCTCGGCCCGTGTTCGTAGAGTACGTTTCTTCTTTTGTAGGCTACTATAACGTAGTCAAGTATTATAGTTATTATTATCTAATCTGTGCTTTAATGTTATCAATAAAAAAATGGAAGCAGGTTATCATTCTTAAAAATTGTATGGTCAAATTTAGAATAGCGGACGAACACTAGTAATAATTAATTTATTCAAATGCGTCCCCACGGAACCCTAACTTAACCGTTTTTTTCACTTACTGTGGACGCAGAAATGTTGTAAAAAATGCATGAGGCTGGCGCCGGGCCAATATGCACTTCTGTATTGTAGTGGGCCCTACTATATACCGATGTGTGAGTGAGTGCTGTAAAATACAGCTTTGTATATGGAAATACATATGTGTGCGTGTTCTAAGTTACTACCTTATAAACCACCTATAAAATAATTAATGACGTCACTGTTTCACCATAATGATAGTACCTATAATCCTACTAATATTATTAAATGTAAAAGTTTGTATGTTTGTTCCTTAATCACGCAAAAACGGCTGAACGGATTTTAATTAAACTTGGCACACAGGTAGATAAATATAACTGGAATAAAACAAAATATACTTTTCATCCCAGGAAAAGTTAGGATCCCTCGGGAACGCGGGTGAAACCGCGGGGCGGAAAACTAGTTGATTATGAATGTTAAATAAAGGCATGTCATGAGGAGGGATTAAAGATATGTAACGAGAAGAGTATTGAGCATGAGTGTGGATGGATATAGAGGTAGAGGAAGGCCGAAGAAGGTATGGATGGACTGTGTGAAGAATGATATGTTTATGAAAGGTGTGAGTATTGAGACGACTAGTGATAGAGCGGAGTGTAAGAGGAAAACATGTGCCGACCACACCTAGCGTGGGATAAGAAGAAGAAGAAGAGTTAAATGAAGGTCTTTACTGAAGTTACCACTGGTTCCAAAGTTAGCCTCAAACTGAGAAGAACCGGCAGGTAACTCAGGAAGGTAACCTCTTTTATATTTAGCTTTCAAGTGGTTATTCCCTGAGACATATCTGTGCCAAGTTTCATTTAAAACCGAACAGCCGTTTTTGAGCTAAGTAAAAAACAATGACCGACTTCTGAACCGAAGTCGGTCCCTAAGGTAACCTAGAAGATTAACGGGAAGTACCCTATAAGTTTTGATTGCCTTGCGAGAGGCAAAATATGCGGCATAAACGGTCGTATCTTTTAATTGTGTTGAATACCAAGGTATTCAAGATACCTCCTTGCGTCCTTGGAAAAAGGATCTTGACAGACGGACAGACAGACGAACAACATCGATCCTACAAGGGTTCCGTTTTTCCCTTTTGAGGTACAGCACCCTAAAACACATCCAACAAGTTTTTTTTTATATAGTCTATTCAGAATATACGAATATCGTGCAAAAACGACGAATTGAGAACCTTCCTTTTCATTGGCTGGGATTATCCAAATTATATCATATCTACTAATCATAAAAGGTCATTGCATTCAATGATAATGCTTATCATTCCTCATTAACCGCTCAACGAATGGTATCATTAATAATATCATTAATTAACGGTGTCACACAGGACCGCATTAATGAACCCGAAGTAGGTACGTTTGATTTCCCGTGTGCTGTAGGGTTGTCGCTATATGGTTGCTAGGCAACGTTAAAGGATTTGACCGTCATAAGTAAGATATTTTATTAAATTAGTTAAAAAAGAACTGCTGTGATTTGACATGGGTTTTTGAAACTATGTGGGACTTTTTGAATAATCAACTTTACCAAAAAGGTCATGTCACCATTTAATTATAAATAACACTAAATAATATTTTAACCTAAAATCCATTTTTGTGAAAACCTTGAACGAATAAAACTCTTCCATAGCAATTGCTTAGTAAATGCAAGTACAGGGATGTTATCTGACATAAATCAAATCTATAGATTATATAAAGTTTTGTTGAGGTCTTAAAATATGCCATATCTACATCATAAAATGAATATTTTTATAACGCATTCGCTATTTTGGAATATTTATAGATTTTTATACACTGGCTTGTGTCTGCAGTTTTTTTTAATAAAAGCAATGTTTTAATTCACCGACAAGGGACAACCCTAATGAACATAGAGTAACCGTAGATACAGAGCGTCCAAAGATAAAATCGTGCTTCCGCCAGCATCCGCAGGGTCGCAAAGGGCTTCGATAATTTATTGTAACTGTTGTACAGTGTAATTAAAAGGTCCGATCAAGGGATTCTTTTCATTAGGCTTATTTTAGCTAAGGAGCTTCTTACGAGCTCATTTAAAATTATCGTGTAGCTTATGGGGTTTAGTCAAGTCGCTATTTTGTTAGATCGGTCGGGAGAGCTGTTGCTAATCTTAATTAGGACTATGGGATTACGTTCCTATATTTTTTTTAACTTTAGGATAAGTTTCACTGCAATCTCACCATGGTAAGTGATGATGTGGCCGAAGGTGGTAAGCACACAAAGCCTACATGGGAACTGGCTCTCAAGTGCAACTGTCGGAACTCACCGATAGGTGCTTGGCGACAGATTTTCAACTTGAGAGTGGTAAAATTCAAAATTCAAATTAAAAAATCTTTTTTATTAAGTAAACTCATTATAAGTATTGTTAATCGTCACATGTTTGATATATTACAAAATATTTTTGACTCTAATGCACACACCACCGTGCTATGTGCTATGGTTTCCTTACGATGTTTTCCTTCACCGAAAGCGAAGGCGCGGTATCCGACGTCACTACCACTGAGCTATCATCACCTTAAAACATATCGATATATGAATGAAATATTTTCTTGCAGTGTTTTTGCTGCCCCCCGCGGTTGTACCCGTTTCCGGAGGATCTTGTCTATTCCCGGGATTTAAAGTATCGTATTCTTTATTCCAGAATATGATCTATCTGTGTGCCAAGTTTCATTGAAATCGATTCAAAAGTTTTGGCGTGAAAGAATAACAAACATCATCACATCCAAACATACTTTCACGAAGTATGTCTGAACTAGCACCGCGGTTCCACCCGCGTTCCAGAGGGATCTTATCCTTTCCCGGGATAAAAATTATCCTATTTGTTATTCCAGGATATGGTATACATGGGTGCCAAGTTACATGAAAATCCGTTTAGTGAAAGAGTAACAAACATCCATTCAAACTTTCACATTTATAATACTAGTGGGATTATCTATTGAACCAGAATTTTGATCATAACTAGTGCCATAATATGAAAGCAGTAAGTGGCTATTTTGCTTGTGAATATAAAAGTTGCCAATCCTCGTATTTTGAATCTGCAGTAAACACCGTTCAACATCGCACTAAATAAAAATATTGGCGGCCTCTCTGGTTGCTGACTTTTTCGAATTTCCCACAGGAACGTGTTATTCAGATCGTGTTTTGTTTCTAACGTTGTATTTTGTCTATGTATACAGGTAACATGTATATTTAGTTTATGGCTTACAATATATATATTTTTAAGAATTTTTCATTCATCTAATAGGCAATATTCTTCTAGGTAGGCACCTAACCAAAAAAATTTTAAAAAAACTTGAGAGGTGTCAAGGGACACCCGGGTGGAACGAAGTTATGTAAGTTATATAAGTCGAGAGAGTATACATACTACATAAATAAATAAATAAAAAAAATTATACATATATATATATATATATTATATTAGAAATGAAAAAAAAAAAAAAAACATTTCTATTTATATATATATATATAAATAGAAATGAAAATATCTGGCTTGCTTTCTATAAGAGAGAGGGAGAGAGAGAGAGAGAGAGACAGGTCAACGCACCTTTGACACTAAAAGTGTCGTGACAATTTTTTCGTAAGATTTTTTTCCGTCTAGCCCCCTTTCACAACGCGCGAAGGAATTTAAATATTCTTCTCTTATATTATAATCACGTTATATTCCATTCACAGTAAAGTTTAGTCGTAACCCGGTTAGGTTTTAGTGAAATTAGTGGTCGTTCCACTAAAACATTCACGGACATTTTTGGACAACCTGAAAAGTCACGATACACGCTTTCATTTCATTTCACTTCACTTCACATGTGAACTTAAATTGATCTTTATTGGACAAAACACGACGAACATTATTCAATAAAACTCAAAATGAAACGAAAACGCAATGCCACATCGCAAGTTCCCACCAAAAAGTCCCACTTCCATCTATAACGTCCACAGATAAACAATCACCCTATACCATAATAAAAATAAAACACCCACCACACAATAGCGGTGATAATGGCCATTTAAACAAGTGATAAGCGTGACTATGACGTGTTTACACGGTTTCATAAGGGAATACTGCGCACGCGTCACGCTAGCCTGTCTGTCGACGGTTTAATGGGCAGCTTGTGGATGTGACGTGCATAAACTATAGTTGTGGATGCGGCATGTTGCCTATATTCATTAAATAATATCTAACACTAATTATGTGTGCGTTAGAGTGCTATTTCTCAGGCATTTTTAAGATGGAATGTTTTGTAGGTAACCTATCTATCATTGACTACTAGCTAATACCGGCGGCGCTTCGCTGTGGCTCCGGATTTTGTTCGGAAGTTTGCTGAGAGTAGCCGGCAATAAACTCAGCAATAATTACTATTTTCAAAAACAACTTACACCTATTAAATTTAATCATTATTTATCTAGTCTCACTGATAGATAATATGATCGTGTTAAGTTGGCTCGCGGAATTTTTGATTCAATTGTTATCTTATTGTTACACCTTCAGAACCAACCGGTTAAGGTGGCAAATATATTGGAATTGATACCCAAAGTGGCCTATATAGACCCCTAGGGGGTCATGAAAAGGTTGGGGGTTCATGAAAAGTTAGGGGTCCATGAGATGTTTAAATAGGGGTCAACTATAATGGATTTCATTTAAGCATTTCGCGACTTATGAGCGTTCTTCTTCTTGTTGACCTGCCGTTGACTATCCAACGACTGTTTTTTTTAGAGTTCCGTACCGAAAGGGTAAAAACGGATGCCCTTTTACTAAGACTACTGCCCGTCTGTCTGTCCGTCTGTCACCAGGCTGTATCTTATGAACCGTGATAGCTACAGTTGATTTTTTCACAGATGATGTATTTCTGTTGCCACTATAACAACAACTACTAAAAACAGTTTTAAAAAAAAAAGAAAAAAAAAACTACAGAATTTCTACGGAACCCTCGGTGCGCGAGTCTGACTCGCACTTGACTGATTTTTTTTTGTTCAAGAGCAACCCGTGTTAACACCTAAGGATAAATCCTTATGGCCTTATTCATAAAGATTTCGACGATTTTTAGCAACTGTTTTTGTCTATACAAAATTCGAATTAAGAATCTGATAAGCACTTACTAAACACCGTCGAGGTTGTTATGAATAAGGCCATTAGGAGTTAAACAAGGGTTTACTTATAATTGAAAAACATAGTAAAAGTAGTACGAGACAAAAATGTTTGGGGACCTCTGATGTAAATCATCGTACCTACATATATGTGTAAAAGTGCCACATCCACAAAGCCTACATCTATGCATCGTGTATATTTACACGGTTGAAGCGGAGTGTAGTCTGAACGTATTGTTTTCAACCGCCTTAGTTCTAGCGTATCATACGTTTGGCACTCGTACGCTCGTACTTTGTCTATGGTATCTCAGAGCAGCGCTCTTGTGATTATGAAAAAGAAAGAAGGAAAACATTTATTTTTTGACCGAGTGAGCGAAGCTTTCGTATGTCTGTCCGTCTGTTCTCCTCTGCAGGAACGCCATCGGTTTCCTTTTTCAAATTCGGCTTCCTTTACTGTGCTTCACTTTATGTGCATGGAGCTCTGACTACCTTTTTTATTTGGTCTGAGGAATTGAAGTAATCAGAAAAACCAGTTTTGAAATTATTATTTTTTAAATTTTGAGCTTGGGCTATTTATTTTTCATCATCTCAAGTGACTCTTATACAAGTCATACACAACACGCGCTTCGTAAGTGTTTAATACTACCTGACTAATTTGATTTCGCTGGCTAATTGGATCGAGAGCTCCTGTGCAGCTGCGGTCAAATGTTGAGGGACGATATTAAGTCGATATTACTGGCATATTTCGTACAGCCCTATTTTTCTGACTTTATCACATTTGTATTCTCGTTTAAACCGTATCGAATAATAACTTAATTACTTTACTTAGTTACGACATGAAAAAATGCGGCACAGTTATTTAATGCAATGTGCTATTCTTTGGCTAGCTTTTCTTTTTTGTGGCGCGAAGTGTGTTCCAACATTTTCACTTGAAAGCTCGTTGCCTTGAAGGCATTGTAATAAGGTGTACAACACATTGGTAATTCCCCTGGTATTGCTAATGTCTATAGGCGACGGCAGTCACTTACCACCATGCTACTGCCTGCCAGCTAGCCACCTCGATTCAATATCGTTCATCATAATATGAGCGATCTTAATTGAATCAAAGTCTGGTTAGTCTTTTGGGGTAGGTGGCGTCGTGAGTGAATTAGTGGCAATCTGGGGAAACGTGCGACTCTGAGATATATCCTTATTTTATAGCTGAATACACACACAAATACGTTAGGTATTAGTATTGGGTAATACCGAATTACCTAGAGAGATCTTTGTAATGGGAAAATATGTAACTTTTACACCAATACCTGATACCTGTATTATAATAAATTAGCTGTCCTCCGCGGTTTTACGCGCGTTCCCGTGGGATCTTATATTTTCCGGGATAAAATATAGCCTACTCAGGGATAATATAGGATTCCAATGGTGATAGAATTTATGAAAGCGGTCCAGTAGTTTTTGAGTTTATTCATCAAAAACATACAAAAACACAAATCTTTCCACTTTATAATATTGGTGTAGATTTAGTTTGAATAATTTATTTTTTTCCCTAGTAAGTACTGAACTTCCTTACGCAACCCAAAAAAAAATGATATTTTTAGTTCAAAAACTTTAGCAATTCAGTTCTATTGTTTATACGTGTAGTTTTGGCACAATTGTTCAATTTAAGTAAGTTTTTCATAATAGTTAAATAATAAAACGCATCAGCCTGGCCATCCAAAGAGGAAACGCTGCCAGCCTGCTAGGAACCTTGCCGATCGGCAGCAGCGGCAGCCTCGATTAAGTTGTTTATATATAGATTGTATATTTTGTACATTTGTTTTAAATAGATTGTACCTTATTATAAATTAAATATAATTCTTTTTTGAATTTTCATTTCCAAAAATTAATTTATAAATGATTCTCACTGTCGCTAAATATGCTCATGAACTAAAATCATTTTATTTTAAATGAAAACTTAATGTACTCTCAACATTAGACTGGCACAGTGGAAGTGGTGACTTTTAGTAGTTATGTACCACGAAACTACTAAATTCAAGATAACTCGAGTTAAGTCTCGGATTTTACGAGTAATTTAAGAGTCAATTAGGTATCTATTTTAAACAGGTAATTAATTAATTTATACACTGTGATCATTCTTAAACGAAATTCCATTTGATTAGATCTGATTTGATCGTGGGATATGTTCTGAATTTACTTAAGTACGCAAAATTAATATCCCACGGGAACGGTGAAACCGCGGGGTGGAAATCTGGTTCGATATAAAAGATATATTAAATCTGTATTTTTTGTTTGCCTTATTAAATATATCCTATTACCCTAGGTTGCCTGGAAGAGATCGCTTCAGCGATAAGGCCACCTAAATCGTTTTTCACTTTTATTAATTTGTCTTTTGTGTATGTAACATGTGTACTTTTTATGTGTAAACAATAAAGAATATTTGATTATTGTATTGTAAATCCTTTTCAAGTACCGTACTTACTTTATACCTGAGTATCTTTCGGGACATCACTACGGCCTGGCCTCACGCCAACGTACGAGTATGTAGGGAACACAGAATTAATATTGTAAACAGGGCCCGGTGTTTGATTAAATATGTATAATATAACATTCATGACCACAATTCAGAGCGCGCCAGAGGTCCTCAGCTCGTCAAATGGTGTGGGCAAGCTGATTTGCATTTGTTTTCCTCTGGTCTGCTTCTATATTCATAGCGTCAGTTGTTTTCTCTGAATCCTGTCTGTTGAGTTAGTTTAAGCTGTAATTGAGGAGTAAGCTTGTACACTGTCATCTCCTGATATTGCAATATTAAAAACTAAACGCGTGGTGTCAGAAACGAACACTCCTCAAATAAATAACGAGGAACAACGGTTCATATAGATCTAGCTGTTCCGCTTTTTATTAGAGACTCTGACAAGCAGGTTTTATCTGGAGCGTATTAAAATATGGAATATTTCAATTAAAACTTTTATTACTTATTTATTATAGAGGATGTTCTATCTAAGAGAACCAATTAAACGGTAAATTTCCCTCATTCAGATACCCAGCTTACAGGGACATTTGATTCAGCTGCATTAACTTTACGATAGTTCTTAGACTAGATAGAATAAATGTTAAAAACCTAAATGCAGAAAACTGTTAGTCGTTTAATGTTGGATTTTTATTGTCTTTGCCATTCAGTTGAAACATAATTTATTTGCCTTTATTTTATAGTTGTACATTTGTTTGTATATTTTGTACATTTGTTGTAAATAAAGTTCTCTATATATTTATTCTGCGGAAATTAAAGTAATTTAAAACAATGATTGCTTGCATCACTACCACTGATGTTGAATATCGAAGCGATATTACTGGATTTAAATCCTATAATAAGCTTGAGCTGAAAGAAATAATGTTACTACCTAAATACCTTTCCGGTGGGTTCCAGCAGCTGTATTTGATAGCCAGGTTTTATCTAGGCAGTATATACTTTCTACCTTTGACCACAGTTTACAACCATAAACTTAATATTTTTTTTATTATTTTACCTTCTGCAGACCGAGTTCCAGTTCTTTTCTCAACGTAAGTCGAATTCTTCGGAAACTATTCCGGACCCTACTACAAGATCATGAAAAAAAAACTCATTTCATTCGGTCGCCATGTCTAGCATTTTTTTATAACAGAAAGTTATAGCTACATTAGGGAAAAGCCTATGTCCAGCTACGCAGATTTATAGACTTGTATTTTTCTTTCATTTTTAATAATGGAACAATGCATTTCTCTCATATGACATTCCATAAAGGCATTTTCAAAGTTCCGTCAACATTAGAGCTAAGAGGAAATTAAACCGCGACTAAAACAGGTCAAAGTGGTTCGTGTATACAGCGGCACATTGCAGGGTGCTCGGTATTACCCCCCACCATGTGGTAATATAAGCTATCAGTGTCGGGTAAAAGCGGACAGCGATAAAAATATTGTGTTGCGTTTGAATAATACAATTTTATTATTAAAAAAAATAGGACAGGCTTATTTTTGTACCATAGACTTCAATAAAATGACAAGTTCAAATAATTACGTTAGAAAACGCTTATATTGCGTTTGCGTTCACTGAAATTTAGTTGCGGTTAAATAATTTCTGTTATGTTCACTGTGCTGTGCCAATTCCGATACAGAAATGCTATAAAAGTAAACGAGATAGTTACGTTTGCTAACGTTAACTATTCACATAAATGCATGAGGAAATTGGTAAGTGTATACTGTGTCACATTGCAGACTATTCGGTATTACCACATGTTGTAATAACTACATATGAAAACACAAGTATGGGGTATGAGCGGATAGTTATTAAAAACCGTTTTTAATTTAAAGTTTAATTAAGGCAGTCATATAAAGACGATAAAATTAGCCCATAGGCTAAATCTTACGAAGCTGCTCCAACAGCTATAAGAGACAGCCAATAATATTTTTGACCATAAAAACTTCCAAATTGTTATCTAGCGATTATTGCATGGAAATATTTCTCATAGGCGATGATAGCTCAGTGGTAGTGACGTCGTATACCGCAGCGAAGGTCGTGGGTTTGAATTCTACGATGAGCTTAAGCTTTCGGTGAATAATTTCGTGAGGAAACGATAGCACGGTGGTAGGGTACTTTGTAGTACCCGACTGGCTGGCTACCACCCTCAAGTTGAAAATCTGTCGCCAAGCACCTATCGGTGTGTTCCGACAGCTACACTTGAGAGCCAGTTCTCATCTAGGCTTTGTGTGCTTACCACCTTCGGGCACGTGATCACTTACCATGGTGAGATTGTGGTAAAACACAAGCTTATCCAGAATAAAAAAAGAAAAAAAAGTTAGCAGAAAATTGCTCATTCATTTTTTCTACAAACTTTAAAATTACTAAATAGTATCCAAAACAACAATGCAGATGTCAAAAGTAACCGTTAAAACAAAATTCACACATAAATCCGTTTGGCCCATAGCTATAAAATGAACCATAAATCATGTTGATACAATAAAGATAGGGAATCTTGGACCACAGAAAACCGCTTTAAAATCCATACCATGAAGCCATTTCAACACGCTGTATAAGCTGCAGTTCGCACTGCAAAAATAACGGCATTTTTTTTTAGCTGCAGAATAGCATCAACCGTAAGTTATATCATATAAATAAAAATCGTAAATTTAATAATAAATAGGTTTTAATATTGTGGAATTAATTAATAACCCAGTGAACTTCTTTAGGGTTGGAATACATATCCGATAATTTTATTTATGTTATATATTATTTGTCGAGATCTCGAGGGATTAGAAATTCGATCTCGGCGAGATCTCGGCATTTTCGAGATCTCGAATGGTTTTCAAAAAGTATTGTTTTACTTAGATAAGTGAAACATGATTGAACATTAAATTATTGAAAAAAAAGTCTTTATTTTTATAATTATTTATTTATGTTAATGAACACACAAATCACAATTCAGACCCATAAAAATAATGAAAGTGCTGTCGGATGAACGGCATCTTATGTCAGTCGCTAAGTAGCCAACGGCTGAAGACGCCCTCTCAGCTTCAACACTAGTTGGTACCAGCGTGACTGCGTGAGCAAGCTGTTGTAAGCAAATTGCAATAAAAAACCCCTCGATCCACCACACTCATAGAGATCCATCTCTTTTTTAATCACCGACTCTAGCCTGTCTGTAGTCGTAGTAACCCGCGTGAATGGACTTTTACATGCTTTCAAAGTCTCTTCTCTACTGGCGCTCGATCTCGTCAATCTCAGCCGAGATCTCGTAATTTTATGCTTCGAGATTGATCTCGAAAAATGAGGCGAGATCTCGCGAGCATTCCCTACGTCACTCTAAAGCCAAAGCTTGTTTTTAAAAAAGGTTTTTTATTTATAAATTTTTACAATTCCTTGAAAGGATCTCCATTCATGGTAATGACACTCTTCTAATAAATAATTTAAAAAAAACTCGTATCATTAAACACTGGAAGACCTTGAGTAAAAATGCTACATTATTCCAATTGATTTATGGGACTACAGGAACACTAATTTCCTGACTTTAATGCACTATTGGCCGCTGGAACTAATATTGATTCTGTACCATCGACTCGCTTACTTCCGATGTGCTGCGTTAGGAAGAATAGGGCAGCCATTAGTGAATGAGTGCTTTATTTTTATTGTTAGTTTTGCTGAGCTATAATGTGGAGCGAATTTCAAATTTTATTCTCAGTTTATTATATGAGTACTGAGACGACTAGTGATAGAATTGAGTGGAAGTAGAAAACTTGTTGTGCCGACCATACCTAGCGTGGGATAAGGACAAGAAGAAGAAGTACCAAAGACAAACTTATCTTGTCTTTGAAAAGTTTTTTTTTATGGCGACGTGCTTTATCAAACCCTATTCAGCCATTTATCCGTGAAATACAAACAGAGTTAATGGTCACAGATTTTCATTTTGTAGTTCACAAATAAAAAAGGTAGAAGTGTACGTTAACAGTCTCCAAATGAAGTGAAGCAACGCACGAAGTTGTGCGCGTGACCTGCACGTACGTTATCCCGCGTCACTCGCGTCGAACAGGAACACAATCGGCTTCCTTTTTCAAATTCGGCTTCCTTTACTGTGCTTCACTTTAAGTGCGCGGGGCTCGGTCTAGCTCATAACGATAGCAACATTACAGCACATTGCAATTCCAGAGCCGAACAAAAGTTATTGCACGTTATCAATATCCGAGACGGTTCTGCTCTCAAGTCATCTCGTATTTAACATGTAATCCTTGTGGAGTCAGGCTGTGCTGGCGCGGAGCCAGGGTATTCCCCTAAATCACGATAACATAACGCAGGGAATATTTTATTTTCGGAGATGGTGTGTGAGCATCATCTGCGGTATTATACGTAAATAGTTTCGAAGTTATAGATATAGTTATATATTCCCGAGGGATCTTTTCATTTCTCTGGATAAAAAGTATCGTATCTCTTATTCCCCCCTTTCTTAATAATGCTGATATACTTAAAATGAAGTATCGGAGGGACTTACATCTGGCCACTCTTCTATTTGGGGTAGTTTGCACGGAAAAGCCAGAGTATCTCTTCTCTAAACTTGTTTGGCTGAGTGAGAACAGTAAATGTGCCTCTCGTGCACCAGCTAGTGTGCTCGGTATTCCTCGCCATAAGTCAGCAGCATTTAGAGGTAGTTTTAAGTATAGCGCCACTAAGTGTTGGAATAATATACCCCCTCCTCTACGTAGGCCAACAAGTATCACTACATTTAGGTCTAAGTTTAAAAATATACTCATAAACGTTCAGAAATCCAACACTTAGAGGTTTACGTTTATATCAACACTTATATGTTTACTTTATATTATTTCCTATTTTATTTTATTATATTATAAAATATATGTACCCTGAGTGTACTGTCTTGGGTTTATAAATTATTATTATTTGTAGATATATGTATATGTATGGATAGGTATAGTATATGATAATTATGATTACGATTATGCGTACGTAAGCGCTGTCCGTCCGCACGTCCGTGAATCACCCGTGGCTTCAGCCGAAAATCAGCGCTGTAGTCATCTGCAGCATAGGCTGAGCTGGGGCCATTTGGACCCACATAATGTGTTACTTACTTTTAATTTCTATTGTTTTTTTTTTGTTTTTATGTGTGTGTCCAATAAATGATTTTTTATCTTTATCTTTTATCTTTATTCCAGGATATATTAATACGCTTTTATTAGCTTGGTATGTATCTATGAATCTATGTAACGGAATCTTTGAACGTGATTTTCACACCTTCAAAACGACGGATTTATTTGAAACTTTGCACATTGCAAATTGGCATTTTTCCCGTCGACCTACGTTCTATTTCTACTGAAAATTAGAAAATAAATAATTTTCAATAAATTAAAATTAAGGAGATAAATTTTTTTGCTAATCACACTATCCTACTTTTAATTTATTGACCATTATTTTTTATCTTTTAGTTTTTTATGTGCCAAGTTCAATTATTAAAAAATTTTTGCCGAAACCGAACCCGAAACCAAAACTTCTGCCGGACACTAAAAATTACCATAAATCTGTGAAGGTAAAAAAAGCGTATTAAAAAACGCGCGTACACGTAACATCTTCGTACATGCATATTATTTGTCAAACAGTTAATTAAAATGACAGTACATTACACTGTAGGTTACATAAAAAAGAATAATCTGCTCCCATTTTATTCAGTCGTATGGCGATTATAATTGAGGACAAAACTGGACAGACTTTTTTGTATTTTTTTTAGATTTTACACATCATTTTATATGGTTTTGTAATTTCTTAATAAAAGTGAAATAATACCACTGACTAATCACGTAATCCCAAAAAGTGTAAAAGCAACAAAACTTGATATTTTAACGCTATGAAAGGATTTTTGGGAAACGCGGGTAAATCCGAGGGACAGCTAGTTCGTTTTTTTTTATTGGGGTTATCTAAAAGTTTAATTTAAACAATAAAATTATGATCTAATTTTATTTTATTTTTATTTTATTAAGGATAACAACAGCTCTCTAACATTTAATTCTAACACAACAATGAATCAAAGAATTTATTTAAAAAAAAAAAATCTGGTAATATCAGCTATTGTTTTTAACCTACCAAATGTATTTATAGTTGTAACAAGTATACCTACATATAGATTACATAAAAGAGAATATAAAAATAACTCATATCTATTCAAATAAACAATACTAAGAAGTGAATTTAAATAATTAACTTAATGTACAATAAGTAAATAAAAAAAATATGAAGATACACTTTTCTTGTCATCTCAAAAGAAAGGCTTTCAATTTACTAAAAGGTTGGCAGAACAAGAACATTTTAATTTCGCGATTCGAACACGACAAAAAATCATGACTTTATCATTTCTATTATGTTTTAACATATAAAAACATCTTCGTGGAAATTAAATGGAACATTATGTGTTTCATACGATGTACGTACACAGATCGTTAACTACACATAACACACAATTGTGTGCCTGTACATTGTCTATTTGACTACGTAAACGGGTGCACATACCCGTCGAAACAGATTTTCAAATTGTCCGTGCAAACAATGATATTTTAGTCGCCCTGAGGCGTAGCTCCTAGATAAATGGCGACTCATTTTATGATATTTTTTGAAAGACACAGAATCCCATACTTATCAATATAACGCTAAAAAAGTTGTCCATGCAATCAAAGTCAAAGTCAAAACCATTTATTCAGTCTAGGCCCTAGAAGGGCACTTATGAAGGTCGAATTACAGAAGCTACCACCGGTTCGGAAGTCAGCCTTCAACTGAGAACAACCGGCAAGAAACTTATTAAGGTTACATTTTTTAAATATTTTTGGACCATCTGACTATATTGTTTTTTTTTTAATTCAATTGCCTGGCGGAAGATCTTCCCTTTTCAATGGAGGAGTCTAACACTTCGATCCTCGATAAACATGTTTTGATACCTACAATAAGTATTAACTGCACAGTAAAGAGAAGTAAGCAGCAAGATCGAAAGAGCAATAAGACGTTACAAATAGTCGGACCTCACCTCACTAGCTGAAGCCGCCAAGGCGTACCTCCATAATAGGAGGTATTTGTCAAAGACCTACACATAGGTAGGTAGGCTTGTGAGAGGATGTTGGAAAGTTACTGTGCACAGTTGGACAAGGCATATTCAATATCAATCATAGGAAGCCACTGAGATTGCAGCTACAGAAATTACCAGGACCGGTGAAACTTGTCAAGGTTTTATATGTTTTGTACTATTCTATATTTATTTATTGAATAGCTGTTCCGTGCGGTTTCACCCGCGTTCCCGAGGGATCTTATCTTTTCCCGGGATAAAAAAGTAGCCTATGTGCTATTTCATACTATAATCTATGTCCATGCCAAATTTCATCCAGATCCATTCAGCCGTTCTGACCTAAATGAGTAACAAACATACATCCATCCATCCATCCAAATTTTCACATTTAATATTGTAGGATTTATTTTGTTGGGGGACCAACAGCTTAGATGTTAGAATCCAATGATGGTGGACTCGTGTAAGTTAAAATGACGCGCCCCACTACTTAAATCGATGACAGCGCAGTGGTAGTGACGTTGGATACCGCGGTGAAAGTCGTGCGTGGGTTCGCATCCTACAATGAACTTGAGCTTTCGGTGAAGGAAAACATCGTGAGGAAACCACAGCACTGTGGTAGGGTACTTTGTAGTACTCGACTGGTTGGCTACCACCCTCAATTTGAAGATCTGTCGCCAACTACCTATCGGTGTTCCGACAGCTGCACTTGAGAGCCAGTTCCCATCTAGGCTTTGTTTGCTTACCACCTTCGGCCACATCATCTCTTACATGGTGAGATTGCGGTCAAACACAAGCTTGACCAAAGTAAAAAAAAAATGTGTGCGTCAAATACCTATTAATAACGACACTTCACGATTAACGACTAATGACTTAAACTATTTTAACATCAAAAACAACACAAGCCTGTATTTCATACAAAACTACATAATCAATTTTATTCACATTTAAAAAACGAAGCTGATTTGATTTGTGAGTCAACATTTCTACTGTTTATGTATACTAATATTGTAAAGAGGTAAAGTTAGTGAGGCTGTAGGGGGTAATATCTGGATCTACTGAACCGATTTTCAAAATTCTTTTACCAATAGAAAGTCAAGTTATTTGTGAGTGTCACAGGCTATATTTATTCCGGGAAAAGATAAGATAAGGGAACGCGGGTGAAACCGCGAGGACAGCTAGTGAAATGTAAACTTCGAAAGTCATGTGCAGCTAGAACCCAAAGAGGTGGCCACAAACCGCATCCATGTTTCTAGCTCCTATCAGATATGCTCTCGCATGGCTTGGTGCGGTACATATACGGCCATTTTGCCGACTCCACCCTTGGCAATCATTCACTTTACCGCGGTTTCCCCTTTGTGTATCATAGGTAGGTCCCACAGGCTCATCGTCAATATATGTCAACGTTTCGGTCATTTAGACAACTATTTATAAAACGAAGGGTTTCTTCAGAAAAGGGAAGATCTTCAACCTTGACTTTGACAATGCTCAGATAGGATATCTATATATATAAAAGGATAAGTCCTGACTGACTCTTCAACGAAACTTTGTTTTTAAGCTAACAATAAAAAATAAAGAATCACGTGTCTTAGAGTTTTTTTTAATTCTACCCCTGAGGGGGTGAAACGGGGGTTGAAAGTTTGTAAGGAAGCCCGCCATTTTTGAAGCTAGAAGCATGAAACTGTGTTTTTAAGCGAATAATCAAAAATAAAGAAACATGTGTTTTAGCGTTTTTTAAATTCCACCCCTGAGGGGGTAAAAAGGGGGTTGAAAGTTGGTATGAAAAATGAGCAGGCCTGACTCACTAACTCATCAACGCCCAGTCTACACCCTTGGACCTAGAAAGCTGAATTTTTTCACAGGTATCGAAGAATAAGATAGGATTTTTCGAAATTCAATCTTTAAATTGATAAAAAAGGGATACGCGGGTGAAACCGCGGGGCGGAAAGCTACTAACGTATAAAAGTACATTTGTATATAAAATGGAGATTAAATAATAAAAACTTCTTTATTTATTTAGTGCTTAACAAGAGTAGAATATCTCCAATATTAGCTCTATCAAGGAAAGATATTTCATGGAACTGACTTTCCGCTCCGCCGGCTGTTTCACCCGCGTACCCCCTTTGGGGTTGAATTTCAAAAAATCCTATCTTATATAGTGAATCAGGCCTTCTCTTTTTATACAGAACATACCAGTGTTGTGTCCTAAAAAAATCTATTTAGTCCGTCAGTTAGATTACCAAAAAATATTGGACACGTATTTTTTATTTTGTTCCGTAAACGAAAAATGACGAGGATACAGTGCGTTGAAATTTCGCGTGACGTCACACCGTGGTACAAATTTTACCACGAAGTGACGTCACAAGCCCCCACTCCTATACTTTGATGCGCTATAACTTTGTATATTTTTATTGATTTGATAAAGCAAAAAATACGTGTCCAATATTTCTTGATAATCTCACCGACGGACTAATTAGAATTCATTTTTATTGACCCAGGACACTACCCTATTATACAAAAATTACCTTAGTAAAAGTGTCACCATTTTTGAGATATTTAATATCAGAAATTCAATAATTAACTCTGCCAGCCTGCTAGGAACCTTGCCCGTCGGCAGAGTATCGGCAGAACCGGCAGCCTCGAGGAAGTTTTTTTATACAATATGAAATTAAATGACATTGTTTATTTATCCAAAAAGGCCTTCACAGGCACTTATGAATAGTCAGACTCTAAATGCTCGGTTCGGAAGGTTGCTTTTGCTGAGAAGAGCCGGCAATAAACTCAGCAATTACTCTTTTCAAAAACAACTTACACCTATTTAAATTCAATAATTATTTATCTAGTCTCACTGACAATATTTGCGTGTAATTGCGGCAAAATAGTAATCTATAGAATTTAATTATGACCGACTTAATAAACAACAAACTCAAGCAGACCAGAGAGAATAGTTTGATTTGTTGTAAATAAATGTACAACTTACCCGACACCCTGTATAAATAAATAAATAAATATCCTTGGACATTTTTCACACACTGCTATCTGATCCCAAACTAAGCAAAGCTTGTCATTTGGAAACCAGATAACTGATATAATACACATACTTTTTTTTTGTAAATACATTCTTACACCTAGACCAGACTCAGGACAAACAGACATGTTCATGCACACAAATGTATGTCCTGGATGGGAATCGAACCCACGACCTGCGGCGTGATAGGTAGTCAACCGGCCCGTCAAATATATAGAATATATCTGTTGTCGTCTCATAACGTCTTTTATTGCAGTTGTAGAGGAATCGGTCTCGAGAAGTGATATTATTGTACAGCGACGCCCCACTGGATCGGTTGCGTTCCCCCAAAACCCCAGAGTTTTTTCCCCTACACACCATAACTTTAAACAATGCTTACCTATGTCATTTAAATCCTTAACTGTCTGCATACAGTATAATAACGACCAAACAAATTCATATTTACGATCGAACACTCAAGTAGGGGAACATTTTATGAACAAAAATATATTTTTCTACGAGCAATCTCAGGCACATTTGTTTATTTACCCCGGTGTTGCCAGTATGCGAAAAAAATATGGGAGAATTAAGCGATTGTTTTTCATTAATTTTCAAAATTAATTTTTTGAGGTGATTTTATATTTTCGAATGTTATATAATTAAAACATTTTGCATCGTTTTCAAATTTAATAATAAGAATCGGATAAATAGTTTCCGAGATTACCTACCACATACAAACATAAGCTTTACTTCTTTATACTATTAAGTGTAGATAAAAGAGTTATTATTATTTTTTGATTTGTATTTAAAAACCCACCGGTAATACGATTAAACTTATTATTGAAACGAAATCTATAAACAATTCCATTTAAAAATATCACGAGGTATTATTTCAGGTTTCAAAAGCGTATTGTAAAAAGATATAAAAATGCTACGGGATTGTCAATTTTAAAACCGACACTTTAAAGTTGATAATAAAATGAACTGTTTGGAAAAGGATGGATTGGAAATCAATGCCAACTTGATTCGAAATGGAATGGACTTTTGAGGATTTGAATGGATTTATAAGGTACTTGCGTGCCCCGCGGTATTACCTGCATTCCCGTTTTATGTTATGTATTTTTTGTCAACAAGCACATATAAGGGGCCAGCGGTTGCACTTGAGAGGCAGATCCAGTTGCTTTCAAAATTGTTAAATGTCGACAGCACGCTGCCTCTGTCTATAGGCGACAGTAGTCACTTACCATCATAAAAATGTCTTCTGACATAAAATAACCTACATAACTTGTCACATAAGATATATGAAAGTTATTCTAAGATATGATCTGTCTATTATCCAAGTTCCATCCAAATCTGTTCACCCGTTACGGAGCTGAGTTACACACGCAAACCTTTGCATTTGTTGTTATTGTTGCGTGATATTTGTTAAAAACAAATCTTCTTTTATTAACTACCCCTTTTTAGATCTGTTTATTGTACCACTAGCTGTCCCCTGCGGTTTCACCCGCGTTCCCGTGGTATATTATCTTTTCCGGGGACAAAACATAGCCTATGTTTATCAGGGATAATGTATATTTCTAATGGTGAAAGAATTTTTCAAATCGGTCCAGTAGTTACAGGGCCTATTCAATGCAAACAAACAATCAAATCTTCCCTCTTTATAAAGAGGAAAGATTTCATTAAAATTAAATATAATAATATTACTAGCTGTTCCGCGCGGTTTCACCCGCGTTCCCGAGGGATCTTATATTTTCCCGGGATAAAAAGTAGCCTATGTCATCTATCTCTATGCCAAATTTCATCCAGACCCCTTCAGCCGTTCTGGCGTAAATGAGTTTTTTTTTTTTGTCACTAGTGACAACGAGGCAGGCGGGTCACCTGATGGTAAGTGACTACCGTCGCCTATAGACATTAGCAAGACCAGGTGGACTGCCAACGTGTTGTACACCATATTACAATGCCTTAATGGCAAGGGCAACTGGCTCTCAAGTGCAACTGCCGGAACACACCAACAGGTGCTTGGCGACAGATTTTTCAACTTGAGGGTGGTAGCCAGCCAGTCGAGTACCACATAGTACCCTACCACCGTGCTGTGGTTTCCTCACGCTGTTTTCCTTCACCGAAAGCTCAAGCTCATTGTAGGATTCGAACCCACGACCTTCGCCGCGGTATCCGACGTCACTTACCACTGAGCTATCATCGCCTTAAAACATGAGTAACAAACATACATCCATCCAAACATTCACATTTATAATATTAGTATGATAGTAAGATTATTGTTATTATTAATAGAGATAGTATAAATATCCTAGTTGGTATTGTACTATGATTTCCTCACGATGTTTTCCTTCGTCGAAAGCTGATGCTCATTATTGGTTCAAATATGACCCTTCAACAAGACATTCTGCGTCAATACCTTTGCAAAAAAAAACACAAACGCTTGATAGATTGTCATTTCTTTTTTAATATAACACTTAATAAGGCACAAGAAGAAATATTGTAAAAAAATCGGCCAAGTGCGAGTAGGACTCACGCACGAAGGGTTCCGTAAAAATGGCAAAAAAAATCCCCCTTAAATATTTATTTTATACAGTTTTTAGTATATTGTTGTAATAGCGGGAACAGAAATACATAATTTGTGAAAATTTCAACTGTCTAGCTATCGCGGTTCTTGAGATACAGCCTGGTGACAGATAAACGGACTGACAGACAGCGAAGTCTTAGTAATAGGGTCCCGTTTTTACCCTTTGGGTACGGAACCCTAAAAATGCTGCAACACAAAAACTGTAGCCCTCAATGGATATACACGATTCTTGTAAATTCTAATTGAAATAATAGTTTTTAATTCCAATGTGCAGTCGTTACGCTCAACAAGTTATAGCCTTTAGCTTATTTGTTCTTATAAAGACCTCCGCTCACGATCCAATTTATATTTTGTTGTAAATTATATTAAAATGGAATAAAACACCTCGCGCCATACCACAATCGCTTTTTACGAGACCAGTTCCTGCCGATGCCTTACAAGAAGTAAATAAACAAACGTAAATCACCACTCTGTCACGGCTCATTTGGCTCGTACGGAACCATTTATTTCACCAGAGATCTGTGGAATTTAATCAACGCTTTAATTTAAATCCATTATATTAGATGATTGGGGGTAATGGTGGGGAAGCATGATGTACTCGTGACAGGGGGCGGACTCGAGACATTAGTGAGAAATAATTTGAATTAATGATTTATAAAGTCCACCCCGCGGTTTCACCCGCGATTCCGTTTTAAAATAAAATATTGCCCATTTTACTAGTCGATAATGTAACTTACAATAGGTATTTTTTTTAATCAGTTAAGTATTTAAACTTATATAAAATCGAGTCTTTTATATTTATAATATTAGTTTAGAAAAAAGAACACAAAATGCATCGTTCAATATCAACCTATTTGGTATTCCTTGTTTTATGTGTATAAATCAGATATCCATTTAAAATATTACCAAAATTATGGCTTAATATTATATATAAATTGATTAATCAAATAAGTAAATAAATAATAATATCTTTTTAATTTTTGAAGTTGCAGGGGGCATTTTAAGTTTTTCTCTAAAAGTATCCACTAATGACTGCGTAAAAAAAAAATGGGCTCATTTAAAAATTTAATTACTCAAATAAAAACAAACTTACTAAAACAAGCTTTGTCTTCCTACAGGAAATTTGAGTTGAGTTCAGCTGTTGGAGTTGATATTACATCATCGACGGTGTCTACAATGTAAATGGAACCTGAATCTAAAACAAAGAAAATTATCCTTTAAACTTTCATTAAAATTTCCGTCAGTGGATATGACGGGCGGTTTCAACATGTTTTGCAATCGTGATTAATTTAATTAATTTACAGTTATTGTTTTGAGTTGTCTTTTTCTGTTTGAAATTTTATATTTTATTTAATATTCATTTTGTTTTTAAAAGGCATGCCCTTAACATTTTTTTATAATGGCGGAGCTGATGGGGCTTGAAATCGTAAAAAATATTAAAAAAATCACAAAACTTTCGAGAGGTCTACAACTTCACCACTACGTATAGTTTGTTTATATACTAATTAGTTTTCCGCCCCGCGGTTTCACCCGCGTTCCCGAGGGATCTCATCTTTTCTCGGGACAGAAAGTATCCTATATCCTTCTCCAAGGTTCCATCTATCTCTATACCAAATTCCATCGAAATCAGTTCAGCGTGAAAAGGTAATAGAAAGACAGACACATTTTTGCATTTATAATATTAATCTGAGTATATGAGTATGAGAATATAAGTATGAGTATATAAGTATGAATTTGTATGTAATGGCGACAAAAATTCAAATTAATATAATTGGCTCGTGTAATGAGGTCTTTACCTAACTTTTACGTGGTTAACTAGTATTTCGTGGTGGAACAGGTGTTAGGGACTGTCTAGGTAATAGGTGAGTGCAAAGTTCGACGTCCTACGGTTTATACACCTCGGAGCTGCCGTATCTATTTACATTGGAATATAAGTTTACTAGCATTCATTAAGGGAAAGTAAAGATATTATATAAGAAAGTATAGCTAAGGTATATTATATTATCGACTAGCTGACAGCCGTCGCCCTATCCAAAAAATACCCATAGTAAAAATAAGGTGTCTACGTCTTTTGAAGTCGGTTAAAAAATTATTAATACCTACTATTATACCTATTGTTTACTGGCTGAAATTCGACTCGAAAAACTTTTTCCATTTTTTTTAACACTAGGGCTCCAGCTAAGCTTTTTAGGGTTCCATACCCAAAGGGCAAAAACGGAAACTCAAATAGACTTTATTGTTTCTGAGCGGTATCGTAATTAGCGACAGATCTGTGGTACCTATTTCGACCTTCGCCGCAGTATATACCTAGCTTTAGCTCGTGATATCTTTAAAATCAGTTGTCATATAAAACGGTAAGGAAAACTTAGTCCATCTTTTGGAACCATTAAAAGAGCTGGTAAAAGCTCTCTGAATAGTTTAACTTCTGAGGAGACACCTCACGCCCGGTGAAGCGGCACGTATGCTAATTACGACAAGTGCGGGAATAATTACGACGTCTGGATAGTTTGAGATGTTCTGGTAGTTGTAGAATTCAACTTGAGGGATTCAGAGATATTTAGCATTTGGAACGCTTTTGGCGCCAGCCTGGAGACGTCACGCGCACTAATGTCTATGCAATAAAGTCTGTCACTATTTGGGGGGGGGACGAGGCAACGCACACATTAATACGCATGAAATGCACACGACAAAATTATCAAACACTAGCATAAACCATATGCACACAAGTACATTCACACACAGGGACGACGTGTCAGTGCGTGCAGTTTTATATAACCGACGTGATTGGTAATCACGTACATTTGGCAGAGGGGAACGCCTGTCAGTGCCCCCTCCCGGCTGGCTTAATCAAAGGCTTTTGGTTAATTGAACAATGGAAATGTCAGATGCATTTTTTTAATTATTTATTTAGATGGCTTTAGTTACACAGACTATCAGCCTAACCATTGAGTCAGATGCAATAATGAAAACCATTGATAGTAAGAATGTTTTCATTAATTTGCCTCACAAAATCAAATTCATAAATATGATGGTCGAACTACAGAAGTTACTACAGGTTCTGAAGTCAGTCTTCAACTGAGAAGAACCAGCAAAAAACTCAGCAAGGTTACATTTTTTAACCGACTGCAAAAAAGGAGGAGGTTCTCAATTCTACTGTATGTTTTTTTTTTGTATGTTTGTTTCGCGATTACTCTGCCAATTATGAATAGATTTTGATGATTCTTAAATTATTGATGATATATCTAATATATTTAATATTTATAAACAGTTATTTTTGGAGTCGGTGCCAGCCAAGAAGGACAGTTTAATTCTGCCTTTGTAACAAACTTTAGAAAAGTAGAGGAGCAACGGCGCAGACCTAAGGAACATTACCGTAAGGAGAGGTGTCGTAAGACGTTTTCTCGTATGAACACTTCCAGTTCAAAACTGTCCTTCTTCTTGGCTGGCACCGACTCCAAAAATAACTGTTTATAAATATCAATAATTTTGTTGATTGTCCTTTAAGGCTCTTACTTTGAAATTAAAATATTATTCTTTACTTTTTAGTTTATGTTTGTACATAGGTATAGGTTACAGTTTTGAAGTCGGTTTTTTAGTATAAATATTTTTAGGACAATCGAATAATAGGTTTCTTTTTCCATTCAAATGTTTAACAATAGCTTATAGGCATTTTGGACTCTGAGATGACAGTGTGTGAATAACATAAATTATACTCATAAATTAAAGTTTTTTGAATATAAATAAGATTTTTCTTTATTGCTCGTCAATTGGCTACTTGACAGTTTTCGGAGAAGTATTAAAACATTTGCGTAGGCTTATTTTATACCTCTTAAATTTATTTTTTTCTCAAAAAACCATTTTTATTGGATAAAAAACAGATTTTTTATTCATTAATTTGAAACTCGCACGAAAACAGCCGGTCACGTGACATATGGTACTGTGACGTCATACCCCAATAAATAAACAAAAGTAACGACGATCGCTCTACCTCTTCAGCATATTTTGAGTGGAAAGTTTAGTTTTTTCACTTGATTTTTGAAAATGACAAGTTACAAGACGTGTGCCGTGCCTAATTAAATATCCTAATAAATTACCGCAAACGAAAAAGACACGACGTTTTGTTTATTTGGTGTAATGTGACGTCGAATTTTAAAGAATCATGGCCGCCCGTGTTTCGGTTCTTGTAATTGACGGGTGACAAACTGACAAACAAAGGAGATAAAGGTACTGAAATCTATCTAGGCTTTGTGTGCTTACCATCTTCGGCCACATCAACACTAACCGTGCTGAGATTACGGTCAAAGACAAGTTACTCCAGTAAAAAGAAATAGATTATTAAAAAAATAGGGATTTTATTTGTGATCATAGATGGCGGCACATAAAAATCGATAAGGTATCCGCAATAAGCACGTACCATACATACATCCCCTATAAATCTAAATACCCTGAACCACCATAAACTGGTGACCATAAAATAAACCATTTCAGCTGCCCAAGGTGCGCGTATGTCAGGTTACCATGAAGAATGTTGGTAGGAAGGATAAGTTGTGAAGGAATTTTTGCGTTGTTAAGATAAAAATGTATGAATGTTCTTCATTGAAATTCAAAAATATAATAAGTTAAATATTTACTTACTGTTTTTTTTATTACTCGGTGTTACCCGCGTTCCCGAGGTAATATATATATATATTTATTTATTATTCTGGATAAGCTTGTGTTTGAGCACAATCTCACCATGGTAAGTGATGATGTGGCCGAAGGTGGTAAGCACATATAGCCTAGATGGGAACTGGCTCTCAAGTGCAGCTGTCGGAACACACCGATAGGTGCTTGACGACAGATTTTCAACTTGAGAGTGGTAGGTAATTAAAGTATTTTTTGTGTTTATTCATTACAAACATATCTACTTAAAAATCATTTCTTTTTATAATATTAGTTTAGATTTTAAAGTTAGAGCGTAAAAAAACCTGTTAAGGTTTTTACGAACACCTAGGAGATTTACAATGTTATTTAAGTACATTGACGTAACTCACGCACTAATGTTGATTAATCCCGATAATAATAAAAACAGCGATGGATTTCGTCTCCACAAGATCCGATGCTTTTTACATGATATGGTAACCCTACTAGGGTGTAAGTAGCGACCGATTTTTATATGTTACACCTGTGACAAATAAATGTTGACCCTTTTTAAAACTGATATAGAAATAATATTTCCGGGTTGAAATATCTCGTACAGAGTTGGGAGGGTTGAAATATATCCTGCTCCTTTTTAAATCATAGACGATGAACGAAATTTTTTTAAACGTGTATTTCTGGCTTCTTCTGGGTGTCTAAAAGGCCACTGAAGTTTTTTTTTTATTTATCATCAACTCTTAAAAATAGTTGTACAGTAGGTATAAGTACATATTAGATTAATTCTTTAAATTCATATTAGAATATCCGGCTCGACATAAACCTAACTCATGTTTAAAAAAAACATTAAGCAAAAAAAAAGTGGCATTGCAACCCATTCCGCCCCAGCCAGGCGACGCTCTAAGCAGAGGTTTCTGCCCCATTCGGAGCCTTTCGGATGCCTTCGGAGTTCGGGCCTATGCCTTTACGGAATAGTCCACGGTGTAAAAGCCATCATTCTTCAAACTTAATATTATGTATATTCAGTAATTTCAGTAGTTCTGAGAATAAGTTGTTATCAATTTTTTATAACGCTAGATCTCACGGGAATGCGGGTGAAACCGCGGGGGACAGCTAGTAAAACCTATTCTCAGACCTATTTAATATAAATATAAAGTTTCATCAAAATCGGTCAAGCCGTTTCGGAAGAGTACGATAACTAAAACTGTGACACGAGAATTTTATATACATATAGATTAACATGTTTACTTTAGTCATCAGTTAACGGGTAATCGAATAATTTTCATAACAAGACAGTCAGATCAAATTCTCTATGACGCCTTTGACCTTATGAATCGTTGCAAAATGAAACATAATGATACCTACAGTTGAATAAAAATTCAAACGACACAAAGTAATTGCTTCCAGTACCTGAGCTGAGATGCTTTGTCCTATTTCATCATATCTCTAAATGAATTCAGACGTCTTTTTTATGAGTAACAAGAACCGTGCGTCATGTTTTATTATTGTAGCTAAATAAAATAAAAAACAAATTTAAATTTCGAACAATAACAGATGATAAAGGTTTGTGATTTTAAAAGCCAGTGACAATAGTGTTCTAAAATTTGAAAATGCGTCTGGAAATACCATACTGTGGAAAATGCTGTGGTTTCATACCTCTTCGCCATGGCATCATTATATTGGGATATTTAAATTTCGTACATACATATATATTATTATGTATAATGCAGTAGCTTTCCGCCCCGCGGTTTCACCCGCGTTCCCGTGGGATATTATCGTTTCCCGGGATAAAATATAGCCTGCGGACGCATCAACATGTATCCGCAGCACAAGCTGAACTTACCCCTTTTGCCCTACGCGTTAAATGTACTGTGTTTTCTTTTTATGTTTTATGTAATAAGGCAATAAATATTTTTCATTTCATTTCATTTCATTTCTATGTTCATCAGGGATAGTGTAGCTTTCTAATGGTGAAAGAATTTTTCAAATCGGTCCAGTAGTTTCAGAGCCTATTCAATGCAAACAAACAATCAAATCTTTCCTCTTTATAATATTAGTACAGAAGTATAGAAAAAATCCGGCCAAGTGCGAGTCGGACTCACGCACGAAGGGTTCCGTAAAAATGGCAAAAAATCACGTTTGTTGTATGGAAGCTCCCCTTAAATATTTATTTTATACTGTTTTTAGTATTTGTTGTTATAGCGGCAACAGAAATACATCATCTGTGAAAATTTCAACTGTCTAGCTATCGCGGTTCTTGAGATGCAGCCTGGTGACAGACAGACGGACGGACAGACAGCGAAGTCTTAGTAATAGGGTCCCGTTTTTACCCTTTGGCTACGGTACCCTAAAAACAAGATGTTAAATTTTGTGTACCAAAAAAACTTGTATTGTTTTTTTTTTTTTTTATTTAAACTTATTTTTTCTAGGCTATAACTGCACTGGTAATAAACTTTCTAACAAAGAACTATTTATACTATGCAACGAACAAGGAGGCATTGGCTTTCTTATACAGGGGTGTTGTACTTCACACACAACTTTGGATACCAATCGTGCTGTATACTACGGAGATTATCTTTAACACAGTATTGATAATTGGAGGGCATAAGGTAAGTTATTAAAAAAAATGTTAATCAACTCAAGCTCAAATGTACACAGGGCCGGATTTAAAAGGGCAAACGAGGCACTGTACGGGGCCTCCACAAGAGCATATTATACCATATTTAAAAAAAATGATACTAATTCTGTATGACACTAGTACCTACTCACCTATAAACTTAAATGACCCACTTATGTCCGCATTACCCGTCGAACATCTCCGGGAACTGGGGTGGGTTGAAAACCAGTGCTGCGCACGCATCAACATGTGTACGCAGCACAAGCTGAACCTACCCCTTTTGCCCTATGCGCTGTAAGTTGATGCACTTATGTTTTTGTTTTTTTCATTATGAAGCAATAAATATTTTTCATTTCACTTCAAATCAGATATAATATTATTGGTTATTCACGCAATCAATTATTAACACATGCAAGAAAAATAATATTTGTCCTATTTGCAAAATTATTAGGGGCCCACTCCTTTGTTGCCCCAGGGCCTCCACACCTCTAAATCCGGCCCTGATACACTGTAAAACCAGTGGGCAATTAACAGGCTCGTATTCGGGCTCCCAAATAGGACGATACAGGCGCTCTGTGCCTTGAATTCGACCTATGCATTTCACAAACAAAAGAAGCCCCCAATTTGACAAATTTTAGCGGCTAGTCTAGGTGCTGTATGTCCCAATTTTGTTAACCAAACGTTGCTTGAAAACATCTTTGAAAGTGTTATTTTTATTAGTAGATGATAAAATTAGAAAGTGACTTAAATATTATAGATAGACGATCTAATAATCCTTCTAATATTATAACTATATCTTACTAATATTATAAATGTGAAAGTTTGGATGGATGTAACTATGTTTGTTACTCATTTACGGCAGAACGGCTGAATAGATCTGGGTGAAATTTGGCATGGAGATAGATTATAGTCTGGAATAGCACATAGGCTACTTTTTATCCCGGGAAAAGATAAGATGCCTCGGGAACGCGGGTGAAACCGCGGAGGACAGCTAGTATTATAAATGTGAATGTTTGGATGGATGTATGTTTGTTACCCATTTACGCCAGAACGGCTGAACGTATCTGAATGAAATTTGCCATAGAGATAGATTATAGTCTGGAATAGCACATAGGCTACTTTTTATCCCGGGAAAAGATAAGATGCCTCGGGAATGCGGGTGAAACCGCGGAGGACAAGTAGTAACCGATAAAGCCTTGAATGAAATGCGAATATCATTCCGAAGCGATGTTGTAATGTTAAATCCGTAAACTTCTATTGAATTCTACACCAATTTAGAATATCGTCGTCAAAACAGATTTACGAAGGAAACCCTTTGTAGAAACAATTATCATAGAAACGAATGAAACTCTATTCAGATTGATAAAAAAGCATTTATTGGACACACAATAATAAAAAAAACAATAGAAAAGTAACACAATAATAAAAAAACAATAAGACATTATGTGGGTCCAAATGGCCCCAGCTCAGCCTATGCTGTAGATAACTACAGCGCTGATTTTCGGCTGAAGCCAGATTGGGTTGATGGTTGTTGTTTTTGCTGAGAAGAGCCGGCAAGAAACTCAGCAATTACCTACTGTGGTTTACTCTATACTTACTTATGGTATCTTACCAATGTTTCCTTCACCGAAAGCTCAACAACATTGCAGGATTCGAGCCCACGATTTTTGCCATGGCATCCAACTTCACCATCACTGAGAAGTTTAGTTAATAAATAATTTTCAGAAATTACCACGGTTAATTCGCGTTTACTACTACGGGAATGTAACTTTACTTGCTTCAGTTCTCATCGCCTTGGTAATCAGATTCCAGCCTCGGCACTTGGACTCATGGTATTACATAGGCTTCGATGATGTAAGGATGTTCGCTAGTTTGGGTAAGTGTTGTTAGGATATGAAAATGTTTCTTAATATTTCACGCAAAAACTACTGAACGGATTTTGAGGAAACTTGGCACACAGGTAGATCATAATCCTGGGTAAAACATAGAATATTTTCATCTCAGGGAAGGAGAAGATCCCTCGGGAAACGTGTGAATCGGAGAAGGTCGTGGGTTCGAACCCTACAATGAGCTTGAGCTTTCGGTGAAAGAAAACATCGTGAGAACCATAGCACGGTGGTAGGGTACTTTGTAGTATTCGACTGGCTGGCTACCGGCTCAAGTTGAAAATCTATCGCCGACCCAATTACATTTGAGAGCCAGTTGCCTTTAAGGCATTGCAATATTGCTAAAGGCGACGGTAGTTACTTACCATCAGGTGACCTGCCTCGGGAATCCAGGAATTTGCACATAAACAGTTGGATTGTGTCTTTCGGTCACTCCTCATTCACAAACGCAACCGAGAATAACTAATTATTAAATAACGCATTACATATTTCAGTGCTGCAAGTATATCTGTTATTGCTGATTCGCAGTGAGTTGTCTAAAGTGCGGTGTAGAGAAGGGCAGCTGGGTTCTGTCAACAATACCGAAGAGATTACCGTAGATCCTCATGTTTGGAACGAGAGGAATCTGTTGTAAACAAAATATTATTAGAAAAAATGTTCTGTTAATAATGTGCTTGCTTATTAGGTTGTAATTAAGTTATTTTTCTTGATGTTATATTTTGGAACGAAGTTCCTTATCGCGCGTTGTGAAAGGGGGCTAGACGGAAAAAAATCTTACGAAAAGTTGTCACGACACTTTTTTGCTATAGTAAGCTATTGTAAGCTGTGCGGCGTGCGCATGTTTCTCTGTCTGTCTCTCTCTCTCTCTCTTATAGAAAGCAAGCCAGATATTTTCATTTCTATGTTTTTTTTTATATATATATATACTCTCTCGACTTATATAACTTATATAACTTCGTTTCATCCGGGTGTCCCATGACACCTCTCAAGTTTTTTTTTTAAATATAATTTAAAGAAATACATAACAATTTGTTTATCGTGCCCTATAAAATGACATGCATATTAGAGAACAAGAAGAAATAAAGAATATAAGGGTAATGTACTGTATAATATGGGTAAATCTGAGGTAAATCTAAAATATCAGTAATACTAGGTAGTAACATTAATGTAGGTACAGTCGAGCGCACTGCGCATCGATCCATGAGACGGAGTCTAACTAAGTTAGGAAGCAGCTCGGGGTACAGTCTACAAGACAAGTTATGTTATCATGCTTGCTATCTGGGTTACTTTATGAGTTGTTTCAACTGTGGTATAGTTACATGATAGATTTTGTAAACTAACTAGGCCTGTGCTTGCGGCGGCGTCGTGTGGCGGGTCGCTCACTACCCTATAATATGTGCGAGGAGGGCGGTGGCTGCCACACGCGTCATACTTGTGAACAGGTGCTGCTTGTGGGGGCTGGTCTGTGCGAGTTTGTTGTTTATTGTGTCAGTCATAATTAAATTCTATAGATTACTATTTTTGCCGCCATAACACGCAAATATTGTCAGTGAGACTAGATAAATAATTATTGAATGTAATAGGTGTAAGTTGTTTTTGAAAAGAGTAATTGCTGAGTTTATTGCCGGCTCTTCTCAGCAAAAGCAACCTTCCGAACCGAGCATTTAGAGTCTGACTATTCATAAGTGCCAGTGGAGGCCTATTTGGATGAATAAACAATTTCATTTCATTTCATTAACCACTTTCGGTCACATCATCACGGTGAGATTGCAGTCAAACACAAGCCTATCATAAAGTAAATTTAAAAAAAGTTATTTGTAGGATTTAAGTCTGCTCTATGAAAAAGTAGTAACAACTGTGCTGAATATAACAAAAGTCTGCTTGACTGAGATATCTATCTTGAAAATACCATGTCCTGGTCACAGGGTATTTTCCAAGGCGACTGTACTTTTCTGCGGTAAACTCCAACCCAGCGGTAAGTGGGTCGAATTTATTACATACAACCAATACACTCAACTCGTCAGTTGCGTTAACGCATACGCTACTTTGGCAAGTTTGTTCATGTAGGTACCAACATAACATGATGGGTTCCGAACGCAGAGCATCGGAATGGAACCCTATTGGGGGCCATCCGTAAATGGGTGACGTTACATTTTTTATGATTATTTATTAATGAGCCATACGATTGAGCCTTCTAAACAAGTTCCTACGTACTGCCGCTAAAACACACCAATAAGACTTAAGGGTGCTAGCCAGAGATTTATATTTTATTTTATTTTATTCAGAAAACCAACAGCATTAATAAACAAATTATCAAATGTATAGATTAAACATAAGCCAATCAAGGGTTTCCCTGAGATAATTAAAGTTTGGAGTGAGTGGATTTCCCATTTAAGATAAAAATAACTTGACTTGAAACTCTGCATAACAATTTAAATATACCTAAAGCTTTTATAATGACAAGAAAATGTCCGAGATAAAAAAAATACATTTAAAAACATTGGGTATGTTTTTAGCATTTCAAAACCCACGCAACAAAATAATTATGGCGGATGAATAATTGATAATTGACATCTGTCATTATTTACCTAAATATACATATAATTAAAATAATATCTGTGTTATCGAAACTGTTCGCATAAAGCTCAATGATGCCGGGGTTGTATGGCACATAGTAAATTAAAATAAAAATAGCCTTTATTTCTCATAACATTTTTATGAAAACTTAAACTACGTATTTCATGCATTATAATAGTAGTCGCCGCTGCAACGAAGGCATCTTTTAAACCTTTCCATGTATCTCTTTCCCAAGCTTTCCGCATCCCATAGGATCCACATCTCTGACCGAAAACGTCTCTCCATCGTTTACTCAGTCTCCATTTTCTTATTTCCCTATCCCTTTGGTACCCCCTCAGTTAAACGTTTAGTCCATCTATTGCTATTTATCCTACAAATAATATAATAATAGTAGCCTCGGTTCTCTATTCAATAAATTATATTCATCCTAAAGAAACTTAAGAAATGTGCGAATAAAACGCATTTTTACAGATCAAATAAATTTACTTTCGCGTTTCCTGAAAAAAAAGGAACCTACGTGGTTCTCATTTATAAATATAATATAAGTGGGAAGTAGGATAGTTGGTTTGTTTTTATTTTATTTTTATGTCACAAGTGACAACGAGGCAGGCGGGTCACCTGATGGTAAGTGACTACCGTCGCCTATAGACATTGGCAACACCAGGGGATTGCCAACGTGTTGTACACCTTATTACAATGCCTTTAAGGCGAACTGGCTCTCAAGTGCGATTGCTGGAACACACCAACAGGTGGTATATAGATATAGTAGTCAAATAGGAGATTACACAGGCATGTGCCTGAATTGCTGTTTTTGGAAGATTGCTTTTGCCGGCATTAATATCGGCAATTTCTCGCTTCAAAAAAAACATAAAATTACAAAGTCCTGGAAGAGCGAGCGCTACACTCAAACATTGTCGTCATTCATATATTATTTAGTACAATAGAAGCATAATAGAATAGTATGCAAAATGACCGAGAGAGCGAAGCGTGTCAGCTTGGGCCTCTACAGGGCGCATTTCTCAACCGATTCTCTTTTGTTAATTGACTTTCGATGATAGCTCAGTGGTAAATGACATCGGATACCGCGACGAAGGTCGTGGGTTCGAATCCTACAATGAGCTTGAGCTTTCGGTGAAGGAAAACATCGTGAGGAAACCATAGCACGGTGGTAGGGTACTTTGTAGTACTCGACTGGCTGTCTACCACCCTCAAGTCGCCAAGTACCTGTTGGTGTGTTCCGACAGCTGCACTTGAGAGCCAGTTCTCATCTAGGCTTTGTGTGCTTACCACCTTCGACCACATCATCACTTACCATGGTGAGATTGTGGTCAAACACAAGCTTATCCAGAATTTAAAAAAACTTTTTAAACTGTTTTCAAAATGGCGGACCCATGGGGATTGAAAACATAAAAAATATCATTTTCAGCCATTTCGAAATAAATGCCATGAAACTTGATAGTAGGAGAATAGTATACCTAGTGTTAGTAACTAACTACTGTTAGTAGTCAAGTAGGGTAATAGGATAGAAGGTAAGTAGGATAGTATAGTAGTAGGCGATAACAGAATATTAATAATATACTTTTCACTACGATTGCGAGAAAATAAAACAATCCAATACGATATGAAATATGTAGTTTATTGCAACACATTGCATGAATTCTACCAGAGATCGCCGATTTTAGTTCCATTTTCAAAATTAAAATGAAGTTCTATTTTTATGAAACAGTAATAAGTCGAGTCTTTATTCATTATTATTCTACTTATGACTAAAGACTTTTTCGTTTTTGTAGGCTCATTGTCATTTGACACACAAATTAAAAAAAAAACTTTTTCCCCTGGAGGAAGAATTGCTATTTTTTCTTCGCTCTGGTACGCCACAATGACGGTCTTTTTGAGCAAGAGGAGTGAAAACTCACTAAATTGATATACAAGGAGCTAAAATGACCCATTAAAATGTACTATTACGTGCAAACCAAAATCGGGGGTCAATTTAAAGGTAATTCACTTACAGATAGCCTTAGCTGACCTACCGGATACCCAACGCTTACTTCAACGTATTCTTCTCATTATCACCAATAAAAAAATGGGAATAAATAACGTCTCGGACAAAATGAAGTCATCATTCACGCGCCAACATTACGATAACATGCATCAGAGCATTGTACTTTGTGCTCGAACATATATTATTATTGTAATAAGTATATTAATAAGTGCAGAATGTAGAGTAATAAATGATGGTTCGATAATGATAGAAAATGAAGATAATACAGTCAGTACCACAGAAAACTATCAAACAACGAATCAACTTGAAGTTTTTAAAGTGAACAGCATAACTAACATTTATAAATTTATATATGAAATCGCAGAGAAAATGGATAAACGAATAATATCACCTAAAGAAGAAAATGTACAGAATATTTATGGATCTAATAATAATACAACAGTGAGAAAATATGAGAGTAATGTGATTTTCGATATAAAATCTTGTGCCACTGGATATGGGAAGGCTGATGATCTAAGCTGTCAACCTGAAGAAAGGATTATCTAATGGAGTGTGAATGGACATCATGGAGTGGAGAAATCATAGTGTAAAATTAATCGCGCACCATCAAAGACAAACACTGCACTATTTCCTCAGCAAAGATAGGTCCAGTATTGGAATCGGTTACCTGATGATGTGATATCAGTGACATCAAGAAACGCCTTTAAAAACCGACTGGACAAAGACTAATAAACTTCATAAGCCTTAGTGATTGATGAAGTTCGACCCTTATTTCACACTGCGAGATGTAGACACAGCAGTTTTTTACTGCTCGTCTATAAACAAACTATCTTTCCACCCCGCGGTTTCATCCGCGTACCCCTTTTTTACCCATTTAGGGGTTAAATTTCCAAAAATCCTTTCTTGTTCCTCGTCTACGTCTTAGAAACAACACAAAGGTTTTTGGCTGGGCGTTGATGAGTCAGTGAGTCAAGCCTTCTCTTTTTTATAGATATGTATAGATAAACAAAACCTAAATACCGAAAATAATAGATTAGATACATATCCTGGAGTGTAAGGTGGAGGAAAACATGGTAATAAAACCAAAGAACGGTGGTAGGCTGGCCACCCTCAAGATAAAAAAAACTATAGCCAAGGTATGTTTTTACAGTTGCATTTGAGAGCCTTGTAGTTGTAAAAGTACGGCAACACATTAGCCATTCCCCTGTTATTCCTAATGCCTTACTTACCTTACCTTACTTACCATCAAGTGACTCTGCCTGCTTCTCAAACTTTTCATCATTATGCTCATTATTGTAAAATGTAGTAACGGGAATTGATGTTATTTATTCCAATAAAAATATAGGTACGATGTTTTGTTAACCAATAAATTGTTTTATTTATGAATAAAAGATTATGCATAATATAGACGTCTGTAGGATCGTGCAACAATTAAAGATAAGACGTACAAAAAAGAACTCATCTACTATGACAATAATCTAATAAACAATCATATAACAATTGAATCCAAATTTAAGCAAGCTTACTCATAAACCAAAAAAATCTATAACAATAAACGTGCAGGTTTAGACAGGTCTTCAAAAATGATTTAGAGGTTTTAAAATGACCTTTTTATTAAAGTCAATAATTAATGAGGATATACGCTTCTAAATTCTTAAAGAGTGGGTCGATCAACTTTCGACTTTGTAAGAAATTCTGAAATAAAATTGGATAGTAGAACTTAAAAAAACACTTTCCCCGAGGTTCGAATAAGATTGGTTGTGTTGTTTTAGATAATTGTGATATTTTCGGTTACAAATGTTGCGAGTTGAGGGATCACAAAAACAACTTTGTTCTTCTTAGTGTCTTTTCAAAACACAAACTTATATTAGCTGCTGTTTAAATAAACTACGACACACACATCTGATTAATTAATCCTAAGCTTGTTTAGAATTCGTTGAATTTCTTCGAATGTCGATGTGAAAGGAAAAGCCAAAGTCTTCAAAGTATCCTAATACCAAATTTCTTAAAAATCTGTTCAGCCGTTTAGCTGTGCATACCTGACAAACAGATAGAGCTTATTTCGCTACACTTTTTAACACCACTAGTAATTACAGAAGTACAAGCAAGTATCGAATTCAATATAAGTTTTCTTGAAAACAAAATTAATATTTTAGATATTGACATTTATCCCTCAATCACTTTTTGTGACCTATTTTACTGCCACATACACGATAACAACTAACGCTACTCTTTCTCCCACACTTTCAGCAATCATTTGATACCTAATACAACCATTCAATAGACGAGCAATCAATTTAAAACAATGAAAGCCACAATTATAATTTTCTGTATCCTTATAAGCGTCAATGGCGGACTCATCAAGAATCTTCTAGAAAACAAATCCGAAGATACAGAATCTAAAAAAAACGAAGCCGTTACAAACAAATTACTAAACAATGTTATAGATACATTGGATCAGGGCGTTGAAAAAGTCTCGAGTGGTGTTAGCAAGGTATTAATTGGTAAAGACAAAACTATTGATGAAGACATAAAAGCAGCAAATACTCCAACAGCAACCGAAGCTTCAGCAGTAATTGAGACGAATACAAACGTAGGAACATCAACGAACAGTGATAACTTAGTTGCATACAATCAAGCTTCAGCTAAAGAGCATATTGAAAAAACAACAGATTTTAATGATCAAGGTAATTCGTCGGCTACAACTGTAACAATAGATGATGTAACGGTTCAAGTATCAGATATAGATTGTCATACAAATACGACAGCAGATTATAGTGGCCTGTGTTCGTTTAATAATACTGAGATTATTGGTAGTAGACTAAAACATAAACAGAATGCCCTTGAGGCTAGTCAGTGTGCTACAGGCTATGATAGGGCTGATGACGGAACCTGTCTTGCTCTTGAATATTAAAGAGCATTCAAAATGGTTTAATTATGTACTGTTTGAGTGAGTGGTCACAAAAATAAGTTTGATTTTCATTGAATCTTTGAGAAACCCAAACCCTCACAAAACCACAGTGAAAGGGAAAACCGTGAATTTTGCCGTGAATACCATACAGACAGACAGAGCTACTTTCGCTATATTTTCTGTATACTTTTTAAGTGTTAAAAGTAGTCCAGTCCAGTAATGTCTTAATTAACAACCGACGATTCCAATATTCAATATCAGTTTTCTTTAAAAGTAAAATTAATATTTTCAATATTGTCATTCATCCCTCTATCACTTTTTGCGACCTATTTTAAAACTGCCACATCGATAACAACTACCGCTACACTTTCAGCAATCATTTGATACCTAATACAACCATTCAATAGACGTGCAATCAATTTAAAACAATGAAAGACACAATTATAATTTTCTGTATCCTTATAAGCGTCAATGGCGGACTTATCAAGAATCTTCTAGAAAACAAATCAGAAGATACAGAATCTAAAAAAAACGGTGCCGATACAAACAAATTATTAAACAATGTTATAGATACATTGGATCAGGGAGTTGAAAAAGTCGTGGGTGGTGTTAGCAAGGTATTAATTGGTAAAGACAAAACTATTGATGAAGACATAAAAGCAGCAAATACACCAACAACAACAGAAGCTTCAGCTATAATTAAGGGGAATACAAACTTAGAAACATCAACGAACAGTGATAAATTAGTTGCAGATAATCAAGCTTCAGCTGAAGAGCATTTTGAAACAACAACAGATTTTAATGATCAAGGTAATTCCTCGGCTACAACTGTAACAATAGATGGTGTAATGGTTCAAGTATCAGATACAGATTGTCCAACGAATACGACATTAGATTCAAGCGGCCTGTGTTCATTTAATATTACGGATATTATTGAAGTTGAACAAGGACGTAGAAGGGATAGCTTTGAGGCTAGTCAGTGTGCTACAGGCTATGATAGAGCCGATGATGGGACCTGTCTTGCTCTCGAATATTAAAGAGCTGTAGCGACATCATTCTACAAATAGATATAGTTCGCACGACTTCTAGATAGATGGCGCTCCAATAATCTACATCGCGCTTACGAAGTTTTCCATGCAATCTGCATATATACAAGCTTCCAACATGTACAGTTGGACCGCGGTCCCCAGGCACGATGACCTAGCCTGGCGAAAGATCTTCCCTTTTCAATGGAGGAGTCTAACACCTCGCTCCTCCATAGAGAATTCATATCATAATAGATTAATAATGTTCCTACATAATTATGCATTATCTCTTTGTGTATAGAGTAATAAAGAATTACAGCAGAAAATATTTAAGTAATTATTAAGCAATGTGTATAACATATTTTTTATAACTTATTTTAATAAATCTCATTTCAAATGTAAATATAGAAAATGTATTAAATCTTAATTATTCACCCATATCCTATATCCAATTAACAAAGGTAGAGATAAGAGGTTAAATAATGTTGAGTTTTAGGCTGAATACACGTGAAATATTTTAATTTACTATGTAGGTAACTAATGCGGGTTATAATTTTTTATGTATTTTTGTATTACTTTAAGAATAAAATTGTTAAACATTTGAAAAAAAAAGCCAATATAGTCAGATGGTCCAAAAATATTTAAAAAATGTAACCTTTCTGAGTTTCTTGCCGGTTCTTCTCAGTTGAAGGCTGACTTCCGAACCGGTGGTAACTTCTGTAATTCGACCTTCATAAGTGCCCTTCTAGGGCCTAAACTGAATAAATGGTTTTGACTTTGACTTTGAATAAATAAATTTTCTATTATCATTTAGAATAGAATAGAAAAACTTTTTTTCAGCTCAATACAGGAAATTACATAAGAGATTTAATAACAACAGAAGACTTATTATATCTAAGGAGCTGAAAAGGCACACTGCCAATTTATTCCGCTAGGTTTCGCTGGTGCTGTTTAACTGTCAAACATCATATTTCTATGCGTATTTATTATCAAATAATTTATTTCAATAATATTATACCTACATATTGGAAAGTATTTAAAATAAATTAACAAAAATAAATAAAGTTACTGGTCAAAGCTTTACACCAAAAACATTAGTTGTCATTCGTTTTGTTTAATTCATATTTTATATTAGCTAGTGATCAAGGCGACGACAGCTCAGTGGTAGTGGCGTCGGATACCGCGGCAAAGGTCGTAGGTTCGAATCCTACAATGAGCTTGAGCTTTCGGTGAAGGAAAACATCGTGAGGAAACCACAGCACGGTGGTAGGGTAGTTTGTAGTACTCGACTGGCTAACACCCTCAAGTTGAAAATCTGTCGCCAAGCACCTGTTGGAGTGTTCCGGCAATTGCACTTGAGAGCCAGTTCCCATCTAGGCTTTGTGTGCTTACCACCTTCGGCCACATCATAACTTACCATAGTGAGATTGTAGTCAAACACAAGCCTATCCAGAATAAAAAAAAAGTATCATTGAGGATAGATTATGATTAGCTATGGCTCCCCCAAAAATATTCTTAGGTCAATGAAAATTTTTCCACTGCATCATAAACTCAAACTCAAGACATAATAGGTACAATTGACTCTACCACCGGTAAAGAATACACTTTGTTCATCGATTATATTGATAAGGTACATAAAAAACGTGCATACATCTAAACTAATATTATAAAGAGGAAAGATTTGATTGTTTGTTTGTTTACCTTGAATAGGCTTGGACCTATTTGAAAAAATATATCACCATTAGAAAGCTACATTATCCCTGATGAACATAGGCTATACTTTGTCCCGGGAAAAGATAAGATCCCACAGGGACGCGGGTGAAACCGCGGATGACAGCTTTGACAGATGACAGTAAAACGGAACAGTTATAACTGAAGTTTCCACGAAGTAGGTAGTAGGATCTTATAGCGGGATTTCCCTTACTACGCTGAGAAACGCATACTAGGACCCTTCTGTTCCTGCTAACTACAATTTTCAACTCAACAAAATTCTTTGATGCCTCGCAGGCAACTTTAGAGACTAAACTTCGTATAACTTTGGCAAAGAATTTAAAAACTAAACGAACTTCGACGGTAAGTTTCATAGCACTCTGTAGAGTTGAAGCACTAAACAAGTATTTCAAATAAAATATCTAACTTTATTGACACTTTTTACGTTCGCTAAATTCTATTTTTTACCGAGATAAGTAATTTTTAATTTAATCAACTCCAGTTTTATCTTGAAGCGAACCGAAGTCCAGTTTTATCTTGAGCGAAGTCTTTTAGGTTACAAAACGCTTTTTCTAATGATGTATCTTTCTTACGATTGAACATCATGAGATCAAAAAAAGGCAAGAATCCCAGCAAGGTTATATTTTAAATATGTTTAGACAATCCAACTAAATAGCCACATTAATCTAAACTAATATTATAAAGAGGAATGATTTGATTTTTTATTTGGTTGTTTGTTTGTTACGAATTAAATCAAAAACGCCTGATTTAAAAAAAAAAATATTTTATTCTATTCCTGAGTAACATAGGCTATATTTTTATTCCAGGAAAAGATAAAATCCCACGGGAATGCGAGTGAAACCGCGGAGGAAAGCTAAGCTTAATAATTGCAAAACAATATAGAGTAATTAACTGAAAAAGCTAAATATATGGAAGATTAAATGTAAAATAATAAATGCACGGCTAACAAAACTATAATGATTTTAAAACCGAATTTAATTCCCAATTTCAATAAACGTGCCTGGATAATCTTTCGGCGGTTGGCATGAAATCAATCAGAAGAAAACTCGTTAAAAAGTTATTATATCTGTAATCTGTGGCTTTACACAAGTTGTGGCTTTCAATTAATATATTCAGCTTTTATGCGAAACGTCTGGGCGATAATATCGTTCATTATCTGTGGTAGTTATTGTAATATTATGTTTGTAAGTATAGGAACATAAAATTGTGTTGATCGGTATACATTTATTAGAAATTGTTAACTCTTGTTTCTATTGAAATTATTGTTTGTCTTACTTCGATTTGACATCCTTATTTTTTTTTAATTGATCGATTATTCTGTTTTAGGTGCAAGTTAATTTAAGTCTAACGCGGTGGTGGGGTTCTTTGTAATACCCGACTAGCTGGCTAACACCCTCAAGATGAAAATCTGTCGACAACCACCTATCGGTGTGTTCCGACAGCTGACGACTTCAGAGCCAGTTTCCATCTAGGCTTTGTGTGCTTACCACCTTCGGCCACAACATCACTTATGCCCTTCTAGGGACTAAACTGAATATATGGTTTTGACTTTGACTAAAGATTGACGTCTGTAAAAGCTTACTATCGAGTTTCTGTTTAAGACACTACTTTATAGTTATTGGCACAACGCCTCTTGCAGAAAACTAATAATATTATGCAAATAATTTCTTTCCTACACAATTTTAATAACATAAACGCATTTGTAAGCGTTTACTTAATTAGGGTACTGCCGAAGAGTAGTGATAAAATTGTCGTGATAACCAGAGGAACCAGAGAAACCGAGGGGTTGAGGATCCATGAGAATGTCCTCACGGAATTGGACTTAGAATTGAAAATGGACTTTTTATTAAAATACTAGTTCAAAATAGAACTACTACATTTTATTACTTGCGTCATAAAATACAATGTTTGTTCGAATAATTGATTTACAAAACTAATATGTGAAGAAAATACTAGACAGAAGTATGCCCTACCTATACCTATAAACCATGGATTATAAACATAATTTAAAAATAATGAATATCAGCTAAAAATGTCTAGAATTTTTAAGGTTATATTATCTATGCCGTACTTTTTTTAAGGGCAAAACATACTTAAGTAGGTAAAAGTGCTTAGTAAAATGTACTTACTTTAAAATAAGTCATGGAGATTTACTTGCGAAAGTCTAATTGATTTAAATGTTCTGTGTAATTTTAATTTGATTTTGCTTTCAGTGATCGTAAAACATGAGTTTAATTTTATTAATAATACTTGCAACAACTAATGAAGTTCGTGATAAAAACAATGAAGTCATAGACAAACCAACTATGCGTTACTTAAACACTGGAAAACAGAAAGCAGGTTGTGCTTTTTGTAATCTCAGACCTGAAGTGGAGGAGTTAAAATATAGTAATTTAAAAAAACCTGAGAGATTCATAAATAGTGATGAGCCACGGGATTCGCCGTTTGTTATTGATCTATTCGATATACCAGTCTATGCTGCGATGACGAAGAAAAATAATAAAATCAATATAAAAGTTCTAGCTGAAATGATAGATAGATTAGCATAAAGAAGAAATTGAATATATCTTTGTGCTCTGAAATATTATAGTGCTTTTGAAGTCGTTGGAAATATAGCTGTGAATTTACGAATAAAATTATTATTTATTTATTTTATTATTTATTTGGATGACACATTTTTGAAAGAAACAAAACATTAATCTTGTAGAAACTATAAAAAAGTATTATTTTAGTAATGTAAGCCTTGCCTGTCAGAAACACAGCAAATATGTTTCTACCTCAATAGAAAGAGACAATTTTCGTTAGTAATCTACTTCTTTCTACCTACTAATATCAAATCAGACAAAGTTTTACTAAATAATAGGCACACAAAATCTTTCTAAGGCATTCGACTGTGTAGTGTAAGCTATCGTATCCTATTGTTTCCTCTACGCAAACAGTCAGTTAAATCATAATGCGGGACACTTATCGTACCGTTGTAATCCTAACCCTTTCCTGAACACAAACCTAATATCTGTGGCTTAAAACCTTAATAAATTAAGTGCGACCGCTAGTGTTCCACAAGGTACAACTCTCGGGCCGATATTGTTTCGTAGCCGTACCTATTGTGAAGTTATAGATAAGACGCATTAATATTGCTAGCATGTAGATAAATAAAATTACATTTAACCTACTTAGCTCAGAAATGATTATCTTGCCATTTAAATACTTTCACCGATTGTTTAATAAGCATAACATGAAAATTCTTTATTCAATTACTTATAGACTACGTAAATTAATTATATGTCTCGAAGATGACTGTTGGTGGTTTTTTTAACCATATATTATTATTCCCTTTTAAACGTGAGGTTAATAGAGTTCAAGGTACATTCGATTTTTAAATACCTATCTAATTTATTTTGAATTATAAAGACTTATATAGTGATTGAAACGTAATTATAAAACTATATATAGTACCTAACTGTGTCACAGTCATACCACGCTTGATAAAACATGATAATTCAAGTGAAATAACATTGGCATTCATTTCAATATCTAGCCAAATCTAAATCTAATGTTTTCGTCTCCAAAATTCTATATTTTCACAATAATATTGTTAAAGACAATAGTCAGTGGTTCCATCGTATCAAGAATTGATTATTCAGATGATAATAAACCAATTCCCGTGAAAACAATATATTCTAATAAAAATGATTTTGGTATTATCCATAGAGCTGTCGATAATGATTACGGATCAATATTTGATGTATTAGAATACTCTCCTCGAAATCAAGAGCCAAAAGAGAAACTCAATAGAATACTTGTGAAAAGAATTATACCACATGGATTTATATCAGCAAAATATGAATATGACAAAAAATTTGATACTTTCTATAAACCTCTTTTTAGGATACATAATAAAAATAATAAAAAAGTTAATGTTATTAAAAATTATGAAAGTAACGAAAACGAATCTAATAAATTAATATACATAACTAACAAACGAGGGAACCCAAAAAATAAAAGAAATTCAATGCTCAAACAAATATCGAACGTCAATGAATACATAAAGAAGTCACTTTCACAATTTGATTCAAAGTTGTATAATAATAAAAAAGACTACAAACTTTCAAATAAGTTAAATAACAAAGCAATCGATGGAACGGTAAAGAATGAAAAACTGCTGAATATTCTAAACGAACCATTTAAAGACGGAAACAATAAAGAATTTCTGGAAGACAAAACAAAGAGATATGAATCAATAACGCACCTTGCAAAGATTATAAACAATCAAGATAATAGAACGAAACAAAATATATACAATAAAATATATCAGATAATAGTCAACAGAAAATTACGGCAGGGATTCAATGGCGATAAGTCTGGGGAACATGTAATTCCAACAGTGAAACTATTCAAAGAGGTTACAACACAACCACCCAAAGTAACTCGATTGCCAGAGTACTCTTTTTGGAATTATTGGACGGTAAGTTAGTTCCTAATAACTATGTACTAAGTAGGTATAAGGTAGGTTTAAGGCGATGATAGCTCAGTGGTAGTGACGTCGAATACCGCGGCGAAGATCGTGGATTCGAATCCTTCAATGAGCTTGAGCTTTCGGTGAAGGTAAACATCGTGAGGAAACCATAGCACGGTGGTAGGGTACTTTGTGGTACCCGACTGGCTGGCTACCACCCTCAAATTGAAAATCTGCACTTGAGAGCCAGTTCCCATCTAGGCTTTGTGTGCTTACCACCTTCGGCCACATCATCACTTACCATGGTGAGATTGTAGTCAAACACAAGCCTATACAGAATAAATTAAAAAAAAGGTAGTATTTAGTAAAGAAGGCTTGCTTGATAATTCTCCCACATCAAAACTAGAATAAAGTTTACCCACAGTAAAGAGCTCGTAGGACTTTGTACCGTTTTTATTACATTCCCATCGTCCATATATAAACTTTTGAATAATTATATAGGTCTGGAAGAGGTATCAACTCTCACCTTATTACTTTTTAAGTCGACTTTTCTTTTTCAATAAATGAATTTAATTACCTTTTTTAATTTATTATTTTAAATTACAGTACGACAAAACCTTGCATCAGGATGACTGTCCAGGTAACCTCATCAAATTCAACAATATTAATAAAATTATAAAAAAAATATTTCACAATAAATGGCGCAAAAAATTAAGTCTAAAGACATTTTCTTTTTTGACATAATATATGGATGTTATTTATTTCATCTATTCAATCTTGAAATCACTTTTGTTCTTACATATAAAACAAAATATCATATTTTATACTTAAGTACATATTCCTATTAACCTAATAAATACGGGATGCGTAGGTACTGGTGATAAATAACTGCCTAAAACTAGTCGACGTGAATAAGAATTAAATAACCTATTAATGTATCTCCTCTCCATCTTTGTTATAGTAAGGGAGAGGTCAATTCATAAACTAAGTATCTGATTTCTAACGTGGTTTATTTATCTAATAAATAAAGCAACAGTAAATTTTATTTTATTTTTATTAGCAGTAAAATTAACAAAATTCTCGATTATAAAACAAGAGAGCAAAGAAATGTTCCTGGCAAAGCCTTTTGTATACAAACATGTTTAGAAACTTACAACGAGATTCCTTAAACACTAACTACTATAAGGTGCAGATTTTTAACTTCTAAATAAACACACTTTTAATTCAAAACATTAGTGGAATACATATGGGTACAGAATTTGATGAATAATGTAACATCGGTAAATCTATATTTTTCAACTATAAAGTAATTTTGTGAAAAAGTTTTCTAAATCAAAATCGAGACATAAAATCGTGGGTGTGTTCCTAAATTCGATCCAGCATACTGGCCAGTAAGTACGGTGTGACGTAATCAACTGACGCCATATTGTACTGGTGACTTGGCGCCATTTTGAAATATTTGTAATCTCACTAATATTATAAATGTTATAGTTTGGATGGATGGATGAATGTATGTTTGTTACTCATTTACGCCAGAACGGCTGAACGGATCTGGATGAAATTTGGCATAGATATAGATTATAGTCAGGAATAGCACATAGGCTACTTCTCTTTCTTTCTTCTTCATATAATAATAATATAAAAAGAAAAAGAGAAGGCCCCGACTCACTGACTCATCAACGCCCAGCCTAAACCGTTGGACCTAGAAAGCTGTTTATTTTCACATGTGTTGTTGGGAAGACGTAGACGAGGAATAAAAAAAGGATTTTTTGCGGGTGAAACCGCGGGGGACCACTAGTTATCAATAAAAATGGCTACGCTACTGGTTCAGCTTCAGTTGATAACGTCACTACGTGGACAGTATACTGGATCGAATTTAGGAACACACCCTGTACAAGATCACCACAAACGATAAATGCTAGGCACTATACCATCCTATCTCCCTCCCTCTCCCCCACTCTCAATTAATCTATACACCCCTTTTTACGTACTATTCTTCTATACACCCCTTTTTACGTACTATTCTTCTCCCCCCCCCCTCATTAACTTAGCCTAAATGAGTACATAAGTGGGTGCAGTCTCAACGCCGCAGTTATTGTCCTTGGATGACATAAGAACGTATCCATCGTTCCCCCACAAGTTCGACCAGGAGTTCTTGATCAGCCAGTACTTCTGGCCGTTTAGAATACCGTACCCAACCGCTAGGACGGCATGGTCCAGTTCATCAATTTTGCTTTTGCTGTAAAATATTGGTGGTTTAGGCATAAAACCAATGACCTTGAGCTTTCAGTGAAGGAAAATATCGTGAGGAAACCACAGCACAGTGGTAGGGTACTTTGTAGTACTCGACTGGTTGGCTACCACCCTCAAATTGAAAATCTGTCGTCAAGCACCTGTTGGTGTGTTCCGGCAGTTGCACTTGAGAGCCAGTTGCCTTTAAGGCATTGTAATAAGGTGTACAACACATTGGCAATCCCCCTGGTATTGCTAATATTACAACAATATTACAGTATGTAGGCGACGGTATTCATTTACCATCCGGTGACCCGTCTGCCTCGTTGTCACTTGTGATTTTCACACACATTTTCAACAGTAAAGGAAAACTTACCTAATAAATATTGTCATAAGGAACATATTGATTAAACTTACCATTTAGGATCGTAATAGACTCCATTGGAGTAGAAACTGAAGGTCTTGTGAGAGGCATCAATCGCGACGGATATCGGACCGTGTTTGAATATTGCCAGCTGAAAATATTACAAATCTTTCACTAAAGAGGATAGAGAAAAATGCTGAAAAGTCTCGAAAAAATTAAAACTGAATCATTAGATTTTTGATAAAATAATTCCCCAAGCCAAAGTCAAAACCATTTATTCAATTTAGGCCCTAGAAGGGCACTTATGAAGGTCGAATTACAGAAGTTACCACCGGTTCGGAAGTCAGCCTTCAACTGAGAAGAACCGGCAAGAAACTCAGCAAGGTTACATTTTTTAAATATTTTTGGACCATCAGACTATATTGGCTTTTTTTTTCAAGTGTTTAACAATTTTATTCTTAAACTAATACAAAAATACATTTAAAAAAATGCCAGGAATCGAACCCATTGATTTTAGGAAAATACACACACACCTACACACATACACACACACCTACACACACACACACACACACAAATGTATTGTTACACAATCCTGTAATTTTGCTAATAAGGCTCAAATTCTGGGAAGTAATGACATATACGGCAAACTAAAGGAACGTGCAAATCCTACTAATCCCACTAATATTATAAATGTAGTTTGGATGGATGGATGGATGTTTGTTACTCAATCACGCCAGAACGGCTGAATGGATCTGGATGAAATTTGGCACAGAGATAGATTATAGTCTGGACTAGCACATAGGCTACTTTTTATCCCGGGAAAAGACAAGGTCCCTCGAAACAGCTAATAATATTATAAATGTGAAAGCTTTTAAGTTTGTATGTTTGTTGCTCAATTACGCAACAACGGCTGAACGAGTTTTGATGAAACTTGGCATACATGTAGAACATACCCTGAATTAAAACATAGGATACTTTTTATCCCGGGAAAAGGTAAGATCCCTCTGGAACGCGGATGAAACCGCGGGTGACAACTAGTTTTTAAACTTGCAAAATTCACCCTATAGAAATTGTTTACTTACCCTCAATGCATTTTCATCGTTAGTGGTAACATTGACCCATCCCTTCATTGACGTCACCGCTGTGACGTTGTCGATGTGGCAGTAACCATCCTGGATAAGAAATTTTAAGGCTATGATAGCTCAGTGGTAAGCGACGTCGAATACCGTGACGAAAGTCGTGGGTTCGAATCCTACAATGAGCTTGAGCTTCGGTGAAGGAAAACATCGTGAGGAAACCATAGCACAATGGTAGGGTACTTTGTAATACCCGACTGGCTGGCTACCACCCTCAAGTTGAAAATCTGTCGCCAAGCACCTATCGGTGTGTTCCGACAGCTGCACTTGAGAGCCAGTTCCCATCTAGGCTTTGTGTGCTTACCACCTTCGGCCACATCATCACATACCATGGTGAGATTGTGGTCAAACACAAGCTTATCCAGAATTAAAAAAAAAAATCAGAAATATGTTAAAAATCTTACTACTACAAATATAAATGTGATGTAAAAGATTTTGATGAAACTTGCTTGGCACACAGGCAAATCATAATATGCTGGAATAAAACATAGAATTTTTTTTCAGGTTAAAAGTTGTAAAATTCTTTTTTATTTTAATTACCAATTCAACGTCAAAGATAGTGTATACTTAATCAAGTATTTCATACAAAACTCTATATAAACTATCGTTTTCACATTTAATCAACAAGTCAACATCGCCATCGTCATATCAAAATGACAATATGGTATTTGACTACAATGAAAATATAGATAATCATTGTAGGATTCGAACCCACGACCTTCACCGCGATATCACTGAGCTATCATCGCCTTAAAGCTCGCTTACTTGCACATAAATTACTCGTCAATTGATAAAACTGACGATACAATACCTGTCCCAAATAGCCGCCGTAATCTTCCTCAGTAGGCAAACCATGTTTCATGATCCACTGGTAAGCTCTGAAGTCCTCGCCGCCATCGCAGCCATTGTTACCGAAACTGTAAATATCCAGGATCGTTCATCACAAACGGACATCTCATCACAAGCTATTTAGAGCTCAGTAGAAATCGGATATATAAAATCGCAAGGGATTTGTTTGATTCGAGATGATTTTTATGTGGACCAAAATTTTTACGTGGATTTGTTTGATTCGAGATGATTTTTATGTGGACCAAAATTTTTACGTGGTAGATATGTGGATGAATATTCCTGTGTGATAGATATGTAAACAAATATTCTTGTGTGATAGATATGTGGATGAAAATTTTTGTGTAATAGATATGTGGATGAATATTTTTGTGTGATAGATATGTAGATGAATATTCTTGTGTGATAGATATGTGAATGAATATTTTTGTGTGATAGATATGTGAATGAATATTCTTGTGAGATAGATATGTGAATGAATATTCTTGTGAGATAGATATGTGGATGAATATCCCTGTGTGATAGATATGTGGATGAATATTCCTGTGTGATAGATATGTAAACGAATATTCTTGTGTGATAGATATGTGAATGAATATTCTTGTGAGATAGATATTTGGATGAATATTCCTGTGTGATAGATATGTGAATGAATATTCTTGTGTGATAGATATGTGGATGAATATTTTTGTGTAATAGATATGTGGATGAATATTTTTGTATGACAGATATGTGAATGAATAGTCTTGTGTGATAGATATGTGAATGAATATTTTTGTATGATAGATATGTGGATGAATATTTTTGTGTGACAGATATGTGGATACGCGCCCTCCACGGTACCTAAGGTATAGATAACACAACACTCATACCCCCAGGAGCAGTCGACGAGTGCCTGCTGACTGAGCCGCACGAGATGTCCCCCGTTGTGCAGGAACAGAGCGCCCTCCACAGCACCCACGGTACCAAACGACCAGCACGATCCGCACACTGACTGATCTAACATAACCAACATACCTTAAAAAGGCCATTTTTTAGGCGATTATAGCTCAGTGGTAGTGACGTTGGATACGGTTGGCGAAGGTTGTGGGTTCGAATCCTATACTGAGCTTGAGCTTTCGGTAAAGGAAAACATCGTGAGGAAACCATAGCACGGTGGTAGGGTACTTTGTAGTACCCGACTGACTGAACACCCTCAAGTTGAAAATCTGTCGCCAACCTATGGATGTGTTCCGATAGCGGCACTTGAGACCTAGTTTCCATCTATGCTTTGTGTGCTTACCATCTTCGGCCACATCACTTACCATGGTGAGATTGTGGTCAAACACAAGCTTTGCCCACAACTTTACTAGCTCTCACGCTCCCGCTAAAAATTATCATTTGTTTTCATCCAGGCTACAATCGATCTGCGTGTAAAATTTTATCACGATTGGAACCGCTAAAGCGTCAAGAAGTAACAAACAAACAAACATAAGAATCCTACGGATATTATTATATTAATTTATAGTGTAAAAGTTTGTTGTTATGTTTGTTCCTCAATCACGCAAAAACGGCTGAACGGATTTTGATGAAACTTGATACACAGGTAGATCATATCCTGGAATAAAACATAGGATACTTTTTATCCCAGGAAAAGATAAGATCCTTCGGGAACGCGGGTTAAACCGCGGAGCGAAAAACTAGCTTATTAATAATGGAAATCTTATTACGGTGGTAGTAGGAGTTACCTTTAACAGGAGTGACCGCACCAAATAATCTCCAATCGAACTCAGGAGGCAGTTTGACGCTCATCTCTTCAACGACGCTCTTGCCGTAAGGGAATGGCAGACCTGTCAATAAATATATATTTTTTACCACGAGCCTGACAAATAGCAGGCTGGTCACCTGATGGTAAGTGACTACCATCGCCCATAGACTTTAACAATACCAGTGGAGGGGGCAATGTGTTGTATACCTTATTACAATGCCTTAAAGGCAAGCTGGCTCTCAAGTGCAATTGCCTGAACACATCAACAGGTGCTTGGCGACGGATTTTTAATTTGAGGGTGGTAGCCAGCCAGTCGAGTACTATAAAGTACCATACCATCGTGCTGTGGTTTCCTCACGATGTTTTCCTTCACCGAAAGCTCAAGCTCATTGTAGCACAACCTTCGCCGCGGTATCCGAAGTCACTACCACTGAGCTATCATCGCCTTAAAATATCATATACAAGTAAATGAAGCGATTCGGTGAAGGAAAACATCGTGAGGAAACATTGTACTCGACTGGCTGGCTACCACCCTCAACTTGAAAATCCGTCGCCAAGCACCTGTTGGTGTGTTCCGGCACTAACACTTGAGAGCCAGTTTTTCTTTAAGCCATTGTAATAAGGTGTACAACACATTGGCAATCCCCCTGGTATTACTAACGTCTATGGGCGACGGTAGTCATTTACCATCAGGTGACTCGCCTGCCTCGTTGTCACTTGTGGTATAAAAAGACTTACCCAGTGGACTAGGTCCAGTGTACTTGCGTCCACGTAGCGCGAACAGTTCGTCGTCAGTTCGATCCGCGAGATGGTTCACTGTGAGACTGAACCCGCGGCGAGCTCTATTGTTGGAGTGGACGAATCTACAACAAACATCTATATGTAAAAAATTAACCCCTATTTCTCCTTGTCACGCTATAACTTGACAACAGCTGTACCGATTTCATTCATCTTTTTTAAAATGTTTTCTAATACACCGTAGAAGGTTCTTACATTTTTTTAAAAATGCGCAGAATCTCAGAAAATTTAAGAAAACTTATCGACTATATTAACTTTTCTAACCTTAATATAACCTTTTCTCCTTTTGTAACCTTATGGCGTTTCACATAACTGCCAGTTGTATGACAGTTGGCGCAATTGACAGAATGCGCGCTAACATATCATTTAAAACAGATGGGTCCAGGTTTTTTTTTATTTTCATGGCAGGACTACGTCTGCCGGGTCCACTAGTAAATATATAAAAGGCAATCGTTACTGACTGACTGACTGACTGATCTATCAACGCACAGCTCAAACTGCAGATAATTGATTATGACGTAGGTATTCACTATTTCGGCGCAATTTTCATAATTTTTCTTTCCGTAAGGACCATCTACAATGAATGAAATCAGTAAAGTCGTTCTCAAATTATGGCGTGACCAAGGGAAATAGGGATTCATTTTTATATTAGTATGTCCGGTATGTAGTAGGTCAAATTTAAAGGGGAGATGGGATTACAGAAAACCCCCTATGGAAAGAAAAAGGGTGACAAAATTTTTGTTTAATTCTGGTCAATACGTGAAACTTGATATTAATGGTCCAAGATGCCAGTATGAAAAGTTTCTTGCATATATGGATACCTTAGATTCTGCCTGAAGATGTTCAACCTCTTCTCATGTTCCACATCGCTGGCGTACTGCCTGCCGTTCTTCGTTTTGAATCTAAATAAGATAAAAGAAATCAAACACACAATAACAAAAACACGCAATAAATTAGACCAAAAGAAACGAAGCACGATAAATAACCAGGAATAACATCCTGGGAAAAATTTGCCCTCGGTAAAACCTGCGGCAGCTAGGTTGAATTAAAAATAAATTATCACACCAAAAACATTTTTATGTAAAATGTTGCCAAAACCATTAACTCGCACTATCAACAATCAACAAGTAATTAAATCTCATGTATAGCCAGCTTCTAACTCTATACGCCCTAACTTCACAAACTCTACACCTTAGTCAATATATGTGGCTTAGCCATTCAATTTAGGCCCTAGAAGGGCACTTATGAAGGTCGAATTACAGAAGTTACCACCGGTTCAGAAGTCAAACGACAACTGAGAAGTACCGGCAAGAAACTCAGCAAGGTTACACTTGTAGTAACGAAACGGCCAAGTCACATTTAGTTAGGGCGTGTAGAGTTAGAAGCTTGGCTCCCGTGACCCCAGTTTTGTTTAATGACCTGTTAAACTCATTATCGACATGTGCATCATTAACAGGATGCATGAACTCCATCATTGGGTTGAATGTGGCGTGGTGACGAGCGCCCGGACCCGGGAATGATGTGCACTGCATACCTACAACAAAATTGTTATATAAAAATGAAAAAAAATGGCAAAAACATCACGATTGTTGTATGATATTTGTTGTTATAGCGGCAACAGAAATACATCATCTGTCAAAATTTCAACTGTCTAGCTATCGCGGTTCTTGAGGTACAGCCTAGTGACAGACGGATGGACAGACAGCGAAGTCTTAGTAATAGGGTTTCGTTTTTATTCTTTGGGTACGGAACCCTAACTAGTTGTCTCCATTTGACCCGCGTTCCCGAGGGAACCTTTTATTATGAATAAAATGTCTTTGGTACTTCTTGGTTTTTTAATGTACCTTGGTCACGCCATAACTTGAGAACGGCTGCACCAATTTGACTATTTCTGGTTTTAAAATGTTTGTAATAGTCCAAACAAGGTCAAAAACATTGCAAATGTTGCCCGGAGGTTGGAAACATGGGTAAAATCTTAAAGAGACTTCTGAAGTTCTATGTGTTCATACTTGTGAACAGGTGCTGCTTGTCGGGGCTGGTTTGCTTCAGTTTGTTGTTTACTAAGTTAGTCATAATTAAATTCTATTTATTATTATTTTTGCCGCCATACGTAGCACGCAAATATTATCAGTAAATAAATAAATATCCTTGGAATTTTTTTCACACCCGGCTATCTGATCGCAAACTAAGCAGAGCTTGTAATATGGAAACCAGATAACTGATATACTACTTTTTTTGTAAATACATACTTAAATAGATAATTACACCCAGACTCAGGACAAACAGACATGTTCATGCACACAAATGTCTGTCCTGGATGGGAATCGAACCCACGACCTGCGGCGTTATAGTGAGACTAGATAAATAATTATTGCATGTAATAAGTGTACCTAAGTTGTTTTTAAAAAGAGTAATTGTTGAGTTTATTGCCGGCTCTTCTCAGTAAAAACAACCTTCCGAACCGAGCATTAGAGTTTAGATTTATAAGTGCTTGAAAAGGCTTATTTGAATAAAAAATGTATAAATTTTCATTTTATGGGGTTTTTTTGGACAGGAAAACGTTTGATGGGTCAGCTAGTATGTATACAGAGTGTCCGGTAAGTAGTACGGTACGACAAACTTAAGGAGGAGATAGGTGGAAGAGTCACCTACCAATTATGACAAAAATTACCTTATTACAAGTGTCACAATTTTCGAGATATTTCAGATTTTTAAGTATTGTTTTTTGTATTTTTGGAACGAAGTTCCTTATCGCGCGTTGTGAAAGGGGGCTAGACGGAAAAAAATCTTACGAAAAGTTGTCACGACACTTTTTGCTATAGTAAGCTGTGCGGCGTGCACATGTTTCTCTGTCTCTCTCTCTCTTATAGAAAGCAAGCCAGATATTTTCATTTCTATATTATATTTTATATAAATAGAAATGTTTTTATATATATATACTCTCTCGACTTATATAACTTCGTTCCATCCGGGTGTCCCTAGACACCTCTCAAGTTTTTTTGTATATTTGGTAGGTGATCCACCTATCTCCCCCATTAGTTTGAATACTACTTACCGGACACGCTGTATAATAATGACGCCGTAGTCTCTCACACTACACAGCTCTATTTGTTTCTCGACACACGCACATATTTATGTCTCTACCGTCATACCTTTCATTCATCGGTCATAGCTATATTTATTTCACACACAAAATCTACCACAACTTCAGGAAATGTTGTAATTATTATGTACTTACACGATATTGTTATGTGAATGACTATTGCAAAGCAGTTTAAAGTAATTTTGGTCGTTTTGATATTCAAAATGCTTTTGTGTCAATTAACCGCGATGTTTCACACTGTTTTTCTGTGGTTTTAGTTACGAATTCTATGAATATTATTACAAAAGAGGCCGTTTTATGGTTATCATCACCCTTCTTTTTTTCCTTTTTTTTATACGGCTTATCTCTTATCTTATCTCAAACTAAGCAGAGAGAGAGATGGAAACCAAACAAACGATATACTACTTTTTTGTAATTACATTGGTACTTAAATAGATAATTAGTAATTTTTTGTTTTAAATTTATTTTATGGTTTAAGTCACTAGTTTCTCCTTCTTCAATAAGGTCAAAAATCTCCAAAAATTGCCTTACGTAATACTTGAACGCTCCCTTTGACTTTGAAAATATAAGATCCCTCGAGATCGCGGGCGGAAAACTAGTAATATTATAATGAGAAAAGATTTCATTTTATTTATGTTTATATTTGTTTATAACGGATTTACAAAAAAAATATTAACCGAATTCTAAAAATTATTTCACCAATACAAAAGCTAAATTATCAGCAAGTAGGTAACAGGCTATATTTTATTTTAATTACTTCTTGAACGCGAGTGAAACCGCAGGGCCGAAAGCTAGTCGCTAGATAAAACCAAATAATTGTATTCGGCATGAAATACAGGAAAGTTTTAGGGAAAATATATATAACTAATCAATTAAACATAACCGCCTATAGTAGCTTCAGTGATTTCAAGAACTTCAGTCTAGTTTATATAACCATTATTAACAATAGTGTTCGATTTTGACACGTAAGTATTTATTTTTATTAATTATATTAAAGTGTAAAATTATAGTGATCCATATTTGATTGTAGTGCATGTCACTCTTTAATCAACTTATTTAAAAAAAATTGCCTCATATCTAAGTGACATTTCCAAATTAGAGATGTGCCTAACGACAATTTTCAAAAAAGGGTTAAAATATCATAGTTGATAATAAAACAACCCTAAGATACTTAATAACAACATAAATATTTTCAATAAAACAATTATTAATTAACGATATTTAAAATAGAAAAAAAAATTGTTAATTGAAAAGCAACCTTAACGCTACGTCCAGTTCCAAATTCAAATGCTATAGCTAATCAAAACATGACTTATTTATCATGGATCTTGTCTACATTATAAATTAGTACTTTATTAATACTAGCTGACCCAAGAGAAGAAGTGTTGATCAAAAAAAACCTACAGAAAAAGCGCTTTCCATTTTTTTCCATACAGTTTTGGACTATTAACCTGTCAGGTCTTTCTTGGGACAGTAGGGGTTTCAGAGTCCGCACCACTTGGCTCTCGAATGGGACAATTGGGACAATGACATGTACTTTAAATATGGGCGCGAATTTTGAAATTTTGAAAACTGCGCGCGAGTTGACGAGTTGTTTGACAGGTTAATGTCGCGAGTCAACAGACTAAGAACATTATAAGACCAAAAATAGCTAAATCGGTACAGCCATTCTTGAGGTTGAGCAACACATCGCAAAAACTGTAAACTTAAAATTATAATATACTTTTCATTTGATTGCTTTTCAGTTGATACGACGTACAGAAATTCTACAACTTCTACAATGATAACAAATGTATATATTGAAGTATTTAAAAGTAGATATCTGGAGATTTTTTGGCTAAGATGCGCCAGCCTTACCATCTCAGTAATCGCAGTAATTTTAGCCTCTATAGCTTGGATATTGGTACCAAGATTTCGGCTATTCAAAAATTATATATTTATCATAACTCTTACTGTTGGTTTCTTCTCTGACATGCTTAATATAATACAATTATATACAATTAATGAAATATTTGAAACCCGTAACATAATGTTATATTATGATAGTTTAAGTGCCATAGAATATTTTATGTATATTTTTAGAGTATCATTCCAAAATTGGTTATTAGTTATATGTATATATTATTACGATCAAATTGTGAAAATATTCGGTGATTCTATTGTTAAAAGAAAATATATGTTAAGCAACTTTTACTCTTGTGTCGTACCATTGATATCTTCAATTTTTCTCATAGTATCACTGTGTAAAATTAAAGAAATACAAAATTTCAAAGATATGGATATCGTACGCATTCTTAATTTAGTTATTAATTCTAGTAAAATACCTATTACTATGGTATATTCATTTTTATTATTAATTAATGTTTGTTTTTATGTGTGGGTGTTGCGGTCTCTCCTAACGAAAGGCAATAATGGTGACCAAGAAGGACCTCAAAATAAATTGACTCGGGAGTCCAAATCTCACATAAGGAAAGCTACATCAGTTTTGATAAATTCCGGAGTTCGGATGCTCCTAGATATAATTTCTGCTTACTTATACTTTTTTAAAATAGACTACATACCAATCGATCATATAATTGATTTTATTAAAATGTTTTTCTTAATCGTAATATTTGTTGTTGTGAATAAAAATATAATTATTAATAGGAATGTTAGTGAATAGATTTGATAATGGTATTTTAGAGAGAGATTTATAAAACTATGGTCGACCAATCGACTATAATATTTTATGACTCTACTCTAGACCTAAAGTCCCTTTAGTCAAGCCTGTCAGTAGAAAAAAAAACTATTACTATAAGTGTGTCTATTACTTAGAGTTAAGCTTTGAAATTGTTCGACTTGTATTTGTAAAATATATAATTACTTTTATTTTATTTGTTACATACTCACAGACTTGCATTGTATTAGTAAAATATATAATTACTTTTATTTTATTTGTTACATACTCACAGAGCAGTAGAAGCTTTGAGTATCAAAACAATTTCATTTCTAACCTGGCTGTATGCCATAAGATCTATTTTCAAATAACATATTCCTGAGACGACTTAAGCATTGATTAGTTTTTTCTTACATTTTTTTAAAGATTTTTGGCTTGGTATCTAAACCTTTTAGCCAGTTTTCATACAATTAACGATCAATCTTCTCGAAATATTGCACACAGATTCTCAACGTGACGTTATTTGTAATCCAATTATAAAAATGTGTAATAAGGCCTTCGCACCTATACGACGACCAAAAGTCAATCTTTTGATAGTGCATTTGGTATCACAAGCCAGAATTTTATAAAAACCTTTATTTAAACTGTGACATTAAAAAGAAGCTAATTTGATATTATGTCACTCAACATCCCTATTCGTACTTATTCTTCGACCGCAAGAACACTATTGAGTTTCGTTTGTAAAATAGGTGCGGGTAATAAGGCCTAAGTAACAAAAATACTAGAAAAATTTTTGTAGTCCCTTAAGGTCACCCTTAAGGTCTCGAAAACCCTCCGACAATCTGGAGAAGCTAATAGTAACGGGAAAGCTGGAAGGAAAGAGACCTAGGGGACACAGCCCAATAAGATGGTCCGACCAGGTTTTCAAACAACTGGACACAAAAATCTCAAACCCCAAAGACCGAGAGCAATGGAAGCGGCTCTGCGCAGCAGTGAGCCAACGACAAGGTGACACGCAGTCGATTGATAGTATTTTTGATTTATAGGCTTTATTAGCTTATTAACCGCACTTACCTTGGTCGCTTTTTTTTTGTATTTTCAAATGTTATATATACTGGTTGCATTTTTTTTTAATAAGCAATATCTCTGTTCTTTGTAAACTTACCGCTGTCCACTTTGAAGACATTAGGGTCAATATCTTCGACATCGTAGTCGTTGTACTGAATGTAGTAGTGATCGTAGTGCGAGCCCAGGAGAGAGTTGAACCCTTTCATTTCATATCTAACAACAAAATACATAATAAATATTATGTTTCTATACTTTTTATCTTTGAGGCTCATAAGGCTTCTATGACCCCATAAAAATAAGAATATCGTGTAAAACTAGTACCGAAAAAGGGATTGATTGTGTGAGAGATGATATTGTAATGGAGTGAATTCTGATATGACGGATAGAAGGACCGAATGGAAGAAAAGTACACATTGCGTATCCTAAAAAACTATTTAGTCCGTCAGTTAGATTACCAAAAAATATTGGACACGTATTTTTTATTTTGTTCCGTAAACGAAAAATGACGAGAATTCAGTGCGTTGAAATTTCGCGTGACGTCACGCCGTGGTACAAATTTTAGCACGAAGTGACGTCATACTTTGATGCGCTATAATTTTGTATGTTTTTATTGATTTGATAAAGCAAAAAATACGTTTCCAATATTTTTTGATAATCTTACCGATGTAGTCCATCGGAAATCATTTAAATTAGAAATCATTTTTGTACCCAGGACACTACCCTATTGGGAACAGGGCAGGCAGATCATGTACAAGTATTCAACCAATTCATAGATGTGTTTTATTTTTTATTTTACTTTGGATAAACTTATATTTGACCGCAATCTCACACAAATCCTAGAAGAAAATTGTCTCTCAAGAGCAACTGCCGGAACACACCGACAGGCGCTTAGCGACAGATTTTCATCTTGAGGGTAGTCTACAAATTACCCTGACACCATAGTCAAAGTAAAAGTCAAAACCATTTATTCAGTTAAGGCCCTAGAAGGGCACTTATGAATATCGAATTACAGAAGTTACCACCGGTTCGGAAGTCAGCCTTCAACTGAGAAGAATCGGCAAGAAACTCAGCAAGGTTACATTTTTTAAATATTTTTGGACCATCTGACTATATTGGCTTTTTTTTTCATATAATTATTTATTTAAATTTCTTACCTGACGGGAATGGGTATGGCATCACCTCTCAGTGTCTTCTTATATTTGACCCACATAGTATATTTGTTGATCTTATCTCCTATTGTCTGAACCATCTGCCATTTTGACGTGTCTGAGTCTTGCATCGTTTCTGTACCTGTTAACGTTTATGAGTTTTACTAACTGTCCCAGCGTTATACTCACGATCTTATCTTTTCCCGGGATAAAAAGTATCCAATGTTTTAATCCAGTATATGATCTACCTGTGTACCAAGTTTCATCAAAATCCTTTCAGTAGTTTTTGCGTGATTGACGAACAAACATCCAAACAACTGCACATGTAGACATCCAAACATACAAACTTAGGATTTTACAAAAGGTGCTTAGCGACAGATTTTTCAACTTGAGAGTGGTAGCCAGCCAGTCGAGTACTACAAAGTACCCTACCACCGTGCTATGGTTTCCTCACGATGTTTTCCTTCACCGAAAGCTCATACCATTGTAGGATTCGAACCCACGACCATCGCCACGGTATCCGACGTCACTACCACTGAGCTATCATCGCCTGAAACAACAGATTTTTCCATACCAATATATTTGAAGTCCGACATATCAGGTAGCACAGGTTGTATGTATATAGACCCATCAGCGGTGCCGTTGACTTGAAGGCAGGTCTGTTTGTTCAGTTGTGTCTCTGTTGTTACTGGTGCTATCTACAAAACAATGTCTTTATCGGTTTGGGTAAAAGTGCGGCAATTCTTTTTATATCGTAAGACTGACAGGCAGGCAGTGGGCTATCTGATGGTAAGTGACTACAGTCGCATATAGATATCAGCAATATCGGAGGAGTTCCCGGCCCTATACAACGCCTAGAAGGCAACTGGCATATATATACTAACTAGTTGTCCCATGCGGTTTCACCCGCGTTCCCGTGGGTTTATCATTTACTGGGATAAAAAGTACCCTATGTGCTATTCCAGACTATAATCTATCTCTGTGCCAAATTTCATCCAGATCCGTTCAGCTGTTCTGGCGTGATTGAGTTACAAACATCCATCCATCCATCCATTCATCCAAACTTTCACATTTATAATATAAGTAGGATATTATAAAGAGGTAAAGTTTGTGAGTTTAAGGGGGTAATCTCTGGACCTACTGAACCGATTTTGAAAATTCTTTTACCAATAGAAAGCCACGTTATTTGTGCGTGTCATAGGCTATATATTAACCAGAAAAGTGAATAGAAACCGGGGGGACAGCTAGTATATACGCACCTTAATAGATGCACCATATTTAGGATAAACGGTGGAGGAGAGCTGGTAGGTCTTGACCATAGTGCCGTAGTAGTCGATGCGGGATTTCCCATTTGGTTTGTCATACCTGAAAACAAGACATCAAATGTAAGATAGATATAGTCCAAAAAAAGCCCAAGAACAGACTCGGCTTAGCATAAAGGATTAATTCACGGGACAACGATATTTCTATAACATTAGTGTATATTTTTGCAATTATCTACTGCTAGTTTTCCGACCCCGCGTTCCCTAGGGATCTTATAATTTCCCGGGATAAAAAGTACAGTAAAGTGTTATTCCAGTATATGATCTACCTGTGTGCTAAGTTTCATTAAAATCCATACAGTAGTTTTTGCGTGAAAGATTAACAAACATCTACACATCTTCACACACATCCAAACATACTTTCTCATTTATAATGTTAGAAGGATGTATTACCAGACAATTAACAGCCTAGCCTCTTTACTAGACGGCGCGGTTCATCTAGTCTTTTCTCTCTCTCTCATCTGGTTACCCTGGCTGCGACATATACAGTACAGAATATTTCATTCATTCATTCATAATCATGCACACATTAACGAAGTTGTGAAAGGGGGCTAGACGGAAAAAATGCTCACGAAAAATTGACACCGACACTTTTATTGTCAGTGTCACTTTATTGTAAGCTGTGCGGCGTGCGCATGTTTCTCTGTCTGTCTCTCTCTCTCTTATAGAAAGCAAGCCAGATTTTTTCATTTCTATTTATAAAATAGAAATATATATATGTTTTTTTTTTAAATATATATATACACTCTCGACTTATATAACTTATATAACTTCGTTCCATCCGGGTGTCCCTTGACACCTCTCAAGTTTTTTTTTTATTCTGGATAGGCTTGTGTTTGACTACAATCTCATTATGGTAAGTGATGATGTGGCCGAAGGTGGTAAGCACACAAAGCCTAGATGGAAACTGGCTCTCAAATGCAACTGTCGGAACACACCAATAGGTGCTTGGCGACAGATTTCAACTTGAGGGTGGTAGCCAGCCAGTCGAGTACTACAAAGTACCCTACCACCGTGCTATGGTTTCCTCACGATGTTTTCCTTCACCGAAACCTCAAGCTCATTGTAGGATTCGAACCCACAAACTTCGCCGCGGTATCCGGCGTCACTTACCACTGAGCTATCATCGCCTTAAGTAGTGGCCACAGCATAAATAGAAACAGTAGAACGACGCCATTGATACCGTAAAAAAGCCGACAGTGTACGACGTGAAATGAAATGAAATGAAATTGTTTATTCATCCAAATAGGCCTTCACAGGCACTTATGAATAGTCAGACTCTAAATGCTCGGTTCGGAAGGTTGTTTTTGCTGAGAAGAGCCGGCAATAAACTCAGCAATTACTCTTTTCAAAAACAACTTACACCTATTACATTCAATAATTATTATTTATCTAGTCTCACTGACAATGTTTGCGTGTTATGGCGGCAAAAATAGTAATCTATAGAATTTAATTATGACTGACTTAACAAACAACAAACTCGCACAGACCAGCCCCCACAAGCAGCACCTGTTCACAAGTATGACGCGCGTGGCAGCCATCGCCCTCCTCGCACATTTTATAGGGAAGTGAGCGACCCGCCACACGACGCCGACGTAGTGAAGGTCCATAGTACTGCAGCCGTGATTCGCCCCCGCGCCGCGCGCTTATTTCCCTTAGTGCTGTGAGCGAGTTATTGATATTACTAAACGCGTTTACGAAAACTTTTTATGGTAGACATTAGTTCCATTCGTATTCCGCAAGAGGCGCTGTGCCATTTACATATACAAATTCTCCCTCGTCTATACTAATATTATTAAGAGGTAAAGTTTGTGATTTTGTAGGGGGTAATCTCTGGATCTACTGAACCGATTTAGAAAATTCTTTAACCGATAGAAAGCCACGTTATTTATGAGCGTCGTAGGCTATAATTTTGTCCCGGGAAAAAATAAGGTGCCACGGGAACGCGGGTGAAACCACGGGGGACAGCTAGTAGACAATCAAATCAATTTCAAACAAAGACTTAGCTTGTTTATTATTAAAATTAACTTTATCAGTGGAAGGGGTCGAGGTCCTCCGATAACACGTAGAGATGCATGAACGAGTAAAGATTTGTGCTTCAACTGACACAAATTACGTGTCGATTAGAATATCTATCTTGAGGTCAAACTCTAGAGAAAGAAAAATAAGCGTGTAGCAGAAAGAAACTTATTATATCTTACAACTATGACGCGACATGTAAATAAATTGAAGAAAGATCCACTGCATACAGCCTTTTGCCTAGGGGAGCATTCAAGTATTACGTAACGAATTTGGGGAGAGGGGGGGGGTCTTGTAAAACGTTACGATGCGTTACAGGGGCGGGAGGGGGGGGGGGGGGGGGGGTTGAACTACGCATTACGTAACTTTTTTTTACATTTTATTTTTTATTTAATTTATTTATAGTAGTGTCCTGGGTCAATAAAAATGAATTCTAATTAGTCCGTCGGTGAGATTATCAAAAAATATTGGACACGTATTTTTTGCTTTATCAAATCAATAAAAATATACATAGTTATAGCGCATCAAAGAATAGGAGTGGGGCTTGTGACGTCACTTCGTGGTAAAATTTGTACCACGGTGTGACGTCACGCGAAATTTCAACGCACTGTATCCTCGTAATTTTTCGTTTACGGAACAAAATAAAAAATACGTGTCCAATATTTTTGGTAATCTAACTGACGGACTAAATAGATTTTTTTAGGACACAACCCTATTATGACTTTTAGGTAAAAATGCTCACTTGGTGGTTTACGTAACGTTTTACTAGGGGGGAGGGGGGGTTACAGAAAAACGTGACGGCGCATTACATGAGGGGGGCGTCAAAAATCTCCAAAAATTGCGTTACGTAATACTTGAACGCTTCCTAGTCCAGATGATAGTCTATATCCTTTCATGCTCTTTTTTTTTTATGTCACTAGTGACAACGAGGCAGGCGGGTCACCTGATGGTAAGTGACTACCGTCGCCTATAGACATTAGCAATACCAGGGGGACTGCCAACGTGTTGTACACCTTATTACAATGCCTTAAGGGCAAGGGCAACTGGCTCTCAATAGCAACTGCCGGAACACACCAACAGGTGCTTGGCGACAGATTTTCAACTTGAGGGTGGTAGCCAGCCAGTCAAGTACCACATAGTACCCTACCACCGTGCAAAATGCACCGTCTTTCATGCCACATCTCCCCCATAAAGTACTGACGTACTGTGATTTCCAAATAATGCTTTCATATATTTTAGTCCGTTTCACAGGACTATTATTAAATAGTTAACAAAACACGTTTACAAGAACCAGTATAATAATGCCAAAACAAAAACATAAAATGTATAGCAAATAGGTATTTAACAGGTCACATTCGGTCGTTTGAGCTTAGTTATATTATTAAAATATCGATGAATCACCATTACTTGTATAAATAAAATAGGTAGCTACCAGTTGAATGTTAGGTGAAACGCCAACTGCTCAGTTTTTAGGGTTCCGTACCCAAAGGGTAAAAACGGGACCCTATTACTAAGACTTCGCTGTCTGTCTGTCCGTCCGTCCGTCTGTCCGTCCGACTGTCTGTCACCAGGCTGTATCTCAAGAACCGCGATAGCTAGACAGTTGAAATTTTCACAAATTATGTATTTCTGATGCCGCTATAACAACAAATACTAAAAACAAAATAAAATAAATATTTAAAGGGGGGCCATACAAAAAACGCAATTCTTTGCCTATTTTTGCTCGATATCAATAAATGGTAACAGGTAGGCACATACAAATATAGTATAAATTCCTGGGGAACATATCCCAGATTGACATAGGGCACTTTGTTACCAAAAAATTTTTGGAAAAACACTAGTTAGTAAAAAAACACTTACCAAGTGTAGAATGGTTCATGTAATTCTGCATATGGGATGTTTAATAATCCTTTCACCGTGTACACTGGGTTCCATTGAGGGGGGGATTCTGTGACAATATTTTAGGATATAATATAAAATGCTACTAGCTATGCCCAAAGAGTACCTTTCTACAATCCTCAATAATCAGACTATCTAACACATTTTTAAGTTCATATAGGACTGGATGTTGCTGGGATAAGTGTTTCAAACTTTAAGCCTTCCAGTTTAATACTGATTAATGTAATAAACAGATAATTAGGTAAATAACTAAACAATTTGATTAATTAAAAATATTCATGAGCTTTAACAGGCTTGATAAGTATAATACCTAACTGAGCGTTTTTTACCACACAGTGGTATAAAAAACTGAGAATATAGGAGGAAAACAAGTTTGAAAATTAAGACTTATAACTTGTTGCAATTCTTGGAATTCTATTTTTTATGTAGGTAGTTTACGACAATCATCCGATCCACAATTCAATCAAAGGTAAGTGTAATGAAAGTATTTATTTAGGTTTAAAGACTAGTAAATATTTTTTTGCAACTACCTACCAAACTATTGTTTTTCTGCATACCTTTATCGAGATATCCCACCGCACTGCCGACGAAAATACACAAAAACGCGAACACAATCATCACGCCGCGACTGCCTGCAACCGCGATCCACTGCAAAATAACAAATTATTTTAATTGACCACTTACGAGTCTCGCTACTACAACAAAAACCTATAATACTTACAGTCTGTCAACGTCGGAATCTACGGCATTTACCGCCTAATTAGGTTCTAGTGAAATATTTAAAAAAAAATTACCTGAGGAACGCTTGGTATTTTTGCGAATATAAATTAAAATATTACGCATGTTAGTAGAGCGATTTTATTGACTGTAAAAAAATACCATAGCATACTTCTCATTTTTATTTGTGATTAAATAAATTCAAACAAAACTTACCAATTTGTTGATTGATTTAGGACAAAAAATAATTATTTTCACAAACCACGTCAAACCAAGTACGATGGGGTCAACCAACTTCACACACAACACACAACTTCAGTCAGTCAATGTCATGTCATTATTGTCAAGTGTCAACCAAGGTGTCACCCGAGTGTCAACCAACCTCGACCAACCAACAAGGTTTTTATTATAATCTTTTTCATGATGATTCTAAGAGGACCATAGATACAAAGTCTTTCAGTCGCATAAAGGAGATGTTTCAGATTTGTATGGAGTCTTGGACTGCACATTGTACACTTGACTAAAAGTCGTGGAAAAATAAATCAAACATGAGAAAAATACTTATTTCTAATAATTTTACGTTGTTTTCATGTACAAGGCATGTTTCGACATTTTTAATGGCAATTTCATTGCATGTTTTTTAAATGGTGACGACGATTACAATTACGTCAAACTGTCAAACTGACATTAAATACAACATTGATAATATTATTATATAGATAATTTTATCCTCTTTGATAGATAAATTGATTGACTGACAATAGCAAGGAACATATTTACAATAGGTACAATTGATTTATTCACTTATCCATACAACCGATTCACCACCCAGTTTTACTTTTATAATAAATACTATACTACCAAGTTACTGAATAAAATCTTTAAATTATTGATTTTGAGAAGAAATTGCATTAAGTTATTATTATGTGAAAGTCGAATCTGTTTTGTACATCTTGCTGGACACAAAGTCCGAATTCAAATACTCGTTTCTTGTGCAATCTAGAACTCAAACGCATCAAAATACAAGAAATAGAAATAGAAACATTTATTTTGTGAAACATATGTAAAATAATGTGTGCGCTATGTTTTGCCATGAAAGGCATACAAAATATGGTTTGATAAGAGAGGTATATTGATGAAAATTAAAATAGTATTATAATAAAATCATGAAATTAAAAATATGTCAAAAAAAAGGAAATAGAAATTATACATAATTATATATAAAATTCATCAATATCGTAATAACATTTATCTAATAATAACTTAGTCAATTCCTTTTTGAATTTTTGTAAGGGCATACATTTTATTATGTAAGGTATCTTATTAAATATTCTAGGAGCTATACCAAAAAAGCTCTTATGCATTAAAGCCGTTTTACACTTTACATGGCACAGTTGATTCACATATTGAGCACGAATTGATTTTTTCTTTGAATCTGAGACTTTTTCAAAGAGTTGTGGATTTGTTTCGACAAACAATGCCGTTTCCAGGATATGCAACGCTGGAAGGGTTAATATTTTTAATGATTTAAAATATGGCATATAACTATCTGTTATTTTTAAACCACACATTGACCTTATGCAACTTTTTTGCAACCTAAACACCAGCTTCCTATCTGTTGATTGTCCCCAAAAAACAACACCATACCTCAGAACTGAAGCTACTAGTCCATGATACGCTGTTAGTAGAGTCTCAGTATTTACTTTTTTGGACAGTTGAGAAAGTAGGTATGCAGATTTACTCAATCGCTTACACATCTCTTCAACGTGAGGTTTCCAAGTGAGTCTATTATCTATTATGATACCCAAGAATTTAATACTACTTGCTTCTTCTATTTTGCAATCTTTATAGGTAATATTTAAATCTACTTGAACTAACACGCCTTAGGTGGAAATGCATAACTTTTGTTTTATTTAAATTAATTACTAGATTATTATTGTCGAGCCATTTTATGATGTCCAAGAGACAATTATTAATGTCATTTTGTTAATTAATTGGATTATTGCATTCTATAATAGCTGTGCTGTCATCTGCAAAGAGAACCATTTTATGTCTTGTAATTTTTGGAAGATCATTTATATATTTTAAAAACAAATACAAGCTAGAATAAATGAGAGCAATAATTGTGGCTTTCGAGTTTCGCGCGGAGCTTTCTGTCACATCCAAGAAATATGTATACAAAATGGATAGGTAACTCTGTATACATACTTAAAGCAAATACCTATCAATTGCGAAAAAGGGAAAGATAACAACTGCCTTGGGACAATCTCTCTTTCTTTCATTAAGGGAAGTAGGGTTAGAAAGAGAGATTTGGCCTAACGTTGTTGTTATCTTTCTCTTTTTCGCAATTGATAGATTGGTATGGATAGCTTCCTATCCAGGTAGAATACATAATACTTGCGTTTGTGCAATATGGCGGTTTATGTTACCCTGTGAAATATTTGTTAGTAATAAAAAATATTTTTGTACAGCGTTTATCGACAACAAAAATAAAATGAGATATTTTTTATCGGTTTGAATAATTATTAAGCGTATTTTTAATATGTGTACAATGTGCAGTCCAAAAATGAAACATCTCCTTTACAGTCACGTTATACAGTGTGAGTCTTTATAATGTGAAACCAATACTTTGTTAGGATAGATGTCAGTAGATATACTGGACTGCGTTCCATTTTAAACAGAAACCAGTATAGCTATCCTATAAAGGAACGGCTTCGCAGTATACTAAATGACGTCACACCTTACAGTGCTCGCAGTGCATATCGGAACATACCCAGAGTAAAAAGAGTTTGCTTTTTGGCGGGAGGTTGCGAAGTGACGTTGCGTTTTCATTTTATTTGAAGATTGGAACGGCCACCGATTTCACTAAAACCTGACTTGACTTATATGGATGAGGATAAACTTTACTGTGAATTTGGTTTTGACTTTAAAAAGAATAATGAAAATAAAGAAATGATTTAGGCTAGTATATAGTGTATTAAACATAGATATAGGTATAGCCATAGATATCGGGTCACGTACAAAATCCAAGCTAAATGCTATCCGCGTGAGTATATACTTTTACAGCTACAATTATTTATTAACAAAGGGAGAGAAATGTTTTAAAACAGTTTTAAGTTCAACCTAATTACAACCATAGCACCCAGTAATAAAGTCACAAATCTTCAAAATATTCTCTAATACTTACGATCATTAGTCACATAAAACGAGCAAAGCAATAAACTACTCCTGTCACTTAAAAGAAAAAGACATAGGTTAAAGAACATTTAGTGTGAAATCAACCTTAAGGGGCAACAAATAAAGTATGTTTTCCCGTTATTGCCTTTAGAGCTACATTGTTTTGTTTCGTTTATTTTTTCTTCTTCGAAGTTTGTGCGTGTGTTGGCGAGTTTGGCCAATCATTTGTAGCGTTGGTAGCGTGGTATAAAATATGTAATTTTGTTCAAAATTGTATATTATTTGTTATTTTAAAACTTAAAATATCTCTTATTCTTTATGTTCTTACCGAAACTAAGATACTCCGGCCGTTAAATTGCTTTTTCGAGCATTGTTTTTGCAACTTTTGAATACACACTGCGGCATTGTGAGACGTGTTTATATTGGCTGTGTTCAAGTGAACTAAACAAAATAAGAGCTCACTTTTCAAGTGCGCTCTTATTTACCAAGACGTATTTTTTGTGCCGACCCTAAATCTATAGCTATTGTTGATCGAAGGTATTAAATTATGGTTTTAGGCTTGATAGTTTTATAACTAAAGCCTATCTATATAATAAATATAAAAAAACAAACGAACAAAATATAGAGTCAAAGAGAATATAAATTATAGAGTGATATAGAGCTTGAATGAATATATATACATACTCTTTGCTTGAATGAAATAAACGGAATAAATAAGAAATTGAAATTGGATAAATAAAGATAATAAATAGATCAAAATGAGTAAAAAACCTATATCGTTTGGAAAAATAAGCTTCAACGTTCGTAAACCAGAAGAAAACAGTAATAAAAGTGATAATTCTTCTACAACAGGCTTCGGTAAATTCGGAAGAACTCTGATAAATGAACACCAGGTAATCGAAGACATTGCCGAGGATCTGGAGAACCAACATGTCCACCAAGTCATGGGTATAAAAAACTTCGGTAAAAAGGCTAAAAACTTTGATATAGAAGAAATGGTGGAAACTGCAAGGAAAGTCGCTCAAGAGACTATTAAAAATAAGGTAGAGACCGAAACTGAAGCTAAAAGTGATGATGATGAACTAATTGGCCCGCCACTACCATCTAACTTATCACAAAATGATGAAGTGATAGGTCCTCCAATACCTCCACAGTTACTGGACAGTAAAGGTGATGAAAAGGATGATGATAATAGCAAAGATGATGACAGCTATGATGATTTAAGTGGGTCAGATGATGAGGAATTAACTTTGGAGAAAAGGATACCTTACAGTCATGAGGTATTTATTTTTATGCTTCAAGTTGGTGCTTTCAAATATCTATTTTTGATTAACCTGCTAACCTTTAGAGTAGTGTATTAAGTCACAACAAGGCAGTATTTTTTATGTTATTCTAGATTAACATTGAGGTATTCTTTGGTAGGGAATAAGTAAGAGAAAAAACCTCACTTGAATGTTTCAATATATCGTGTTAATGGCCATTCATTTCAATCATAGGAGTGTATGAATAATAAATATCCTGGAATATTATTTACATTCAAATGGGTCCAAACTATTATGGAAACTAAATAACTGATACTACAATTTTATATTGAAATTTCTAGCTTTGTTGTTTGTATGAGCTATATTACAGTATAGTTTATAGTTTACAGTAGGTACATAGTTCTTTTTTAAATCACAAGTAAAAAAAAAACTTAATAAGTTTAGATTTTGTATACCTACCTACAAGTTTAAAACATAAAAACGGAAGAGCGGCTCTCCCCTAATGCAGGTTTTTAAAAACTTAAAAGGGGAGTCCCAAACCTTGTAATTACTGTACTTGTAATCTAATAAAGAAATTTTGAATTTTTGATTTTTTTTGAAAATCATGAATAATAATTATTATAATAAAGTTCACATAGTATTAATGTGGTGGACCAAGATCTTGCGAGAGTCACAGGAAGCCACTGGATGCGGATAGCGCAAGACCGGCCATCATGGAGATCCTTGGGGGAGGCCTTTATCCAGCAGTGGAAGTCGGGCTGACATGATTATGTTATAAATGCTAAAGTAACTTTGTCTGTCTGTTACCTTTTCATGCCTAAACCACTGAACCTGATTCTATGAATTTTGGTGTTCTATGAAATAGATGGGACCTTGGCGAAGTTCAAAGGATACAATTTATCCCGGGAATAGATAAGATCCTTCAGGAAATGTGTGGTACTATTTGGTGATATTTTCAGGTAGAAATGCTCCACGGTACCAAAGCAGTTGTGGCTCTCGCTGTGGACCCATCAGGTGCTCGGTTAGCAACAGGATCTGTAGATTACGATGTATCCTTCTGGGATTTTGCTGGTAAAACTAAATTTTATACTTTAACTAGCTTTCCGCTCGCGGTTCCACCGGCGTATCCCTTTTTTACCCATTTAGAGATTGAATTTCGAAAAATCCCATCTTATTCTTCGTCTACATCTTAAAAACAATACCTGTTAAAAAATTAGCTTTCTACGTCAAAGGTTGTAGACTGTAGACGGGCGTTGATGAGTCAGTGAGTCAGGCCTTCTCATTTTTCATACCAACTTTGAACCCCCGTTTCACCCCCAGGGGTAGAATTTAAAAAAACGCTAAAACACGCGTTTCTTTATTTCTAATTATTAGCTTAAAAACACAGTTACATGCTTCGAGCTTCAAAAATGGCCGATAATAAGGATACTGTTCATCCCGTGAAAAGATAAAATCTTTCTCAGTAGTTGAACAAATAACTCTTTACAGGCATGGACTCTTCAATGCGTTCATTCCGTACCCTCCAACCCTGTGAGAACCACCCCATCAAGGCTCTGCAATACTCTGCAACGGGAGACTCTATACTGGTGGTAAGCGGGGCTGCACAAGCTAAAGTACTGGATAGAGATGGATTCGAAGTGTTGGAGTGTGTCAAGGGAGATCAGTATATCAGTGACATGGCTAAGTGAGTATTCTGTTTTAAAAGTTACTAGTGAACCGCCCCAGCTTCGTACGGGTAGCAGAGCATACTTAACGGGGAGATAAGTGGGCGGGTCACCAAAAAATTATCACATTAAAAGTGACACATTTTTTATACTTATTTTTGAATTTCTGATTTTACTTTTCACTTTTACAAAAGGTAATTTTTGTATATGTTGGTAGGTGACCCAACTATCTCCCCCTAAAGTTTGCCTACTACTTGACGGACATCCCCTGTATACGCCTACATTGTTTTTCTAATGTAGTGTCGTATTAGGATATATAGGTCAGTCCGCATGATTTGTATAATATCCAATAACACAAAACCTTCCACATAAATCACTCCATAAATTGGTGAAAACCGAATAAAAATCCGTTCAGTCGTTTTTGAGTTTATCACGAACAGACAGACGCGGCGGAGAGTTTTTTTATAATAACATATAAAGGACAAGCCGACCTACAACCGACAACTGTCCAATAAAACTCCCATAGAAAAAGTACATTCAGCTTTTCCCAATTTTTCGGGAATTTTTTGTGATTATTTTTCTACTGCTTAAATTACTCAAAGAATTTTCAAAAATAGATTAGTAGTTTCCAATCCAAACTTACAAACGCTACCTCTTTATCATAGAACACTATACTCTAGCGATCTCTTTATAAAATTAGTACTGAGATATTTTTATTTTCAGAACTAAAGGCCACACAGCATCACTAAACAGCGGCTGCTGGCACCCTCACATCCGCGAAGAGTTCATGACTTGCTCCCAAGACGGTACCCTCCGACTATGGCTTACAGACAGCCCGAAACAACAGAAGAACGTCATAAAACCAAGACAACAAGGAGGCTTGAAGACAAATCCCACTGCATGTATATTCTCACGAGATGGCAACACCGTCGCATGCGCATGCTACGACGGTTCAATCCAAATGTGGGACCACAGAAAGAATTTCGTCAACACCACAATGGTTTTAAGAGACGCACACCAAAAACAATCAGAAATATCAAGCATAGCATATTCTTATTTGGGCTCACATTTTGCTAGCAGAGGCAATGATGACACATTAAAACTGTGGGATTTAAGAAACTTTAAGAAACCCGTGAATGTGTTTGGTGGATTATTTTCAAGGTACGATCAGACAGATTGTGCGTTCAGTCCCGACGATTCAATGATCTTCACCGGAGAGTCTTTACAGCGAGGACAAGATACTGGAAGACTGATCTTCTACAACACAAAGACATTCGAAGAAGTATCGCATATTGATGTATCCAAATCGCATGTCATTAAAGCTATATGGCATGCAAAGTTGAACCAAATATTTGTATCTTGTGGTAACGGTGTAGTGAAATGTTACTACGACCAAAAACGCAGTCTTCGCGGTGCAAAACTGTGTATTGTGAAATCTCACAGGAAAAAGCAATCTGTAGAAGTAATGAGTTCACAGCAAATTATAACGCCTCATGCTCTACCTCTGTTCAGACAAGAAAAGTTGAGGACGAGTAAGAAAAAGATGGAAAAAGATAGATTGGACCCGGTGAAGTCTCATCGTCCTGACTTACCAATCACTTCGGGGCAAGGTGGTCGTGTGGCTGCGTCTGGGAGTACGCTAAGTTCGTTTGTGATAAGAAACTTGGGTCTCAGTAAACGGGTTAATGATGAACAAGACCCGAGAGAAGCTATATTGAAGTATGCTAAGGAAGCGGAGGAAAATCCGTTTTGGGTCGCCCCGGCTTATAAGAAGACACAACCTAAGCCCATTTTTCAGAAGGAAGGTGACGATGGCCCCTCCGATGCTAAGAAACAGAAGTCTGAATGAGATAGTTAATTGTATGTTTAAGTTGAATTATGTTAAAAGATAAATTATTAAGTTTTATTTGTTCTTTCATTATCGATACAGATTTTTGGATATAAAATGGAAAGAGAAGTTCGTAAAATTTTGTCCCTATCAAACGTTCATACAATGTAGTTTTAAGGCGATATCTCAGTGGTTGTGACGTCGGATATGCCGGCGAAGGTTTGGGTTCGAATCCTACAATGAGCTTGAGAATTCGGTGAAGGAAAACATCGTGAGTAAACCATAGCACGGTGGTAGGGTACTTTGAAGTACCGGACACATTATAGAATTGCGGTCGAACAAAAGCTTATCAAAAATAATCGATAAATAGAAAGAAAGAAAAATATTTTATCTATGCGCGCCATTCGACGCAAACCAGATAACAAATAAAAAAAAGTTTTTTTTTTGTTTTAGCTACCGCGTAATTGGTATAACTGGCAACACTGCATTATACCTTTCATTTAAAATTATCCAAAATAGCTTAAAAATAATGTGGCTGTTCCTTAAATAGGCAGATGCTCGTGTAGTTTAATTTAAGGCACTATTAATTATTAAAATAAAATTCATTTTGTAAACATCATTTTTAATAACTTACAATTTAATATCTAAAAACTACTTATAATTAATTCAGTGTATTCTTAATCAGGCGGCAGCAGCTAAACTTTCCTCTTTCAATTCCTCTTTTTCTATACGGTTAATGGGAGATCTTGTGGTATTCTGAAAATAAATATTAAGTTTTCTTAAGACCTTGGGACAACCACATCTATAGGTACTAATATTATAAAGAGGTAAAGTTTGTGAGGTTGTAGGGGGTATCTCTGGATCTACTGAACCGATTTAGAAAATTATTTGACTAATAGAATGCCACGTTATTTGTGAGTGTAGAGGCTATATTTTTATCCCGGGAGAAGATAAGATCCTACGGGAACGCGGGTGAAACCGCGGGGGATAGCTAGTTCTTTATATAACCACATTATCCATTACAATATAAAGAATGTAATTGTTTTTCTCCAACGCAACTCAATAATAAGAAACTTTTGTAAACAAATGGATTCTGGCTGAAAATAATTATACTTTTCTTTTCAACTTTAGAGATCAGGTATTGACCTTTATGGCGGCTCAACAGAATTGCATGAAACTGAGCATACAAACAGAGCATATCCAGGAGAAGTACATAACCAGGGACAGGTAAAACCGCGGGAAAGAAGCTAGTGAAAGAAAGAGTTACCAATTTCTTTGCTCTTGCTGTGAGTATTGAGAATGCAAAGTGGTTCAATACTACACCAGTTGGTAAGGCCACTCCTTGAAACCTGTATAGCTGGTTCACGTCGCTGTCTGATGACCCTGGAAGATGGAATTAACATTACCATCATGTCCATGGCATAATTACCCAGGGCCAATTTTAGGGTTCCGTACCCAAAGGGTAAAAACGGGACCCTATTACTAAGACTTCGCTGTCTGTCTGTCTGTCACCAGGCTGTATCCCAAGAACCGCGATAGCTAGACAGTTGAAATTTTCACAGATGATGTATTTCTGTTGCCGATATAACAACAAATACTAAAAACAGATTAAAATAAATGTCTAAGGGGGGCTCCCATACAACAAACGTGATTTTTTTGCCATCTTTACGGAACCCTTCGTGCGCGAATCCGACTCGCACTTGGCCGGTTTTTTAATCAAGGCCAATGTTGCCACTTATATTATCAGAACAATATTACATTATTTAAACACAAAAAGAAATATAAATGCAAATGTAGTGTATTTTTTTTTAAATTATTTTATTTATTTTTGTTGTGAAAATGTTTTTAGTATATTTGTTGTTATAGCGGCAATAGAAATACATCATCTGTCAAAATTTCAACTGTTTAGCTATCACGGTTCATGAGATGCAGCCTGGTGACAGACAGACAGTAGTCTTAGTAATAGGGTTTCCGTTTTTACCCTTTGTGTACGGAACCCTAAACATAAGTGTATAAGTAGGGTTGTCAGATAGAGACGGAAGTGTGTCATTTTATTTCCTCTATTGCAGTGCAGGCAAAGGGTTGTAGCCCATACAGCCTCAAACTTAAACTCAAAACTCATTTATTGACCAATGAGCGTACATTACTCATTTATTGCCAGGTAGCATACATTTTTAATATTGATGCCTTTATTATTTATAAATTGCTGTTAAACAGCATGGCTGTATGGACTAAAACCCTTTGCCTACACTACAATAGAGGAAATATAATTACACAAACTTCCGTCCATATCTGACAACACTACTTCCTGTTCACACGTCCATCCCTTTCCAGGAATTCGAGAGGAAAGATGTTACACATCAAAGAATAATTTAAGGGTACTTCACATCAAAAAACTTACCATTCAACTTATGTACAGCGGTGATGGCAACCCTGCCAATCTGACCTGTGCTACTAATCATCGGACCCTTTGATATGTCCACATGTTTTCCCACCCTGTATAATGTCACTTTACCTGCAGACAAATTTAGCTTTTAGAAACATTGTTTTAAGGTTAATAATCCTATGTAGTATATTCTAGCCCAAATAATAAGTAAATAAATAAATAATAAAAAAACTTGAGAGGTGTCAAGTATAATATCATTGAAACATTAAAGTAATTTATATAAATGTTTGTTTAATTGAGAAAATATATCAGATCTTTTATTTTACATTGACATAACATATTTTTATAAACACTTCAAATCTGAGGAGTTTCTATACGTAGTAGGTATTACTACATTAACCCCCAAATCCAAAACGAGCTGGTGGCTTTCTGTTGCGTTCAGTACGTCTACCATGACTTTACAAAAACCGCACACGCTCACGACTGCGTAAAATATTTGTATGGAAAATGTGCACAGCGCCACTAGCGGTCACGTAAAGAACTAAAATTGGTAGTACGCACCATGAGTCAAGTGATGGTTTACGTACACTCTAGTGTTTGCTCACATCGAGCAACGTTTCTTACTTCACAACGAATAATGCTGCCTCTTTCTAACTATACTGTAAAAGCAGAGTAAGTTATATACTCCCAAAAAATCTAAGTATTCAGTTATAACCCTGCTAATTGAAAACGTCATAGACGAATGCTCATTTGCTTTTATTCTTAGTGATTTTTAAATAGATATGGTTGTATACCGTCACCGTGTAGTGGCTCACTACACGGTGACGGTATACAACCATATCTACCGTGAGACGGAGCGTCGTGTCGTCCCGCTTGCTCGCTGCGCTGCAGGCCCCGTCGTCCTTCAGTCGATCGTGCGCACTAGGTCATGCGCATGTGTGTGTGTGTGCTGTGGTGTGTGTTTATAAACAATACGTTTGTAAATAAATAATACATAATGTACTTTAAATAAGTAGGTTTTTTTTATAGAAACATGTGTTTGTCTGTGAATGTTTCAAGTGGATGCTTATAGTTGAGGAATGTGGCTTAGGATTAAAATTGTATGTAAGTAATAGTACCTAAGTATTTATTCCTTTATGTAATTGTTCTCAATCTCAATAATATCACGGCCTATAAACCACACTGATATGCTCAAGTGAATTTCCAAACTAAAATATGCTAAATAACTTATTGCCCACATTATTTCAACTCAAACTCAAAGTCAAATATATCTTTATTAAGTAAACTAATTACAAGTACAACAAAATAACACTCAAATTTTATAAACTTTCATTAAAAACTACAAAGAGTAGGTATATAAACACTACGTAAACTATACGATCGAAGATCTCACGGTTCAATTTGCCCGTGAGTTACTTAACTATAATCGAGACGGTATTTCTCGATGACATCTGTCAAATTTGTGACTCACGGTACCGATATTCTAAAAGCAATGGATAAAAAACGTTAGTTACTAGCGTGTAGGAACAAGTTTAACCAAAAACTATTCGATGCGCGTTTCTCCGCTACCGTTTGATGTGTGTTTTTGGTGCCAAGTCATGGTAGACGTACAGAACGACGTTGAATACGAGACGGTGAAGCTGTGCTTGTGGACGGCTGAGACTCTGCACTTGGCTCAACGCTTGTGTTTGTGTTGTCAGTCTGTGCTTCCTGCACCGATGGTAATACATCTCCCGCACAAGGCTCTCTAAACGTAATAGCTGGTGCTTCGTAGCTTGGGTATCTCGACCTTAATTGGTCACTATGTTTTCGTCTAACTGTTCCGTTTGTTTCAACTTGATAAGAATATACCCCTGTTCTCTGTTTCACCAGGCCTGGCTCCGAGCCCTTTCCAATTGGTTTATTTACCCATACTGCTTCGCCGGGCGCATATTGTGCAATAGACGTGTTTTTATTTGTAGCCCTTAATTCTTGATATAGACGAGCTTTTTCTAAGTTTTCCTGAACGTTCGGTTTCAAGAGATCAAATGTTGTGCGAACATTTCTTCCGAACATTAATTCAAAAGGAGTGCGATTCGTAGACTGTCTTGGAGTATTTCGATAAGCCTTTAAAAAATTGTTTAGACGTTATTGTACATGATGATTGCCATCTGCTGCTGCCATTCGTTCTTTAAAAGTACGTACTGCGCGCTCTGCGAGTCCGTTTGATCTAGGATGATAAGGCGTTGATTTAATATGTTTAATAGCTAGTTGTTTACAGTAAATTTCAAATTCTTCAGCAATAAATTGGGGCCCGTTGTCTGTTACTATATAACGTGGTATTCCAAATGTTGTAAAAATTTTGTCTATTTTATTAATAGTCGCAGTTGTGGTTGTTGATTTCATTGGTATGACCTCTAACCACTTTGTGTAAGCGTCTATTACTATTAACCACATCGAACCGTATACAGGACCAGCAAAATCAATATGTAATCGATGCCACGGCTCCGGTGGTACTCCCCATGGATATACGGGTGTTTGTTTAGTGTTTTTCCGAGATTTTTGACAATTCATGCAACGCTTTGAAAAATCTATGATATCTTTATCAATGTTAGGCCAATATATATGTAGTCTTGCCAAGGACTGCATAGCATTGATTCCGTTGTGCCCATCATGAAGCATACCAAGAAATTCTTGCTTAAGAGTGTTTGGAATACATAGCCTTCCATTCCACAACACAATTCCATCTTCATATGACATTTCATTACGTTTTTCGTAAAATATATGAAGCTCATTTGGCAGTTCTTTTTTTTCTGGCCAATGAGTCGTTATAAATTGTTTAACTTTACTTAACAGACCGTCTTTTGATGTTTGTAGTTTAAGATTTTTCCGTGTAATCGGAATATTTCTAAGTCTTAGATGTAATAGATGCGCAAATTTTGGTAATCCTATTCTTTCTTCTACGGCCATTTTTGTGTCAGATAAGGGAAGACGTGATAACGCATCTGCTGGAGTATTCTCTTTGGCTGGCTGATAATAAATATTATACTCGTAGCTGTTTAATATCATCCCCCATCTCAGTAACCTATTGCTAGCTACCTTTGGAGTTTCTCGATCTTGATTAAAAATTCTTTCAAGTGGCTTATGATCAGTTAATAGCGTGAATTTTCTACCATAAAGATAATGGTGGAATTTCGTTACAGCATAAACTATTCCTAATGCTTCTTTGTCAATCGTTGAATATCGGCGTTCTACTTCATTTAATGTTCTAGAAGCAAACGCCACGGGCTTCATAATGTTGTCGAGTTTATGAAATAAAACTGCACCAATACCTTTATCAGATGCATCACTGCTTACGAAAATTGGTAAATCCGCATTATAATGTGTTAAAGTTTCTGTTGACGTGAGTATGTTCTTTAATTCTTCTACAATACGTGTATCTTTTTCTGTCCAACACCATCGAGTGCCTTTTTTTAAATATCTATAAAGTGGTGTACATCGAACGTGCAAATTTTCAATGAAACGACCGTAATAAGTTATAGAGCCTAGAAAAGATCTTAATTCAGACACATTTTTAGGAAGTGGCATGTTTTTGATTGCTTCAATTCTTTCTTCTGTTGGGTGAATACCTTCTTTGTCAATTTTATGACCCAAAAATGTGACACTTTCTTGGAACCACGCACATTTTGATGCTTGGCTTTTAACACCTGCTGCTATTAATCTTTCCAATACGGCTCTTACGCGTCGTATGTTTTCTGATAGTGTTGGAGCTGTAATTAAAATGTCATCTAAATAACAGACTGTTCCATCCAAACCGCTCAATATCTGATGCATGATCCTTTGAAAAACGGAGGGCGCAAATGATATGCCAAATGGTAGACGTTTGTATTGATAGTATCCTTTATGTGTTGAGATTGTTAGGTACTTTCTGGACTCAGGATGTACAGATAATTGTAAATAAGCATCCTTAAGATCAATTTTTGTGAATAACTTACCCCCAGCCAATTTAGAAGTAACTTCTTCAAATCTCGGTAATGGATAATCATCTGTTTGAACATGTCGATTTATAGTTACTTTGAAATCAGCACAAATTCTAACGTTTCCGTTTGATTTCATCGCTATAACTATAGGAGATGCCCATTCAATTGGTGTTGTCATTGTATCAATCGGTTCTAAAACATCTTCTTTAACTAAGCGTTCAAGTTCCCTTGTTACTTGGTCTCGAAGAGCCAGTGGTACTGATCGAGGCCGAAAAGCTTTTGGTTTGACATCTTTCGATATGTGAATCTTTGCACAATGTCCGTTGATTGTTCCTAGTTTTCCATCAAATAGGGTTTTGAAATTTTTGAGCAAACAATTTTTCACTTCCATATTCGTATTTGAGTTATTTACCTTTGAATTGAGTGCTCTTCGCCTTTCTTTCATGTTACATATTCTTGCTCCTTCTGGCATAGGTATATTAAATTTAAGGCACCAGTCTAATCCAAACAAAGGAATGTCGTTTTGTTTAGTTACATATGCATCTAAGTTTCTTGTTGTATTGAATGCCTTTACAGATATTCTACATACACCTAATGTTTCAACCTCCACAGCCGTATAAGCAACTAAATTTTTACATTTTTGAAGTTCAGGCCGACCAATACTTTTCCATAATTTACGCCCAATAACAGTATGTACTGCACCGGGATCATTTTTGGTTCTTGAGCTACTTTTAGGCCGTTTAGATTTCCCTGTTATCTTATTAGCCGTTGATATTTGTTGTTGATATTGTTGCTGTTGTTGTGTTTGTTGGATGTGTAAACTTTGGATTTCTGATTGTTCTAATTCACGTGCTGTTGCTATTACATCTGCTAGTTTTGAGTCATTTGTTGGGTGACTTCGTATGAGTTCTTGTTGCCATTTGGAGTTGTTTATGCCAATAACTAGTTGATCTCTAATTCGTTCTTCCAAGTTAGAACCAAATTCGCAATGGCCTGCTAAAGATCTAAGTTCCAATACAAATTTTGTTATAGATGTATTTTCACTTCTTTGTTTTGATGCAAACGTCACTCTTTCTGAGAGGACGTACGTTCGTTTTCCATAATACTCATTAAGAAAATTGACTATTTCTTGGAACGATTTTTGTATAATAGGAGTAGGACGAAAATGATCAACGAGTACCTTGAATGTTGCGGCTCCAACCCTGGCGAGCAGTAATTGTTTTCGTTTAATGTTATGTTGTTCACTGCTGTCACCAAGATCGTGAAGTTCTAAGGCGATATGAAATCGTTGAAAATAATACTCCCATTCTTCTTTTTCAATGTCGAATGCCTCGAAATTGAATTTTTGAGACATCTCGTCGCCAAATATAATATCATTGAAACATTAAAGTAATTTATATAAATGTTTGTTTAATTGAGAAAATATATCAGATCTTTTATTTTACATTGACATAACATATTTTTATAAACACTTCAAATCTGAGGAGTTTCTATACGTAGTAGGTATTACTACATCAAGGGACACCCGGATGGAACGAAGTTATATAAGTCGAGAGTATATATATATAAAAATCTATTTATTTATATATAAAAAATATATATATAAATAGATTTTTTTTTAAATGAATGAAATGAGAAATGAAAATATCTGGCTTGCTTTCTATAAGAGAGAGAGAGAGAGAGAGAGAGAGAGAGAGAGAGAGACAGACAGACAGAGAAACATGCGCACGCCGCACAGCTTTTAGTGTCAGTTGGTCACCCGACAGCAACTGTCACCCGACCCGACCCGACAACTGACACTAAAAGTGTCGTGACAAATTTTCCGTCTAGCCCCCTTTCACATTCACAACGCGCGATAAGGAACTTCGTTCCAATAAATATCCTGTGACATTTGTTCACACACGGCTATCTGATCCCACACTAAGCAGAGCTTGTAATATGGAAACCAGATGACTGATATACTACATATACTACTAATAAAATCCTTACTATCCTACTAATACTCGTATCATAAATGTCAAAGTTTGGATGGATGGATGTATGTATGTTTGTTACTCATTTACGCCAGAACGGCTGAATGGCTCTAGATGAAATTTGGCATGGAGATAGATTATAGTCTGGAATAGCACATAGGCTACTTTTTATCCCGGGAAAAGATAAGATCCCTCGGGAACGCGGGTGAGACCGCGCGGAACAGCTAGTAATATTAGGTCTTTACCTATGAAATTGCCGTTTTGTATGAAAAAATTTAACCGATTTTTTTTTCATGTATTTTTTATTTGTATTAATCGAAGTAATCACCCATGCAATCAATGCATCTTTGCCAACGCAGTGGCAGTTTATTGATGCCCTTATTAAAGAAATCAGCTGGACGGGAGGCAACAAACTCTTCAAAGTCATTTTGTACTGCCTCTCGGGTATTGAATTTGTTTCCCGCCAAGAAGTTATCCAAATTCTGGATAAAGTAGTAGTCTGTAGGCGCAAGGTCTGGTGAGTAGGGCGGATGACGGAGAGCTTCCAACCCCAGTCTTGCAACTTGGAGACCGTCTGCTGTGCAGTATGAGGTCGGGCGTTGTCGTGCAGGAGCAGCGGAGACGAGCGATTGACCAATGCTGGTTGGAGATGTGCCAGCTTCTCCATCATTGTGTTCAGTTCTTCACAGTACACATCTGCAGTAATGCTCACCCCGTTTGGTAAGAAGCTGTGATGAATCACACCGGGGCGCTAGACCACCAAACAGTGACCATCACTTTTCTAGGGGTAAGTTTTCGTTTAGGGCATTGTTTAGGTGCTGAACCACGATCCAACCAACTTGCTGAGCGCTTTCCAGAACAGAAGCGAGCAAACCAATAACAGGTGGTGCGTTGGTTTGTAGTGTTAGCTCCGTAAACGTCGTTGATGTTGCGTGCCGCTTGTGCCGCGTTGCTGCCACGACGGTACTCATATTCCATAATTACTCGAATTTTTAACGTATCCATGATGACGAAAACGATTTAAATGCGATGAAAATGTAACACTAATCAATAAACAAATGACTACTTTCGGAAAAAAAAAACATATTTTTGAAATAAAATTAATTTGAAATTAGAATTCTTAGCCAAAAAAAAAATATATAATATAAATAACTTTTTAATGCAAAAAAGGGCTGAAAGGCGTAAAAAAAAAGGGCTGAAAGGGGTAAAAAAAGGGCTGTAAGGGGGTAAAAATATGGGATCAAAGTTTTTTGTGAGACGTCGGCAAAAAAGCTTATGGTAAAGATAGCCACGTTATTTGTGAGTGTCATATGCTATATTTTTATCCCGGGAAAGGATAAGATCCCACGGGAACGTGGGAGACAGCTACTAAGAAATAAAAAACACTAACCATTAGCCTTGGCTATACTAGGCACCTGCACCGCCTTGTGCTTGTTATCCGTGAACATCTCAAGTGCGAGATCCTCGCTCACCTCCAGCCTCTCAATGGGGAGACTCTCACGACATAACTTGATATACTCTGCACTCAATGTAAACAACTCCTGCTGGGTTGGCTTCCAATCCGGCAACGTTGGGAGGTCTATGTCGTATATGAAAGATCCGCTGCGTACTGGAAAATGGATTTACTGTTATCCTACTAATATGTATTATAAAATTTGGATGGATGGATGCATGTTTGTTACTCATTTACGCCAGAACGGCTGAACGGATCTGGATGAAATTTGGCACAGAGATAGATTATAGTCTGGAATAGCACATAGGCTACTTTTTATCCCGGTAAAAGATAAGATCTTCGGGAACACGGATGAAATGGCAGTGGACAGCTAGTGCCTGTATAAAAATCGATTTACCTATGGACTCAAACGGCTGGAGGGATTTTGATGAAACTAGTGGGTTTGGTCTACATAAACCCGGGAAGGCACTTGACTTATAAAAATGCAGCGCATGCTAGGAACAGCTATAATTAAGTTAGTTAATACTAGAGCTGATGAGTCATGGCAACATTTAAATTGAAACTCACTATCGGGCCCAGGGAAGCTGTGCAGCGTAACTGGCACAGTGTCTTTGAAGGCGACGGTAGCGCACGCTCCGAGCATCAGCGAACAAGTGCGCCAGAATGCCTTGTTCACCTGCTGCGGCTCTGGACATGTGAAGGTTTGTAGCTATGGAACATAGATACCAGATTTTTGAAGTGAAAACTTCTTTAGCGGTGTTGTGCACTTTTTTGGGATGGGTAAAAAATGTTAAACTCGCGTCAGGACACGTGACCTGATCAAAAATTCGTAGGACGGAGGGAGAGTAGACCGCCGGCGCGGCGTAGGAGAGGAAGTAATAAGCAATTCGTGCGAAATGATTCCCTAACTAACCATTCCAATATATTCAAAAATGCACAAAGTTAATGTTCAAATTTTCACTTCTGCCGGCACTCCCGGAGTGCAAACCATTTTTAATTTTTACATCTCACCATGATATGGCCGAAGGTAAGCACACAAAGCCTAGATGGGAACTGGCTGGACATCTGACTGAACACACCGATAGGTGCTTGGCGACAGATTTTCATCTTGAGGGTGGTATCTAGCCAGTCTGGTACTACAGAGTACCCTAACACCGTACTATAGTTTCCTCACATGTTTTCCTTCACCAAAAGCTCAAGTTCATGGTAGGATTGGAACCCACGACCTTCGCCGCGGTATCTGACGTCACTACCACTGAGCTATCATCGCCTTAAGTATTAAATATTGATCTGGCCAAGATATCCGTGGAGCCACTAGTTGGCCTCAGCAGAATACCAGCGCTGTCTAGTTTAAGTTTTTTTGTTATTATGTGGTGTTTCAATAAAGAGTTTTCTATCTATCTATCTTTTCTATCTGTAGCACAGATCTGTGCTGCCGCATAATGCTGAGCTGTGACCATATTCGTCTTCAGTTTATGTTTAATTTACCATTATATTATTGTGTTTGATGGTTGGCAAATAAAATTTATTTCTTTCTTTCTTTCTAAATATTACAAGTATAAGGGCCATGCCATACAATCTGCAGGTGCAATAAACAAGTGCTACTTGATGCTTACGCATACACGTAAGCAGGTGAGTGTAAGCATAAATATATTTTAGGCACCACTCACATACACGTCAGTAGCACTTGGCATTATAAGGCTTAACGCATAGCATTATAACATGGAAATGCCAGTGTGCTTGTTAATTTGTCCAATGACACTGCAATGGAACCATATATTGACATTATATTTGCATAGCAAAAGTTTACGGAGAGTGACATAGGTGGGTTTTTATCCTGGTCATGCGGGTGACACTGCAGACAGAACCCAGTTGATTAGAAGTGTTTGTACAAACAAAGAATACAGTTTCGGTGGTATCAATCTTGTGTGTATGTCGCTAGTAATGATAACTTTTTAAATTACTCACTTCAAGTGTACAGTTCTCAGTGAGAGGTTTGTGCATGTCCCAGTACACTGACCCATCTAGGAGAGCTAACGCATTGCTTTCTACGTGCCATTCACTAAGATCTGAAAAATACAAGTGTACAAATGTACAATAGAAAATTTGATAAGTTATAAATTTTCAATCCTTCAATGAAGATTTAATATTTTTTGATTTTAATAATAGTGAAAGTCAGTTCACTACGGCCCTTCTTAACTTACGTTTAGCACAGTCATATGGTGTAGATATATCCTTATTCATAATCAATGTGCAGTCATCAGGAATACCCTTGTACCTCACTTCGATTTTCTCTATTCTGCCAACTTTCTCCAGCTGCCGCTTCTTCTCTAACGTAAAGAGGTGATTGCGACGATCAATAGCTTCTTGGGTACTTATAAATCCTAAAAATAAAAGACATTTGCAAAAATAAGTATGATTTTTCATATTTTTTTTTGTATTTTCACAAAATAATGACTTACGTGACAGTGTTAGGGTTTTTATGTAGTTATTTTGAGAAATGTTTTTTGATAAATTAATCAAATGACGCTTCATTATGAGAGTCTAACAAATTTTTCGTATTTTAGTTAGTTAACAAATCGGCTATTATTTTTGAGGTTATCTACTTTATTTTGACAATTGACAGTTTGTACCACAGACGTTTATTTATGGGATACTGTTTTTAATAATGGTTTTTGGCTTGGTATCTAGACTTTTAAGACAATTCTTCAGTTTTAATATTTATTCTTCTGTTATATTATAGTCACGCACGTTAAATCACATTCACAGTAATAGTCTAAGAGCTGGCAGACACTTTGACTTTTAAATAACTTGAATTCTATATTTCGACATATATCAGCTTATACGGTCGGTCGCTAACTCAACGCCGTCTATGATTGCTCAGTAGTTGTTTAAGAGCAATGAAAGGTCAGTGATAGTGACAATAGATACCGTGGCAAAGGTAGTGGGTTCAAATTCTACAGTGAGCTTGAGCTTTCGGTGAAGGAAAATATTGAGGAAACCATAGCATGGTAGTAGGATACTTTGTAGTACCTACTCAACCGGCTACTACTTACCGGTACTACTACCCTCAGGTTGAAAATCTGTCGTCATGCACCTATTAGTAAGAACCGGCAGTTGAGAGCCAGGAGCCTTCTTTTGGCATTGTAAAAAAAGGTTGACAATCCCCCTGATATTACTCAGGTGACCCACCCACAAGCTTGTCAGACTTATAACATGAAAAGGATACTAGGGTCTATTTGCTATTGGTGTATGGCTTCCCAATATAGGCGAACACGGCGAACATGGGTACTGTGGCTTAGCAAAGTAAAAAAAAAAATTTTTGACTACAAATGACAAAGTAATCCTCATTATTATTTAATAATGGATTCATTCCAGTTCAATTTACGGAACTGCAATTCAAATTATTAAAAAACCAGTTTTTCTAAAGATCCATTCTTTATTTAATGGTGTTGTAAACAAAACAAAATATTTATAATTTAATTTTATTTCTCATAATACTATCCAACCATAGTTCTTTTCCTTCCTCGAGCTCTGACTTCTTCAAACTTACTCAAAACTTCTTTTATATTACTCTTACTATAGTAACACTTGTAAGCATCTAAAATCTTATCAAATAATTCAGGGAAATCATTATGGGTACTTAATAATGCCCTCTCTAGAACATATAGGTCTACACCTTTATCTTCAGTACTTGAATCAATAAATGATAAACCAAAATCAATCATGACTAGTTCAAAATCATTTTCTGTGTTTTCATCTTTCTGTACTAGTAGCATATTGGAGGTTGTTAAATCACCATGAATGATATTATTTTCATGCATTTTCCTTACTGTTTCTCCTATCATTTTGGTGACTACATTTAGGCTGTTTGTGTTGTGTTCTAAGTCCATATTTTTAGAGATATTAATAATGTAGTCTTTGACAGTTATGCTTTTTTCGAAATGTTCCATGTAAATGCGGCGACGTTCAAAATCCACCAAATATATTGTTGGCGTCTTTACGCCAGCTACTTTGCAACGTACAATAGACCGAGCTTCATTTCTGATACGTTCTTTTGTTAAAGACGAATCTAAATCTGGATGTCTGTAGTTTTTCTTGAATCTTTCTTTAATTAATGTAGGTTTTCCAAGATAATTACAAATAAATAGCTTAGCTTCGGCACCCTGTTTCAATATTGTATATTGATCACACATTGTCACAGAGATAACCTCAGTTTATCCTTATTGTAGTTAGTGTATGTTGATTCACTTCTGTAGTAATTGATACATAGGGCACTTCTTTAATAATAATCGCTCTTGGGTTTTGACTTATTGTTTATTTTGGATTTTATTTCACTGTTTATTTTATACACTTCACCACGATTTTGTAACTGACTGACAGTCAAACTGACAGTGACAGTCAGTGTTGCCTACAGTTTTACTAGGTTTAACTAGGTTAGATACATATACTAATATAATATAAACTGAGAGTTAGGTACTCCTTATAGAAAAATACACTCGCCAATAACTTATTTGATAGAAATATGAGTTATATTTATCAATTATAGTTTAAATCATGTTTTATTTGTTATGTAACAATTAATGGTAATTAAAGAGATAAAATGGAACTTCGGTCCCACCATTTGATATCTATTTCCTTTAGGAAGTGGGTGTATAAGCAGCATATTATTATGAAATAGGTTTTTAAAATTATGTTTATTATAACCATTTGACTCGCAACTATGACAGTTGTTGCAAAACTATAGATATAAAAACGTAGTTTTAGGAATGGCGATTCAAGCTATTGAAAATATTCACTTACTGTAAAACGGAATGCAAACGCAACGAAAGATCAATTCGGCAATCATAAGCCGCACTTTTCATTTAACACTTACAATGTATGTAGGTAGTCCATATACTTTCTATGCTTATTTATATGTATTCACTCACTGGAGAGCGAGGGAGGCTGTGGGCGTGTGATATTCGTTGCTGCACCCGTGCCGGCCGGCGGCACGTCACGTTTAATTTCATTCAAACACATAATTCCCATCAAATTCTTTAATGGAGACAGTGATTTAACTGAACAGTTAATCTTTTAGTGCCGGCCCGAGAATCGAACGCGTAGTTGGCTCTAAATAAACGACAACCGAGTGTGTTATTCCAGTAAAAAATACCAAAAATATTATATTTTTGTATTGTGTATTTATTTTGCTGTGATTATTTTAATTAAGTGAGAACAATGTCGGAGGGTTTGGAATACGAGACCATCGTGCAGAACGGCCCTAAAAAAGTAAGTTTTTTTTTAATACCGCCTATAAAATAAAATAAAATTGATTGAGAGCTTTTAGTCCTATAAGTTTTATGTCTAGGTCTTAGTCATCACGGCTGCCATGCCACACATGTATATATATACGTTGCTAGGTCTATAAAGGGGGGATGAAGTGATGTTCTATAGGAATGTCTGGGTGCATTTTCGTAGTTATAGAATGCATGCGCGTCTCGAAATGCCGGCTGATGCGATTTCCTGAGTCGTTCCCGTTTTTACTTGGGAACGTGTTGGCGGGAAATTACGTAGGTTAGTATTTTATTTGCGGAACTTTCTCATTAAAATTATGTGATTACATCAGTATATTATTATCTACATCTACACTAGGTATTATTAAAAATATATGTATCGCCATTAGCAAGCCGCCGCTGTTTATGTGTCAAATTCGAAAACAAATTCAGAATCGTCAATTGGAAACTTATTTTATAGATTAGTATTATTTTAGCCATAGATTAAGAATTGGTCCTCGTTCCGAAGGAGCGGTACGCGACGATTTATTCATCTATGATTTTAGCATTAGATTTCTGATGGACAGACTATTAAGACGCGGCTGATATTTTTTCATATTTATAAAAGTCGTGTTAGTTACACCATTTATAACTCAAGAACGACTGAAAGGATTTTGGTGAAACTTGGGACACATGTAGATCAAATCCTGGAATAATACAGTATAATTTTTATCCCGGGAAAAGATAAGATCCCTCGGTTAGTTATTTTGTCAAAAATATATAAGTACCTACCTATATAATTTTTAACTGTGAACCACAAACAAATCAAACACCCAGACCATCAGGCCCATAGCTTAATTAAGTACTTATTTATTTATCCCGGGGGATACCTCTGAGTCCATTTCGGTGTTTATCGTGCCCCTTTTCAATTTATAAATTATACCTACGCCGACATGACGTAGGCTGTGACGTTGGTACCTAAATGACTTCCGATTTTCCTGACCAAGATTATTTTCCTGTAAATAATTTAAAGCGTCCATGTCCAGTGGCATGTACTCAATTCAAGTATAAAATAAAATAGCTACATTTTTATTTGTGGTCATAAGTTGTAAACAATAGAGTTCAAGGGGAAAAAAATGCTTAATACTTTTCAAATTAATGGAGTTAGTTTTTTTTTTAAATATGAACTCTTTCTAGACGGTGGTTACATTAATATTTACAACTGTATAATTATTTTTTAAATTTATATCTCAGAGCTTTCTAGTCCTAAACAAAGACATCACAGTTGTAATAACACGAGAGAAAACTAGCTCTTACTGTCAATATGCCTATTTTTACGACCTGCGTATTTTTTTATCAGCATACTTCAATCCTACACCTGAATGAAGTTTGTTATGAACATGTAGTTGTAAATGACTGCGGATACAATATAAATTCAATTTTTTTTTATGGTAACGAATAAGTGATTATCATGTCAGCCTGAAGACCACCACTGCTGGAAAAAGGCCTCCCCCAAGCGTCTCCACGATGGCCGGTCTTGCGCTACTCGCACCCAGTGGCTTCCCGCGACCATCACAAGATCGTTTAAATACTTGAAGCTTTATAGCTTTTGATAGAAATTTGCACGGAGCTAAATCAGTTTATAGAACCAGTAAAATAGCATGTTTAGATTTGATACCACAAGGTCCACAAGTGATCATAATTGTTTATTTATAGGCTAGGTTTACGATTAGCTATCGATGCGACGTCGATGTTAGATTTATGTCAATAATTATGAGGGTTGCCACTTGATGAAAATGAACTTTTAAGTTTTCTCTATCTATAATAATTTACTGTTGCAATTAGGTCCAAAGCGCCGCTACCTACCTATTAAAAACCAAAATATCACTCGCTAATTTAATAATTATGAAATCTCAGAAAGTATAAATGCCACAAACTTTACTTACATCGCCTGGATAAGCTTGTGTTTGACCACAATCTCACCATGGTAAGAGATGATGTGGCCGAAGGTGGTAAGCACACAAAGCCTAGATGGGAACTGGCTCTCAAGTGCAACTGTTGGAACACACCGATAGGTGCTTAGCGACAGATTTTCAACTTGAGGGTGGTATGGTAGCCAGCCAGTCGGGTACTACAAAGTACCCTACCACCACCGTGCTATGGTCTCCTCACGATGTTTTCCTTCACCGAAAGCTCAAGCTCATTTTAGGATCCAAACCAGTTTCCATCTAGGATTTGTGTGCTTACCACCTTTGGCCACATCATCACTTACCATGTTTTGATTGTAGTCAAACAAAAACTTACCAAGATTAAAAAATACACTAGAAATACACGATTTCAATGAAAAAAAAAACGAACGTCACATCGCAAGTTCCCGCCAAAACCAACTTCATGGTTATAGAAATGTCATCTGGTTCAGTCAAAGAGATTTAAAAAAGTCTTTGGGTTCAGTTAACCTCCACCAGGGATGGAATGAGGTTTTTTTTAATAGAGTCACTGGACCTGAATTCCGTTTCAGTTATTGTAAGCATATTAATTAACGGTGATAACCCTAATAATAATACAATGCAGGCTTGGAATGTTCACAAGATCACAACAAACCTGTTATATCCGTTATACGTTACATTTTTAATAATATACCAGCTTTCTACTTATATTTAAGGTTCCGTAATATAAGTAACTAGCTGTCCCCCGCGGTTTCACCCGCGTTCCCGTGGGATCTTATCCCGGGATAAATATAGCCTATGACACTCACAAATAACGTGGCTTTATATTGGTAAAAGAATTTTAAAAATCGGTTCAGTAGATCCAGTTATTACAACCTCACAAACTTTACCTCTTTATATTATTAGAACTTATAAGTAGACAGATTCCCGGTTAAATGTTAGATTAATTTGAATCCAAAAACATCATATAAATCGGTTCAGTAGTTCGGTCGTCAGTAAAAATCGTTCTACTATCTATGCTATCAAAAACCAATTAATTAACCCACTACGGAACCCAAAGAGTATTCTAGTTTGACATTAAACAGTCTAAAAAGTAAGTGAACAATTGACCTGGATGGCAAAAACCCCATCGCGTTGATCTAAATAATAGGTTCTACCATAGCTTAACTGCGTAACGGTGGAAAAACCGTGAGATTTACAGACTCAGCTAGCCTTATCATAGACTAACTAGACTCGCACACCGTAAACAAGTTTTTTTTTATGAAGGTTCACATTATAATGCTTTGAACCGGTGTTTTTTTTTAATGTACCTGTCTATAATTTTTATTTTACAGCAAATAAAAAAAAATGTAAAAATATTATAATATATTTTAAAAATAAATAAAAAAAAGTTAGGCCCCCTCCCTCTCGGCATGGTTCCAAAGGTGCTGGTAGCGTTTCCTCGCTGTATCGCAACGCTGATACGATGTGCGAGGAAACTGTCAGACCTTCCGTCCCCAGTAGAAAATACCATATTAACCTATTCGCCAGCTCTTTAAAGAGTTAGCGAGCGCCGGAACCCCTCGGACCAAGGGTCTCGACACCGAAATGAATAAAATTTTATTCAGTGCCGAGACCCCTAAGAAAACAAAAATATTACGTTCATCCAAGGAACTGTTTAATTAATAGGATTTTAGAAGAGTTCGACACTAAGACACATTGCTTGACGCCAAATACGCTTTAATTAGTCCTAAGTCTTATTGACCGACTACGTAACCCAACACGTGTTCCAATAGCCGGTTTTCGATTTTCAAAATTCAATCAAATTTTTAACTCAACTGCATAGAAAAAGACTTGTTGTTGTCTGTGGCGGCAAGTGGCTTACTTTTTCGCAAGCACAGTTATCTTGGTAAACGAAAATAATGTGATGCGTTTTTTTCTATTAATTTAAACTCTCAGGCAGATGTCGGTTGCTTCGGCGACCCGTAACAGCCTCGGTCATGGGTGGATTGAACTCATTCATTAGCATAAATCTTAGAAACTTCCTGATATAATTTTTTTTTAATAACGGTTGTAAAACCTGTCACTTTTTTGGCAATGATCCACAGTGACGGTGTTTGGCGGTCTTACCGGGAAGTCTTACCTGTTCGAATATTTTAAATGAGAACTGACACATTCAAAAGTGCATTTTCAGGTGCCCTCCTAAGACCTCCTAAATTTCTTTGAATTTAAGGTGTACAACACATTGCCAATCCTCCTGCTATTGCTAAAGTCTATAGGCGACGGTAGTCACTTACCATCAGGTGACTTATATGTCTCGTTATCACTACTGGTATAAAAAAAATGTTTAAAAAAAATATTTTGCCTTTAAAATTCTGAGAGATATGTTTATTACAACGCTACATCGATAAAAAACAAAATCTTTGAGTGAATGAAGCTAATGGTAGGGGAGGCGAATAGGGGATTTCGGGATTTACTCGAGCGCGGCAGATTAACATAAGAGGGGCAACCTTGCACCTTGTGAAGTACTCTCACCAAATCTGAGCAGTCTATGTAGTGTCGAACGCCTAGGGTAGCCCGTCAGATTAGTAAAAAAAAATCGATGGTTTGAAATACTCGAGCGCGTCAGATTAAGGTAAGGTAAGTTAGTTACATGCAAAATAGTGTACATTTCAATAATCTGACAAATTGGGCGTGACGAAAGAAAATTGGAGACTCGCAAAGTTGCAAAAAAAAAACGTCACCTGGATTTTCTCGAGCGCGATTAGTTTTTTTTTTATTTTGAACGAAATTAGTCACGAATCACGGAAATATCTTAATCTGCCGATTTGCACAAGCCGAAGTAGCTAAAATCATTATTAAGTGTATAGTCCAGGAATATTATGAGTTTCACCTCAGAATGAGAGATAGTCAGCTATTAACTTGTATAAACCTTTATTTTGACACCCTAAAACTTGTCTCAAAAGCTACTTATCTTAAGGTGCCCGCGACTACTGATTTTTCAAGGTCAAAGGTCAAAAAAACATTTATTGCAAATATCTCGTTTCCTATGGGGTTTTTGGTATATGTGTTCATAATAAATATTGTAGAAAATTAAATTCTCTACAACTTTTGTGCAAACATTTTTTCGATATCTTGAACCATTTTCGAGATTTCGATATTTTTTATATATTTTTTTTTCAAACCGTCAGATTAAGGAAATCCCTCAACATAATTGTCAGATTATGGGTCAGTACAACAAGGCCATCAAGAAGAACCGCCTGTATAAAAATCTGACGCGCTCGAGTAAATCAAGGTCACGATTTTTTTTTGCATTTTCAAAAATCGGCCCTGACTGGTGGTCGCGTCCAAATCGTCAGTCTTTAAAATAGGAGCTACTGGAGGGTTCACTTAACATCCCTTATAAAAAAAAAATTTACTCGAGCGCGTCAGACATTGGTCTGACGCGCTCGAGTAAATTTTTTTTTTAATATTTTCGACCCCTCCGTACGGCCACCCCCACCACGCAAAACGGCAGATTATTATTTTTCCGTTATCAGACAGACGTGGCGCAACTACCCTATTAATATCTAACGCGCTCGAGTATTTCCTCGTGACTGTTTTTTTTTACATTTTTGAAACCCTGTCGACGCTCCCCCCACCGCTGAAGGGGAAAATATCACATAACCTTTTTTTCTTTATTCCATCTAATCTTCAAATTCCAGTAGGTCCCAAAGACGCTCGAGTAACTACAAATTTAGCATCATTGCCTCCCCTACCATAACTTCGAGAAAGAACAGCTCAAAAAGCGGTAAATTAAGCTAAATGTAATCACAACACTCAGATCAGATAAATAAGTTAAACTTGAACAAGACGCATCATGGGGTCAACGCCCCACACCTACGCGACGATTCACATGCTACCTATTGAACTAATCCGGTAATTTTAGGGGTCCGCCGCAACGATGTGTGAACCCTTGACTGTAGAAAGTTCTAAGTTGAAAATTGGGTACCTACCAGGTTGTGTAATTGAAATAAATAAATTGTTTTTGTAAAATAAATTAAAGGCGGAGTATCTAAACAATTCCTATCAGATAATAATGGTAAAGCCGGCAATTACACCATTTTCGTTTTTTGTCGTATTTTGTGTTTCGATATAAGCCGTCCTTAGGCACTGTGAATGGCACATTTCTTAAGGATCACTTTGGTTTTGGTTAAAGGTTATTGGGTCGTCTTTCTGGTACAAGAGTGGTACACCTGGTATCAGTTTTTAGGTCGTCGTTGATGCAATTTTAGAATTTGTGCTGGACTCCATATTATTTGGCTTTAGTCCAATATTATAAATGATTTTAACTAGGCCATGAAAATTAACACCTCATCACAGTTTATATAGAAAATTGATGATTCAAGTAATTTAGTTCTTAAACTATGAGTAATTTAATCATAATTATCAGACTTGAAAAAAGTGTATTAGGGTAAAAAATTTATGGCGTCAATCTTAACTGACAATTTGTCGTTTTTTATTAATTGTTGACCTTGGCCTACATACTTTACATAATTAACCTGATGACCAATTTTGGGAACGTTCTTTATTAAGGCCAACATGTCCTCATTTCACATGCCATATAAAGTATGCCCATTAACCTGCCTTGTTAAATGAATGAAGCAAGCTGACGTTTTTGAAAAATAATTCTGGTAACTCAAAATTTTATTTGAGTCGAATAATTTTAATTTTTCTCTGTATCACGCTTGTGAGTTTGATTCCCATCCATGACAGATGTGGCAAATGCATGAACATGTCTGTTTTTCATGAGTCTTGGTATAATTGGTTTCCATAGTACAAGTTCTGCTTGAGAAGATCAGATGAGCGCGTATTTATTTATTTATAGAGTAACTTCTACACCCTTTCCCTAAAATCTAAGTGCAGATTCACGAGTTTTAGTTATGGTAATTTCTTATTTCCACATAGATTTATTCAAGAGCGTGGATTTATATGACTGATAATGGACGCTCTCAGCTCCATTGAGTTCGGGTATAATTGAAATAAATAAATTGTTTTTGTAAAATAAATTAAAGGCGGAGTATCTAAACAAGTAAATTAGTAAATTAGCACACCCATATTTTTATTTTAACCGTGGGAAGATCTAGAAACATTGTGTTAATCTAGTCAAAACGTAGTCCTAAATATCAGACAAAATCCAAATTGAAATACTTGCTAGAATGTTCAAAAGATTTTGAAATTTCCTTCAAAACTTGACGAATTCCTTGGCAGAATGTGTAAAAAAAAACAGATACAAAATATAATTAAGTATTGGTATCTAAGAAAGAAATTAAGATATTTGAAACATTTAAAATAAGCCAAATTGAATTGGGCAATGAAATTCTAAATAAATCTAACAAATAATGAATACACTGATTGAAATTATTAACTTTAACAATTTTTAAAATTTTCAACACAGACATCGAAGCCTCCTTTTAAGTACGAATATTACCAAATATGGATCCCGATATGATTCTTGAGAACAATGCATATCTTAATCTAACTGAAACAAAAATACAAGGACACGTAAACACCTTTAAAACACTGCTGTTAATCTCCAACTCCGAGCAGTGGTGATACCTCGAGACGAAGACACGAAGAGACATCTAAGCTTGTTCATTTAAATTCCGGGACACATGGCACCAAATCCCGAGTCATCGTTAAACAGTAATGTTAAAATTAACTGCTAGCTTTAAATCTTTAGGCTTGCAGTTATTTTTAACCGCTATGCGAGACACGCGTCGCTTTATCCTCATTTAGAACAACTCCTAACATGGCCGTCGCAATGAGTTGTGTTATATTGGAGAATAATATCTATTTCATATTCGTCATTGACAGCTATAAATGTCATAATGCAATAAACAAAGCAGACTGCTTCTAACTGGTAACGTAAATAAGCTTTTCTATTGTAAGAAAGATTCATCCGTTGTACAAATGTGCAAAGCGTTTCCTTTAGTGTGAAGAATTTGTCGTGGCCAATTCTAAAGATTTTGATATTTATCAAAGTCAAAGTCAAAACCATTTATTCAGTGTAGGACATAGATATAACTATTGTTGATCGAAGTTGTAGGACTTAGGAGGGCACACTGCCAGCCTGTTAGGAATCAGCCAGTAGCGGCAGCATTGAGGAAATATTATATGTAAAAATTAATACGATTAAATATCGTATAGATAACAAATGTATTCGAATATCAAAAGTTCATAATTTTGGATTAACCTGTCGCAAATACGGATAGGTCGGATAATCTACCTGGAAAACTTTGTAGATAACAGTCTTCGGAATTGGACTAAACCAAAGGCATGTCAAATAACATCTCCTCATAACCTCGAACTTTGGGAGTGCATCTGGCATTGTGCCAAGTCTGACATCCGTTTATTTTTAGTTTGTTACTCGTTAAAGGACTGAGAGTGAGGTCAGGATGTGTAAACATACTTAGTGTACTTCGCTTTGAGGTTAATGTACTATATATATCGGTTTTAGATTGTAGCAACATTTTTGTGGTGTCATGTTAAAAGGAAACTATGAACTTACTTAGATATAAAGCAAATTGCTGTCCATAGCGGTTTTGCCCGCGTTCCAGTGGGATCTAATCTTTACTCGGGATAAAAATATAGCCCATGTTACTCAGGGATAATTTAGCTTTCTAACGGTGAAAGAATTTTTGAAATCGGTCCAGTAGTTTTTGAGTTTATTCGTTACAAATATACAAATTTTTCCTCTTTATAGTAGGTATTATAAATATAGTATAGGTTGGATAATTGTGTATAATTTAATTGCATCCTTAAAATGCGAATAAATTATAAAACTTAATAATTACCTACGGAACCACAAAAACATATAGCTGATTTTTAGCAAATGTTCTCAATTTAAATCATTTTTTTTAATATTCAGCATTCTAATCTTGCATTTTTTTTAATGCAAGATTAGAATAAAAAGATGAGCCAGCGACAACCGAACATATGTTCAATACAATGCGCGCCTTTGTCTGTCCGTCACATCACATCACAATCAGCCACTGTTAGTCTGTTTAGAAAAACATTTATTTGTAGGTACTTACAAATAGAGTGCGATGACCCGTGGCATATTGTGGGATGGACCATTTAATGTGGCTTACCGTAAACATGACGGTCGTTTGTTTTCTGGTTTTTTTTAGGTCTTTGGCTTGGTATCTATACCATTTAGGCCATTTCTTTTGACCATAGATATCAGGTTTCGTGCCACTTTGATGTAGATACATCAGCCTGGTCTTGCCTCAGACCAAATAAAAAAATAAAGCACGGTAAAGGAAGCCGAATTTGAAAACGGAAGCCGATCGCGTTTCTGTATGACGCGTGTCACGGGGGATTACGTAGACAACACAACGCTCCTTCTATTTTTTTTTTATCTGTTCTGTGGGTAATACATACAAACTGTGGCTCAAAATTCTATACTGCTCATACAGGTCATCAGTAAATTCAATCATGAAAGACATTTAAGTCTTAAACGATTAAAAGCAACGTTCAGAACCGTGCATTAGAGTAAAAAAAAAATTCGTAATGTATCAAACATGTGACGATTAAAAATACTTATAATGAGTTCAATTTGAATTTGATTAATCTGACTCGCGACTGTCGCGTCATTAACCTGTCAAACAACTCGTCAACTCGCGCGCAGTTTTCAAAATTTCAAAATTCGCACCCAATTTTAGTACATGTCAATGTCCCGATTGTCCCATTCGAGAAACAAGTGGTGCGGACTTTGAAACCCCTAATCTCCTAAGAAAGACCTGACAGGTTAGAATCTTTGCTAGTACCTACCTACCTATTTCAGCGGCTACATTAAAAATCTCCAACTATCTAGTGATAGAGATTGAGACTCGTGTTATTTGTAAATTGGAAAGCTACCGTACCGCACGCCACTCGTCTCGTAGTATTGTCTACTTGTGTGGTTACGTCAATAAAGCTGCCCATTCATGCACGGATAGTCGGCACGACTTTTATTGTTGTTTATGTGGTACATCATTTGTATTAATTAGTCTGATTAGTTTACAAGAGATCGTAGGTACCATTTTTAAAGTTTGTTCGTATTGTAGGATTGTAGACAGGCGTAGCTAGATAACCAAAGGCCTTGTGCGAAAAAAACTGGGCCCCTAAAATGTTTTTATTCAAATAGGCCTTTTACATGCTCCTATGAATAATCTAGACTCTAATATACAGTTCGGAAGGTTGCTTTTGCTGAGAAGAGCCGGCAATAAACCCAGCAATTACTCTTTTCAAAACCAATTTACACCTTATAGTATATTTGTTATTACCATTACCAGTCCACTCGTGACCACGGTCAATGTAACTTGATCGAAACGTCGAGGTTAGTCGAAATTATATTTTGATTATTATGTGCGCGAATAGACCCGGTATAATCTACTATAATGAATTTAGTTCGCGAAAGTTTTAAAAAAAACTTACACCTATTACATTTAATCATTATTTATCTAGTCTCTAGTCTATCAAATCACTTTATTAATACAGATAAGAGATAAATGCATGAGTATAATTAATGAGAACTGCATATTACTTGCTTATTAAGCAAGATATAAAAAATTGCAGCGATAAATCTTATGTTACTGGCAACTTTATACGATTACGCACGCGCTTATAGTCATCAACACCGCTCGCCACATTTCAAACTTTAATGAGGATGAATCTCTATTCTTTATTTAACTTTTTTACCCGCATCCTGCTAAAGAAAACTGTTGTTTCAGCCTACGTAAAAAGATAAAAGTTTTTGCACAAAAAGTTTGTCTCATTTAATTTTGTATTTTGTATGCAGTTGAGAAAGTCAATTTAGACACCTATTATGAAGGATTCGTGGGAACTGGAGTGTGTGAAAATGTTATTCATCGTGACTAGACTTTAAAAAAAGAAATTGATTAAATGATGTAAAATGAAGAAGGCACTTATTTATACGTATAAAATCATCACATATCAACAAAATCGTTGGGTCCTCCAAGCTTTAATCAACCATCTAGACTTCGTGTGCTGCCCACCTTCAGCTACATCATCACTTACCATGGTGAGATTGTGGTCAAACACAGCTTATACAGAATAAAAAAATATATATACAATCCTGGGTCATTTTTCACACTCGGCTATCTGATCCCAAACTAAGCAGAGCTTGTAATACTGGAATAAATATATAGTTACACCCAGACTCAGGACAAACAGACAAGTTCATGGACACAAATGTCTGTCCTGGATGGGAATCGAAACCACGACCTATCAATCGTGAGTGGAAATCGCGATGCAGGAAGCTACTATTTTTTTATTATCGTAACAAACAAGTTTCTTATAGTATTAACTTTTCACGATAATTCTAGCTAAACGCATTATAGTAAAACAGAGAAACGACTTTCCAACCGAACGTTATTATTTAACTCTATCACCGTTATCCACAATATATATATATATATCTATGTACGTATACATAGAAACCTAAAAATAATCTTCTCTTCTTCTTCAATTGCCTCTTCAATTCTGAAGGTCGGCCGTCAACTTCTTGTATCTCTCCTTGTCGGAGAGAGGTAATTCCAACTCAAACTCAAAACTCATTTATTCAGTTTAGGCCCTGGTAAGGCACTTAAACTGAGAAGACTCCGGCAAGAAACTCAGCAAGGTTATTTTTTTAGCAGTGGATCTTTCTTACACTTATTTACATTTTAATCCAGGTCCACTCTCGGATGTTTCTCAGCCACCATTTGTTCCTTTCTTTGTTCTTTTCCCTTCCACTTTACCCATTATAATTAATTAGAGCAGCTTGTATATATCGTGCCTAAGCTAAAAATAATCTAGAAGAACTTAAACTGAAACCAAAATCAATATGTGCATATCTGCATAGGTACCGATACCAAAATTACTTCGTATTGATGAAGTCACCGATTCTTATCGCTACACGCCGTTAATAATTTTACTGCTTAGGTATTTGTTGAATCTACCTAGGTACAATCATGAAAATCAATAATGATAATTCATCGATCACAAATAGTTATTTTTGTGTCTGTCTGGCCACACCTTACATCGTCGACGACATCTTCGATGTTTTTTTAAGGTTCCGTAAAACAGAACCCTTATAGGATCACCTTGTTGTCCGTCTGTCAAGCAAGACCCTTTTTTCCAGGAACGCGTGGAGGTATCAAGTTGAAATTAATATCAAATACTCAGGTATGCAATCCCTAGGAGCAGAGAAAAACAATCAAACTTCTAAGTCACTGCAATCAAAAAATACGGCCATTGATGCTCCATTTATGCCGCATATTTTGACTCTAGCAAGAGAATCAAAACCTATGGGCTACCTATACTTCCCGTTGACCTAGAACCATGAAATTTTGCAAGAAGCAATTTTATGTAACACATGTACCTAAATAAATAAACAGGTATTTATTTACAACAAATGTACAAAATATACAAACAAATGTACAACTATAATATACGATTCGACGACGGGCCGGTTGGCGTGGTTGGTTAACACACTGCCTATCACGCTGCAGGTCGTGGGTTCGATTCCCATCCAGGACAGACATTTGTGTGCATGAACATGTCTGTTTGTCCTGAGTCTGGGTGTAATTATCTATTTAAGTATGTATTTACAAAAAAAATGTAGTATATGTAGTATATCAGTCATCTGGTTTCCATAGTACAAGCTCTGCTTAGTTTGGGATCAGATAGCCGTGTGTGAAAAATGTCCGAGGATATTTATTATTTATTTATTATTTATATTAAAAAAAACTTCTTCGAGGCTGCCGCTGCTGCCGATCGGCAAGGTTCCCAGCAGGCTGGCAGCGTTTCCTCTTTGGATGGCCAAGCTGATGCGTTGGCGGAAAAAGCTCCCCGCCCGCCGGTCACCTGAGGCCTCGATAATCTTTTAATAGTAAAAAATATAAAACTTTAACCGTATATTTGTATTGATATCAGAAAGAAAACCAACAAAATTGGAAATAACGGAAAAAATCTATTATACCTATAATTTAGATACCTACAAGTTTATACGGAACTCTCGGTGGGCAAGTCTACCAGACGGTTTTTTTTTTATAAAAATAAACTCCGCCTTAGCTATTGTCTGTCATAACCTGAACACCTAGCTGTACGTAGATACAACCATAGACAATAGTTAAGGCTTTCCACAAAGGACCACGATTTATTTATTTTTACTTTAGGTTAAGCTTGTGTTTGACCACAATCTCACCATGGTAAGTCATGATGCGGCCGAAGGTGGTAAACACACAAAGCCTAGATGGGAACTGGCTCTCAAGTGCATCTGTCGGAACCTTCGGAACACACCGATTGGTGCTTGGCGACAGATTTTCAACTTGAGGGTGGTAGCCAGCCAGTCGAGTACTACAAAGTACCCTACCACCGTGCTGTGGTTTCTTCACGATGTTTTCCTTCACCGAAACCTCAGCTCATTGTAAGATTCAAACCCACGACCTTCGCCACAGTATCCGACGTCACTACCACTGAGCTATCATCGCCATCCGTTTCCCGTAAACTCTTTCTACGAAAAAGTAAAAATGTTTTGCCCCTAAATAACCTACTTCGTCATTATTACAGTAAAATAAGTTTTTCACGAGTCACTGCAACCACTTTGTCCTAATTAGTATTGAGTGTGACTAATTAGCCGCTTTTCTTTCTTTGTTAGTATTTACGTCAGTATTTAAAACAAAGCGGATAGAATAAAGGAATAGGTATGTTTTTAAGTTTTATTTATCGTAAAATAATCTTTATGAGTCGATACGTTTGATTTTATCGGATATCTACTTATCTGTAAGGTGTATTAATTGTTCCGTTTATTTTGTAAGTATAACAGTAATTTTTACTTAATCTCTAGATGCAAATTCGGCTTCACCTACGCGATAATCGTCAAGGATAAATAGGGTTGCCAATAAAAAACATAAATAAAATTTTATCAGAGGCTGAGAGAGAGAGAATTTATTTTCATGTCGTCCTATAGATGTTTTTATTCTTGACCGTAGAAAATAATCATAACCACTGTCAATAATTATTTACCTACTAACTACTTGTCCTCCGCGGTTTCATCCGTATTCCCAAGGGATCTTATCTTTACCCGGGATCAGGGCCGGATTTAAGGGAGGGCAACCGGGGCATCGGCCCGGGGCCTCCTCATAAATTGTACTTATTTGAAAATATCATATTAAAAAAATACCTAAAGAACTAAATATCAGATATCAAGAAAAATATTATTATTTGTCCTTTTCTGAAAATAATTAGGGGTCTCCATGCCTTTGTTGTCCCAGGGCCTCCACACCTGTAAATCCGGTCCTGCCCGGGATTAAAAGTATCCTATATCTAATTCCTATTATAATCTATTTGTGTGCCAAGTTTCATCAAGATCGGTTTAGTGGTTTCGGAGTTCATAGCAGACCAACATCGTGACACGAGAATTTAACGTCAGAACGATTCCAGTGAGTGACTAATTATAAAAATATGGAACTGTTGTAGGACTTTTCTGTCTCTTCTTTCTCGCAAGATGCAAGGAGGATTATTTTGTCAATCTGGAAACCGACTGGAAACGACGAAAATAACTTCGTTTAAAATTGAGGCCTCTATTTAAGTTTTCGGGAATAATAAGCGAAAACACGTTTAGTTTTGTAAATGATATCGATATCAAAGAATTCATACGAGCACCCTATTTAATCTAACCTTCAATCACTATCAAGTTTTAAACATTTAATAAGTGCAATTAAAAACATAAAACTTTAAATGTTTATTGTTAATGATAAAAATATTTATCGCATAATATGATTGCTTTGTTAAAGTCTTACTAAGTAACTATAAATGAGTAATTTAATGTTTATAGTCACGCAACTTAGGCCTTTTTACTTTCATTCTAGGCTGTATCTGCTTACAACCTTCGGCCACATTATCACTTATGTATGATGAAAGAAAGTAAACTGTCAACGTTATTGTTAATTTCTTCGTCATTTCTGATGTACCAATACAGGTTTATTTTCATAACATAATAATAATAATAGTCAATCTAAAATGTATTGACCTGAATTTTCAAAATAATTAAACCAAAAACAGTAATTCCAAGAAAGTTGTCGGTCACTCCGCCATCTTGCCAAGGTCAATAATCGTTCGGGATTTAAATAAGCCACGTGACGCATGCGCAAGTTGAATGTACGCGCCAGACGGTCATGTGGCTTAAATTGATTAAATTACTGTTTTTATTAAGAGGAAAACTTATTAAATAATCAATAAGCAAGGAAATTTTAACATCACTCCTTTACGGTCTGCTCTTTAGTCGAACAGGTATCATATTTTGCCTACTGTAATGTTAATAATGTATTAATACAGATAGGTACCTATAAAATAACATTTCTTAATTGGTAATAATATTTACATCAAATATACAAAATTACAATCTAAGTATATAAAACTATATAGCTGTCTGCCGCGGTTTCACCCGCGTTCCCATGAGATCTTATCTTTTCCCGGGACAAAAAGTATCTTATTTCTCTATTCTAGGATATAATCTATTTGTGCTAAGTTTCATCAAGATCAGTTTAATAGTTTCGGAATTCATCGCGGACCAACATCATCATAAGGGAATTTTATTAAAGTAGGTACTTACCTGAAAATATTAGAGTTAGAAGAAGTAGTAAGTACAAACATACAAAGTATTAGTAAACTTAAAAAAAAAGATTAATTAAATCCGTAAAATAGTTTTTTTATTTACGGGGTGTGACGGTGTGACCAAGGGAAATAGGGATTATTTTTATTAAGATTAAGAGTATATCTATCCAACCGAGACTTAAAAATAAACAAATATTTTAATTTTAATATATACAACGGATGAATGTATTATACAAAATAATATTTGACTTCCGTAACTCTCGCGCCCGCTTCAATACTTCCGTTTCCGTTTCATTCATCCAAGTCGAGAGTCATGCGAGCGACTTTCTTTCACAAAAGGCGTGTTCCAAGACGTCGTTACACAAAAATAACAATATTACTGCAAACTTAATGAATTAAGCATTTATTGTGTTTAATACACATTCTTTTAGAGGCTGGTTTAAATTATAAGCGGGTAGCGTTTTCATATTTATTCCACCGCACTTTTTTGTTTTTGCAATACGCGCGTCTGTGGTCATTCGTAATAAAATGCATCAACATAGGATGATTTAAAATAATAAATAGTTTATATCTTCCCACAAATAAATTTCTTATAATTTTGAATAAACCTAATATTAATGTAACAAAAAACAAAAATAAAACTATAATTTATTTTTGTCTTTTCGTTTTTTGTGTAAAATCAAAATTTTCTATGGTTTAAAGATTTACGTTATGTAGTAATCGTATAATATCATCTGCATCGATATTCCTCATGCCAGAGAAATTTAAACTAGAGAATAGACAAAGTAATAATCCATATAGATTACCAAGCCAGTGAAAGATACAATATAATCACACTTCCAAATGAAATACAAAGTAGGTACTCTTCAAACAGCATCATCTCAACATACTTCATTATCTTGTGACTTGTCCTACACGCAATTTGCTCTAATTTTACAGGCAAAAGACGTTTTCACTGAAATGAAAGTGAGATGTAACGCTGAGCGAAGCCACGCTCGACAGCGTCGCATACCGCGCCCGACGCTGTTGTCGGGTAAATTGTCTTTTTTTCGAAATCGACGTTTTTGCCGAATGTGATAGCTGGATAATTGTGAAATAGCTGGAATGTGTGATTTTAATCTCTGATTATATCGTGGTTTAATTGAATTATTACTGTTGTTTTTAGTTTGCCGCCTTTAGTTTTTTATTTAGCTCTATATATCTAGTTTAAGTTTTTGCTATTATGTGTTGTTTCAATAAAGAGTTTTCTATCTCTATCTATCTATCTATACTGGAGTGTACCTTCTCGTCTTGCTATGCTTGTTTCTTAGAAATAAATATTAATACAAACGCATTTATTTGCTTTAATTGTGTTTACAAGATGCCAAAATGATAATGATCAACGCATGCTGCTAGTCAAAATTTTTAGATAGTTTCTTTATATGTACAAAACGTTCAAATGAAACTCAAATCGTGACTATCAAATATAATTTAACCTATATTTATTGTACATCGGTGGAGTAAAAACACTTCTATTGCCAGCCAGTCACGAAAAAAGCGACAAAACGTTGCTATGGAAGCTCTAATAAATGTTGTGGAACAGAGTTAAAAATAAATATGAAGCCTATAAATACAATTTCTTCTGTAAGTTTCATAACAGGTGGTACATGAGTAACTTATCGTTTGTAAGAGTTCTCTTTTGATCCATTTACGTTTTTCAAAGTTATTTTGATGATATCGACATTTATGAAATTTTTTAGCTGGACAGCAGTTCCTGCAGACGATGACCTTTTCAATGAGGGAGTTACCACGTTCCTCCATATTATAAATTACACATTAATTGATTAATTAAGTATTATTTTAATTTTCATTGTCATCATCTACTTCAATATTTTGTATTGACATTTTCAAAATATAAAAGTAAGTTGGGACCAACCATACTGTTTTTTTTACCAAAACAACAAAACTGTCCATTCATTCAGGTTTAAAAGAAAATTAACGTCAAATAAGACAGTCATGCCAACAAAAACGCGTAGTGATTATAATCTCTTTGATGTCGACCATAAAAATAAAAAAAAACTCAATTTATTTTGAAATATCATGAACAAATTTTAAATATACCGACCGACATTGGAGTATTTTTATTGGAAAATGGAAAACGAGGGAACCACCGGAGACCATATGGAAGTCAACTACAAAAAGTTTCAGAACCATATTGATAAATTGACGGAGAATCAAACCAGTATGATCATGAAATTCGACGCTTTGTCAAAAAATGTTGATGAACTCAAGAAAATCATTACCCAATTGTTGTTACAAGTTACATCTTCAGAACAGGGAACAGAGAACAAAAAACATAAGACTCAAGTGAATGTGTTGAAAAATAGAATAGATGAATTGTATGCTATCGTAAAAGATGGGAAGGAAGAAGATTCTACTCCTGACCATTCAATTCAGGATGTCGAATCTTGTCATTCTGGATTCTCGTGTTCTTCTAAGGTAACAATCTATATAAATTAAATGCTGTTGGTAATCGCATTACTTCAGAGCGGCTTGTTTGACCGATTTGTCTATTTTTGGTCCTAAAATGTTCGTAACAGTCCAAATGATATTCTAGTGGATTAAATAATTGGAAACGCGGCTCGGAAAAATGGAAAATTTCTGAAATTGATTTTTCCATTTGATTATTTTAACCTAGTTTTAGGTACATACTTAATTATAAAGACTAATTGAATTTTGATACACAGAGACAGTCAATTGACTAATTTAATTTAGAAGGATTAAGCTCCTTACTACTACTTTTTTATGGCTTTATAGCGTAACTAGGTAGACCTATCCAAATTCTTGCTTGCAAATATAAATTCTTTCTTCGCTTATATTCCCACTGCTGTCTCCCGCGTTCCCGTGGGATCTTTTCATGTTTCGGGTTAATATGTAGCCTATGAAATTCACAAATAACGTGGCTTTCTATTGGTAAAAGTATTTTCAAACTTTACCTCTATATAGTATTAGTAATAGGTTTATAAATTAAGGATTATAATCCTATATCTTACTCGTTGATGGCAATAAACTTTACTGCAAAGTCAAGATGGATTTATTGATAAGGTGTTCGTTTTTATTGTTATCAATGCAATTTGTAGCAGATAATTATCAAGAGCGACATTATAACAATAAACTTAGTTATAATATTGCATATTCGTTTTCATAATATTCATCCATTACCTTCGTAGAGGAGAGCTTAGCTTGGCTATTTCTGACGTCCAGATTCCTGATGTAAGTAGGTAGTTTTCAACGTGTAGGAACACCACTCCTGGCACCCGGTTCTAAGTGCCACTGGCCATCCACGATAGACATACTAGCATCTAGGTCCTCCTGCCTCCAGGGATAAATCTTAAATTTAATTTGTCAGTACCTAACTAAACACATAACACATTAAAAAGGTAGAAGGAGCTTACGTAAACAATGGTACCTAGTAGAAGTTGTGTGCGTGACCTGCACGTACTTTATCACACGTGACAGGCGTCAAACAGGCTTCCTATTTCAAATTCGTCTTCCTTTACTGTGCTTCACTTTAACCTATTTTATTTGGTCTGAGTACTTACCTAAAATACAATTTAAAATAAAATTTTGTGGGCATTTTTAGTGTCAAGTCAAATTAAAATCCTGAATCCCCCACTCATATAGCAAAGCACATAGTCACATCTGTGGTGACGATACTGACGATATGTCGCGTGGCAACTTTAAATAATGTATTGTAACATTGTTCCCAGGTAACCATGACAACCGGCTTGGATCGCGACACGATACGCTCCGCGTACGACGACGTGAGATCTGACACATCACTGACAGAATGGTGAGTTACCTTTGAACACATCATTTCTTCTCTTCTCTATTGATATAAAAATGAAAAGCAAATAAAATCCCGGTCAAGTGCGAGTCGGACTCATGCACAGAGGGTTCCGCACAAATTTTGTAGTTAAAAAAAAATGTTTTAGTAGTTGTTGTTATAGCGGCAACATAAATAAATACAACTGTCTAGCTATCACGGTTCATGAGATACAGCCTGGTGACAGACAGACAGACAGACAGACAGACAGACAGACAGACAGACAGAGTATTAGTCATAGGGTTTCCGTTTTTACCATTTGGGTACGGAAACCTAAAAAGAAAAACACGATTGTGTCTTGTCTTAGTCCATCAAGTAATATTTTGTGCTTCTAGTTAATTTGTTTGGCTGCACTTGAGTGCCTAGGTTTAGTATGTTTCGGCCACATCACTTATCACAGACAGAAGGTAGTTGAAAATCTGTCGCCAACCACCTATAGATGGCCCAGCAATTTTACTTGAGAGTTTTCTAGGCTTTATATACTTAGTACCTTCGGCCGCATCAGTATTCTGAATTAAAAAGTTATTCTGAAATCACTTCTGAATTCAAAAGTTGTTCTGGATTGAAGCCCACCCAAATTACAATAAAGTAAATCCTCGGCTATCATAAAAGCCATTCAACTTCGAATGAGCTGTCTCATTCAAGCTGTAAAGTTACTTTATATAAATTCCAAGCAACTTAAGATCCTCAAATACAGACGCCTTCATTCTGTTTGTCTGATTTATTGATTTGTTTTATGAATGACTTGTTATGTTCGCCACTTAACTGTAAAACGTCTTCGTCGTGAGTCTAAAGATATCTAAACCAAGAATTCTAAGTAGGGTTACCCTAAATCAGGGGTCGGCAAACCGTGGCTCTTTGAAGGGTCAGTTGCGGCTCTTCAAGTTCCCCTCAAAATCTTTTTTTTGGGTGCATATGAGATCAAATATTACGTAAAAACCGCGAGCCAAATAATTGTCTTTATTTCGAACCCAAACACAGTTTAATACATTTTACTACAGTCCTATTAAAATTTGGAATAGTGAAAAACCTAAAACAGAAAACTGCGGCTCTTTCAGCCTCCGAGAAGTCAATATTTTTCTGGAATCTGGCTCTTTGTTTAAAAAGTTTGCCGACTCCTGCCCTAAATGAAAGAAAGAGAAGTTGTCCCAGTGTAGTTGTTATCATACTCTTTTTCGCAATTGATAGGTATTTGATTCAAGTAGGTATGGAGAGAGTCCTATCCAGTTAGTATACATAACTCTTGATCTAAACCACAGAATAATAAATATTTTCAATCAATTTATTTGTGTACCGCACTGTATGATACGGTACGTGCAGTTTTTGTAAAAAACCGACCAAGTACGAGTCTGTCTCGCATACGGAGGATTCCGTATAAAGAATATCAACCTAATTTTATAGATCTGTAGCTTGCCTTTGCTATGACATGCCACATGGGCTCATTACAAAATATTTGATACTTACCTACGTAGTTATTTAATGGTCTGTCCCCCGCGGTTTCACCCGCGTTCCCGTCGGATCTTATCTTTTCCCGGGACAAAATATAGCCTATGTTCATCAGGGATATTGTAGCTTTCTAATGGTGAAAGATTTTTTCAAATCGGTCCAGTAGTTTCAGAGCCTATTCAATGCAAACAAACAATCAAATCTTTCCTCTTTATAAAATTATATGATTGTAGATATTTTACGAGTTTTCTAAAAAAAGAGGCTAAAGAGATACCTACAGCCAGATGGACAGCGAAGGCTTAGTTTATTGAAAATCTGTCGCCAAGCACCAATCGGTGTGTTGCGGTTGCGACAGTTGCACTTGAGAGCCTGTTCCCTATATCTAGGCTTTGTGTGCCTACCACCTACGGTCACATCATCACTTACCATGGTAAGATTGCGGTCAAACACATGCTTATCCAAATGAAAAAAACTTTAGGTAATTAGGAAATGAAAATGCTTGCTTAGCATTCAGTTCTAGTCCAACATGTTGCTGATCGTAATGAAACCTTTGTTTGTTCGTAGGGCGGTGTTCAAGTTCGATGGAGCCCGAATCATCTGTTCAGCTCGAGGCAGCGACTTCACAGAGTTCCGCACGCACTTCGCCGACGATGAGCGTGCGTTTGGATACCTCAGGTAATACATTCCGCTTACTGATTGTAAACAGGGCCAGATTTAAGGGAGGGCAAACAGGGCCTCCGCAAGAGAGGGGCCCCCCACATAAATTATATTTGTTATGACCTATTACAAATAATAAAAATGAAGATTTATCTTGCAATAAATGATTAACACTTGCAAAATAATAAGGGCTTCACTCCTTTGTTGCCCCAAGGCCTCCACACCTCTAAATCCGGTCCTGATTGTGAATTAAATTTTAATAGAGTACCAAATTTTTATTTTATTTAGTAGACGAGTAAGTAGGTTGATGTAACAATAGTGGTAGGTATAATTTAAAAGATTTTCCTTTATGATGTTAGGTACCTACATTAGCAATTCAACCTTAAAAGTTGCCATATAAAAATATATTCTAAAGTCTTGCAATTGTCGTTTTTAACTTATCATCTTTTTTAACACTTTTAGTTATAGTTTAGTTAGAATAACTTCCCACTTTGCAAATGGTGTAGGTACTCAAATAGTTATGGGTCATTTTGAAATGCGAGAAGTATTTATTTAATGACTTTCTATTAATTAGATATTTTAATGGGAATCTTTCTAGTGTAGAGGCATGTTGTAAATTACGTAATAAATATAAACTATAAAAAAAATGGCGGATACAGAGGTCATTCACCAGTAGGTACGATAGGTAAGTATTTATTTATTCAGCTGTTTCAAGTTTATGGGGGTGTGTTTATGTAGGTTTATCTGCGTCGGTAGGTAGGCAATAAATAGTAGGGTAGGTACGTTTATTGAATTACTTTTAGATTGGATGGACGCGTACCTGACACACACACTTTTTACTCGGCAAGCAGACTAGGTACTGAGAACATCAAAAGCAACTCTTTAAGGCGATGATAGCTCAGTGGTCGTCGTCGGATACCGCGGTGAAGGTCGTGTGTTCGAATCCTACAATGGGCTTGAGCTTTCGGCGAAGGAAATAATCGTGAGGAAACCATAGCTTGGTGGTAGGGTACTTTGTAGTACCCAACTGGCTGGCTACCACCCTCAAGTTGAAAATCTGTCGCCAAGCACCTATCGGTGTGTTCCGGCAGCTGCACTTGAGAGCCATAGTTCCCATCTAGGCTTTGTGTGTTTACCACCTTCGGCCACATCATCACTTACCATGGTGAGATTGTGGTCAAACACAAGCTTATCCAGAATTTAAAAAAACTCTGATGCGCCGTACATTTAAAGGAGCCAGTTGCCTTTAAGTCTTTGTAATGGTTGTTAATAGGTGCATTAGCTCTTGGTATTGCTGACGCTCTGAATAAACTTTTTCCGTCCAAGAGGGACGCTCCTACTGATAGTCCAGGAGCTAAGTTGGGAAAAGTATCTATCAATAGGGATGTTGACTGACATATCAAGTCAGCTTCTTTTTATTAAATGTCAATACGATGATTTATATGGAGTTTTGTATGAAATACATACTTGTGATTGCGACGTCATAAATGTACACAATCAAAGGACTTTTACTACCTTCGGCCGCATCATCACTTAAAAGTTAGTGTGTGAAAAAGGTCCGAGGATATTACTCTTTGTCGTCAAATTGGTAATTAATGTAATTAATGTTGTACGCCTTAATAAGGTGTACAACACATTAGCAATCCCCTGGTATTGCCAATGTCTATAGGCGACGGTTGTCACTTACCATCAGGTGACCCGCCTGCCTCGTTGTCACTTGTGACATAAAAAAAAAAAAAAATAATAATTAAAAATCATGGATTTTACAGTGTTCGAAATTTTCCAGTATTTTTAGATGTTTTATAAACTAGTGTTAGAAATTTTGTTTTGAATATAGGTATCATCTCTATTGTAGGTACATACAGTCAAGAGCATATGAAGGTTTACATTTGTTTGTAGTGTGAGTCTACCTCTAATCTACAGGGCGGGGTGGGGGGGCTTTTGGCAACGCCCATGTCTCATGATACACACGTAATATTATGGATAAACAGATTTCTATTTTCATGTTGTAGGTTGCAAATGGGCGACGAGATGTCGAAACGTAAGAAATTTCTGTTCGTCACGTGGGTAGGACCTAATGTTTCAGTCATCAACAGAGCCAAGATGTCCACAGATAAAGCAATCATCAAGGATATTATCTCAGTAAGTAGATAAAATATAAACCATTACCTACTTACCTTTTGTCGCGATGTTCTTTCAAATATTATAAAGAGGAAAGATTTGTATGTATGTAAAGAATAAACTCAAAAACTACTGAGCCAATTTCAAAAATCCTATCACCATTTGAATACATTATTCCAGATTAACATATGCTATATTTTTATCCCGGGATAAGATAAGAACCCACTGAATGTGGGTGAAACTGCGGAGGTCAGCTAGTAAAATAATAAACAAGATGAAGGTAATTACAATTACAACGTAAGGTACATAATGTTTAAAGGGACAAATAAAAGGTAATTTTACTAAGTAGTTATTTATGTTAAATATAAATATTAAATAATTATCAATCTTTACATGGTAAAGACCAGATACATATCAAATGAAATCATACAAATATTTCCTAACATTAAAACCCACGGTATGTGCAACAGCAGAAATGAAATCATAACCGACAATGCATTTATATTTTGCAGTATCCAAATCAATTTCTTTACTGCCCGCTATCAATTTTAATTCAACTAAGGTAGCTATTTGTGCTAATAAATTGCTTGTCAGCCCAATTTTTTCCTCCAAAATAGCATAAAAGATTGCCAGCAATCGATCTAACGTAAATACTTTAGGACCAAGCTGTGTGTTTAGTTTCTCACTAATTTTGGCCTTTGCTTTGACTTGTTGCATTCTCTTCCGTTGTTTACCATGGTTCTTCATAAATAAGCGTTTATCTTCTTTCGGTGGATTGTAACTAGCTAAATATGCGGCTATGAGCAAGAATTTAGCATAGTAAGGTAGTTCGAAGCTCTGTGCAAATGTTTTAGTTGATGTTAATTCCTCCTTGAGTGTGTTTTCAAAGTTGTAGTTTTGGGGATACACTGAATCACTGTTTTCTTTTCCTGGCGAGGGTTTAGTTGGCTTTGCATCACTTATTCGTAAATACAGTAATTCTAAGCTAGTTTTTAATATTGGTGAGATGTGACGCCAAAGTTTTGTCAAGTCCTGCGCCTGAATTTCGCCCTTAATTATGGGTTCACAATATTTAACAAAGTTTACTCTCGCCATGTGTTGTAGTTCAATCAAATCACGGCACGGTCGGTAGAATACGCTTAGAAACGCGTTCAGAAAGTTACCAAACAGTTCTGGCTTTTTCAGTTCATTTTGTATGTCATCATCAACTTGATTATTTGTCAACAAATAGTGTACAAAAGACTTGTGACGCAAGAAGATGATTTTAAATAGCTCCTCTTTGTTATAATTAGGGAAGTACAGTTTAATAGGCTCCCGGACGCCCATTTTAAAGTTAAAGTTCTCAAACACTAAATGGGTAATGAAAATAGTGCAAATGTTGAGGTTACAAAACTCGCGGAGTCTCAGAAACGCGCACATTATGTTCTGGTCCATAGATCGGAGTCTATCAGCTCTGTCGAACACTATTACAATAGGTTTGAACGATGTTTGGGCGTTCTGTATGCGATTGAGTCCATTTGTGAGTTCGAGCATAGATTCACATTTGACGTCAACCTCGTCATCATCAAGACCTGATAGAATGCTCTCGTACAAGATCTTTGGCGAATAACACTCGATACAATTGATCAAAACATGTTTGTATCCTAAATATCGTAACACGGCGTCTGTGCATAAACTTTTGCCGGTGGCCATACTTCCACTTATAAACAACGAACAAGGCAATGGTTCGTCGCAATCTCCGAGAAGATTAAAAAAGTCGTTTAACTGGTTCTCCCTGCACAGCACTTCGTTGTGTAATTCTTCCATTTTTATAATATTTTCAATTTTATAGCCAGCCAGTACGTTATATTGAATTTTTATCAATCTGACTGACAGTGACGGACACTGACAGGCCCTCCAGAGTGACAGTGACGTTTCATTTCAGTGCGGCTTCATTACAACGAATTTATTTTTAAACATCCATAGAGTTTTTATTGATAATATAACAATTTTTTTCATATTTCAGAATTTCGCAGTGGAGCTACAGCTGGAAAATCAGTCCGAGATAGACATTGATCAATTTAAAGACGCTCTGAACAGAGCGGGTGGAGCAAATTACGGAACTGGGATCAGGGATTTATGAATTGCACTATAATTAACCGCCACTTTTACCACATATCACGTTTTGATTTTACTTAACTCTGCTTCTTTGCTCATTATATGTCCTGGACAATAGAAAAGAACAGACGTTACGTGACTAAAATCAAAACTGTGGTAAGATTTTTTCTATTTAATTAATTAAATCAAGCCTATATCGGGGCCCAAAATTTATTTTTTTACTACGTAGTCATGGTCTTTTCTTTTTAAAATTTTGACTTTATCCAAATACACCTTCAGAATCATAATTTTATTTATTTTATCATAATTAAAAATAATTTTATTTTTGAAAATTGGAAATGAAGACATACTTTTATTTATATAATTTCCTTTCGAATGTAAGAGATTTTTTAAATTTACATTGTATTGCTTGTAAATCGATATTTTTAAACATAAGGTTTTTGCCAAAAAATTAGTGAATGTTGCCATGTAGAAGGCGCGATAAGTGCATTTTTTTTTTGTCTACCGTGTATAACTTAAAAAACCACGTCGAAAATTTTCTATGTATACAATAACTTTGGATTTTACTGGCTTTTATATACATTATTACTAGTGTTATTATTACTCAGCATTATTATTGGTAAACCATTTCAAATAAATACCATTAACCAAACAATAAAAATATGTTTAATTTCTTATTTTTCATGAAATTAAACTACAGGTTTTTTATTATTATACTTTTAATATATACCTGCAACACCGGCTTCCCGTGGACTGGAGGGGAGTTCGCCATAGGTACGTGTACAATTCGCCTCTACCACAAACTACCAAGGCCTCTACGAAATTATAGATCCACGAAGTCCTATGCGTACAATAAAACTAGTCGCAGATGCGCTTCTCACTATAAAAAATCTTGACACGTCAGACAAAATTTTAAGGCCCAGGACCGGATTTTAGGGAGGGCAAACTGCCCGGGGCCTCCACAAGAGAGGGGCATACATAAAATTATTTATTATGAAAAAAATATACCAATTATAAAAAATCCTCTAAACAACTAAATACCATAATATAAAAAAGAAGATTTTATCTATAATATAAAAGAGAAGATATAGATTGCAATAAAAGATTAAAATTCTTGTAAGAAAAATATAATTTGACTTATTTGCGAAAAAAAAAATGTTGGCACTCCTTTGTTGCTACACCTCTAAATGCGGCCCTGATTTAAGCTGCTTTTCCACCAGAGTTGTGCTATGCTACGTTGCTATGGATGCATTTGATTTCCACAAATCATACTCTTTGGTCCACATAGCAGAGGACTGGTGGAAACGGGTTCTAAAAATCTATGATTTTTATATGGATGGATGTGCGCACGGATGGACGTGAATGGTGTCACATAGCTTAGCTTTTTTTTGAAAACTTTTTAGTAATTAACTTTATAATATGTATAACATTAATCAATATACTTTTATGCAACAATAATCACCAAAAGTAAATAAATATAGACAAGAAGCCTATCTAGGCTTTGTGTGCTTACCACCTTCGGCCACATCATCACTTACCATGGTGAGATTGTGGTCAAACACAAGCTTATCCAGAATTAAAAAAAAAAAGAATTTATTATTGAAAATATATGATGCATTATGCTTTTGTTTTCTAAGGAAGTGAAGTACATAGCTTAGCATTAGTGGAAACGGTCAGTTCCAACTTTCATAGCTTAGTTATCACATCGTCGCATCATAGCTGCATGCACATCTCTGATGGAAAAGCAGCCTTATTAAGATTTTTGCTGCTGGCTTATTATCTCCGAGGAATTTGGTAGTGTTGGTGGTTTGAGCACCCAAAGATAGAACGCAAGACGTAATTTAAAGAAAATATTTATTACCAGTAAAATCGATTTCAACATTTTAACCCAGTACAAATTCGATTAAAAACGGGCATAGAATATATTTAGGCGATTAAACCAATGGACAAAGTTGAAAGTATAATTTGGCTAGTAATCATAGACAAAAAATAATAATTTTGTAACAGCATGATTCGAGACCCGTTCTGAAAAACAATAAAAAAATAATCCCAAGGCCTGGAATGAATAAAGAAAACTTAAAAATATTGTTAGCCATAAAGAACACATTTTCACTTATTGCTATTTAAGACACTGAAACTTGTGGAAAAATAGCAACTATTTTGGTAACTGAATAAGGGTGCGTTCAAGTTTTACGTAACGAATTTTGGGGGAGGGGCGGGGGTCTGGGAGTGGGGGTTTGAACTACGCGTTACGTAACTTTTATTTTTACATTTTCGGTACTTTACGCCACATAATTGTAACTTTTAGGTAAAAACAGTCACTCGGTGGTTACATAACGTTTTACTAGGGGAAAGGGGGATACAGAGAAACGTTACGGCGCGTTACATGAATGGAGGGGAGGATTAAAAATCTCCAAAAATTGCGTTACATAATACTTCAACGCTCCCTAATTAGTGCTGGTTTACACGATCTATTAATGCTTTTCTATCTAACTGTTATCCTTTATGTCCCGTGTTACATTTCAACCATTCCGTGTAGTTCTGTGATTTAAACATTCGTTTAACAACGATTAATAATGTAAATATATTATAATTTTCATGATATGGTATACAATTTACAAAACACTTTATGTACATTATTGCTATATCTTATTGCATTTATATTGAAGTTTAGCATTTACATAAAGTTACATATAGAAAACATAAAAATATGATGATAAAAAATATATGTGGAGGGACATGGGGCATACTGTAGTTCTTTATTAATATTAATCAGGTATTAAATAATAATTGTTAGTAAGTGCCAGCCAATCAAAATCTTAATACCAAAGCTATTTCATATAGGATACTTGATTTTTTAATACCTGAGAAATTTCACTTGATTACTCTGAGATGGCTTTAAAAATATTTCAACAAACGTTTTATAGATACTACAGATATGGTCAACAAAGAAGACGCGCACGACTACAACCTTTCGCTAGTGTTGCAGTGCTGTCGATAAGTCGATATGCAGCGCTACAACACTAGCAAAAGGTTTTTTTTTTAATCTGGATAAGCTTGTGTTTGACCACAATCTCACCATGGTAAGTGATGATGTGGCCGAAGGTGGTAAGCACACAAAGCCTAGATGGGAACTGGCTCTCAAGTGCAGCTGTCGGAACACACCGATAGGTGCTTGGCGACAGATTTTCAACTTGAGGGTGGTAGCCAGCCAGTCGGGTACTACAAAGTACCCTACCACCGTGCTATGGTTTCCTCACGATGTTTTCCTTCACCGAAAGCTCAAGCTCATTGTAGGATTCGAACCCACGACCTTCGTCGCGGTATTCGACGTCACTTACCACTGAGCTATCATCGCCTTTATTGGGTTATCTATTATCGGTTGTAGTGTTAACTTAATATTAAATAAAATAGTTACAGCTAATTTGGACCTAATATTTGGGGCCACTTCTCAATTCAACCTATTTTAAGGATACCTCATTCTATAACTCAAAATACGCCCAAATATTAGTGCAAGTATAGATATTTCTATCTTTTTGAGTCTGCATTTACAGCAACATCAATATGTTTATAACTTACTAGCTCTCCACTGCGGTTTCACCCACGTTCCCGTGGGATCTTATCAATTCTCGGGATAAAAAGCCATGTTCATCAGGGATAATGTAGCTTTCTAATGGTGAAAGAATTTTTCAAATCGGTCCAGTAGTTTCAGAGCATATTCAATGCAAGCAAACAAACAATCAAATCTTTCCTCATTATAATATTAGTATAGATGTTGTAGTCACATTCATAATTTCTTATGTGAATAATTTTAAAGCGTATTTTGAGATACAGTAAGGGGTTCTTCACCCTTTTTTTGTGATCCCTCCACTAAATATGTGTTATCAAGCGTTGTTAGGTGGGCAAAGTGCACGTAACAGCTTGCTCTGAGTGTGTCCACCAAACAGTACCGACAGCAGAGCTACTCCATAGCCAGTCGCACGTTCCCCCTGTACATAAAAATAATTCATTAACATGTGTGTGGTATTAATATGAGGTGGCTGCCACACGCGTCATACTTGTGAACAGGCGCTGCTTGTGGGGGCTGGTCTGTGCGAGTTTGTTATTTACTTAGTCAGTCGTACATAATTAAATTATATTTATTATTATTTTACCAAATATTTATCAGTGAGACTTGATAAATAATGATGAAATGTAATAGGTAGTAACTGCTGAGTTTATTGCTGGCTCTTTTCAGCAAAAGCAACCTTCCAAACCGTGCATTAGAGTCTAGACTATTCATAAGTGCTTGTAAAGGCTTATTTAAATAAAAAAAGTCATTTCATTTAAATTTTCTTATATATTAGACTAGTTTTCCGACCCGCGGTTTCACCCGCGTTCCCGTAGGATCTTATCATTTCCCGGGATAAAAATATAGCCTATGACACTCACAAATAACGTGGCTTTCTATTGGTAGAAATCGGTTCAGTAAATCTAGAGATTACCTCCTACAAACTTTACCTTTATAATATTAAGTATAGATAAGGTAAGGTAATATGGTAGTAAGTGTTCCATCTAGGCTTTGTGTGCTTACCTTCGGCCACATCATCACTTACCATGGTGAGATTGTAGTCAAACAAAAGCTTATCCAGAATAAAAAAAAGTGTAACGTACAGCGTGCGCAGGCGCCGCCATGTCGACGTGCAGCCAGGCGGCGGGGTGGTCGAACCCGAGGTGCGCCAGGATGAACAGCCCCGCGCACGACGGCTGCGCGTTGTTGCGCTCCTGGAATATCACACAACACACATTATTAGTTATAGTTATATACAGCGGGGGAGGGGGAGAAGGCGAATAACATGGAGCGACAATTTGAGAAAATGGACAGATATCAAGGACGCCGTCAGTCTCTGCAGACTGGCGCAGAACAGAAATGAATTCCGTGTGGTGGTCGCCGACATCCGATAGGATAGGGCACCCCCAAGAAGAATATACTTACTTTATATAAGTTTTATTTTTTTAGGGATGTCGACTGACATATCAAATCAGCAACTTTTTATGAAATGTCAAAACGATAGTTTATATGGAGGTTTGTATGAAATACTGCCAAGTGACGTCATAAATATACACCGTCAAAAGTTCTACTCTTTGTTGTTAAATTGCTGATTAAAAAATCATAAAATGGTTGGATTTTATAAAGTGTTCGCTATTTACGAGCATTTTTAGGTGTTTTATATACTGGTTAGGGTTATATATTTTTTATTGAATATAGGCAACATCCCTATTGTCCTTTCTGGACATTTCTGCCAATGTCAAGTTATTATAAATTTTCATTCATGTTATATTCACGTTATTCTTTTTCGTCACATTCACAGTCAAGTTAGTCATCGTCCATACAAGTCAGGTCAGGTTTTAATTAAATTGGTGGCCGGTCCACTAAAACTTTTCACAGACTTTTTGAGACAACCTGAAAAGTCACGATACACGTAGACAACCTGAAACGTTTTCATGTAATTTCCATTCACTTGAAATTGAACATTATTGGACAAAACTCCACCGATATTATTCAATAAAACTACACGATTTAATGAAAATAAAACAAAAAAACGTCACTTTGCAAGTTGAGGCCAAAAAGTCAAATAGCTATTTCTTGAACATGAGATTAAAATTAAGTGTCTAAAGTTAAATCGTTATAGTCTGGTTTTTTTTGCGAGATATAAATTTAACATTTCAAGTGTTACAAGTGTTTTCCACTTCTTAAATAGTGATGTACCACATTCTCTCTTATCCCTTGCTTGAATTAAAAAAGGCGATATTGACCAATAAATATTTGTCGAAATTTTATTTATAACTCGAGCAAATAAAATTGGCACCAAAAATGAGTTTCAAGATAAAAGGGCTATTGAATTGAACTCACAGCGGTACTATTTTTCATGTCAGCGACGCAGCTAGTGAACTCGGTGAAGTGCAGTTCCGGTGCGAAGGGCAGCGCGTGCGCGAGGTCGCCGGATCGAAGTCCGGCGCGTACACAGCGCGACTCGAGGGCGGCGTTGTTGCTCACTATCGCCGCGTGGTACTTACCAGTTGCTGTACCCTGTAAGTCAACGCAATCAATTCAGTTCAGTTATAGACAGTATTTAAGAAACTATAAAGAAAGAAAGATAATATATTTATTTTGAAAAATACACACAACACCACAAACATACATAATAATATACATATATATAACAAGTAATAAAAAATTATAGATATTATAATTTTGACATTTGATAAATAAAAGATTATGTCAGTCAATATCTTCTATATAATCTGTTCGTTAGTCTCGCTAAAACTCAAAAACGGCTTGACTGATTTTTGTATTGTTCGCCAAAATAAAGGGGTGGTTTAAAAGAAAAAAAATTGTGAAAACCCATAAAGGAGATGTCTCATTTTTGGACTGCACATTGTACACATATTAAAAATAAGCTAAATAATTATTCAAACCGATAAAAAATATCTCATTTTATTTTTGTTGTCGATAAACGCTGTACAAAAATATTTTTTATTACTAACAAATATTTCACAGGGCAACATAAACCGCCATATTGCACAAACGCAAGTATTATGTATTCTACCTGGATAGGAAGCTATCCATACCAATCTATCAATTGCGAAAAAGAGAAAGATAACAACAACGTTAGGACAAATCTCTCTTTCTATCCCTACTTCCCTTAATGAAAGAAAGAGAGATTGTCCCAAGGCAGTTGTTATCTTTCCCTTTTTCGCAATTGATAGGTATTTGCTTTAAGTATGTATATAGAGTTACCTATCCATTTAGTATACATATTTCTTGGATGTGACAGAAAGCTCAGCGCGAAACTCGAAAGCCACAATTATTGCTCTCATTTATTCTAGCTTGTATTTGTTGCTTGTATTTGTTTTTAAAATATATAAATGATCTTCCAAAAATTACAAGACATAAAATGGTTCTCTTTGCAGATGACAGCACAGCTATTATAAAATGCAATAATCCAATTAATTATCAAAATGACATTAATAATTCTCTCTTGGACATCATAAAATAGCTCGACAATAATAATCTAGTAATTAATTTAAATAAAACAAAAGTTATGCATTTCCACCTAAGGCGTGTTAGTTCAAGTAGATATAAATATTACCTATAAAGATTGCAAAATAGAAGAAGCAAGTCGTATTAAATTCTTGGGTATCATAATAGATAATAGACTCACTTGGAAACCTCACGTTGAAGAGATGTGTAAGCGATTGAGTAAATCTGCATACCTACTTTCTCAACTGTCCAAAAAAGTAAATACTGAGACTCTACTAACAGCGTATCATGGACTAGTAGCTTCAGTTCTGAGGTATGGTGTTGTTTTTTGGGGACAGTCAACAGATAGGAAGCTGGTGTTTAGGTTGCGAAAAAGTTGCATAAGGTCAATGTGTGGTTTAAAAATAACAGATAGTTATATGCCATATTTTAAATCATTAAAAATATTAACCCTTCCAGCGTTGCATATCCTGGAAACGGCATTGTTTGTCAAAACAAATCCACAACTCTTTGAAAAAGTCTCAGATTCAAAGAAAAAATCAATTCGTGCTCAATATGTGAATCAACTGTGCCATGTTAAGTGTAAAACGGCTTTAATGCATAAGAGCTTTTTTGGTATAGCTCCTAGAATATTTAATAAGATACCTGACATAATAAAATGTATGCCCTTACAAAAATTCAAAAAGGAATTGACTAAGTTATTATTAGTTAAATGTTATTACGATATTGATGAATTTTATATATAATTATGTATAATTTCTATTTCCTTTTTTTGACATATTTTTAATTTCATGATTTTATTATAATACTATTTTAATTTTCATCATTATACCTCTCTTATCAAACCATATTTTGTATGCCTTTCATGGCAAAACATAGCGCACACATTACTTATTTAAGATCTTTTTACCTATGTTTCACAAAATAAATGTTTCTATTTCTATTTCTTGTATTTTGATGCGTTTGAGTTCTAGATTGCACAAGAAACGAGTATTTGAATTCGGACTTTGTGTCCAGCAAGATGTACAAAACAGATTCGACTTTCACATAATAATAACTTAATGCAATTTCTTCTCAAAATCAATAATTTAAAGATTTAATTCAGTAACTTGGTAGTATAGTATTTATTATAAAAGTAAAACTGGGTGGTGAATCGGTTGTATGGATAAGTCAATAAATCAATTGTACCTATTGTAAATATGTTCCTTGCTATTGTAAGTCAATCAATTTATCTATCAAAGAGGATAAAATTATCTATTTAATAATATTATCAATGTTGTATTTCATGTCAGTTTGACAGTTTGACGTAATTGTAATCGTCGTCGCCATTTAAAAAACATGCAATGAAATTGCCATTAAAAATGTCGAAACATGCCTTGTACATGAAAACAACGTAAAATTATTAGAAATAAGTATTTTTCTCATGTTAGATTTATTTTTCTACGACTTTTAGTCAAGTGTACAATGTGCAGTCCAAGACTCCATACAAATCTGAAACATCTCCTTTTTTACAATCAATCATTGAATAAATATTACCTGAGCCCCAGTGAGAGTGGCGACATCTACAATGGTGTTGGCTTTCAGATCTCTTGACGCGTACACAACACCATCGCTCAATACCAGACGACCTGTCAAACATAAAACATATTTTTAGGGTTCCGTACCCAAAGGGTAAAAACGGGACCCTATTACTAAGACTTCGCTGTCTGTCCTTCCTTCCGTCTGTCTGTCACCAGGCTTTATCTCAAGAACCGCGATAGCTTAGACAGTTGAAATTTTCACAAATTATGTATTTCTGTTGCCGCTATAATAACAAATACTAAAAACAAAATAAATATTTAAGGGGGGCTCCCTTACAACAAACGTGATTTTTTTGGCGTTTTTACGGAACCCTTCGTGCGCGAGTCCGACACGCACTTGGCCGGTTTTTTATGCCACTAGTGACAACGAGGTTCGCCTGGTTCACCTGATGGTAAGTGACTACGTCGCCTATAGACATTAGCAATACCAGGGGGGTTGCCAATGTGTTGTACACCTTATTACAATGCCTTAAGTGCAATTGCCGGAACACACCGATAGGTGCTTGGCGACAGATTTTCAACTTGAGGGTGGTATCCAGCCAGTCGAGTACTACAAAGTACCCTACCACCGTGCTATGGTTTCCTCACGATGTTTTCCTTCATAGCAGGACAGGTACTTGTAGTACCCATTGGGATGTGAAAGGGTGTCACAAGGTGTTACTTACCCTCAGCATCGGTATTGTTGATTTCAACAGTGCGTCCTGAATATAACTGGTGGATGTCGTCCGGTCTGTCAAAAAATATATACTTTTTATTTACTCACAGTTTTTAAAGCATTTTTTAATAACATAAGATTGTGACCACAATCTCACCATGGTAAGTGATGATGTGGCCGAAGGTGATAAGCACACAAAGCCTTTCAAGTGCAGCTGTCGGAACACACCAATAGGTGCTTGGAGACAGATTGATAAGGCGATGATAGCTCAGTGGTAGTGACGTCTTATACCGGGGCGAAGGGTTCGAATCCTACAATGGGCTTGAGCATTCGGTGAACAAAAATAAACACCAGAAGTAACCATAGCACGGTGGTAGGGTACTTTGTAGTACTCGACTGGCTGGCTACCACCCTCAAGTTTTAAATCTGTCGTCAAGCACCTATCGCCACTTGCGAGCCAGTTCCCATCTAGGCTTTGTGTGCTTACCACCTTCGGCCACATCATCACTTACCATGGTGAGATTGTGGTCACACACAAGCTTATCCAGAATAAAAAAAAAAGCTAGCCTCAAAATTTGGTTTAGTAAAATGATAATAACCTGGTAGCTTTAGGTCCGACAGCGTTTTCAGCTAAACACAGTACAGCGTGTAGATTCACAGTAGGTTTAGCTCGCACAGCGACAGCGAACGCACCCAGCACAGCAGCCGCGCCCGCGCAGTCGCCTTTCATACCAACCATTGATGTCTACAATATATATTAATTGATCAACTAATGGCATTCATTCAAAAAAAAATTTTTTTGATTATCAGAATGTAAAGAGTACAATTAAGCAGACGGTAAAGAAAGTTTTAAATATTGAAATATATTTTTTTATAAATAGAAATGAAATACTGTTAATTAGTAAGAAGATCATAATTTGAAAACATTTTGCCTATTTATAAATTTACTACTACTAGCCTGTCCCCCGCGGTTTCACCCGCGTTCCCGAGGGAACTATCTTTTCTAGGGATAAAAGTATCCTATGTGTTATTCCAGGATATGATCTACCCGTGTGCCAAGCTTCATCAAAATCTGTTCAGCCGTTCTGGCGTAAATGAGTAACAAACATCCAAACTTTCACATTTATAGTATTACTAGCTGTCCCCCGCGGTTTCACCCGCATTCCCGAGGGATCTTATCTTTTCCCGGGATAAAAAGTTGCCTATGTGCTATTCCAGACTATAATCTATCAGAAGCGTCACGATCGCGTTACCTTCTTAGTGCTCTTTAGGGAAAACCTGTACGCGACCAATTTGGTCTTTTAAGGCGATGATAGCTCAGTGGTAAGTGACGTCGGATACCGCGGCGAAGGTCGTGGGTTCGAATCCTTACAATGAGCTTGAGCTTTCGGTGAAGGAAAACATCGTGAGGAAACCACAGCACGGTGGTAGGGTACTTTGTAGGACTCGACCGGCTGGCTACCACCCTCAAGTTGAAAATCTGTCGCCAAGCACCTGTTGGTGTGTTCCGGCAGTTGCACTTGAGAGCCAGTTCGCCTTAATAAGGTGTACAACACATTAGCAATCCCCTGGTATTGCCAATGTCTATAGGCGACGGTTGTCACTTACCATCAGGTGACCCGCCTGCCCCGTTGTCACTTGTGACATAAAAAAAAAAAACTTCCTCACCCTGGCCTTAATGCTGAGACCACCAGTATCGTAGACGATCCCCTTGCCGACCCACGCTACGGTCTCCGTAGCGCCTACGTCGTAGCTGAGTGCTACGAGCGCGGGCGGGCAGCAGGCCGCGCGGCCTACGCCGTAGATGCCTCCCATACCGCGCGCCTTTAACTCCTCGCCACGGATGATCGTCGGCTCTGGGATGTCGAGGTCTTTGGCTACCTTGCACGCTTCCTGTAAGAGAAATTATGTAGTTATTTTTAGTTATCTGCCCCGCGGTTTCACCCGCGTTCCTGAGGGATCTTATCTTTTCCCGTGATAAAAAGTATCCTATGTCCTTCTCCAAGGTTCTATCTATATCTATACCAAATTTCATCTAAATCGGTTCAGCGGTTTAGGCGTGAAGAGAGGGTAACAGACAGACAGACAGATACACTTTCGCATTGCTTGTTCATGCACACAAATATCTGTCCTGGGTGGGAATCGAACCCACGACCTGCGTTAAGCATTATAGTTCCAAATGCCACTCAACGCGTATGCGAGTACGTGCTTTGCTTACACTCACCTAAGCGTCTAGTAGCGCTTGGGATTATATGGACTGACGTTTATACGCGTACTAGTATTCCGCCCGGTTTCACCCGCGTTCCTGAGGGATCTTATCTTTTCCCGGGATAAAAGGTATACTATATCGACAGACCTTCTCCAAGGTTCCATCTATGTCTATACCAAATTTCATCTAAATCGGTTCAGCAGTTTAAGCGTGAAACAGACAAACAGACACTTTCTCATTTATAATATAAGTATGGATTTACCTCAATAAACTTGTCTACATCCATGATGTTAGCGGGTGTGTCAGCGATGCGAGCAGCCAAGCGGGTGGCGTCGGCCAGGTCTTGAAGAGTGCTCAGCTCCTCTGATGATAGTGTACCGTCCAACAACACCGGGTCTAATGGACCAACACCCTCGTCTTCTGATTCACCTTCTATTGACAAAAGGGATTTCTTTTTATTGAGACCAACAGCTTTAACAAAAATACAAATAACAGACGGTGCAACCGCACATCCTTTCCGTCGCACCAGCGCTTTTGCATGACGCTTTTCATTTTACATTTTAGTTCGTAATCGGCTCTAAGTATCATCATTATATCAAATTAAATTTTCTGTGAACGTTAATTATATCTACTAGACTTTAATAAATAAAAGACTTTTATTATCAACATAATGTTGTACGGACCGTACATATTTTTGGTCCTTCGAGCCGTGGATGGATGGACCGGACATGGATGACCGTACAAATAATGTGTCTTAAAACATACTACCGCCAATAAAAGGTCTCCATTAAAAAGTGTAATCTACATTATTTTCTTAAATATAACAACTAAGAAGTGTCAAGATCCTAGGAAAAACAAAAAAATAAAAGAACAAGAATTATACGTTAATAAAATCTGGCATATTAACCTGGCAGCCCCCCTTGAGAGATCGGGTATACTATGAGGATTTCTCTACGTTTAAAAGGTGTTTGTGTCCAGTTTTTTTTTAATGTCACAAGTGGCAACGAGGCAGGCAGGTCACCTGATGGTAAGTGACTACCGTCGCCTATAGACTTTAGCAATTTCAGGAGGATTGCCAATGTGTTGTACACCTTATTACAATGCCTTAAAGGCAAGGCAAACTGGCTCTCAAGTGCAATTGCCGGAACACGCTTGCCGACAGATTTTCAACTTGAGGGTAGCCAGCCAATCGAGTACTACAAAGTACCACCGTGCTATGGTTTCCTTCACCGAAAGCTCATTGTAGGTGAACCCACGACCTTCGCTGCGGTGTCCGACGTCACTACCACTGAGCTATCATCGCGTTATCGCCTTAGTTACACTCACCATTATTATCCTCAGGTACAAGTAGTATTTCTAACGTGACAGTCCGGGCGGATGGCGGCGCGGTGCCTGCTAGAGGTGATCCCGAGCGAAGCGCGAACTGCGGGAACGACCGAGCCACGCTCACCGCGCTCGCTAGTACATCCCGCTTGCGGCATACTAACTGTTTATAAACATAATTATATTCATTATAAACATAAATATTAAGAAAGACAGGCTGTTGTTTTGTAAATTTATTTTATTTTAATTAATTTTCGGTTTCTATTGTCTGTCTTCTTTTTATATTAATTGTGGTCGTCACCTCTGATTGGGGCACCATTTATACTTAATGTTGTACCTGTTGTTTTTGAATGTATAGTGTGTGTCTTGTTGGTGATCTAATAAATAAATAAATAAATAAAAAATAAATAAATAAAAAAAATCTAACTAGTATATAAAAAATTTAAAATCAATATAAAAAAAATGAATTACTAAAGCTGTTGCTAAGCGCAAAACTCGAGACGGCTGGACCGATTTGGCTGATTTATTTTGAAATACTGTGAAATTACAAATGGCGGTATGCGTTAAAACAAAAAAAAAACTGATCCACGCATAACAGAACAATGCCTCCACTAGTTTTTCAATTAGCAGTGATAAGCAATGCCTAACCAAATGGACCAAAATATTTAAAAATGCAACCTTGCTGAGTTTCTTGCGGGTTCTTCTCAGTTGAAGGCAGACTGCTAAACTTCTGTAATTCGACCTTCATAAGCCTAGGGTCTAAACTGAATATATTTGTTTTTTATTCTGGATAAGCTTGTGTTTGACCACAATCTCACCATGGTAAGTGATGATGTGGCCGAAGGTGGTAAGCACACAAAGCCTAGATGGAAACTGACTCTCAAGTGTAGCTGTCGGAACACACCATAGGTGCTTAGCGACAGTTTTTCAACATGAGGGTGGTAGTCAGTCGGGTACTACAAAGTACCCCATGACCGTGCTATAGTTTCCTCACGATGTTTTCTTTCACCGAAAGCTCAAGTTCATTGTAGGATTCGAACCCACGACCATTGCCGCGGTAACCGACGTCACTACCATTGAGCTATCATTGCCTTAATAATCCCACTAATAATATAAATGTAAAAGTATGTTTGTGAGTGAAGATGTTTGTTACTCTTTCACGCAACAACGGCTGAACGGATTTTGATGAAACTTGGCACCCAGGTAGTCCATATCCTGGAATAACGCATAGGATATTTTTTATCTCGGGAAAAGGTGAGATCCAACGGGAACGCGGGTGAAACCGTTAGTAATAAAATAAATGGTTTTGACTTAAGACTACAGCTGTGGATTTAAAAACTAACGTACGACAATGGTCTCGTCGGTAGTTCTCTGCGTGTTGCGCACTATCTTGGCGAGTGCGTGTGACCGCGCGGGGGCCGCGTGTCGCGAGCGTCGCGCCGGCAGGGAGGCGAGGGAGGCCGCGCGGGCCCACACCTCGCACGCCTCGCCCGGGGACGATGTCACGCACGATACGCCACGCAACCACGCCTGGGGATGGTACACGTATTTACTGTTTTCGTGAAAAGGGACAGAATAGAAAATTATCTAACACTAATGGTAGGGGAGGCGAATAGGGGATTTCGGGATTTACTCGAGCGCGTCAGATTAACATAAGGGGGGCAACCTTGCACCTTGTGAAGTACTCTCGCCAAATCTGAGCCCTCTATATAGTGTCGAACGTCTAGGGTAGCCCGTCAGATTAGTAAAAAAAATCGATGGTTTGAAATACTCGAGCGCGTCAGATTAAGGTAAGGTAAGTTAGTTACATGCAAAATAGTGTACATTTCAATAATCTGACAATTTGGGCGTGACGAAAGAAAATTGGAGACTCGCAAAGTTGCAAAAAAAAACGTCACCTGGATTTTCTCGAGCGTGATTAGTTTTTTTTTTATTTTGAAGGAAATTAGTCACGAATCACGGAAATATCTTAATCTGCCGATTTGCACAAGCCGAAGTAGCTAAAATCATTATTAAGTGTATAGTCCAGGAATATTATGAGTTTCACCTCAGAATGAGAGATAGTCACCTATTAACTTGTATAGACCTTTATTTTGATACCCTAAAACTTAACTCAAAAGCTACTTATCATAGGGTGCCCGCGACTACTGATTTTTCAAGGTCAAAGGCAAAAAATGGTTTATTGCAAATATCTCGTTTCCTATGGGTTTTTTGGTATATGTATTCATAATAAATATTGTAGAAAATTAAATTCTCTACAACTTTTGCACAAACATTTTTTCGATATCTTGAACCATTTTCGAGATTTCGATATTTTTTTTATATTTTTTTATCAAACCGTCAGATTAAGGAAACTCCTCAACATAATTGTCAGATTATGGGTCAGTACAACAAGGCCATCAAGAAGAACCGCCTGTATAAAAATCTGACGCGCTCGAGTAAATCAAGGTCACGATTTTTTTTTGCATTTTCAAAAATCGGCCCTGACTGATGGTCGCGTCCAAATCGTCAGTCTTTAAAATAGGAGCTACTGGAGGGTTCACTTAACATCCCTTATCAATGTCTGACGCGCTCGAGTAAATTTTTTTTTTAAATATTTTCGACCCCTTCGTACGGCCACCCCCACCACGCAAAACGGCAGATTATTATTTTTTCGTTATCAGACAGACGTGGCGCGACTACCCTATTAATATCTGACGCGCTCGAGTATTTCTTGGTGACTGTTTTTTTTTTACATTTTTGAAACCCTGTAGACGCTCCCCCCACCGCTGAAGGGGAAAATATCACATAACCTTTTTTTCTTTATTCCACCTAATCTTCAAATTCCAGTAGGTCCCAAAGACGCTCGAGTAACTACAAATTTAGCATCATTGCCCCCCCTACCATAACCAGTATGTGAAACACCTAAAAATACAACTGACAGACAGATAGACAGACAGACATACTTTCGCATTTATATTATTAGTATAAGTATTGATGCATCCATGCCATAGTAATATATTCCATACTAATATTATAAATACGAAAGAATCTCTGTCTGTGTGTCTGTTGCCTCTTCAAGCTTAAACCACTGATCCGATTTAGATTAAATTTTGTATAAGATTGATGGAACCTTGGAGAAGGACATAGGATACTTTTTGTGCCGGGAAAAGACCCCTTGAGAACGCGGGGATGGAAAACCATGAGTGGAGGGAAGAGTGGGTGAAACCGCGAAGAACAGCTAGTACAAATATGAATACAAAATATAAAAACAACAGTACATTCTACAATAAAGATTACCTCATTCACAGTGTGATATCAATTTATATTTGCAGAATGGAAGATAAAACAAATGGTCATTAAACAACAAACATTTAAAAACTATAAATTACGTATTTGATTACAGGTGATAGCAGAGTTGGAATTAGCAATTATTTTATTCCTCTTTTATGTGATATTGAACCATTATTCACTTATATACTTATTGTTTCTTTGTTTGTGACGATTTAACTCAAAAATGACTTGACCTGTTTTAAATATTCTTGCACCATTAGAAACCTGCATTATTCCTGAGTAACATAGGCAATAGTTTTATCCCAGGAAAAGGCCCACCCACCCGCTTACCCACCCGGTTACCGTAGCCTTTATTACATTAATTTGAATAAACTGTTAAATAAGAGGTTTATCTATTTAATTTACTATGTAAACAAATTTATGGCTATTAAGTTCTTTTTTTAAACTCAGTACTTTTTCAAATTAAGAACATAAGAACTCAAGAAATAAATGTGTCCTATCAAAATGTATGCCCAATGTACAGTAAAATATGTTATGCTCACTATTTATGGGTACTATTTATTGGTGGATTTATTTAACAGGACAAAATAATTTCCATCCTATTCTTATGGTTACATTACGTACCTCCTCCGTAACCCTAGGTTCAAGCTTACATCTCACATCATTCCATGAGATGGAGTTAAGATGCGGTGCCTGACCCACTATTAGGACAGGTTGCTGCTCAGGGTCTGATGTTGTAAGACCCCAGCGGAACTTGAGGCTTACTGATGCATTAGACATCCTGCGAACTGAAAGATTAGACATTTAAAAAAAAACAGATTTCATATCATTCTTTTTAAAATTTCTTACCTAAAAATTGTCAGCAGTTAATTACATTTGTCTAGTTTTACTAACATGTAAAATCATAAAGTACCTAACCTATAATAGTGAAACCTGTTCTCATTCTTTCATATACAACTGTAAAGATCAGAATAGAATAACAGCATACGATAAAAATACACACACAAAGATCTAAAGGTCATTCACCTGCAATGTACGCCGGTTGTTTATTTAATGTTAAACACGCCGTAAATCTCCTTAATATTAACATGATTGCTTATATAATATCACACACAACCTACTAAAACATGTCAATAATCGAAAACAAATACTACGTTAGCAGAGCCAACTCGATGAACCGCTAACTTTGAACTTCTTACCGTTTTATCACCTCCTTCGTAATCTCAGCTAGTCAAATAAACTTTTGCTAACATTAATAGTTATTCAATTGTTTGGTTAATTAAGATATTAGTCTATTGGAATAAAGTTATTATTTATTTTTATAAAAAGAAAGTGAGTGAATGCTTGCTTTCACTCGTTACAGAACTCGTATATTTTATTACTTTACTTGCCAAATCATTGAAGTATTTTTCGTTCGGAAATTCAAAAATATTTGAATGTTTTTAGGTGAAAATATTTCAAGTGATTCCTTACAGGTACATAAATATTGTCAATAATTACAATTATTTAGGTAGATGGTGATTTAATCTAGTTAAAAATTTCATTGAAACAAATAAAAATTACTTACATATTATCTATTTAATTTTTGTTTCTTTCCCATTTAAATTTCCCTTGTTACTGAACGACAAAACCTGAGCGTTTAGTGATGTGCGATCGAGTTATTTGTTCGAATCAAATCAGGTTCAGTTTTTAACAACTTTATTTATTTTATTTAAACAATCCTGTAGATGGAACGCGATCTATGCTGCACATCTTCGTAACCCACGAGTCACGCCACGCCCAGTTACCCGCACCCTTGCATGATTGCATCTCACTAAACTTACATGCAATTTGCGTTACTCGCGGTCGCGCACCTCTTTCAATTCAGTCGGGTTACTGGCACCGAGTCGAGTCAACTTGAGTTGAGTGAGACTCGAGTTAGTAGCTATATCAACTCGAGTAAAAAAATACAACTCGTCACATTGCTGCACGTTGGTTTTTAAGTACAGAATCTATTCCCGCTAAAAAGTCCTCTATTGTCTATAGTAGGTATAGATAATAGAGGGTTTTTAGGCGGGAACTTGCGAAGTGACGTTGCGTTTTCGTTTTATTTTCATTAAATTCGTGTATTTTGAGTTTTATAGTATAATATTGATGATCCAAGAAAAATTTACCTACGTGCACAAATGAAGTGAAAGCGTGTATCGCGTCTTTTCAGGTTATCCCAAAAAGTCCGTGAAAAGTTTTAGTGGAACAGCCGCTAATTTCACTGAAACCAGATCGGACTTGAATGGACGAGGACTAGACTTTATAGTGAGTGTGACAATATAACATGACAATAACATAAAAGAAAAATATTTAAAATAAAAAAACGGCTTAAAGGTCTAGATACCAAGCCAAAAACCTTCTAAAAGAAGAATATAGATGGACTTTTTGGCGGGAACTTGTGAAGTTAGTGTATTTTCAGTTGTATTGAATAATATCGGTGGTATTTTATTCAATAAAGTTCAATCTAAGTGCACAAACTACCTTTCGTTACAACCTTACTTTTCGTAGTCTATTAGTGCGCTATTGTGTGAGTTTTTTTAAATATCTACTTCACTGCGACACCTTATGTACCCGTGCGTCTGAAACACTAGACTGCGCTAAACATCGAATATTTTAAAACATGTATTAGGTATTACCGAATTTCAAAAATAATACACTTAGTTTAGATGAGTCTGTTTTTAGACGGAAGCTAAACGGTCACCACAGTAAAAATAAAACACAAAGAGTAATCGAATTTCCTTTAATAATTTCATCATTATTAGCTACAGAACAAAATCACGTAACAAAAGTCCACGGTAACTTACTGATGCGTTAGCCTATAATTACAAATCAGATAAAAGCTTTATACAAAGGTATTTAGAATATGTTTGTAATGGGTATAAACTCTGTGTTGCGGTGCAGTAATTCATTCAAATACTTTAAAACCATAGCTACAGTTTTAAGTGTAGTAAATTTTTGAACTCGAGTGTTCGCTGGACTGAAATTTCTTACAAAGCAGGCTGATAAAAATACGTTTCAATGGATTGGTCCACCATTTTCGGTCACATCATCACTAACCGTAGTGTGACTGTATTCAACACAAGCAAAACACAATACAAAAACAATATTAAATCAAATTATAATGATTATCACAAATTTTATTTAATTTAACTACTGATTTTACTATACTGTGGTTAATTATGCCAGCATCATTTTTAATTATACATAATTATTATCACTCGTCTTGTTTCGCACATAAAACAATATTTGTACTGTAACATATTTTAACACCATGTACCATGTACATTAATCATTTATTTACACTGACTGTCGACTGAAAAGAAACAATACGCATAGAATTTTGTATCTCGAAAAATCGTTAATAAAAGAACGTCTGTAAAAAGTAATTGATTATATAGTTTCATTGTAGCTGAACTAAATAATATTGTACAATAATTTACCACACCACAATCATAGTTAAGATCATTATTTTATTCAAAATAGGTATTTGTTTCACGAAGATATCTTTGTTTGACATACACAAAATTAATAATTCTGAGAAATTAAAAACGAATCTCTAAGTATGAAGTCATGAAAACAATCACAATAAGAACCAATATCGCATGAACGTTTCGATTGCAATCAAAACCGCTTACAGAACCTATTTCGTTCTTCAAATCCGAAAACAAAATGTTGAAAAAGGCACTTGACAAAAGGGTGTTAACAAATGTAAAATAAACTAAAATAAAAAACAAGATCGATGAATAACATTGTTGGACATAATTTACTAATAAAAAAACAATGGATCTATATAAATTCTGAAATGACTTGACTACGTACTGGTATTCATACTGTATCGAGTTAATTAATTTAAACATGGCGGATATTTTTGAAAAGCGATACAATGTGACATCTGTCACATTATCCGCCATGTTTTTGACGGTTGTTGAGTGTCTATTCCTTTTGGATCTAGCGCATACTGGCCAGTACAATATATTACATACTGTTTGGCCAGTACGTAGTGAGTTGATTACGTCACACCGTACTGCTCATTGTGCTGGATAGAATTGGAACGCACGCTGAATGAGATAATTAAAAAATACGAGGATCTGGGTCGACCCGTCACGGATGTTAATACGACTTATTGCAATTTATCATCAATACTCAAAAATATAACAACTATCAGAACATAAAAGATTTATTTAAAGCAGTGTATGTATAATATTATCAATTTTGAACTTACATACCTAGTTTTTAAGATAGTTTTCACAATATCAGTAGTATTAACATTCCGCGCCATAAATTTTATTTGTATTGTACAAATAACTAGGCACCATAACGAAGCACAATAAAATAATAAAAAGACATAATTAATTACAAGTTTAAGTACAATAATAATCAAAAAATACTATACCACGTGTCAAAATTAAAAGGTCGGTTCACACACCTCAATTTTACAACGGAAAATTCTATTATGCACATTTTCAGCGAGGTACTTACTTCGTAACAATTATTTTACTAAACCGCTTATTTTCAAAGTGATTTGTTTGATTATGATCAATTTGAACTTAAATGTATTGTATGTTTAAAGCATATTTTCCGTGGTTGTAAGTAGTATAATCACCCGTGTGAAACAGCTTTATATTATTTTTTAAATAATAATATCCATTCAACTATCACTAAAACATTTTTTTTATCTAGCCACCCTATATAATTTTCACTAGCCACGATTTTATAATATAATTTTAAAATTGGGAAATAGAAACAAGTACTTGATAATAAAATTCATCAACCAACTCTATAGGATGTAATTTGTCTTAGAGAGTAAATTTAATGTTTTGTAATTAATAAAAAATATAATCCAATCGAAGAAGCAATAGGCCATTTTTAGATTTAAAAACTATAAGTAGATATATAACTGGGTTGGAAGTATTTATATAAGTTCACAGACATTGGCAAGTATATTAATAATTGATTTTTAAATATTATAGCGTAAGTATTAATAATTTTTATTACATAACAGTTTCAACATTTATAACAATATTTTATACAGAAAAACATTTTATTTTTATTGTCAATTTTTAAAATATGACCTTGACTCTTACTCTTTTCTACAGTACAACATAATAAAAATTTATATCTTAATGAACAATCGTACATTTTTAGCTTTTTTATGCCAGCAAAAGAATACGGGCGCGAACGCATTTTTTACGTATTCGTTCGTACGTAATCTTCTATATATGTTTCATGTTTCTAACAAACATAATAAAGAAAGAAAGGATGCATACAACTGTAGAAGAGAGCGTGAGCCATTTTAACTAATTCTTATGTTAAAACAAAATGTGACCTGTTAGAAATTATCAAAAACAACCAAAAACACCCGTATGTTAACAAAAAAAGCAACTGTGAGATATTCTAAAAACATGAATATTGAACGCTTTTGTGATGACTATTTTTGAATCGAAAGTTCTTTGTTACAAGTCTGTAAATTCACATTTAATTTCAATAAAATAACATATTTGCAGTAGCAGCCAAATATCTTGACCAAATACCTGTTAGGGCTAAGATTGTTGTTGACTTGCTGTCTTAAGGTGACGATATACGCGAATGACCTTGCTCGATTGGCGCTGCACCCCCCGCTCGCCCTCAGAAAGAACGCGCAACGCTTTCCCTCGCAACTCGAATCGAGACAAACAGATATTTTAAAAGTTCATAATACAGCTTGAAACCTGTGATAGTTATAGGAGTTACGTGTGAACCTTATTTCTATAAGATAAGGTCCAATTTCAACTATCACAGGTCTTAAGGTATATTTGACAAATTGTACAAGCTTTGGTTACTTCAGTGCTGCCTAAAACTTAGGGTGAGTCCAACAACAATTTAAAGTTTGTTGGTTATCAAAAAATCTATTTTATTATCTTATTAGATATAATTCTTCTGTACGTGTGTTTGTCACCTAACTCCTAAACATCTGGACCGATTTGGGTGAAATTTTGTGTGTATATTTCAATGGGTTCCTCGATGGTGTGACAATTCGACCCGGTAGGTGGCGCTGGAATCGGGTTCTAAGTTTTGTTTTAAGTTCAGGGCAGGACGTCTGCCGGTCCCGCTAGTATATGTATAATATTTTTTGAAGTAATAATTAAGAAAATGTCTTTATTTATTATTATTATATAATTATTTTTTTTAATTATTAGCATTCGCATACTGCAAAAAAGAAGTAAGTTGTGTAACTAGATGAATCCATATCTTTTCTATAGGTAGGTACGTACTAATACTATAATAAACTATATGAGTAGTTCTACAAACTAAGGAATTTTCGACGCCTCAGCTAAAACACCATGAAAAATGTTTAAAAGTTTCTAAAAAACATCACTTAATTAATGGACGAGCCCTAGCAACCGCATCGCGATGTATAGCTAAAATATACAACACTGCTATAACTACACTATTTATGATATTGTATCGAGTGGAGAAAAAAGTAGCACAGGTCCGATCAGCACAACGTCCCGTCCCGCACTGAAATGACGGGCGAACGAGGGGACCGAAGCTGTCACCGAGTAAAAAATCGAGTATAAATTTAATTAAAAAATAACAAAACTGTTTTATTTGTTAGGTTTAAGAATATCTGTAATTAATTTCAAGTTATTTTAATCAGTAATATAGGAGAAAAATAAGTTTAAAATTTCAAAAAGACTCCTATTCGCGAATTTTTCTGATATTCTCGATGATAAAATTAAAATTTGAAAAAAAATGATTTTATGTCGTGTATCCTGTAGTTTAACATATATTTTTTATAAATCACTTGCAACAAAGAACGCAGAGAAATCTTACATCGAATATCGTCATTTCACGTATATCGTCGCCTTAAGATTTCATTCAAAAGCACAACAAACTTAATATTTACGTGACAGAAAATAAACTATCTATTGGCTAACCAATCAAGTATCTACTGGCTTGTGCACTCACTCGTTTTATTTAAATACTAACCTAACCTAGCAACTTATATAGCAGTTTCCGTTCTTTTTGCGTCAGAAACGTTACATGTTAAATTCAATTCTACCCTCATTTAAAAAACATCACAAAAAGCGTCCAACATAATTTAAAAACAGAACAAAAACAAAATAACATTTCCCGCTATATACAAATACCTAAATAACTATGCATTTACTTAGCAACAACATCAATATAGTTTATACACAGAGAATCGTATCTTACAATAGATAATGCGTAATAACGACACACGACCTTAAGCGAAGGACATAGAGCTTAGTTTACAAGAATTTTAACAAAAAAATGTCTATATAACCAAAAAATATGATTTAACTCGCTATGAGTTTATTATATATGGAATAACGAAACACGTTTTCGAGATTTGCACACAGTAAGGTACAATTAAATGTACCCAAATAGTGAAGCCATGTATTCACTGAGAAACATGTTTCAGATACAAAGTTTCTGGAACAAAACGTAGATGTTTACAGAAACAATGTTTCGTGGTCTTGACTGTCCACATCTCAGTTGTTTCAGATATGTCTGTAGGTCTGAGGAGGTATTCCATAATACCGACTTCGTTTGAAATAATTCTATTAATTAAAAAATGCTATTGTCGTCCCACACTACCGCCATGTTTATAAACAACTGAAACACGCGTCCACACTTGTATACAGCTGTTGCGAAACTGATTTGTTTCGGTGCTCTCCATTTCGATTGGGGAGCACAGAAACATGCTAGAAACACGTAGTGTTTACCGCAACAATTTCAAATGTTTCAGAAACACGTAGGATTTGTTTCAGAAACAGTGTTTATAAACAATTGTTTCAGTGAATACATGGCTTAACTCTTTTTATACGTTGGTCGTAAAAATCTTTTCAAGCAGTTTCGAGCACCACATTAAAATAAAATACATTATTTCTATTTAATATAAAGGTAGCGCCACACTTTAGTCAATCACCTACATCTGTACATACATTATATTTAAATCCACGTAACGGAAAAAACCTTAAACCACACAGTTTTCAAAATACCATCTTACAGCTGTTTATATAAGGTTAATTTTGCCAATAATTATCACAATAACATGACTTAAGTGTGGACCAAATCTTATTTAAAATCAAAGCGTATATTTTGTCTTTTTTAAAGAAAAGCAATCTTATAAAACCCGTATGAACGTTCGATTTGTCTATGCTTCGTATAACCGCCACATTCTAATATCAATTTTAATTAGTAATTTTGTGCTAAAATTAAGCTGCCAGTCCATTTTGACACCACACAAAACCTAGAAGAGATTTGCGCCTACCATATCGTGCTTTTATAATCACGAAGATAACCTAACCATAGACCAAATGCATTGCATTTGAACGCTTCGTTGGATTGGTAGCTTTAAAAACGTATATAATTAGTGCCAATACCTTGCCCAATGCATCCATAATTGGGTTATTTTTGGATTATAAAATAACTAGCTGTTACCCGCGTTCCCGAGGGATCTTATCTTTTCCCGGGACAAAATGTGTTAAATTTCATCAAAATCTGTTGAGTAGTTTTTGCGTGAAAGAGGAACAAACATCTTCACATCCAAACCGACTTTTATATTTATAATAATAGTAACATTTGCCTATTCACCTCTCTTTCATTGTGCGTACCACAATCGCCTGTATTAGGCGTATCTTTTTATTTCATTCAAAGGTCGATTCACACTATTATCTATATATTTAGCTACCCTATAGTGTGTATACTCTTTTCACATCTCAATCCAGATAATTCTAAGTCCGTATTTAATGGCAAACCGTTTCATAACTAATATTATTTAGTTCCTTAATGGAAGTTTTTTTATGTCTATAATTTTTATACATTATTAAAAAAAAAACGTTTAATTACAATTTCATTATTTGAAATGGAAACACTTCACAGCCACGAATACACTATCGGCAATATTAGATTTATTAAAAAAAAATAACAATGAAAAATAATCTATACATAAGACGCCTGTCTTTTTCTAGCTAATGAAAAATGTACCGAAGAAGACACGAAAAACAAAAATTAGTAGAAATACCAATTTCAATCCCAAAGCCAGGGTTAACCTTCTGTAGACCGGTAGCTTTATCTGCCAACGCATTACCTAGGTCATCTAGAGGGACTCTGCCAGCCCTATTTCCTACCTTGCTGTTCGGCAGTTTTCTTATACATTGTAATTATGTATATTTCTTGTAAATAAATGTACCATATAAACAGAAAAAGCTGTTAAAAATTAATATAACATTCAATCTCTTATGTCAGTTAATTTTCAACCCCACGACACTCTATATAAGGATAAAATTCGTAAACTCAGATTAGAAAATAAGACGATACAATTTAATGTAACATTAAGTGGTTGGTGTTATCAAGAACAAAATGGTATCTTTAATATGTCTCCAAGCGAAATTCATCTTTAAAAACAGTCCGGTAACAATAGAACGTTTAAATATATTTGATTGACGATAAAGGCTATATTCGTATAAAGCTCTAATGAACGCCAAGCGAGAAGCGAGTACACAACCAACTAGCAGAGCACCTCGCACTGCGGTATACGCTGAAAACAGACAAAACATATTCTATTAGCTCGATTTAATTTTTAACTATACTTTTTTTTATTCTGGATAAGCTTGTGTTTGACCACAATCTCACCATGGCAAGTGATGATGGTCAAATGCAGCTGTCGGAACACACCGATAGGTGCTTGGCGACAGATTTTCAACTTGAGGGTGGTAGCCGGCCAGTCGGCTACTACAAAGTACCCTACCACCGTGCCTTATACTTATTGTTATTTAGGGGAGGCCTACGTCCAGCAGTGGACGTTTTTCAGCTGAAATGATGATGATGATTGTTATTTTAAGTAGATTTTAGCGTGGTTTCACTTGCAACGCAGATATTTAAAGGTGTCTATGCCATGTTATTTCGTGAAAGAGTAACATATTCACATCTAAACAAATTAGTAGTAAGATTCTATGACCAAAGTCAGTTAAGGCGATGATAGCTCAGTGGTAGTGACGTCGGATACCGCGTCGAAGGTCCAAATCCTACAAAACCTTGAGCTTTCGGTGAAGGTAAACATCGTGATGAAACCACATCACTCGATTTGCTGGCTACCACCCTCAAGTTGAAAATCTGTCGCCAAGCACCTATCGGTGTGTACCGACAGCTGCACTTGAGAGCCAGCTCCCATCTAGGCTTTGTGTCCGTACCACCTTCAGGCACATCATCACTTACCATGGTGAGACTGTGGTCAAACTCAAGCTAATCCAGATAACTCGACATAACGCTTTTTTCTTACGTGACGATTTCTGGCAGTTCACTGCACTGTATGTAAGCCGCGCAAAAACAATACACATAGAAGTATACTTACATGTATAAGCAGACGCGGTCACCACAGACGGGGCGCGAGGGCGAGGTCAGCGAAGCCCGCCTCGCGCGCCTTCCAGTAGTCGCCGCCGTGCACCCACATCTCATCACCATCCTCCAATACTTTACTGTAACGTTAAAATAAATAAATAAATAATAATAAATATCCTCGGACATTTGTTCACACACGGCTATCTGATCCCAAACTAAGCATAGCTTGTAATATGGAAACCAGATGACTGATATACTACATATACTACTTATTTTTCTTTTATACATACTTAAATAGATAATTACACCAAGACTCAGGACAAACAGACATGTTCATGCACACAAATGTGTGTCCAGGATGGGAATCGAACCCACGACCTACGGCTTGATAGGCAGTATTCACCAACCACGCCAACCGGCCCGTCAAAAATAAACAATACGTTATTAATACAGTAGTTATAGATCAACAAACAGACGGGCCACTAAAGACGCTACAAATTTCAAAAATATTACAGTAACTGTCTAATATCTCTGTTACTCACAGAATGAAAGAGAATACGTGAAATCGCTGAAATTAGATTGACTAATTGATAAAAAGTGATATAGTCAAACTATTATACGAGTGATCTTAATCACATTGCTGTCAGTTTACTACAGCTAATTAAAAATCACTTTAATTATTGATTTAGTGTAAAAGAGGGAGAGAGAAAGAGAGAGAAAGAGAGAGAAAGAGAGAGAGAGAGAGAGGGAGGGAGAGAGAGTAGGTAAGAGAGTCTCTCACCGAAACCAGGCCGGATGTTGATGTTCGTCGCGGCGTCGATCTCGCTGCGACTGTTCTAGTTGTAACTTGTACTGCTCGGCCGCTTCCACGTCGCCTTCCTCTAGCGCGCGCTGATCAGGCCTGATATGCATCCATTTTAATGTTAATATACCAGTTGTCCCCCGCGGTTGAAGCTAAAAGGCAAGCTCCCAAGTGCAACTGCCGGAACACACCGATAGGTGGCAACAGATTTTCAACTTGAGGGTGATGGCCAGCCAGTCGAGTACAAAGTACCCTCCCGCCGTTCTGTGGTTTCCACACGGTGTTATCCTTCACCGAAAGCTTAAGCTCATTGTAGGATTCGAACCCACAACCTTTGTTCCAATACATACTTGTGACGTCATAAATCACCATCAAAGAACTACTCTTTGTCGTTAAATTGGTAATTAAAAATCATGAAAAGGCGGAATTTTACAATGTGCTCGCTGTTGTTCGAGTATTTTTAGATGTTTTATAAACTAGTTAGTATTCAAAGTTAGGCCCTAGAAGGGCACTTATGAAGGTCGAATTACAGAAGTTACCAGGTATTTTTTTGCATCATCCCCATTATTGTCACTTCAACACCATCTCAATAATATTCTAAAGCAAATGATGTGTGTCATATATCCCCTAAACCCTTTAATGGTCAAATTTTCGAAAATCCTTTCTAACCGGCTACCTAATCCCTGAGGAATCTACCTGCCCAATATCAAGTTTGTAGCATTAATACCTTCTGAGATCTCATAATTAATCAGTGAGTGGTTTAAAGGGTAACAACAAGGAGTAAAATATAGTATTCTTTTCCTATAATAGTTACGAATAAAACTCACCTGAGTCTGGTATCGGTGTGAGGTAGTAGATACCTAGTGCCCGGCTCTATTTCGTTCAGCTCCATCGCAAACCGCGTGAAACCATAGTACATCTCGGAGTTTGGTGGCATTGCACCTATATTTAAAAAAAAGTCTGTATAGAACATGTCAAGATTGTTAAGACAACAAAATGGACACGAGTGAGGCTTTTGATTATGTAAATCATGATTGACTATTAAAATTATACGGTTGGTTATGTTTTGAATATGTGATTACATTCGTCATTATCAGCTCTTATTAAAATTTTATTGAATTTCGACATTAAAAGTCGTAGTAATAAAGTCAAACGATCAATTTGAACATATAAAACAGATGGGGTGCCACAAGGAGTCATTTTGGGTCCTCTAACGTTCCTGTTGTATATGAATGTTTCAGTTTGAATATATTTTGATTAGCAATGATGAGCTGAGCTGATAAGTGAGGGACTATATAATAATGGTAACGATGACGCGGCGAACGTCGTTTTATTGTAGTGTTGACATGTTATATGAGTTAGTTAAAAGTGTGATAGTAACCAGTTCTCCAGAGCAACTTGGCGGCAGGGGGATCCCCCGCGTAGAGCGCTTCAGACCAGCGTCCCGCCAGCCGCACCTGTCCCCCACTTCCACCACCACTACCCGCACTGACCGCACCACGCACCTCGTGCCTGCTACCCGACCATGAGCTGGCCTGGACAATACCAAACATGTATTTTTTACTGACCCATAAACTGTAAAGCTGCCGACACACTATAGGTGCTGGATTAGATTCCCATACAAGGCGATACATTTTAGGCGATGATAGCTCAGTGGTAGTGACACCGGATACCGCGACGATGGTCTTGGGTTCGAATCCTACAATGAGCTTAAGCTTTCGGTGAAGGAAAACATCGTGAGGAAACCATAGTACTTTGTAGTACTCGACTGGCTGGCTACCACCCTCAAGTTGAAAATCTGTCGCCAAGCACCTATCGGTGTGTTCCGACAGCTGTACTTGAGAGCCAGTTCCCATCTAGGATTTGTGTGCTTACCACCATCGGCCACATCATCACTTACCATGGTGAGATTGTGGTCAAACACAAGCTTATCCAGAATAATAAAAAACAGTACAGTTTGTATGCATGAACATGTCTGTTTGTCCTGAGTCTGGGTGTAATAGATTATATTATTATATCAGTTATGGTATAGCACAAGTTCTGCTTAGTTAGAGATCCTAATCGTGTGAAGTTTATTCCAGGATATATATTATTATTTATTTGTACAGAGTAAGAAAATGATGACCTGAATTTTCTTCATTATTATGGGACGATAATATTAAACGAGTCGAATAAGGCCATCCGGCGTTATGAATCAATGGGCCTAAATAATACAGAGGTCCAGATAAATTCAATGATTTTCATCATCATTACCATCACTTTACGCCCCGGAAATGAAATTGACATCATCATCATATCGGCCGGAAAACGACCACTGCTGGACAAAGGCCTCCCCTAAGGATCTCCACAATGGCCGGTCTTGTGCTACTCGCATCCAGTGGCTTCCCGCGACCCTAACAAAATCATCGGTCCACCGTGTTGGAGGCTTGCCCACGCTGCGTCTTCGAAGTCACCACTCAAGAACCTTTCTGCTTCCAGTCACTACAGTTTGGCAATTCTTCTGGCTATATCGGTTACTTTAGTTCGCCTGCGGATCTGCATAGCCCTCTCTATTGCTCTTTGGGTGACCTTGAGCCTTCTTAGGAGCACAAAGCATTGGCGTTGTACGATTTCAAAAATCTTGCAAGTTAAATATCAATTTGGTAGTAGAGTGTGGCAACTTACCTTAACGAAATTGAGTTTGGCAGTGATATTGGTCCCGTGACATATGATCTGCATCTCCCCGTACTGATCTACCCACCGCTGACCTCCGAACAGGTTGTGTACGCAAGTTGTTACCTGTTGGTTAAAACCATAGATTGAGGGTACGTTTTCATTAGAAAACGTTTAGTTTTTGCGTTGTAGAGTAACAATAACTTTAAATATCGAATAAATGTATTACTTGTAAGTTTTGTAAATTGCACGGGATCTACAGTGCAGTTATAGCTAATAGGGATATTGATTTCTTCAAAATAAATAATTAAACATAACCAGTGTATAAACATCTATGATCTTCAAATCTAAAGAGTCGATTTTGATAGTGTATATTAATGACGTCACAACTAACTACAGTTTTAACATTTAATTAAAAAGAAGCTGATTTGATATAGACAATAGACAATTTTTACAACGGTTCAAATCCACCAAGACCCAGCTTATTTACAAAGGTAACATACCTTATTCCAACTATAATGGTCTCCAGTAGTGAACAGTTTGACATGAACTCTGCCAGTTGGCTGGAACTCCATCGACTTGCCCCAGAACTTAGTCTTAATACGAGCCTCCTGCCAGAAACACCAGCGCGCGGATTCCGCCTGACACGCCGATATCGGTGGGTGGTGTGATACCTGATATTTTTTTTATTAATTTAAATACTAACATATACTCTCAAATATTCGAAGTGTAGTGTAGAGTGTAGTTTAGTGTAATGTGTTTTTTTTCTTATTCTGAATAAGCTTGTGTTTGACCACAATCTCACCATGGTAAGTGATGATGTAGCTGAAGATGGTAAGCACTCAAACCCTAGATGGTAACTGTCTCCCAAGTGCAGCTGTCGGAACACACCAGTAGGTGCTTGGCGACAGATTTTCAACTTGAGGGTGGTAGCCAGCCTGTCGGGTACAACAAAGTACCCTACTTTTCACCAAAAGCTCAAGCTTATTGTAGGATTCGAACCCACGACCTTCGTCGCGGTCTCCGACGTCACTACCACTGAGCTATCATCGCCTAAAGTAGTTTAGAGTGTAGATTAGTGTAGTGTACCTATGCAGTGTGTTTGTAGTGTAGAGTGAAGTTTAGTGTGATGTAGTGCAGAGTGTGGTGTAGTGCAGAGTGTGGTGTAGTGCAGAGTGTAGTTTAGTGTAGAGCGTAGTTTAGTGTAGTGTGGTGTAGTTTAGAGTGTAGTTAGTGTAGTGTAGTATGGTGTAGTGTATTATAGAGTGTAGTTTAGTGTAGTCTATTATAGAGTGTAGTTTAGTGTAGTGTAGTATGGTGTAGTGTATTATAGAGTGTAGTGTAGTGTAGCGACCTGTTCAGCGATGAATCTGAAGGCTCGGTCGTCACGGACGCACTCGTATGTCTCGTGCAGCAGCGGGTTGAATGGCTTGGAGGCGGCGCGGTGCGCGGTGGCTGCGTACGCGCTTACCGCGAAGGCAGCTATCAGAGACATGCGCTCCACGGGAGACTTGGACGACGCCGCAGCTTCTAGCAGCTCGCTGTACTCTAGCTCCTCGCATAGACGCTAAGAGAGAGGTAAGAAGTATGACAAACTTAAGGGAGAGATAGGTAGGCGGGTCACCTATCAGATATACAAAATGAACTCAATAAAAATTAGTAGGGATATACATAGTAGGTATATGTCGAAATGAGAATATCACGAATTCCCGGTAGATGTCGAATAATTTTTTTAAATTCTGGATATGCTTGTGTTTGACCACAATCTCACCATGGTAAGTGATGATGTGGCGGAAGGTGGTAAGAACACCAAGCCTAGAACTGGCTCTCAAGTGCAGTTGTCGGAACACCGATACGTGCTTGGCGATAGATTTTCAACTTGGGGGTGGTAGCCAACCAGTCGGGTACTACAAAGTACCCTACCACCGAGCTATGGTTTCCTCACGATGTTTTCCTTCACCGAAAGCTCAAGCTCATTGTAGGATTCGAAACCACGACCTTCGCCGCGGTATCCCATTGAGCTAGCCTTAAAAACACTTTTAGTAAAAAGACGTAATAAACAAGAATATTCGACATCTACCGGGATTTCGTGAAATCCCTGATATCCTCATTTCCCTGCGACATATATACAACTTGTAAAAGACAAACAATACATACCTGCAGCATATTCAAGGGTTCATTTATAGTAACCGGCATAGATATCTGGCTGAGATCCTTTCCTATATTCTTGTACAGTAGGTTCCATAGGCTCGGTCCGCCGGGGTTGGGCCGCGGCGACGGTAAGCAGGTTCGACGCTGCCAGCACGACGTGGGACGGGACTCGGAGCCGTTGTTCAAGCGAAGTGTTACTTGTTCTGCTGATAATACTGTTTTGGGATAATTTTATAGTAAGTATTTTTAGTATTATACTTTATAGGAAATTCGATTTTAATGCTATGCAGTTTAAGTGTAGTTTTGCTTGTTTTATTCAACTACTTCCGTCCTGCGGTTTCACCCGCGTTTTAGAAAGGAAAAAAAAGAAATTTTGCTACATCAGAGTATTTTTTATACCACTAGTTGGAAAACAAGCTTACGGCCCACCTGATGGTAAGCGGTTACCGTAGCCTATGGACGCTTGAAACACCAGAGGCGTCACGAGCGCGTTGCCGACCTTAAAATTTATTAGCCAAAATATATAAATAATCCTTTATCAGGCAACTAATATGCAGGATGAATAATATAAGATGGCGCCTTTCCGCTACACAATTGGACCCTGTAGGTGGCGCTGCTTATTTTCAAGGCAGCACAGCACAAGTTTGGCTAGTGACTTTTTTTTAAATGTCTAAATACATTCATCCTGTATAATAGTAAGCAGAAGCGGTATACACAACTCACTCGCACCGTCAGAGTTGTCGGAGCTGGCGGATCCTTCTTCACTGCTGAGAGAGCCGGCCTCCGATGATGAGTCACCGTCCAGTTCTATTACACCGGTCTACAGAAAAATATACACGCTTTAAATTATGGGTTCTTTGGAGCAGTTCATTTATTATGTACTAGCTATCCCCCGCGGTTTCACCCGCGTTCCCGTGGGATCTTATCTTTTCCCGGGACAAAATATAGCCTATGTTCATCAGGGATAATGTAGCTTTCTAATGGTGAAAGAATTTTTCAAATCGGTCCAGTAGTTTCGGAGCCTATTCAATGCAAACAAACAATCAAATCTTCCCTCTTTATAATGTGAGTGCAGCTGTCGGAACAGACTGATAAGTGCTTGGCGACAGATTTTCAACATGAGGGTGGTAGCCAGCTAGTCGGTTACTATACAGTACCCTACCACCGTGCAAAAGATTGTCCCAGAATATTTATTTATTAAGTTAACTAACATCATCAGCGGCAATCTCGGCATCTTTCAGATCATCATCGTCCTCGTGCTCTTCAGCATCGAAGAACTCTGAAGCGGAAACGCAGGAAGAACTGTAGCTGAGCGACTGTTGGAACTGACGGTTCACCTGCTGTCGGAATGTCAACCTTATTAACTTTGCATGGTGTACAAGTGTGATCGCAGAATATTATAAATGTGAAAGTATGTTTGGACCCAAAAACGACTGGACTTTTGATGAAACTTGGCATACAGGCAGGAATAAAACAGAATACTTTTTATCTGCCACATAGGTGTACATCAGATGCAAGTTATTTTGTGCATATGTTATAGTTTATTTTAATGTGTACAAGTGTTTTTTCCACAAGCCGAAATTCGTCCATAATCTTCATTTTATGTTTTTGGAAAATCTTTTTCCATTTTTATTTATTAATAGCTGTTCCCCACGGTTTCACCCGCGTTCCCTTGGGATCTTATCTTTTCCCGGGACAAAGTATAGCCTATGTTCATCAGGAATAATGTAGCTTGCTAATGGTGAAATAATTTTTCAAATCGGTCCAGTAGTTTCAGAGCCTTTCGATGCAAACAAACAAACTATCAAATCTTTCCTCTTTATAACAGTATATGTAGATAACATTTAAACAGAGGAGAAAAGGGCTTAGTTGTTCTTCACGTATTTTAATGATATAGTGTCAAATAAATAATCCCACCTGATCGGAGTTGGGTCCAACGGAGGATATATCAGCGATGTCGGACGTGTCGTGGATCCGCGAGAGCCTGGACCGCAGCTCTGGGCGCAACACTTCACCAGTCATTATTTAAACATCGCGTAAACAGGTGCGGATCAGTACAGGAGGGAACACTTAAGGTCATAGCCCATTTAAACGACTCTGCTCCAACACCGCTCCGACCCAACACCGCCCTATACTAAAAGTCAACTACCGAGCAGTCTGATGGCGGTAAGCTCGCTGACAGCGACCTGTCTGCTAATTTATGTTGCCAATATAAACTATATTTAAAGAGCACGACTTGAAGTCCATATTTGAATGATATTTTTTTGGCGGGTGGAAGCGGGAGTCGTGTAAGTCAGCTACAACCTTTAGTCTCGGTCAATCTACTGGGTTTAGAAGGGGAGGGGAAAAACCTGTATGCTAAATCTCGACAGGATACAAAGGTTCTCGAAATTATTTTGTCTGCGGCCCTTTCTTATCTTTACCATATTTTAAAATCACTATCGCAATCAATACTTCAATTACATTATTTATTTAAATAAATATCCTGGGACATTTTTCACACACTGGCTATCTGATCCCAAACTAAGCAGAGCTTGTAAAATAGAAACCAGAGGACTGATATACTAAATATTTTGTAAATAAATCTTTAAATAGATATTTACACCCAGACTCAGGACAAACAGACACACATGCACACTAATGTCTGTCCTGGGTGGGAATCGAGTCTACTATTCTATTATAAATAAGACTCATGGGCTTGAATATGACCTGGACAGGAGTAAAAACAGGATAATGACCCCAATTCCTTCTGGGCTCGTTACCCCCTCTCTAGGCCTCTAGCACCCACAAGGGGGCGTTATCGCCCACTTTGAGAAATACCGGGTTAGATTAACTGACTACCATGTAGATGGTAGGTGCGTTTCTCGACCAGGATAAATATTTTTGTTTAATTGTTCTGAGTCTGTTTGGAAGTCTATCTATACTTGTTGACTATATTTCTGGATCGACCCATAGCAAAACTTGTTCAGCATGACCCAAAATAGATTTTGAAAACATGCAACATATATATCTGTACAAGAATAATATATTTATTTACATGTAGTTATCTGGTTTTCCATAGTGGCGTCAGTAAAATATTTAGCTGAAACAAAAACTGAATGAATGATTTAATATTATTGTAGAGACATTTTGTACATTTGAATCTCTTCAGTTTATGTTGCCGTATTGCTTAGTTTGGGACCATGTTTAAGATGTCAAAGAATAAAAAAAGATAAGAATGTCTTTTAGCTTTGGTTAAAAACATGCTTTAGGGATCATTTCGAAAGGATACAAAAAATATTAACTATTCTAGAAACAATAACACTAGTTTTCGACCAGCGGTTTCACAATCTGCTTGTTTAAACCTCATGTTCTAAAATAAACCTAATGCATAATAGGTCTAGGTTCCAAATTCATTAAGAGTCCTCCCCATGTTAATAGTAGCCATTACTTAAACGAAGGCGATGATAGCTCAGTGGTAGTGACGTTGGATACGAAGGCGAAGGTCGTGGGTTCGAATCCTTTAATGATCTTGAGCTTTCGGTGAAGGAAAACATCGTGAGGAAACCATAGCACGGTGGTAGGGTACTTTGTAGTACCCGACTGGCTGGCTACCACCCACAAATTACAATCGTCTTGACATAAGAAAAAGCCTCAAAGGAATTGACTCTTCATTGCAGCTGCCGGGACACGTAGGTAGGGGCTTTGATTCCATTTATCTTGAGGGTACCACCCACACCAGACAGGCGGGTACTACAAACACGGTACACATCTTTTCCTTCACTGAAAGCTCGAGCTCATTGTAGAACCAAGGACCTTTGGCGCGGCCGTGGAGGTAAGAATAAACGGAGATGCCGCAAGGTGTCTTACGAAAGAAGCGTCGTTTGAAGCGGGTGATAAGGGACGAGGTGCAGCGATGGTTTTTTTTTATGTCAAACAGGCCGACGGTCCACATGATGGTAAGTGGTCACCGCCGCCTATGGACATTTGCCAGGGGGATTGCCAATAACGCAAGTACTTCAATTTGTATGAAGACCAACCGTGTCACTTTTTCGTGTAAATTAACGTGTCAATTTACAGGAAAAATTCCCATTATTTGGGTTTGAGTTTACCTGTACAGTTTTTACAACTTAATACGGAACAGTCATTTTTCTAGATGTCGGTTGACGTCCGAAGGCAATAACGGTCGATCGCGGACTAAATGAAGACAAATAGAAAGCAGTCAAAATGACTGGTTTTTGACAAATTTTGACACGCGAAGTACGTACACTCGCGACGTCTAGTTAGATAATAGGTCTGTGCTCGCCACTATGGCGTAACATAGACACACGCGTGACCTCATGACCTAATTGAAAGCGCCTGACCTAATTCCCAAGCGGCATCTCCGCTTGTCTTTATTTCTTCGTGGTCACGGCATTTAATGTCACCATTACTATGCTATCATCGCCAAACCTGTGTTTGAAGGATAACTGAAAACATGATTCTCACCAGAGTTTTGCTGGAGTGCTGAATTGAGATTGGTTCTAAGAGCCGCCATCATGGGACCGCCCGGCGTTGAAGCGCCTTCTGCCGCTTCCATTGCAGCTCGGAGTCTACCGCGTTCACATACCTTGGAGATAAAGGGGTGATGGATAACGTTCCGTACTATTTCTGTCTCCGCCGTCCGTCTTTTTATATTTTCTAACGAATATGTCTTTCTATGGATTCGATATCCGATGTTTTCTTCTTCTAGCCATTTTCTTTCGCTGTACTCTCGCGGATTTAGATAAAAGGTCAAATCATTGGAACCGAAAAAAGATGATATCCCTGGCAACTTGGGCGAAAGCTACTTGAATTATAAGTACAATAATTTCAGTAACTACCTTTCCGTTTAAATCAGATATATGATATACATCGTGAACCATTTATAATTCTCTTACCAAAGTAGAAACGACAGTTTTCAAGTTGGCGACCAAGTCTTTGGCCAGAACGGTGAAGTCTTCCCTAAGCTGGTGATCTGGAGTGAGGCTTGTCAAGGACGCTGGGCCGGTTGCACCTAATGATTCCGCACCGGGTAGAGATTGAGGTCGCGCAGCCGCACATGCTGTATGAACAATGTAGTATATTTAAAATTTTAAGATCAGTTTGGTGGAGTATATGTTTTTCTATACTTTTATCAGTGCAGTAAGTATCTGCTTGTTTATAAACTGTGTGCGAAAAGGCTAAAGTGTACACTAATTTAACGTTAAACATTATAGAGGTTGTTAAAAGTGCACAGTTAACCGCGTCATAGCAGTTTTTTTATGTCATTTTAAGTAGCCACTTTTTAAAAGTCGAATATGGGCTCGTTTCTTTTTGGGTACAAGTTTTTAGATTTAATTTAGAAGAGTTATGAATATGAAAGCGGATGGATACACGGGTAGAGAATAGAAATAGAGAGAATCAGCTAAGCAGTTTCTAAACACCGTCGAGTTTGTTATGAATAAGGACATAGGAGTATATGTGGGATATTTGGCCAACAGTGATTCAAACTGGGCTAGTTATTTTAAATGTCTTTAGACAATTAGCGGTGTGCACGGTGCTTAAAGTCAATTCTTTTAGAGAATCGATAAATTTTAAATCCGTGCCAATAATTTGTTCGAAATTTAAAAGAATCGTCAATATAGACCTAGTAAACCAAGTTGTATACAGTTCCTTGCGAGAAGGTAACGAGGCCCATGTTTTGATAGTTCATACAGTTGTAGTACCCTAAGTAGGGTTGCCTCCAAATTCGGAGATTTTGTCCCTAGAAACAATTTTTCATGTTATAACAGTGTAAGTATAGCGTTTAACTGAGGTAGCCTGTGGAGAGCACATTTTTTGAAGTTGTATCATAATGTAATTCGAAAACAATGGAAGCTGAAGCGATAGGCTATATACCTGGTTTTGAATTTCTTTCGATTATATATTTTATTGATTTGGTAACCCTGTTTTCATGGCTACACACACAAACCACTTCAATTAAACGGTAGCTATGTATGTACCTGACAATTTTTTTTTTAATAGAAAACTTAGCATAGTGTTAAATTCTAGGGTAGTCTGCAAAATAATATATTTAAAGTACAAATTGACAAGCACAAAATACAGACTATACAATGGTAAAAAGAAAAACATGCAAGGCACTGAAATGGAAATGTAACGTCAAAATACTTCAGTATATGATATTTGCATTCAAAGCAAAGCTAACTTAATGAATTCATTATGATATAGGTAGATAAATAATAAACGAGACGAAAAAATTGCTTTTATGTGAAATTTGGATATCAGTACTTTTGAGATTTACGCTGAAGTTACTTAACAAAAAATAATTTTGTGTATTTTGCAACGGCCTTGAGTGGAGACCACGACTCGGTAAACGTAGTGTAGGGCGCCCTCCAGCTAGATGGAGCGACGACAAACGCAAGGTGGCTGATGGCGGCTGGAAGAGAATAGCCGAAGACCGGACTCAGTGGCGCGCCTTAGGAGAGGCCTATGTCCAGCAGTGGACTAACTCGGGCTGATGGTGAAAATTGCTTACTAGAATTAATTTACCAAAGCCACTGCAGCTCTGTTACTTATAAATTTTCTGTTTATCTATACTACTAATATTATAAAGAGGTAAGGTTTTTTGTAGGGGGTAATCTTAACTCTGAAACTATTCTAAAAATCTTTCACCAATGGAATGCTACTTTATTAATGTCGAACATACGCTATATTTAATTAAAATTTTTAGTATTTTATAGGTACAATAACTAGATACATTTATGATATCTACAAGCTTTGGCTACGGCTAAGAGTTCTAGTAGTTATTCACCGACATATAAAGATAAACTCACTCAGTGTTTGCTTCGCGCACTCCCTTAACATATGTAACACATATTGCAATATAATTCTCGAAGCTGATATTAAGACACCGTCACTGTAGTTCGACATTTCACTGAATGTCTTTGCACATGAAATGACATCACATACAATAGCTTTTATTTCACTAATGCACTTCCGAATTCGAGCATTTTTCTGAAGTACCACTCATATGTATCATTATCATATACATATGTATCACTCTAGAGTACATTAAGGTAGTAATTTAAAACCGACCCTGATGGAATGGATATTAGACCTAAATTACATCAACTTCTTCAGATAATCCAGATAAATCTTATCTATGATAACGTGTACCATGATTCCATCAATGCCTAAAATAATTTATGTTGTCTTTCAAAAATAAACTTTAAAGAACACGTAATCTTCTGAAAAATTAATCTTTTTATAATTAATTATTTTATAAGTGTTTGTTTCTGAACTCCTAAGTGTTCGAGATGATTGTTAGATTCACAACCGGTAGGTGGCGCTGCGATCGGGTTATAGGTTTTTATCATTATCAGGGCAAAACAACGTCTTGTTAGGTTAGCTAGGTCTTGTGGGATAGAAGAGAGGCAAAGAGGTTCTTATGCCTCCCGTGATGGCAGATGTAATGTATCAGGTTAGCTTAGGGACATTAAAGTGATTATAAGTGGTTTTTTTACGCGAATAAATAAGTGATAGAAGCTGGCTAGCTGTTCAAATATGAATCTTGCGTACTTGTTATAAAGACGTTTCATGCTATAATAAAATACTTTCATTGCAACTAGATTACAGCAAACGCTAGCCATGTCGTGGGCGATTTATTTACAATTGATTGAGTGAGTTAATGTGTACGAAAAGGATTTCAAAAAGGGTTCGAAAACAAAATAAAAACAGTCTTACGAACTAAAGTAGAGGCCAGAAATGTTGAAAGAAACGCTGGAAGGGAAGACCAGAAAATATTTTATTAGATTAGCTGTTATTAATTGTTAGTATTTAATCGCGTTAACAGAGACGGATCTAGCTACATGTTAATCAGATTATTTTAATGTACTCTACTTTTATGCCCACAAATGACTTACCTAGATCCGACCCTGTACAAAAATCATTGAAATTAGATTTAGAAAGCAATTGTAGGTATAGATTTTGTACCTTTTTAAGCTTTATGGCCATATCTTTAATGGAAATTCATAAATAGTAAGGCATATATTACCAAGCCAGTTAATGCATTATTCCGAGGTATATTATTATATAATTTTAGTACATGCAGTCAGCTTGCTTTTTAATAATAAAATATCAGTATTTAGTATAATTTGTCTACTAAAAACGTTTTACGTTAATCAAAAATACTTTATGAAATAGCGCTTTGGAAAAATAGCAGCTACTTTGAACCCTGAATTCATTAAAAAATTGCCATCCAGAAATTACTCAGTGGTTAGCATTAACAAATACAAGATAATTGTTATTTTGAAATGAAGAAAATATTATTTGAGAAATAAGAAAACGGAAACAGGCAATAAAAGATAATCTTTTTTTAAGTTTAGCATAGTAACAGTGATCTCATCATCGAGTGATGATATGACCGAAAGTGGCAAGCTAAAGATGAAATTTGTGATTTAATTATTACTGATGATGATCGGCATAATTAACAAGCGCATGATAAATATATACCTACTCGTAGATACTAATTATCAGTAGGTTTTAAATGGGTTTAAATAAAAGCAATATTTTATGCACTTTATGTGTGAAAATGCAAATAAAAATAACATACGTACTGTGAGGATTTTCGTAAGAAATACACTATTTTCACTTTACTTTCTTGTTGGGGTATATATTTAATAAGATTAAATTTGGATTATATACTATAGCTTTAATGGAGTAGCATGACATACATGCTTTTAGCAATTATTTTATAAATACTGAGTGATCGCGCTCTTTCCACGGCCATGCAAAGGTGTGCATGAAAACTTACCTATTTCGTAGAATCCTTGTTAAGACATAGTTCATTTCAAATATTTTATAAACTAAAAGCCAATTAGAATAACCTGGGGATATTTGTTATAGAAACAGTGTACCGAAAGACTAGGTAACATAGGCATTGTCTATTTCGTGGTTTTAATCTGATGGAATATGTTCAAAGAATATTCATTGTTTGTATTGGAATTATTATCAGATATTTCAAAGTCTTCCTAACTAAGTATTATGTATTTACCCAAATAAAATACTGTTCCAATTTCAAGTTACAAAAATAAAAGGAACATTTTAAATAAACATTTTTTTTTTCAAAATAGAATACACTCCACAAAATAATTAAAAACAACAATACAAAATACATGATTGAGAGCTTTGTACAATAAATGAACGCTTGATTTAAAATGGTTTCTTCGACTATAACGTTAAGGTCTTGATTGGAATGACTAGAAAAAACATGGTAACATTTAGACGGGCACAATAAAATGTAGATAGGATTGTTTGACCTCACCATGGTAAGTGAACTGGCTCTTAAGTGCAGCTTTCGGAACATACAGTAATCGTGTGACCAACTTAGAAAACGCGAAATAACAGCTGTTCTATCCATTTTTGGTTGAGTAGGTATTGAACTTTGGTGTGGAAGAACAGATTTTATTTTGCGCTTTAAACCTTACCCTTAAAGTATCGCTAGTTAATAAAAACTAATACTGTATAAACTATTTTTTAATATGACCCTGGATTCTAAATCATGCATAAAAAATAACCTGTAATATTTTTTCACAAACAAACAAAAAAATATTGACATCAGATAACTGTCAATGTTATTTTTTAATAAATCTACATTTTATTGTGCACATATCACAGACAGCATGACAAAGCGTCTAACACTCACTCGCTAACATGTAAGAGTTATATAAACGTATATTAACACAAAGGTGATTCTTACCTATTGGAAGTGAGGCTGCTGAGTTTGGTACTGAAGATGCACCTCCCCCGGGAGAGGGGGGCGCTGTTAAAGCTGAGAGAGCCTGCGAAATACCACTCTCTGATTAATCACGAAATCTTAGAAATAATAAATGATACAAACTTGATTCCTAATAGGGAGAATGATCCGCTGTTTTTTTTAAATTCATCCCCGAAAGTGTTCCTTCGGGAACGCGGGTGATACCGCGGGGGACTGCTAGTATCTAATAAAAGGTTTGTTTGAACCGGGGGGTGGGGGAACCCTACGCGGCATTTGTATTATACGACTTCATGTAGTTTTTTTTTTATAACAATTTTTTTTTATCCTCAAGGTTTAATGTGGGAGACAGGAGTGCTTTGAGTCTCCTCGCTCCCCCTCTTGATAGGGTGTATAATACTCCTATAATGTACGAAAAATACGCACAATTAAGTATGTCACTTTACACAGAATGAGAACTCGATAGGATTTTGTATATACATTTTAATTGGCCTTATGGGCCCAATTTTCATCTATAGAGCTAGAAGGATCAATTTTTTTTTTAATTACTGGCAATCATCCTTTTAGGATATTTCTGCCAATGTCAAAGTATTTGAAATGGTCTATTTGTCACTCCTTTAATATACATTTTTATATTTTTTAGTCAATACAAAGTCTTTCAGTGGCATACATTTTATTCAGTTTTAATTTCTTCTTTTATGTTATAGTCACATTCTCAAATTCACTGTAATGTCTAGTCCTCGTCCGTGCATGTCCAGTCAGGCTTTAGTGAAATTGGCGGTTGTTCCACTAAAATATTCACGGACTTTTTGGGACAACCTGGAAAGTCACGATACACGCTTTCATTTCATTTCACTTCACTTGTGCACTTAAATTGATCATTATTGGACAAAACACCACCGATATTATTTAATAAAACTCAAAATACACGAATTTAATGAAAATAAAACGAAAACGTAACGTCACTCTGCAAGTTCCCGCCAAAAAGTCCTAGAAGGATCTTATGATAACTTTGTGCTTTCCCCCTAAAGATTAAGGACCTACTCTAAATTTACTTAACGTTGGCTACTAACCGAAAATCGGGTCGGGTATTCGAAGGACGATGACAATCCGTAAAATGGAAGAAACCTATACAATCTATAGACTTACCATATGTGAGTTGGACGGGTCAAGATGTGGCAATTGTTGCTGCAGTTCGACAGAAGCGCACTTACTGTTGGACTTCTTCTTGCGCAAGCCGAACTTGCGGCGGTCCTTCTTAACGCTCGGAGACGCACCCTCCAGCGATACCTGTATAAACACCTACATTACAGTTACATACTGTTAGATGTGTTAGTAAATGGCTATTACAGGTTATTGGGGTCGACTATCAAGTTTATATAGACTCAATTGCACACAGAGACAAGAATGAGTGGACACAAACAAGGCCCAAACTCTTGTATTTTCCTCATCCATGAATATAACATAGCGTTGATGGGCCGAATTAAAGCTTTGCCTTCTCTGTGTGCTAGGGCTTTAAGGCAACGTTAGCGTCCAACAAAAATTTTCGGCTAAAACTATTACAGTGGTCGGGTATTTTTAGAACTGCTGGCTACTACCCTCAAGTGGAAAACATTGTCACCAAACATCAATCGGTGTCCGGCAGCTACACAAAGACCAGTTCCAGGTTTTGTGAGCTTCCTATCGACCAAATCAGATACCACGGTGAGATTAAGGTCAAATAGAAACTAATTGAAAACCCCTTGATTAAAACTTTTTTCCACCGACGTAGTCCAGTTCTACGTAGACCCTAAGTGGTAACTTAATAACTAAGGTACTATAAATTCGTATCGATACTAACAACAGATTTAATAACATTGGGTTTGATGAGACATCGACATTCTCACATTAGTTGGGGACATGCATTTACACCGTTCCATAGGACGTCAACATCTACTTTAGATGTCAGCTGCATCTGCAAGGGTTGGATATTAATTTACTGGATAGCTTACTGCTCCGAAGTCCTTTACATGTTTTTACTGTGCCTTTTACTATAATACTGAAAACTACTAATGGAGATGGCGCCACAATAGCGGAATTTGCAAGATTTCGTACATCGCGTTATCAAAGTCCAGTTGGTAATTTGCATTATATGTATGCAAGTTTACAAGATTTACAGTTGGACCGCGGTTTTTAAGTACGATGACCTAGCCTAGTGAAGATTTTTCCTTTTCAAGAAAAGTGGTAGACTCCTTCTACCACAAAATTTTCCAAAATCATCCTTACGTAATTTCAGAATTGTTCATATCAAAAGTAGACTATAAATTCTATCAAGTCCCGTCTGTCTGTCGCCTCCAAATCATGGTCTATTTATTTACGAATTTCGAAATCAGGGAACTTTAATATAGGGAACTCCTGAAACCACGTGGTGAAAGTTAGTATCAGAAATGTAACTAAGAACTTACATCAGTGTCATGGTGGACTTGCTGTTGCATATCCAATGCATCCAGGAGCCTCTGTAACTGCTGCACTGATAGTTGCGCCTGACCGAGTTCTCGCGAAGCATTCTCAAGGGGACCACCGGATTCTGTGAATCATTGAGACAATGACGTTGTTATACAGCTTACCAGAACAGGATCAAAAACCACCTGTAACAGGGCGGATTAAGGACTTTATTCCGCAATCCACATTGATTTCACATATATTTAAGGCCAGTAATGAATCCGTACGTCATTTAAATCTTTAAGATCTTGTACTGAGTGTGGAATCCAACAGTCGAATTTGCTTGCAGCTTTTATCTCGATCACACGTACGTGTCTATTTATTTGTCAATGATTCTGGAGGCTTAGTATATTTTTATACTACAAGTGATAAACCAGGCAGGCGGGTCACCTGATGGTAAGTGAATACCGTAGCTTATAGACATTAGCAAAACCAGGGGGATTGCCAATGTGTTGTTGATCTTCATACAATGCCTTAGAGACAACCGACTCACAAGTGAAACCACTGGAACACACCAGCAGGTGCTTGGCAACAGATTTTCAACTTGATGGTGGAAGCCAGCCAGAATACTACAAAGTACCCTATCACCGTGCTGTGATTTCCTCATGATGTTTTCTTTCACCTAAGCAGGACTCAGGATTCGAACCAGCTTAGTTACTTTATGCCTTTCTTAGTAGCGGGGATTCAAATTCAAGGAAAAAACACCAAACAGTCTATAACTACAGAGATAATGGACAGTATCTCTAAATTTAAAATTATAATATTCTACGTTTTACATGCACGTGAATAGATATTGTCATGCGGACATCATTGGGACAAAAGAGCAAATTTTCTAGAGGAAACATGGAAGTATGACAGATGTTGCAAGATTCATCATCCAATATCACGGTTGATTTATTTTAAAAACGTTGCGGTCATTATTCTTTACGACGCGCGACGTACCGCAATAAGCACGGTTTACACATGTCGTTAACAATAGGGTAGTTGGCTGTATTAAAAAAAAAAACAAGCAGTTAGTGCTTGTATAAAACATCTAAAAATACACTATACTCAATATTCAGTCAATTTTTTTTTTGTTATACCAATCTAACTACAAAAGTAAGTAGATATTTTGATCGAGTATATTTATGACGTCAAAAGTCGGTAACGAATACAAAACTCAATTTAATCGATTGTTTTTACATTCATAAAAAGAAGCTGATTTGATGTCAGTCAACATCCTTATTGTACTCATGTAAACGCGGCTTTAGAAACAAGATGTCATTTCCAATCTTTCTTTGATTTTGCAGCCTCACTAAAGGGACATTAAAGGTCGTAGCTCACTAACACGACTCCGCTCCCACCCGACAAATAAAATATCATTCAAATATGGGCTTCAGTTCATGCCTCTTTAGATATAGTTTATGTTGGCAACATAAATTAGCAGACAGCTTGCTATCAGCGAGCTTACCGCCATCAGACTGCTCGGTAGTTGACTTTTAGTATAGGGCGGTGTTGGGTGGGAGCGGTGTTGGAGCAGAGTCGTTTAAATGGGCTATGACCTTAAGTCCACTTTGGCATTGCCAACACTTACCTATAATCCAGCCAGCCAGTCGTCCCCCAGGAGTGCCGGAGACGAACCCTGCCTGAGGGCCGCGCAACGGCAGCGTTGGGCTAATCAGCCCTATGAATGAAACGGAACGTGTGGGTGGTGCGAACAGTGAGAAGGTTCCGGATTTCACCCTATACTTTTTATTCATTTAAATAAAGGAAAACATGTGTAGCTTCTAAACGGCTGCTCGTATGCCATCGTTTAATTAATAGGTATATTAAATTCGGATCTTTATCATAAGTCCAAATCTTCAAAAAAAAATAAAGACAAAGATACAAGATGTGTTTTAGCTTAGGCCGAACCCATATTGCAAGAATCCATAAGGTTTAGTATTGAGTTGTGTTATGTATTGTTTTGGAGTATAATAACTAAGAGCCAAGAAATTTATGAGATGAAATCCATAACATTCAAACTGCTGTTTAAGGGAGATGCAGAATGGGAAACTCAACTGGAAAATGTATAATCATGCAGTCCAATTATAAACTATATTGTTCTACTATACTATAAGACAAATAACAATTACAGGTTCAATTCACAGTTACAGTGCAATAAGATTTTTGTAACTAACCAACTAGAGTGATTAATTGGACAATGATAAGCACGTAAACCCTTATGCTTGATTGCCACCGTAGTGATCCAGTACTACAAAGTATATACTCTAGCTCATAGTTGGATAGAAACTAAAAATTCAAAATCTATAACCACAAATATACTTCTAAAAATCTCTAAAAACGATCAACATAATGGCACAAAATGCCAAAAGTAATTAAAAAGGTATCTCAGTAAATGGAGGCCCAAAAGCGGATTTGTGGATCAAAAATGGCCGAAAAAGTATCTGTAACCTGGGTTCGAAACTTATAAACCGCCTTGAAGTGGCTGGTTTGCCCTGGATAATAGTGGACAAAGTAGTTTTGCTCTTAATAATCGCTATGTCGATATCTACTATCTATGGCCTCTACATTTGACGTCGCCATAAAGCACAGACTAGTGCTATTTGTCTGATTGCCACAGCTTAAAGAGATCACAAGGTCGATATAAGTATGGGAGAACCTGGATCAGGTCTGGAATGGAGTGAAGGGATGTCGGCTGAATACATACAAACATTCAAAGGTAAAAGTACTCGCAAATATTTTTGCTAGGTCCAACACTAAGATATATATTTTTCGCTTTTACTTATTAATTTCCTTTGAAGGTTTGAGCTGTGATGAAAATAACTAGTATTCTATTTTTGTCGACTGGAATTTCTAATGACTACAAATATGTGATAGGACTAACCGGAACCAAAGTAAGGATCGCTATTACATCTGTACAACGTTTTCAAATCATCACTTTCTTTTCTCTCTTCACTGAAGACAGATATAGAACTTGACCTCGTAGGCCCATACGTTTGACTCAAAAACAACTCATACACGTTATAATCCCTTATTTTATTACTACTCTTTTTGTTAAACTTAATCATATTTCTTTCCGTTTGAGATTGTGCCGAAACTTCAGATAAGAGCGAAATCTTGTTCGAAAATTTTTGTCTGTGTTTGTGCGATGTATTCTTAGATGCATTTTCTGTGACAATATTTCTGGAGTGAGCAGGTTGTTGGAGTTTTATATAGCGTGCGCTTTTATTTTGCATAATGCTTTTACTCAGAGTATTACAAGCACAATCTTTGGAATTAATCTTTTTGAACCAATTTGAATTTGAAGTCATCTTTTCGCGGAGTTTTATTGCATTAGTCATACTAGACATACTGGTAAAAGATGGAGTCTGTGTTAGGTTACATAAATTACGTTTTTTGGACAGTACACCTTTGTTTCTATAAGGTTTCGTACAGCGATTTTTAGTGTCCGTCAGTATATACGCACTTATAGCTTGATCTACTAAATATTTTTCAATGGCAAAATTGGCGTTGCTTATAATAGTAGAAATGTCATTGATTTCTTTAAATGTTTGTATAGATTTATTGTTCTTAGGATCAATGGTTGTGCTTATCTGTGTATCATTCGCTTCTGTAGCTTTAGGTGTTTCCTCATTATAAATTTTACCTAAAAGACTCAGACCTTGTGCATTACTTATATTTTTAATAACCTTATCGTGTTTTTTCTTCAATTTTATATACAAATTGTTCAAGTCTTTATACAGACTCGGTACATTTTTCGATAGAAGTGTGAGATTTTCGAGTAATAATAGAATGAATTTTTCGTCTATAATCTTCAGTACTGGTCGGTCACAAACATTGGGCTCTTCTGGAGCTGGTACTTCTGGAGTATTTGTATTTATGACTACGCCTTTGCACTCTTTGAGCTTTAATTTTTTCTTCGATTGTAACGTTGATGGTAAATTACCATTTTTAAGTGACATGACATAACATGATTGAGTCTCCTCGTTGGTTTCGAATGATTTTTTTAGGTTCAAGTCAGCCTGGAGTGAATGACTGCTTTTAAAAGATAGTTCGAAACTATGTTCGCTTTCGTGAATCACACGGTATGCTTTCGATGTTGCATCACTACCACTGAACATCTTTTTGGTTAACGGACTCAGAGCTGCATAAAGGTCCTTGTTGAGAGCATTATTAGTTGTAGTAACGCTAGGATTGACGTAAGACATCCAATGATTTGATTCAATTCCCGATACCAAGGTTTTCTCTGGTTCACCAAAATTTGGCGGTTTCTCTTTCAATTTAATTGTTATTGACATTATTCCTTTTATAGCTGGATCACTGAACATGGATATCTGTTCTACATCGTACTTCGAAAGATCTATTAAGACTGAATTTTCTTTACAGTTTTCGCAAATCAATTTCTTCTCTGGAAATTCTTTAACAGATCTGCCTAATTCATCTTTTATCACATTATCAACTTTTGATTGAATAGTTTCATCTTTACGAACGTTGTGAACATTTTTTCTATTAGATGTCCTAGCTTTAGAGAATATCGACGTTATTTTGTCTAGTATTTCCATTAGGTATAACTGACCAGGATCAAGAGGTTGAGTTTTATAGTTCTTAGCTGATTTATCATAAATTTTTTTGCTATCAGTGTTTTCTAAGGTAGCAACACTCTTAGATACTCGCGTAACAACAGCTTCTGTGTTTACATCACATATAGGTTCATCATCACTATATTTGTTTTCAACAGAATTATCTCCGGATTCTGAGCTACTGTTTGACAAACTTTTACCATCATCACGAAGAACATCTAAATATACACCTAATATCTCTTTAGCCATATCTGGAGGAATCGAGGTGTCACTAATTAAATGATTGATCGTTTCTTGAATCTTTGGTATTTCTGCCGATGAATTTGTATTTTCATCCTTGCAGTTATCACTTGATTTATTCATGACTGAGCTCCTTAATGCTATTCCTATATTATCGATTAAGGTTTGTGTGATTTTGATATCTTTCGCCTTATTTTCAATACTACGCGTTGTGTCACATATATAAACAGTATTTTTCAAAAGCATTTCAATTTCCTGTATTTGCCTTTCTTTTTCAACGCTTACCGTATCACGCTTACGCCCGCTGCACTGAGTAAATTTATTTATTCTATTTAAATGAGCACTAGACAAAATTTCATCTTTAGTGAAATATCCATTTGATTGTCTATTAATGGATTGAGCTCTTGTCGTAGCGCTTTTTAAGAATGACACAGAAGTATTTCTAAGCCAATACCCCAGCAGGCATCTGAATAAAGTTTTAACAGGTTGGGCATTATCTCTCGATTTGAAACCATGTAACTCTTCTATCACTTGATTAATGTAACATTTAATATCGACCTCATCATTTATGCAACAGTTTTCAAATAAGGATACTATTAATCTTTCGGTCATTTCGTCGTATGTTGTATTTGTCAGAACATTTTGCAGCAATATGTTTTCTTTCTCAACTTGTACGCTTATATTGTGCTTCGAAACAATATCACAAGCGGTAGTTTGATGCTTGATATTCTCTGAAAAACCCTTTATATTTTTATCGATCAATAAACATTTACTCATAGGTTTTTTCAATTTCGGTTCATCCATTACATTCCTATATTTTACTAGATTTGTTGATTTATTGCTCCTACTCATTTTACAATCACTGACGTCATGCTTTTTACGTGTAAAGAAGAAAAATGTTGTTGTAGGTTCAACCTTATTTTCATGGAACATGGAACGATTCTCTTTGACTTTCTTCAATGATGTTTTAACATTAAAATCATTTGTTGGAAAAATATTTTTAGTATTAGAATTAATATTAATACTTTTCATTAGCGAAGACTTCAAATCGGAACTTTGTAATGAGGTTAAATCTAAATCAGTCGTAACCATTTGTTTTTCACCATCAGTACTACCTATAGAGATTTCTGGAGACTTTTTTCGTTTTAATTTATCCATTAATCGTCTAGCCACACAATTCATTGAGCATAGACTTTTATTATTATTAAGTAAAGCATCATTACATTTATTTGCATTATTTAAGGGTGTCAGTTCACTATTATCAACGTTAGTACTATGCCAATCGTTTGTAGCATTTTGGTCCATATTCATATTGCTCGAAGAGTCAATATGGCTTGGCATTTTTGTTTCGACGTAGAGTTGGGAAACCCGAGGTAGTTTAGGATTGGAAGGAAAGTCTTCGGTTGAACTGAGGGATGAGGATTCGAAGCTTGATGATGTACCTTTTGGGGTGAGTACAAAATTAAAGGATGTCTGTTTGTACGACTAGGATTAAAAAGACAAAAAAACCGGGTATTTTTATCTAATAAAGGTCTATACAGATATAGGCGCCCACTTCCGTTGTGGATACCGAAAAATATAGGTATACGAGATTAATTATTCAAGTGGGCGTTTATGCCTAAAAGGAATAGCGAATGCTGAAAGAAGTTGATAAAATAATTTCTCAAGCCAGGATTCGAACACGTTGAGCTTCAAAAAACTAATGATGCAGTTTTAGTTTTCATCAAAATACTCCTTTCAGCATCCTTAACTAAAGGGAATACGCCCAGTTCAAAAATTAATCCTGTATATCTGAGTAAACCTTCATTATTAAGCATTCATCTAAATATAAAGACAGATGAACAAATAACGCATTTATTACAAACATGAATCAAAACATATATTAGTCAAGCTTTAAAACAATTGAATTTCAATTGTGGACTTCTGACTTAGGGTTTATTTCCTAATAACACATTAAATTCTTGAGAAGGGCTTATGTTTTGATTATCTTTTCTAACAATACTATCAAACATGCATTATTTGAGGTTAAGTGAGTACTTACGGGAAGAATTATCTGTGGGCGGGAGATCATCAAGTGGCGCGTGGATCTTCGGCACCGACTCCCGCGCACCGAACGTTAGCAGATGTTGACGGTATAACCTTGGAAAAAGATTCAATTTATAATGACCTATTTTTCGTCCCGCCATTTCCCGGGTTTCTGAGCTAAAACGTAACCATAGACTATACCTATGCAAAATAAAATACGTCGAACCGTTGCTTTATCAAACACGCTGTCACATTCATTATAAATAAACCGGTCAAGTGCGATTCGGACTCGCGCACCGAGGCTTCCGTACAAAGTTTGTAGTGTTTTTTTTTTGAGAAAACTTTTTTTTTGTATTTGTTGTTATAGCGACAACATAAATACATCATCTGTGAACATTTCAACTGTCAAGCTATCACAGTTCATGAGATACAGCCTGGTGACAGACAGACGGACAGCAGTCTTACTAAAGGGTTTTGCAATTTAGGATTTATATTCAAGTGATAAGATTCAAAATTCAATGGCCGGACATTCGAAGATCAAGTCAGTATTGACTTACAATTTGTTAAATAATACTAACTACCTTATAGTGAAGTAATAATAACATCAAGCTACACTATTAACTAGCACACATACCTGTGCGCCTTTAGAACATTCAGCCACGTTCGGAACACTTCGGGCGTCTTCGCGCGCAGATGGTATATGAACTCATCGGCGTCGATGTCGATCCGTCTGCGGCGGGCCTTCGCCGAGATGACTGAGAGGCCCACGTCCACAGAACCGTGGAGACGGCCTCTAGCCACGTCTGTGGGGGACCTAGCGTACACTAGTATACCGCCGTCTACTACGAAGAATCGCTGTAAGAAAAAGGGACCCAGTGAGATGTTTTTACACAAAAGAAATATATTTTAAAAATATTTCTCTGTCTCTTCTTTTCCTTTTGGTGACATCGAAACTTATAATACTTACAGTAAGTTCAGCCTACTTACATGGTTATTTTTATTTTATGCGTTACTAGCTTTCCGCCCGCGGTTTCACCTGCGATCTCGTTTCTCCATCAAACCAAAATTCAAAGGTTATTACCAAAACCAAAATATTTTCTTCTTATTTCCGAATTTCAGCGCATCCCGTTCAGTGGTTTGAGCTGTGTGTTGATAGATCAGTCAGTCAGTCAGTAACGATTGCCTTTTATGTATATTTTGAGGCGATGATAGCTCAGTGGTAAGTGACGTCGGATACCGCGGCGAAGGTCGTGGGTTCGAATCCTTACAATGAGCTTGAGCTTTCGGTGAAGGAAAACATCGTGAGGAAACCACAGCACGGTGGTAGGGTACTTTGTAGTACTCGACTGGCTGGCTACCACCCTCAAGTTGAAAATCTGTCGCCAAGCACCTGTTGGTGTGTTCCGGCAATTGCAATTGAGAGCCAGTTCGCCTTAATAAGGTGTACAACACATTAGCAATCCCCTGGTATTGCCAATGTCTATAGGCGACGGTTGTCACTTACCATCAGGTGACCCGCCTGCCTCGTTGTCACTTGTGACATAAAAAAAAAAATACAAAGAAGACTAGCAGCCCACCCCGGCTTCACACGGGTTGATTATGGTCGTATTGTACACTGCCATCTTTCGACAAATTTTGAAACTTCGCTGTGTATCGCTACAACAGCATTTCGATTTCTACTAAGTCTAATAGATGGCGATAGTAGTCCTACAACAATCATTGTCATTTTCAGCGTGTGTAAATTAAAAAAATAACTTAATGAATTATACACCCAAACCTTCCCCATGAACCACTGTCAGGGACCCTACAAGTCTTATTACGTATCGATACTCTATGGCAAGAAGCCCGAGAAAACACTTCCATTTCTCTAGAAAAAAGAATAATAAGACGGTTAATAGGTCTCACCTTGTGCCACCCCTTGAGCGGCCACTTTCGCTTCTTGTGCAAGTACCCATTAAACACATCTGGCCGCTTCTCGAAGCGCTGTCCATCTTTCAGACCTTCCAGAACCTCCCATTCGCTGCCTCGACGACGACTGGAAAAACAGATTTAGAAATTATCCATTTTTCCCCGCGTTCCTGAATGAAAGTTGAAATTTTGTCGCCAAGCCCCTAACGGTGTGTTCTGATAGCTGCACTTGAGAGTTTCTACATCATCGGTCACATCATCACTTACATGGTGAGATTGCGTTCAAACATAAGCTTATCCAAAGTAAATAAAAGCCATTTACGGATACCTACTCCCTATTTTTCAAACTCAAACCTCAAAACTCATTTATTCAGTTTAGGTCCTGGTAAGGCACTTATGAACGTTACAATTGACTCTACCACCGGTTCGGAATACACTTAAACTGAGAAGACTCCGGCAAGAAACTCAGCTACCGCTATTAGGCTACAGCTATTAGGAATCTACCTACCAAATTTCAAGTTTGTAGCATTTATTTATACTTTCTGAGATACACTGCTGAACATAAGGTTTTTCTATGTACCATAGACATCCAAGAGAATGTAATTAGCGCTCTTTCAAATGTTTATGAAGACCATTTTCTATTCTTTCCTTTCTTGAAAAATGTTGAACTTCTAAGGAAAACAACGACAATTCACAGGTTTCATTCAACTGTTTGTACATATTCTGTACTATAGTGTGCATATATTTTTGACACTCATTACCTAAACCCTTGGACGAATAAACCACCCTAAACCACAGAGTAAGGATAGTAATACGCGGGGTAAGTGCGCGGCGCGAGGCCTCAATAGCATGGGACCAAAAAGATTGCACTGTCTAGACTGCGTCGGCTTTTATCACGAGATCAACGGCGTCGTTCTGTTGAATCTCTTTATGTGTATAATCATCATATTTGACATTTAAAATCTATGGTCCATCTTCGGCTTATCTTTAACTAGCTGTCCCCCGCGGTTTAACCTGCATTACCGTGGGATTTTCGAAACAGCGTCATTTTTAATATCCTATAGCCTTTCTCGATAAATGGACTATCCAACACTAAAATATTTTTTCAATTCGAACCAGTAGTTCCTGAGATTAGCGCGTTCAAACAAAAAAACTCTTCGATCTAGATATACAAATAGTCGTAATACCTGCGTGACTTTCCGCTTCTAGTGGGCGGGGGCGCAGGCCTGACCACGCGGTCCCCGCTGTCTGCGGACAGCGACGCGGTCTCACCCGAGCAGTCCGAGTCCGACGGAGCCCTGCGCAGCGCCGCCGCCCGTCCCGCCGCGCCTCGACGACGCTCTCCTATAACAATACATAGGTAAATTAAATAGGTACAACCGATGAAGACCACGGTCACAGAATAAGATCTGCCATGATTACAAAAAAGAACTCAGTTGATTACACATAAACCTATTTAGGTAAATGTATAGTATTATTTGTTCCATGTCATAAGTGATTGACAATTCAATTACCTACTTTTAAACTTCAAAAAGATGATGGGCGTACTGCTTTGCTTCATAGCATGTCACAATTCTACCTTTGTCATTTTCGTTGTGGGAAAAAAAGTTATACGGACGTCATAAAAGTTTCAAAATAAATGAAGGAAACCACGGGCCGCGCCAACTAAAACGCTCGGGCAGGATGGCCACTGAGTAGGTATTCGAGTTATCAACTGGCAGTAGAGCCATCACTTCTTCTTCTTTAGGTGCCATCTCCTACCGGAGGTCGGCTATCATTAAGGCTATCTTTATCTTGGACACAGCTGCGCGGAATAAGGATCTGGTGCTCAAGTTAAACCACGTTCTGAGGTTTTTGAGCCACGAGGTACGCCTTCTTCCAGGTGGTCGCTTTCCCTGAATTTTCCCCTGTATAACCAGCTGGAGCAGTTCATATTTGTTATTCCGTATTAGATGACCCAAGTAGGTACTGGATCTTACGTCTTTTGACCAATCACACATGATACCAATGCTTTTCACGAGCAACAATTTTAAATTGACCAACGGTCCTGTCATTGAAAAAATATATTTTCAGCAAATATTGCTTTATCCAGTGTACCTACCGTTGCTAAACACCAAAATAAGTATTCCGTAAGATGCGCCAAACGCGATGGTAATTATTGCTAGTCAATTATTCACAGTCAAGCTGGGTACATTATGTTTGAGATAATCGCGCCAAATAATGACCGTGACATAGTGGCGACCTCATTTTTTTAAATTTCCTAAACAGGCAAAGATCACCGTCGCCTACGGATATCTTACGATATATGAAGATATTTGTTACTCTTTCACGCAATAACTACTGAACGGATTTTGATGAAACTCGACACACAGGTAGATTAGATCTTGAAATATAATATAGGAAGAATTATACATAAAAAACCCATCCAGGGTAGACATTTACAAAATTCAAAAATATCTTTATTAAATAAACTCATTAGAAATATTTTATTTGTGTGCATGTTTCTTCAGAGGTTGGGTATAATCTATAAACAGATATGGTTTGTTTGTTGTGGGTAATCTTTGGAACTATTGAACCGATTCTAAAGACTCTTTCACCAATGAATACCTACTTTATCACTGTCTTACATAGGCTGTATTTTAGGAACGAAGTTCATTTGGGGCTTTGCGGAGGGGTACCCTAGCCTATCCGAAACGCGGTAGATTAGTCAAAATTTCTTTAGCGTTCTTCGATGCTGTGATGCACACAAAAGGGGTCGTGGGTTCGATTCCCATCCAGGACAGACATGTGTGTATGAAGATGTCTGTTTGTCCTGTGACTGGGTGTAGGTAATTATCTATTTTTTTTTTATTAACAATAGGTATCGCGTTTGACCACTATCTCACTTGATGGTAGGTGACGATGGGGTAGTAGGTAGGTAGATCGTAGGGTGCTGGGGGGAGGTATCACACTTCCCCCGGGACGGGCTATCTCAGCGCCGCGCGTGGAGGGGGTCCTCCTCTACAGCGCAGATGGTGACCACCGTGGGGTTTTAGCCAGTAAGAGTCTGGCATAACCCGGTCGCTGCCCCCCTTGAGCGACCGGGTATCCTATGAGGATTTCCCCACGAAAAAAAAAAAAAAAAAAGGTGACGATGTGGTCTACGATGGTGCACGCTTACCTAGAAATAACCTATTCACCCGAGACTTGAAGACTCCCAGGTTGTAACTATCGGGAAACACAGACTCAGGCAAAGAGTTCCACTCCTTAGCAGTACGCATAATAAATGAGGAAGCAAATTGCTTCGTGCGTAAGTATAAATAAAAAAATAAGTGGATTTTAACGTTAATGATGTCGTATTTTTATAATAAGGAACTTCGTTCCTATCTGGTGTCCCACAACACCACACGGTTTTTATTTTAAATTCCTTAGTTTCGTTAAAACATTAATTCCCTTACGTAGTATATCAGTTATGTACCTGGTTTCCATAGTACAAGCTCTGCTTGTGAATAATGTCCCAGAATATTTACTTAATGTTTATTCTACACGAAAAAGTTACGGGTAGCAAGCAGCTAGCCTTACTGAAATGAAGCGGTAAAGATTGCATGCTATTTATTCACAAATAAACGAGCGAATAGCCAAGTTTGGCGGCGTATAAAATGCGGTAATCGATTCAATAATACCCAGACACGAAATACGTCTGCACTGTGATTTAGGGTAGGGCTATAAATAACGTTATGCATAATTAGCAAGCATGATAAGGCACAAAATGTTAGCTTGTTTTTATTTTAGTATCCGCCGTACTGTGATTATTTTTACGTACAAATTACCAAATATACAGGTTGTCCGGAAAGTAGTACCACAAACTGGCACAAACTTAAGGGGAGTCGGGTCCCCTACCAAATAGAGCCAGTTCCTATCTAGCCTTTGTGTGCTTACCACCTTCGGCCACACCATCACTTACCATGGTGAGATTGTAGTCAAACACAAGCTTATCCAGAATAAAAAAAAATATATACAAAAAAACCTTAGTCAAAAAGGTCACCATTTTCAAGATATTTCGACATTTTTATGTATTGATTTTTAAATATTAAATAACTTTTAGTGAGGTATTTTTGTTTATTTGGTAGGAGACCACCCACCTATCTCCTCCCTAAGTTTGTCGTAGGCACTACTTACCGGACATTCTGTATATTACGTCGCATAGTTACCAACACAGCCATGCCAATGATTTTTATATACGGTCCTCAAGATCGCTTTTTCCGGTTATATCCAACCGGAAAAAGCATGTATAGATATCATTTAAAAAATCAACTGTAAAACAATTCACCATTGCTGACAGATTGTATGGCACAACCCTAATCATTTTTAGGGTTCCGTACCTCAAAAGGTAAAAAAGGAACCCTTATAAGATCACTCTTTATACCAAATACCTACTGAGGTCTATAGTCCTTATTAGGTGTATAAAAATCAAGGTCCTGAGTCAACACGATAAAAAGATATGGGCTAGATTTTCGCGAAATCTTGATAGTACCAAAATTTACCTCAGTTTTCAACTTTTTTTATTTTTTAGAATTTTCTCTTTAAGATCTGCTGTAAGACCTTCTAAGTTAAAAATCTTACAGACTGTGAATACGATCTCGTTTTTCAGTAAGCTAGTACTGTATCGCTTCAAATTACTGCATTGCAGTACCATGGATATAATTGTAATTATTATATTGGAATAGAACGTGCCGCCTTTTTAGGGCAGTGGGCTAGCTAGGTCGAAGGTAAATTAACTTACGACCACTAATGGCGGCTATTCTAGGGTTTGAAGAGCCACCTAATTTCGTTAGTGATACAGTAGATGAATGAAAATCGGTCCACAATTGACGAAGAAAACAGTGAACATAAATACAGTCGAACATAAAACCTCCTCCTTTTTTGAAGTCGGTTAATTGACAACATTTTGCGGGTCCACTATGGTACAGAACAACTCAAATAACAACAGACTGGAAAGAGCTGGAGGAGACCTTCGTGTCGCAGACACGCCGATACCTAACAACTAAATTTGATTTGATAGTAAAAATATATATATATATTATAGTAAAAAACTTGAGGGCCAGTTGTCTTTATTGTCTGCAACAAGGTGCACAACACATTGGCAATACCCCTGGTATTGCTAGTCTATAGGCGACGGTAGTCACTTACCATCAGATGACGCCCCTGACTGGTGGTATAAAAAAAGAATCTTAATACCCAGTTGTTCAAGGTACTCAGTTGAATAATAAGAAATAAGCTATAATAATCCAATTAAATAATGGATTACATATCTTGTTTATTTTGCGTGGTTATTTAAATAAATGTTATGTCTGCTATCTATTTACGTACAAGACAGTATCATATGTGTGTTTTTTTTATTAAGATTTATGATTTTTATGAGTAATAAAGATTAAGTATTCTGGCACTGGCGTGGGAATTCATACACTTACACGCCCAAATCTTATATATGATACTAGCTATCCCCCGCGTTCCCGTGGGATCTTATGTCTCCAGGGATAAAATTATAGCCCATGACACTCACAAATAACTTGGCTTTCTATTGGTAAAAGAATTTTCTAAATCGGTTCAGTAGATCCAGAGATTGAGTATCTCTCATTCTGAGGTGAAACTCATAATATTCCTGGACTATACACTTAATAATGATTTTAGCTACTTCGGCTTGTGCAAATCGGCAGATTAAGATATTTCCGTGATTCGTGACTAATTTCCTTCAAAATAAAAATAAAACTAATCGCGCTCGAGAAAATCCAGGTGACGTTTTTTTTGCAACTTTGCGAGTCTCTAATTTTCTTTCGTCACGCCCAAATTGTCAGATTATTGAAATGTACACTATTTTGCATGTAACTAACTTACCTTACCTTAATCTGACGTGCTCGAGTATTTCAAACCATCGATTTTTTTTTACTAATCTGACGGGCTACCCTAGGCGTTCGACACTACATAGAAGGCTCAGATTTGGTGAGAGTACTTCACAAGGTGCAAGGTTGCCCCCCTTATGTTAATCTGCCGCGCTCGAGTAAATCCCGAAATCCCCTATTCGCCTCCCCTACCATTAGTTTTAGAACGGATTTTAGTGCAGGATTTGGTGAAAAGCATCCCACAAAAAACCTTTTCATGAAATAACTGCAGTCCTTACTACATGGCAGTAAAAATATATAATAAGTTACCCTCAAACATCAAATCTGAATCAAAATATAACCAATTTACAAAAAAAAAAAATTAAACAGTTTTTAGTTAATAAATGTTTTTATACAATAGAAGAATATCTTAAGGATTAGGTTTGTTTATGTTTTATTTGTTCGTAAAATTATTATTATTATTACTTACTGGAATTATTATTAGTAGAATTATTTATTTAAATATTGTAAATTCTTAAAAAAATATTAGTATAAATTTGCTATACCTGAAAAAGGTCGCTAAGTTTTTAAGTACTGTGTAATATTATAAGATCTATGTATGAGACACTTAGTAGCAGAATAAATAAATGAAATGACAATGAAATTGTTTATTTATCTAAATAGGCCTTCACAGGCACTTATGAATAGTCAGACTCTAATGCACGGTTCGGAAGGTTGCTTTTGCTGAGAAGCATTTTGCTTTACAAAAACAATTTACACCTATTTATTACATTCAATTTTTTTTTTATGTCACTAGTGACAACGAGGCAGGCGGGTCACCTGATGGTAAGTGACTACCGTCACCTATAGACATCAGCAATACCAGGGGGACTGCCAACGTGTTGTACACCATATTACAATGCCTTAAGGGCAAGGGCAACTGGCTCTCAAGTGCAACTGCTGGAACACACCAACAGGTGCTTGGCGACAGATTTTCAACTTGAGGGTGGTAGCCAGCCAGTCGAGTACCACATAGTACCCTACCACCGTGCTGTGGTTTCCTCACGATGTTTTCCTTCACCGAAAGCTCAAGCTCATTGTAGGATTCGAACCCACGACCTTCGCCGCGGTATTCGACGTCACTTACCACTGAGCTTTCATCGCCTTTTCAATAATTATTTTTTATTTTATTTTATTCTGGATAAGCTTGTGTTTGACTACAATCTCACCATGGTAAGTGATGATGTGGCCGAAGGTGGTAAGCACACAAAGCCTAGATGGGAACTGGCTCTTAAGTGCAACTGCCGGAACACACCAACAGGTGCTTGGCAACAGATTTTCAACTTGAGGGTGGTAGCCAGCCAGTGGAGTACCACAAAGTACCTTACCACCGTGCTGTGCCATTTCCTCACGATGTTTTCCTTCACCGAAAGCTCAAGCTCATTGTAGGATTCGAACCCACGACCTTCGCCGCGGTATCCGACGTCACTTACCACTGAGCCATCATCGCCAAGCCCTAGATCATTTATTTAAGATGTATAAGGCCTACTTACGTTTGTTTTCGAGACGCGTAGGCTCGGCGGCGGCATGCTTCACTCCACCTTGATTCATGGCTTTGACGCTACACGTGCCGAGCAACCATCTTATTTCAGCTGAAAACACAAAATAATTTCTTTTTTTACAAGCTTTATATGTAGGTAGGTATGTATGTAACTATGCTTTTCCGGGTGGAATCTTGCAACTAAATTTTGAAGCAGATATCTTTAACCGATTGAGCTGAAATTATGTATACACGTTTAGTTTGGATGACAATGCATGGTCAGCTGTGTGACGTCATTCTAAATCCAACATGGCGGAACACATAGGATAGCGGACTATTTTTTTAATGCTATCCTACAATATGGGTGTCAAATGAAAGGGCTTGCTGAGAATAACTCGAAAAATAAAGTGACGTCACTCTAAATCCAAAGCTTGTTTTTAAAAAGTTTATTTAACGTATTCATATTTTTATTCTTGATAAGCTTGTGTTTGACCGCTATCTCACCATGGTAAGTGATGATGGGAACTGGCTCTCAAGTGCAGCTGTCGGAATAAACCGATACGTGCTTAGCGACAGATTATCAACTTGAGGGTGGTAGCCAGCCAGTTGAGTACAACACCACCGTGCTATGGTATCCTCACGATGTTTTCCTTCACCGAAAGCTCAAGCTCACTGTAGGATTCGAACCCACGACTTTCGATGCGGTATCCGCATCACTGCCACTGAGCTTCCACCTAGTTTCAACCGCGTTCCAGAGGGATGTAAAATAAAATATAGCACATATTACTGGCTGATAACGTAGTTCTAAAAATGAAAGACTTTAAGAAAAAAAAAGTGGGAAAATCTTTGACGATACACGATTCTTCAGTTCGAGTCGCCTTCTACAGCACTATGGCTTCCTCATGATGTTTGCCATCACAATTAGCTTATTTTTTCAGTAAGCCTAAACGCTTCAGCTCATTCGACTCACATTCAGCTCTTTGTACCTAGTCTGATGTTACAAAATCGATTACAAAACTTAATATACAGGGTGTAGCGTAAATAGTGGTCCAACGTTAAGGAGTCGATACACCGTATGCTCAGCGATCACAAACCACAATTTAATTTAAAAAAAAAACATCACTAGAAATTACAGCCAAATTAGTAGCTCAAGATATGGTTTTTATAAATAAATAGCTGTTCCGCGCGGTTTCACCCGCGTTCCCGTGGGATCTTATCTTATTCCGGGATAAAATATAGCCTATGTTCATCAGGGATAGTGTAGCTTTCCAACGGTGAAAGAATTTTTGAAATCGGTCCAGTAGTTTCGTAGCCTATTCAATGCAAACAAACAAACAAATCTTTCCTCTTTATAATATTAGTATAGATAAAAATTATAATTCTGAGACCCGTGCAAAAAATTGGACCAAATATTGGTATGTGATAGCTGAATATACAGTGTATAGACCCCTGAACGTTGGATCACTATTTACGCCACATCCTGTATATCCTACATTACTAGCGTCTTTACAAATACGTTGACGCACACGTTATTGGACACGAAGCGTATCGCGGTCGCCTTTTCCGTTACCGCCCCCAGTAATATAGGCCGCAACCATTGATATCTAATAACTAAAGATAAACAATCCCAAGCAAAAGTTCTCTCAAAACTGTCTCAAATTGTGTTGGGTAATACTAGTTATTTTTTACAAGCTTTATATTAACTTGCAATGTATGTATGTTTTTCCGGGGGGAATCTTGCAACTCAATTTTGAAGTAGATATTTTTAACCGATTGAGCTGAAATTTTGTATACACGTTTAGTTTGGATGACAATGCATGGTCAGCTGTGTGACGTGATTCTAAATCCAACATGACGGTACACCTAAGATTGCGGACTATTATTTTTTAATGCAATCCTACAATATGGGTATCAAATGAAAGAGCTTGCTGAGTATTTAAAGTGACGTCACTCTAAATATAAAGCTTGTTTTTATAAATGTATTTTTAACTTTTATAACTTATTTTAAGTTTTATTCACAAAGCTATGTACAAAGCCAATAAAATTCTACGACTCATACCTGCTAGCCAAAACATATCTTAAATGAGCACTGAGGCATGTTTACCGTCGGAGCGTTCGAATGCTACTAGATTAAAATACCACCCAAATGTTCGAGTGGGTAGACATTCGGTAAGGCCATTTTTTGTCGCTGATTGTGTATCTTTAGTTATTAGATATCAATGGCCGGTACAAAGAATAATACGGTGTCAACATGGAAACTGTCAAATAAATGAGAAGCACTTCGATAAATTATAGTAACATGGACTTTCATGGTGCAATGTTTGATAATAATTTGATAAGTGCGAAATTTACTTCCCAACCGTGCACAAATGCACAGGGGTATGTTAACAAAAATAATCACAATAGCGACTCAAAATTGACGTTTTAATATCACACTCACATTCGCAGGATGCGGGGCAATCACATGTCCGTTTATCCTATACAATATCTGTTACATAGCAAATTTGTTCGATGAATCCGACCTTGGTCGGTACCTTGATGATAAGTGTTCCTTAGTCGATAACAGCGGGTGTTTTATCATCTATGTACCTACATATCATAAACAATGAGTAATTATTGAAACTATGTAGTGTTCCAATTTAGACCAATACATTTTTAGAAAAAAAAAAAACAACTGTTTTAGGCATTAATTTTATTTAAAAAAAACGGATTTTTTTGCCATTTAAATATTTATTTTATTCTGTTTTTAGTATTTGTTGTTATAGCGGCAACGGAAATACATCATCTGTGAAAATTTCAACTGTCTAGCTATCGCGGTTCTTGAGATACAGCCTGGTGACAGACAGACGGACGGACAGACAGCGAAGTCTTAGTAATAGGGTCCCGTTTTTACCCTTTGGATACGGAACCCTAAAAAAGACCTTTACTTGAATCACATGCATATATATTCGCTATTATAGGAGTAATGCAAAAACTAGAACATCATCGATAAGTCACGTGAAATAAACAGTTCTGAAGTGACATGACGTTAGCTGGTTACCATATAGAATAGATAAAAAAAACTTGAGAGGTGTCAAGGGACACCCGGATGGAACGAAGTTATATAAGTCGAGAGAGTATAGGTATATATATAAATAGAAATGAAAATATCTGGCTTGCTTTCTATAAGAGAGAGAGAGAGAGAGAGAGAGAGAGAAACATGCGCACGCCGCACAGCTTACAATAAAGTGACAGTGACACTAAAACTGTCGTAAGATTTTTTTCCGTCTAGCCCCCTTTCACAACGCGCGATAAGGAAATTCGTACTAAAGCTCATCGATAGCTCTTCTTTCTCTTTTCCTTATCCCACGCTAGGTGTGTGTGCACAACATGTTTTCTTCCACTCCGCTCTATCACTAGTCGTCTCAGTGCTCACACCTTTCATAAATATATCATTCTTGACGCAGTCCATTCATGTCAAATAGCTTTATTTAAGGCGATGATAGCTCAGTGGTAGTTACGTCGGATACCGCGACGAGGGTCTTGGGTTCGAATCCTACAATGGGCTTGAGCTTTCGGTGAAGATCGTGAGGAAACCATAGATCGGTGGTAGGGTACTTTGTAGTACCCGACTAGCTGGCTACCACCCTCAGGTTCAAAATCTGTCGCCAAGCACCTATAGGTGTGTTCCGACAGCTGCACTTGAGAACCAGTTACCATCTAGGATTTGTGTGCTTACCACCTTCGGCCACATCATCACTTACCATGGTGAGATTGTGGTCAAACATAAGCTTATCCAGAATTTAAAAATACATATTTTAAACGTACCAATACTAAAGGGATTTTTCAATTTAACTTTCATTTTAACACATATCTAAACTTTTTTAAACACTGCATCCGAATAATTTTAACTCTGTCCACACTGAACTGCGCATTACGACTAAGATGATAATCTTAAGTTTACTAACACTGGCAAAGCATAAAAAGATATATTAGTAAACGCACACTTTATCCTTATTAACCCACACGTGACTGAACTTCGACTTTATTTACTAAAATGAATTGAAGTTAGACAGTCAGCGTAAACAATGTAAACTCTTTTTTCATCTAAAGTTTTTTTAATACATAAATACTAATATTTCAAAAATGGAACATTATTCTGAGCAGCCAACTGTGGAGTATGCTCTACAGTTCTGATAGCACTGATTGTTTTATCATGAAGAGTGATATCAATATTATCAACAGACACCTATTTGATCAAATGAATATTTTGTAAAATAACAATAAGACATTTAATGAACAAGAATTTTGCTGTAAAGGATACTGAAACTCTTGCGCACAGATTTTAATAACGTAAGCAACCTCTATATGAAGGGATTTTTTTAATTCAACCCCTGAGGAGGGTAAAATAGGGGATCACGGGTGAAACGACAGAGTTGAAATCTAGTACACCATATCTATGATCATAGGAGATGACATTAACTTTTCTAACCCTATAGGTACCATTCGCCATTTGTATAATTTAAATCCTAAATCTGTGACGACTTAGGGCTTAATTTTGATTAACACAATGTAGACTTACTACAGCAGAGATTGAGTTATATTTGTAGCCATAAAAACCAGTCCAAAGATATTAGACCCCCATTTTATTCGAAACTTAAAAGGCAAGAAGGTCATTCACATGGTAATGTGAAGAAGTTATTAGCATTTTTGTAATTATGTTTAAACGACCTTTAAAAGGCCTTAACGCGTCTGGGTTCTTTAATATAGAAAAACTACGTTTATGTCTCAGACCAAGTAAAAAAGGTAGACAGCCCCACGCACTTAAAGTGAAGCACAGTAAAGGAAGGAAGGATAGCAAGGGATATATCGTTGTTGAGAACACTTGGGGAGGCGTATGCCAAAAAGCAAGACAATCGCGGAACCGGTGTCTAATACAAATAATGACATTTAATTATGTTGCTTTCATAAACAACCATGTTTAATATTAGTAGTACAAAATGTAACATCTTATATGTTAATAAAGGCTTTTATTATTATTATTATTATTGCAGTAAAGGAAACCGAATGTGAAAAAGGAAGCCAATCGCGTTCCTATGCGACGCGAGTCACGCACGCGACAACGGGCACAACTTCGTGCACGTTGCTTAACTTCTTTGGAGACTGTTGTTTACGATACGCTCCTTCTACCTTTTTTACTTGTTCTGTTGTTTATGTAAATAAAGTTCCAGCCAATATAAACAGATAGGTTTTATACACAGACTTTAGAGAAGTCAGAATGATTGTTGATCCTTTCTTGGCAATAAAGATGTTCAAGTAAGGAATAACTTGAGGTATTTAAATTGTTTCCAGAAACATGGAATACTTATATGAAATGAAATTCTATGTAAATATCATATGACAGTAGAATCGGGATCAAAGCAGCTATTTATACTGAAGAATATTTTAATTATGCGAGGATTTATTTATTTTATTTGTCACTTTTGAGACGACCGTCCCATCTGCGCGCCAAGAGTTTATTACATTATATTATAGGTAATGTACCTAATCCTACCATTCAAATCTATTTATTTTTGTACAAATTAATATAATTAATCTCGTTTCTAAATTTTACTACTTATATAAAATTTCCGCGATGTTTGTCCGCGATTAACTCCGATACCACAAATGTTTTTTTTTAATGTCACTAGTGACAACGAGGCAGGCGGGTCACCTGATGGTAAGTGACTACCGTCGCCTATAGACATTAGCAATACCAGGGGGACTGCCTACGTGTTGTACACCTTATTACAATGCCTTAAGGGCAAGGGCAACTGGCTCTCAAGTGCAACTGCCGGAACACACCAACAGGTGCTTGGCAACAGATTTTCAACTTGAGGGTGGTAGCCAGCCAGTCGAGTACCACCTAGTACCCTACCACCGTGCTGTGGTTTCCTCACGATGTTTTCCTTCACCGAAAGTTCAAGCTCATTGTAGGATTCGAACCCACGACCTTCGCCGCGGTATTCGACGTCACTTACCACTGAGCTATCATCGCCTAAAACAATCTTAATGAAACTTGGCACACAATTAGATAATATCTTGGAATAAGAGATGGGATATTTTTTATCCCGGGAAATGATAACATCCCACGGAAACGCGGGGGACAGCTAGTTAAACAATAAAAAACCGGCCAAGTGCGAGTTGAACTCGCGTGGAGAGGGTTCCGTCCAATGCCATCAGTGAACGTATTATATTGAGTTTACTACTTTATTTTCAATTGATAGAATTCTTATAAATTTTCAACAAAAATATATTTGAGATACTCATAACGAGCCGATATATGATATATGACACGGTAAGGTTTGTGATATATATTTTTTAATTTCCTAATTTGTCCTCCGAAAATTACCCTTATTTTAAAAAAAATAATTTACTTTGCACATCTGTTTTTGCGTCATAGAATTACACCATCCTACCAAATTTCACCTGATTTGGTCCAGTAGATTCGGAGCAAATGTCTGTGACATGACCGGACAGACAGACGCACGTCCGCACGAGTGATCCTATAAGGGTTCCTTTTCTTTTGTTCGGAACCCTAAAAATAACATAGATAATGTAAATACAGGCGCCGTTCTTATCAATACCTAAATAATTATTTTCAAAAAATTTCATGATTTAATAGTTAAATTTAATCATCAAAAAGTGTCTGTTTTTAAATTCCCTCGCAAATTTCCAAAACGCCTCATGTCAAAATCGTTTGTAATCGTGACGTCACTTGGAAACTCGACGTCAGAGTTTGTAACCATTACGCTTAAATTTATTGTAATTTATAAGTTTTCTGTGCTTTTCCATGGTAATAAAATGATTAGTAACTTTGTGAACCAAACACTTCATTTTTGACATCACAAAATAATCGCGTCTAATCTCACATCACAAAATAAGCGCGTTTGAATCACCCGGAAATGATAGTTATTTTAATATATATTTTTAGCTAACAGCTTTTTGGTTAACATTTTGGTATGGTATGTTTTTTTTTGTAATGTTATAACCCGTAGAAACGTTTAAAACAATAAAAAAAAAAACTTGAGAGTCAAGGGACACCCGGATGGAACGAAGTTATATAAGTCGAGAGAGTATATATATAAAAAAAAAACATTTCTATATATATTTGTATATATATATATATAGAGTCAAGTCGGTATATATATAGTCGGTGACAAAAGTCACCGATTTTGTCACCGACACAAAAAATCACCGACAGTTTTATGTCGGGGATTTTTTTCCGTCTAGTCCCCTTTCATATTTCATAACGCGCGATAAGGAACTTCGTTCCAAAATACGTGCATATTCCCCATAGTTTTCAAATATGTAAAGTGTGTAATAAGTAAATAAAGCCTACATCGTACAGGTACCTTATCGCGGCCCTCGCGGCTCGCCGTCGCGTCGGTGACTCAGACAAGGTGAGCGAAACAATTATGTCACTATGACATCACTAGCTGTATAAAATTAGTTAGCAATAGTTTATGTTTCAAACATTTGTATACAGACACTCGATTTTAATACGGGCTGGGATATTTGGGCATCAATCCAATCATTTCCGTGTTACAGTGAACTCCGATATTACTAGAGCGACCTTGAAGTACTTGGCACACAAATAGATTATATCCTAGGATACTTTTTGTCCCGGGAAAAGAAAAAATCCCTCGGAAACGCGGGTGAAACCGCGGGGCGGAAATCTATCGTAACTTTTATTCTACGATTATTTATTTATATTCATTATCTGTCGTACGTACGTAACGCACTATACGCCTGAGTCATATGATATGGCCAGCAGTTTTTCTGAAGTTATCTTCGACTTCAGCGATACGAGTTTTGGTTGAAATATGCCTTGAACTCGGCCGCGGCCTAGTTGAATTCTTTGATTGACCTCTTCCGTTAGAGTTGAATAGTTAGAACAGCTTTGGTAAGCTCAGGAATTCGAGAACAATTGAACTGGTACAAATATTTGAAAATTTTTAATGCTGTTATCTATAGATAATTATTTAATGGGTCATATTTTTGTTTCATCAACCTGAGGGTGTTGGGTTAAGCTGAACAGTTTTAGCATGGGACTAATTCGGATTACGATAAAAACATCAAGCTTTTCATAGTAACTTTGCTGGAAGAAAAATTTTAAAATCTATTTAATATTTTCACGATTTCAGTATTCATACATACTTTTAGAAAATATGCCATTATTCCACCTTTTTTGTGTTGCGATCCTCTGTTTTATTCTAGTATATGATCTACCTGTGTGCCAAGTGTTATCAAAATCCGTTTAGCAGTTTTTGCGTGATTGAGCAAAAATATCCAAACATACATTTTCCATCCAACTTCCACATTTATAATATTAGTATTTTAAGGCGATGATAGCTCAGTGGTAAGTGACGTCGAATACCGCAGCGAAGGTCGTGGGTTCGAATCCTACAATGAGCTTGAGCTTTCGGTGAAGGAAAACATCGTGAGGAAACCATAGCACGGTGGTAGGGTACTTTGTAGTACCCGACTGGCTGGCTACCACCCTCAAGTTGAAAATCGGTCGCCAAACACCTATCGGTGTGTTCCGACAGCTGCACTTGAGAGCCAGTTGCCATCTAGGCTTTGTGTGCTTACCATCTTCGGCCACATCATCACTTACCATGGTGAGATTGTTGTCAAACACAATCCTATCGAATATAAAAAAATTAATAAATAGTAGGATAATTGTTGTGCAAACGCGTTTCGTAAGAGCTCCACATGAACATTGCTACATTCAATTGAAGTAAACTACGTAATTGCGTTTCGATTAATATCAATTCGTATGCAATCGCCGTCACGTTTTAACGCCTGTAAGGTTTCATTCTTCGTGAATTTAATACATTTACCGAATTCATGTCACTTCCTATGTACTTTAATGAATTCAGCGTAATACAAGAGTGGCAAACAAGCTGCCCACCTGATGGTAAGCAGTTACCGTAGCCTATGGACTCATCTTTTGAAGAACTCCATGCTATAGTCTCTCTCTACATAGAGCTCATTCACAGAAGAAAATGTCTCTCAAACAGCACTGTTAGTGTGAAAGCTATTAAGAATGGTTAAGAACCAGCCACAATCTGAAGGTAAATAGGGGGTGTCATCACCAGAATTATAGACTAGCATAGATTAAAACAGCTAGCACAGTGGTTTAACTGAGAAATCCCTGTCACTGTTACACAACTATCAAATTAGAAAAGTAAGGCAGTGACAGAGATATTGCATTTTTTTATGCCACTAGTGACAACAAGGGAGACCTGATGGTAAGTGACTACCGTCGCCTATAGACATTAGCAATATTAGGGAGATTGCCAAAGTGTTGTACACCTCATTACAATAGTGCATTAAAGGCAACTGGATCTCAAGTCCAATTGCTTTAGTCAAAACATATGACGGATAGAGGGTAGGTTAAAAGGATAATAATAATTAATTGGTTTGCACAAATTAACTATCACAAGATGTGTACAGTGCCACGCCAGAACAAAGACTGTCCTTACAGCGATCGCCCCATCTAAGATTACAAAGTGGGGGGTCGAATGACGCGCTCGGTGGCGTTATGTGTAGTTTACAAGATTCCTTCTATCCACGCTAGATGGCGCAGGCACCTACACATATATGATTTTTTCTGGTATTAATTCCGTAGCTGAACACAAAATTTTACCATTTGCTATTTACAATTACATATGACATAACTTTCAAAACTGTATGGACAGATAGTCGACACCGCCCCTAATTGTCAATTAGAAATTAATGACTCATTAAAGTATGTCTATCTTTTTTTTTATACCACCTGATGGTAAGCAGTTAGCAGTTACTGTAGCCTATGGACGCTTGAAACATGCTAGTAGCATGTATACTCTCAGAGATTTTGTGATCAAACAGCGAGTGATGCTTTTATAAACATACTAGTTGTCCACCAAAAGTTTCCTATTTCTTATTGCAGGATATAATCTATTTGTGTGCCAAGTTTCATCACTATCCATATAGTCGTTTCGGAGTTCATCACAGACCAACAACATAACAGTTTTGTAATATATAAATTAATTAAGATAGATTTAACATTGTTAGTAGGTATCCAAGCAGTTCCTTTGGAAATTTTGGGATAACCACTTATTAATGATTTATCCAATTATAGTAAACCGTATAGTCTGTTGTTAGTTGACCCAGAAGTTGTTAACAATGTTTGAGATTAGATTGATTAATTTTGAAAGGAGTGCCAAAACTTGTAATATGTATCTTATCATATATATAATACAGTTGATAATTCTGATTCATATCAAAAGGTTAATGTGGCAATAAATAACTTTAGACATTTTTGATAGTAAATGAGATTCCAACTTAATAAGATTTATAATAAAGTACATAATATTAAATCTCATTGGCACAAATCATAGAGTAGAGTGTGTAGTGTTAAGAATGAGGTTTAATGTAAGCAAATTATAATAATTCAGTATTTTTTTTATAACCATAATAATTTCAGTACTGACTATGGGAATATTAGACTATGCCATAGAAATGTTATCTGATTACAATAGTAATATTATTCACTGAATATAAGACTTTATACCCATTATCTATAGAGATTACTTTAGTTAGAACATTGATTGAAATATTAAAGGTATACAAACACCCAGATATACCAAAAGTGTCAAATAAAAATATGAAATACATATAACAATGATAAATTAAAAATACACTGAACGGAACCCAACTCGACAACACATGTTCCATATTTAAATCATCAATTACATTCCTATATAAAAATAATGATCAATGCCAAGTTGCCGTGTGCGTACAGGAAAAAATATTATAAGGCTTCAGTAACATAGTGATTACCAAGTATGCATGTCGTAAAATTAACCTTGGATCTCACAATAAAACGTGTTTCTATCAAACCAATTAAATATACATCGAATAATTTTGAGTTATGAATAAAAATACCGCCAATAAATATAATCTGTAATCGGACCGCAAAACTTCGACAAAAAAATATCTACATAAAACTACTGTAAAATTATGAAATAGCGATGCGAAGTAAACATGTTTAACAACAAAAAATATGCATTATACTTACGTAAGACGCTCTAAATAACACAAACATCCCACTTAAATTGATTTAGAATTATAAGGTAGCACCACAAAAAAAAACACTGATTCGCAGAGTTGATATTTCACTATATATATTTTAGATACCAAACATTAGCCTTCGCGTGTTACAAGTGCAATTTAAAGTTCATTTTAATGTAAATCGGTATAATTTAGAAAGAAACCCGCGAGAACGAAACACCATTTTGAAAGATTGAAGAGGAGATCGTCAAGGATTTTTCCCCTTCTTGTCAGCTTACGTCATTGCGACAAATTGACGTTTACGACACAATGTTGCCACTTAAAACTTTAAAAACTGCTTACCAAATACCAAATCTCACTTTATGCGATTATAATTTAATTTCATTCCAGATTTATAATTTTGTTATAGTACATGGATTATATTTATCTTTATTGTGATTTCAGAACTATAATACAACTTTTATGATTGCTGAATTGTTTATTTTAGTGTAATAGCAAAAACATACATATATACATGATTAATATATTATTTAATTACTAACATATCGTTTGTCTGCCTCAAAAAAAATCAAAACAATTATTAAATACTAGCTCAGTTAACAAAGATATTTTGTTTTATTAATATATTGCCTAAATTACGGTAAACCATGAACTAGTAGCAACTTAATATGTTTCGATTATTTTTTGTGATTACGTTCGGAAATAATGACCACTGTCGTTCAAAAATTATTTCATGTCATTATGGAAATTATTTTACAGAAAAAATAGAAGATAATGACATCCTGAAATAAATAAACTACCATTAAATAAAAAAAATATACTCTTAGGTATATTTTATATCAGCTATATTTTTAATCAGCGTTATATTGCTAGTATTAAATAATAGGAGTTTTACTTGTATTTACTTAAACTATGCAATTACAAAAGACTACATGAACCAAATATTTTATTTATTTGCATAAAGTTACATAACAACAAGGAATGCCCAACACTAAGATTAAATGATACATATCATTAATCTAAGACCCAACTGTAAGTAGGTACATTGAAGCAATTAACAATGCTTTATGTTCTGCAATAATATTTGGGTTATATTTTGAAAAAAAAAAAAATAGCCAAAGCATTTTACTAACCAATAACTAATTTGTACTTTAATGTAAAGTTGTGACACATCTTATGGGTGGGTACTTTATAGTAGGTAGACAGGCTGGCTACCACCCTCAAGCTAGCTGTAGCCATGCACCTAACGATGTGTTCCGCCGACAAATGCACATGAGAGGGAGTTCGTTTCTAGACTTATTTACACGAATAATAAACAATATTATAGATATGTAAGTACACCACCCACAGACGTACAAAAACGACATTATTAGGTACGAATAGAAACAAAACACCACTAACTCGGCTCGAAGGACCATTTATTTACTAAATAACAACTAGGTAGGTACTTACAACTACATTTGGATCACATTTGACAGCATAACCTAAAAACCTATGTAAAAATTTCAGTTTTATTGTCCTTGTTTATATCCGAAATTCTTTTCCAATAAACGTATTCAGGCCTTAGGCCTTTGAGGCCCAAATGGAAGGGATATACTTTATTAGTCGATAGGTAGAATATACCCTGACTTTTTCGGTCTACAGCTATACCCATGACGTTAGTTTCCATTGGGACATGGTGGTAGCAGTCAGCGTCTCTGGCTTGCTGTATATTTTTGCATTTAATCGCTATGAACTTCTTCGGATTCTTTAAAGCTGACAACCACAGCGATAAGACGCGGAAATGACTGCAAACCGACTCGCACGGGTAGAAATTAATGTCTGACGGTTGGAATTCCCCTCCGTTGATGTAAAAGTCAACGTGTCCCATCGGTGTTGCCATACCAAACCCGTCTATATTCGTATGGATGACTTGCACAAAGTCCGCGTTAGATGCATCAAGTCTGTCATCCGAATTGAGCGTGCGGAAACACGGTCCAGATGGTTCTAAAGATGTTATTGCTGAGATATTTTTGCCGGTCATTTTCTGGAATGACCGTCCAATGTAGCTGACTGTTTGACCTCCTAGACTGAAGCCAATCAGTTCAAGTTTTGCTGGATCTAAACCGTGGTCTTGTAATTGTACTAATACTTCTGCTATGTGTTTGCCTATTGGTCGCATTAGGCGGGATGCTCTGGAATAAAAATAACGTTATAATGGTGCGCAAATCTCGATGTAAACGTTTCGTTTGAGGTATATTGAACCAGGTTGCGTAAGTTTAGTTAGTAGTTACTAATAGCAGTACCACCTAATAGCCTGTTGTTAGATATTAATCGACGAAAGGAACTAAATAACACATATTTACTGCGGTACCAGTTCATATTAGCGGAACTTCTTAGAAAGACTTTTAAGAACAGGGGAGTTCATTTCGCAACATTTACAGCATCATATTCATTTTTTATAACTATAGCTAAGAGAGCTTTCAATTTTGTAAAAGTATCCATGCAGTATCGTTGATCGAAGCATGCAGGATTTGAAACTTACAAAAAATAATGCACCGTGGCGAATCTCTGGTAGTCCACCATGATCACGTTGAACCCTAGGTCCTCGTACTCGTTGGCAAACATGGCTGAGATGATGAAGTTAGGGCTGTCAAGGTACCCGATGGCCACTAATATAGTTCTTCTGGAATACGGGAGATAAAGAATCCTTAAGGTATCATGATTTTGCCAGGATAAAAGACCACTAATCACCGTGGCTGATGATTTTACCGAAAGTTGTTACACAGAGTATAGAACCTACTCTGTGAGGGCTTTAAACTCCAGCGACAAGCTGGTCCATCACGACTTCTTGCAGTGACACAGCAGCGAAGTAGTGGCAATAATAATAACCATCGCTACAGATGCAACCCCTGCTGAATTATTTTCTCGTGATGTTTATGCACCCCAAATTGTTAGTTTGTGCTCTTTGGTCTTATCAATGATCTGTTCGAACATAGATTCGTGATTAAAGTCATCTTGTTTGACCTACATAAAATAGCCACTACCTCGGCCGAAATCCAGAAACATCAAAGCTAGATTATAATCGTGTTTGTAGCGATGCGTCGTTCTAAATGAGCAGATACTCGGCAACTTTTATTGCGATTCAACTCGGCCTGAACTGAATGGTCTCTGTATCAAAGGACGTCAAATGTACGGACAAAAGGGACAATTCACAGAAAAACAATAAAGTTTAGGTAAAGTTGAACCCACAGATTTCAGAACCGTTGAACCGCAGTAAGAGTTGGTGGCATATAGGCAGGCATATAAGTTTTGAGGCGATGATAGCTCAGTGGTAGTGACGTCGGATACCGCGGCGAAGGTCGTGGGTTCGAATCCTACAATGAGGCTCAATGAGCTTGAGCTTTCGGTGAAGGAAAACATCGTGAGGGATCCACAGCACGGTGGTAGGGTACAATGTGGTACTCGACTGGCTAGCTACCACCCTCAAGTTGAATATATGTCGCCAAGCGCCTGTTGGTGTGTTCCGGTAGTTGCACTTGAGAGCCGGTTGACCTTTCCCTTAAGGCATTGCAATAAGGTGTACAACACGTTGGCAGTCCCCTTGGTATTGGTAATGTCTATAGGCGACGGTAGACATTTACCATCAGGTGATCCCCCTGCCTCGGTGTTACTAGTGGCATAAAAAAAGGGGATCCCAGGGGGGTCTTAATTACGTACCTACTTTGCAAGATTTCTTACTTTTTAAAGTCTATCCTAGGATCCTTGGCTATGTTCTTCGCGTTCCAATACGAGTATCTGAGTCTGGTCCGGTTTCTCTGCACGACAAAATACAGGTGTTTGAGCTGACTCTTGGGTATGGATGATGGCTTGTTAGACCCGGGACCTGAAACATAAACATTGAGTTAGTGCCCATACAGTGAAGAATAGAGAAATTCAAAATGATGACTGGCTGCGCTTTAAAGTCAAAGGAATTTTGACTAGTCTAACAAACTGAAGAACTCTCGATCATCTGAAACCAGTTCGAGAGCCAGTTCGACTTTAAGGCATTGTAATAAAGTGTACAACACATTAGCAATCCCCTGGTATTGCCAATGTCTATAGGCGACGGTTGTCACTTACCATGAGGTGACTCGCCTGTCTCGTTGTCACTTGTGACATAAAAAAATATACCTTTGAATCAATTCTCTGAATCCTCCACAAACCTAGGTACCTAGGTTTTTTTTACAATGAAACAGCAGTCAAAATATTCTCAAATAAATCAACCAAACCGGAATTTAAATAACTTTAACATAACTATCTCATTACCCTACATCATCAACATCACCTATTCTTCGTCCAACGCTAGGTACAGGACTCTCTCAAAGCACGTCACTAATTTCGATTCCATGCTATCCGATTCCAGACCAGCACAGCCTTTTTACCGCCTTAGCCCCTTTACACGAAAAATGAGACAGTCTTTATAGGTAACAAAGTTTGATTTTGTCAGTTCCGTACATAATAAGTGATTAGGCGAGTTCCTAGGTTTGCGAGACACTAGAAATATTAAGAAATTGTTATGTATTAACAGAATGTTGCACGTTCTGCGCTCGCGCCGGTAGACAGGTTCAAGCGCTATGAACCTTTGTAAAACCTTGACTAAGTATACAATAATACAGGTGTGGTATTGCATTATCACCTTTACGGTTACCTATTAGGTAGATACTTATAAAAACAATTAAAAAAAAAAATTTTTGGAGTCAAAAAAGTGGGCGATTATTGTTACTACCAAATATCTATTTGAATACTATCTAGTATTGATTAATGATTCCAAAAGGTACGCTAGTAAAATCCACATCTAAACTAATATTATAAAGAGGAAAGATTTGTATTTTTGTATGTAACGAATTAACTTAAAAACTACTGGACCGATTTGAAAAATTCTTTCACCATTAGAAAGCTACATTATCCCTGATTAACATAGGCTATATTTTTATCCTGGGAAAAGATAAGATAACACGGGAGCGCGGGTGAAACCGCGGAGGACAGCTAGTTGTAGCTAATGCAAAAGATAGGTTTGCAACACAAACACTATCAATTCTGGGGATCTCAAGTTCCTATGTAAGTTATACCTAATTCAAATAGGTATAGTTTTGGCCTAAAAGTAACAAACTAATTTTATGGGATTTAATAAATGATGCAGATACTATGGGTATCTGCTGCAATGAGATATTAACTGTAGCAGTATTGTGCGAGTGGTCTTTTTGCTTTGTGGTTAATAAATGTTGGCGGCAACCATAAAAGGCAGCTCAACTGTTGAGCATCGTCACCCGCCATCTTGCGTCACCGACAGGAGACGGTTCAAATGATTACATAGTGGATACCAAATTACAGTTTTTATAACAAAATATACATGCGTGCATATACAAACAGAAGTTCATTGCAAATGGAACCAATATTGCCATTGTAATGTTTCTATTGATTTAGAGGCTGTTTTCAAGATTGAAACTCATTGAAACAAGTTACATAATTGCCCTACTGAGCAAAAATAGATTGGGAGTGGACTTTTTGGCGGGAACTTGCGAAGTGACGTTGTGTTTTCGTTTTATTTTCATTAAATTCTTGTATTTTGAGTTTTATTGAATAATTTCGGTGGTGTTTTGTCCAATAAAGATCAATCTAAGTGCACAAGTGAAGTGAAATGAAATGAAAGCGTGTATCGTGACTTTCCAGGTTGTCCCAAAAAGTCCATGAAATGTTTTAGTGAAATAGCCACCAATTTCACTAAAATTAGACCGGACTTGTACGGACGAGGACTAGACTTTACAGTGAACGTGACAATGAAACGTGACTAAACATAAAAGATGAATATTTATTTTATTTTATTTTATTTGGGACAATAAACAGTCTTACATTGCAATTTACAAGAACTAGTAATGAGTATGTTACATTAAATAAATGCCAGACCAACAACATTATCCACAGGTTACATTTAAAGTAGTACATCAGGAATTATGATGCAAGTTTACAAGCAGGCATGCATACTGCTTAGATACAAGTAAAAAAAAAAATTCTAACTAGTAACACTTCATTAATAATACTAAATAAACTAAAACTTAATCAAGTTTTTAAGTTGGCTATTATGCTCCTTTTAAACCTTTGAACGGACAGACCGAAAATATCAACATATTCAAATAGTATGATTTTTATTTAATATTTACAACAAATGTACAAAATATACATGCAAATGTACAATTACAATACATAAAAAACATCTTCGAGGCTGCCGCTGCTGCCGATCGGCAAGGTTCCCAGAAGGCTGGCAGCGTTTCCTCTTTGGATGGCCAAGCTGATGCGTTGGCGGAAAAAGCTCCCCGCCCGCCGGTCACCCGAGGCCTCGATTAATTTTTTACATAAAATATTTGCGAAACGACGAGCTTCAGACCCCCACGGACCCATGGTCTCAACCGCAAAAGGCATAAATTGATAATTTGGACCAATACAGGCGTACTTTTTGAATTTTGAATTTTCCGCACCTTTCGCAGCCGCTCCCGCGGCTTTACAAGTCACCGGTAAGTGAGATGGCGCAAGTGTATCGACACAAGTGGCATCCCACACCAACGGCTTGCCGACACTCCACGGGATCAAAGTCATAGTTCATTGTAAGTATTAACAATGTGGCGGATAGGCGCTCGCGCACCGGCATTAGTACGGGGGCGACGCAAACAGTGTCCACGTGCATCCCGTACGTCGATGAGATCCTCGCGGAACTACATAGCAAATTTCATTTGACAATGTTCTACAGTCAAATTTCGATCGACATAAATTATATAGCATCATTGCACTGAGCAAAATACGTCTTTTTTTTAGAGTCAAGAAATTATAATGTAAAATTAACTGAGAATAGGAAAGCTTACCACGATGACAGCGATAGTGTAAAGCGCGTAAAAATTTGATTTGTACTCTCTCAAGCATATCACTATATTTATTGTAGAACGGGTTCCATATGGGGGCGGCGTACTCAATTTGAGGTCTAACGATTGCGTTGTATAAATGAAGGTAGGCAGAAGGTTGCTTAAAGTTTTTGGTATTCCTCATGATAAACCCGAACATTTGGAGACCTTTGTTTGTGATTTTCTGTATGTGCGTGTCAAGATGGAGCTTGGTATCAAATTCAACGCCAAGGTCACGCAGGGATGAAACACAGTTTAGTGGGATATTATTGAGTTCATAAGTAAAATTTATATTGTTATTCTTCTTTGTGAAACGAATGAAGCTACATTTGGGTATGCTGAGGTGTAATTTATTATTTATGCAATAAACAGTAAGTCTTGCTGTAATAGATGACAATCATTTATAGAAGCGATGGGACGAAACACCTTAAGATCATCAGCATATAATAAAAATTTTGAATGTAAGAAACACTTATTTATATCATTAATAAAAATCACGAATAGAAGAGGGCCGAGAATTGAGCCCTGCGGGACTCCAGATGTGACACAAGTTTTTAAAATAAAGAAATGGCTTAAAGGTCTCGATACCAGGCCAAAAATCTTCTTAAAAAAATAGATTGGGAGTAGCGATTTAGTTTAGTCAAAACCAATAAATAAATGCCGCAATAGCGTCAGCAATGAGTGTAGATACCTAAATACAAATAAAGCAAGGCTCCCATGTATTATTTACTCTCGTTGTTTGTTAGTATGCCACAACAAACAATAATTAGGTGTGAAATATACCGAAATAAAATGGAAATACTGTCTTATAACACTAATCAAATCCAAATCATTAGGTAAGTAGGTACTATTTTTCTGTCTACATAAAAGACGGCTAAGTTTTAAAATAAAAACTTGATAGGTGTCAAGGGACACCCGGATTGGAACGAAGTTATATAAGTTATATAAGTCGAGAGAGTATATATATAAAAAAAATTATATATGTATATATATAAATAGAAATGAAAATATCTGGCTTGCTTTCTATAAGAGGGAGAGAGAGAGAGAGAGAGAAAGACAGAGAAACATGCGCACGCCGCACAGCTGACAGTGACATAAAAACTGTCGTGACAATTTTTCGTAAGAATTTTTTCCTTTTAGCCCCCTTTCATAACGCGCGATAAGGAACTTCGTTCCAAAATAAAACATCATAAACGTGATAAAATGACATTTCGACCAAAATTATTACTAATCTTATCCCATTGAACGACTAACCTAGGCTCTTTTTGACAACTTGACCCACTAACAGAATAAAATACTAAAGTAGGATTTTAATCTGTTGACTCGCGACAACTCGTCAACTCGCGACAACTCGTCAACTCGCGACAACTCGTCAACTCGCGACAACTCGTCAACTCGCGCACAGTTTTCAAAATTTCAAAATTCGCGCCCATTTTACAAGTAAATGTCATCGTCCCGACTGTCCCATTTGAGAACCAAGTGGTGCGGACTCTGAAACCCCGATTGCCCCAAGAAAGAACTGACAGTTTAAAAGAATAGGGATGTTGGAATAGGCATATCAAAATCAGCTTCTTTTTATTACCTAAGTGTCAAAACTATAGTTTATATGGAGGTTTGTATGAAATACCTACTTGCTTGTTTACTCCAGCTAATTCAAAATCCGACTTTAGTTGTATTTCTAGCCAATGCCCAATGGAACGGTGTAGTGTATTTACCATAGATTAAGAATTGGTCCTCGCTCCGCAGGAGCGGGACGCGACGATTCATTCATCTATGGTATTTACATTATTATAAGTTAATACAAAATGTTGAGAGCCCTAAACGCTCACCGAAAAGTCCGCGTAAGGGTGTCTATGGTCCCTCAGACCTCCACCTTTAAGTCCTCCCCAAAAAAAAGGTTTATATAAACGTCTTTTTTGTTCAATAAAAATAATAAAAATATCCACACATACAAACTGACATAAGTCCTCTGGGATATCCCAGGTCCACTCTCGGATCGGTGTTGGCAGTGCTCATTGTTAATAGGAACGCACACACGTACAAAACGCTCAAATTAAATAACATTGTCCACCACAAATAATATTAGTTTTAAAAAAAATGTCTTCTCTATTTTTCGTTTTGTAATAATTTGTACTATTTATTTCGAAGGTTCCGCGAATGATATATAAACAGACCATTTTCGGATTCATATACATTTTTGACATTTCGCGAGGTGCACATGATATTGGCGCGTAAACTAAAAAAAAACAATAACTTTTTTTTTGTGCTAGGTGCAACAACTACACTCTCAAACAGCCTGTTATACACTGGCCATTTGAATACGTAAGTGAGCTGGGTGACAATCGAGGTTGTAGACTTTATTACAAAACACTCATAACGTCTTTTTTGCTCGGATACTAATGAGATATAGGATACAACAGCATTTGCATTAGACCTTCTTTGTGAGGCACTTATTATAAAAATAAGGTTTACAAGACGCTTTTTTTAATTTCCTAATTTGTACCCCGAAAATTACACTTATTTCAAAAAAAAATACTTTGCACATCTGTGTTTGGGATAACACCATCCTACCAAATTTCACCTGATTTGGTCCAGTAGATTCGGAGCAAATGGCTGTGACAGACAGACGCACGAGTGATCCTATAAGGGTTCGGTTTTTTTTTGTACGGAACCCTAAAAAGTGTCTCAAAGCAATGAGTTCAGTAGTATCTAATTTAAGTTTAATGTAATCTTACAATCTACGTAGGCATATCAAACGAAAACATTGTGAGGAAACCATAACACGGCAACTGGCTCTCAAGTGCAAACTTCTGTAAAATACTAGAATTTCAAATCACCAGGTACAATCCTACTAATATTATAAATATTAGGTATAAACGTGAAAGTATGTTTGGATGTGTGTGAAGATGTATGTGAAGATGTTTGTTACTCTTTCACGCAAAAACGGTTGATGGGATTTTTATGAAACTTGACATACCTATACCTAGGTAGATCATGTCCTGGAATAACACATAGGATACTTTTTATCGCGGGAAAAAATAAGATCCCTCGGGAACGCGGGTGAAACCGCGGGGCGGAAAACTAGCATTATACTAAAAAGTACAATAGACGAGAGCAAAAAGCATTATACCTATTAGTATAGGTAAAGTTACTTTACATACACAATCGTATTTAACGTCAATAGATGCAGATTATTGAAGATAACTCAATTTATAAAGATTGAAAACAAAAACAAGTTTAAACACAGTTTTTATAGATTTTTTTCTTAGGCCAAAATACGTACCTATGAATATAAACGTTTATGTCTAAACGCGCCAGAAATCCAACGCCAGTATTTCGAAAAAAGTGTCTCGTTCGTTTTTTAAATAAACTACATAATTTATTTTAAACGGAAAAGAAGCTACTAACTTTACCTATGTATATATAAATAAATATAAATTTACTTACAATAAGATTACCTTTTTATAAATAAAACTAGTGGGCCCGGCAGACGTTGTCCTGCCCTGAAAATAAAACTTAGAACCCGATTCCAGCGCCACTTATTGTGAAACTAAACCAACTGTCAGTCCGATCTCGAGACATGTCAAAAAATCGTTCTATACAAAATGTATGACAAAAATAATTTTATTCATTATTTTTTTTTTGTGAATTTTTCCTGAATTTTCTTTGCTATAAACCTCACGGAGCTCGAGACCTTTCCAACGAATGCAAAACCGTGGAAATCGGTTCGTGCGTTCTGGAGTTATAGCGTCAGGAAGGAAAACCCGACTTATTTTTATATAGTAGATGATAAAAATCACTGATGCTATCTTACGTTACGAATGCGGCACAAACTCTAATCTTTTACAAGCCAGGCCAGCCTCTCTAATTAAAAATTGTGGTTGCTCTATGCAGGTTGTCTAACATCGCATTCCTTTTTAATCTCTGAACATTTTGTAATGCACCCGATTTCTGAGGCCTGCATTTAACTTTATGGCTTATATTTATACTTTTAAATTCTAAATTCAAACTGTCTAGTTCTTTACCCACTTTGTTTTTTTTTATGACAAAAGGTTGATAATTAGGCAAATGGAGCATTTCTATAGGGATTTGTCAATGTTGTCAACATTGAATAGCTTTTACGCTTTGTCTAGCTAGTCTGTCATAGGTTAATGATAGTCTTACCTACATCATAAATTAGGCAGGTGCATCATTCCATCTTATTCTGGATAAGCTTGTGATTGACCACAATCTCAACATGGTAAGTGATGATGTGGCCGAAGGCGGTAAGCACACAAATCCTAGATGGAAACTAGCTCTCAAGTGCAGCTGTCGAAACACACCCATAGGTGTTTGGCGACCGATTTTCAACTTGAAGGTGGTAGCCAGCCAGTCGGGTACTACAAAGTACTCGAATTCGTATTTCGGATTCGAACCCACGACCTTCACCGCGGTATCCGACTTCACTACACTGAGCTAATCATCGCCTAAAAAATTAAAGTCTTTTGATTCAGTATTAAGAATATTTTACTTCAATACCAATCCTTAGGTACGTAATTAAAATAAATCAAAGAGAGCAAGAACAATCAAACATTTACAATATACACTGTCACTAAGCAATCAAACACTTTTTATCACAATTTTATAACCAAACCCATATAGTTTTTACTTCATTTCTTAGGAAAATGCTGACGACCTCTACGTCCTATGGGTTTTGTCTTACATATCTTGCCATTACACAAATACTCCCCCTTTCTGGGGAATTCTGATGGGGTCTCAGGCAGCAACCATGGCTTATGTAGTTTGTCCATAAATGACTGTTCTAGAGCCTCTATTGTTGGGTCTTTAGGAGCCGATAATGTTAGGTGAAGAGATGCCATCATGATGGTGGAGTATATCTGAAAATAGCATTTGTTTTGTAGATATAAGTCGTGGGTTCGATTCTCACCCCGACATGTCTGTTTGTCCTGAGTCTGGATGTATGAGTCACCCGCGTTCCCGAAGGATCTGATCCTTTCCCTGGATAAGAAGTATCCTACGTTTTATTCCAGGATATGATCTAACTGTGTGCCAAATTTCATCAAAATCCGTTCATTAGTTTTTGCGTGAAAGAGTAATAAACATCTTCACATCCATTCTCACATCCTAAATGTCACATTTATAAGGCTGCGTTTCCACCGTAGATGCGTAGCGAGGGATGTGTTTTAGACATCGCCTGTCGCCAAGCACCTATCGGTGTGTTCCAACAGCTGCACTTGAGAGTCAGTTCCCATCTAGGCTTTTTCAGCTTACCACCTTTGGCCACATCATCACTTACCAAGGTGAGATTGTGGTTTTCCATAATAATAAAAAAAAGTTATACATAATGTGAAAACGAAGCGCTACCACAGAATAGATAATATTACTTAAGTAGGTACTGACGTATACTATTGGTGGGCTAAAACACATCCTTCGCTAAGCATCTGCGGGGGAAATGCAACCTAATAGATATCAGTAATCTGGTTTCCATCCACAGTATTTCAAAGGATATTTATTGTAATTTAGATTCAGAGGTAGAAAAGAAACTACTGAAAAGGATCTTAAAGAAGACATTCAAAATAATTAACTAAGATTGAAGTGATAGGTACTCATATCACACGCGTTCCCGTGGGATCTTATCTTTTCCCGGGACAAAATATAGCCTATGTTCATCAGGGATAATGTAGCTTTCTAATGGTGAAAGAAATTTTCAAATCGGTCCAGTAGTTTCGGAGCCTATTCAATGCAAACAAACAATCAAATCTTTCCTCTTTTTATGCTACGGTGTAATGCTGTGTCCTTATAGCTGATAATCCAATTGTCAGACTTATCATAAAGTATAAGACCTATTTAAGTCATCCGCATTATAAGATGGTCGAGTAAATAGTATTGTAGCGATATCTATCTACACATAGATATAGTTCGCACGACTCCTAGATAGATGGCGCTTCAATAACCTACATCGCGCTTACGAAGTTTTCCATGCGATCTGCATATATACAAGATTCCAACATCAACAGTTGGACCGCGGTCCCCAGGCACGATGACCTAGCCTGGCGGAAGATCTTCCCTTTTCAATGGAGGAGTCTAACACCTCGCTCCTCCATAGTATCCTATCCTACTTCCTACTATCCTACTAATCCTACTATCCTATCCTACTAATATTATAAACGTGAAAGAATGTTTGGATGTGTGTGAAGATGTATGTGAAGATGTTTGTTACTCTTTCACGCAAAAACGGTTGAACGGATTTTGATGAAACTTGGCACCCATGTAGTTCATATCCTGGAATAACACATAGGATACTTTTTATTCCGGGAAAAGAGAAGATACCTCGGGAACGCGGGTGAAACCGCGGGGCGGAAAACTAGTTTCCCATAAGACATTAGAATGTTTTAAGGTGTTCACACGAGTTTTTACGGTACACAAATGGATTCCCGATTTATATTGTTCAATGTTTTTGAATAGAATGACAAAAACTCGCCAATTGTATTTGACACATTGTTTTAAATGCCTATTATATGCTTGGAAAAGACAAATTTTGGGATAAACCGATGTTGTACACCTTATTACAATGCCTTAAAGGCAAACTGGCTCTCAAGTTCAACTGCCGGAACACACCAACAGGTGCTTGGCGACAGATTTTCAACTTGAGGGTGGTACCCAGCCAGTCGGGTACTACAAAGTACCCTACCACCGTGCTGTGGTTTCCTCACGATGTTTGTTTTCCTTCACCGAAAGCACAAGCTCATTGTAGGATTCGAACCCACGACCCTCGCCATGGTATCTGACGTCTCTACCACTGAGCTATCATCACCTTAAACCATCGTAGGTTTGACTACAACAAAAAAATTGTCTATGTTAGGTAGACATTGGTAAAAGATTTTAGAATCGGTTAAGTAGTTCTAAAGATTACCTTCTACGGACGACAGCCATGGCGATGATAGCTCAGTGGTAAGTGACGTCGAATACCGCGGCGAAGGTCGTGGGTTCGAATCCTACAATGAGCTTGAGCTTTCGGTGAAGGAAAACATCGCGAGGAAACCACAGCACGGTGGTAGGGTACTATGTGGTACTCGACTGGCTGGCTACCACCCTCAAGTTGAAAATCTGTCGCCAAGCACCTGTTGGTGTGTTCCGCCAGTTGCCCTTGCCCTTAAGGCATTGTAATAAGGTGTACAACACGTTGGCAGTCCCCCTGGTATTGCTAATGTCTATAGGCGACGGAAGTCACTTACCATCAGGTGACCCGCCTGCCTCGTTGTCACTAGTGACATAAAAAAACAAAGAAGCTCAGTGGTAGTGACGTCGGATACCGCGGCGAAGGTCGTGGGTTCCCCTTCTACAATAAGCTTTTTTCGGTGATGAAAAACATCTTGAGGAAATAGACTGGCTTACACCCTCAGGTTGAAAATCTATCACCGAACACCTATAGGAGTGTTCCGGCTGTTGCACTTGAGAGCCAGATGCAGGTCCATATACCAGGGAAATTGCCAATTGTTGTACACCTTTAACACCTTATTACAATGCCTTAAAGGCGATAGATTTTCAACTTGAGGGTGGTAGCCAGCCAGACGAGTACTACAGAGTACCCTACCACCGTGCTATGGTTTCCTCGCGATGTTTTTTCTCAAGCTCATTGTAGGATTCTAAATCACTGAGCTATCATCGCCTCAATTACGTTGACTTTGATTTTCATTTTATAGAAGAGACAGCCTGCATCCAATGTATTATTTACTATTACTATCAATAATCTCAAAATAAAAATACATAATTGATGTGAAACTCGAATCGTGCCAAAAGCAGGTAACCTTGATTCATCTTCGGCTATTCCTGGACTCAGGCCAAAGCGTGACAATAACGCTTAGTGTGATTCTAAGGAAATTTTATTAATATTTATTTATTACCGATTTCTAAAACAGTCGATTCACTCGGTTCTCAATTTGAATAAAATATTATATGCTCTGTTTCATGATTGTTTATGGTATTTTCATTGGAAAGGATAGTTGTTTTGTTGTGTTTTTTTAACTTCTCTTCTGACCTCAATTTTAATATACATAGGTATTGGTATACGATACCTTACTAAAAATATTGTTTTTGAAAATATATTTATACCCTTCTAAGCTTTTTGTGCTTACCACTTTCGGCCACATAGCATGGTGAGATTGCGGACAAACACAAGCTTCACCAAGAATTAAAAAAAATATGATGTTACCTACCTCGGTTACCTACGTCTAATCAAGCAAAATGTGGAAATAGATAGTTCTGACAGACCTCATTAAAAAAACAAAACATATATTTTTTTTCGGAAAAAGAATATAAGATCACCTGTTATTAACAACCTGAATACAAGAACATCTGTTGGAGGGAAGAAGCCTTAGAAATTTAAGCAATTTGTTTGTTTACCAACTGAATGTTTTGTATTCAACAAAACTAGGTTCAAAAATAGAAGTTTATTTCGTCTCTACAGAATAGAAAGAGGAACCAAAATGTTTAGGAAGAAAAGAAAATTAATAATCGTTGTATCAGAGGAAGATTAAAAAACTTACCCAAATATTCATGATGATATATTACTTTAGAATAAAATGAAATGTCATCAGTTGGAGGTATATAAATACTGCACAAATTGCGTTAGTTAGTACCGTAATCGACCGAATTTAATATACAAATAAAATGTTTGCTTTACAAAAACCCGTTACAAAGTTGTTTTGGTAGAAACGGAGGAAACTTGTGTGACTGTGACGCATCACCGAGAGAACTAATGTTTTTGTCATAGAAACCATATGAGTCACAATAGAAGTGGTTTCCTTATCGCAGGTCACATTACACATAGCTGATACCATTTAAATATAGCTTAACCATATAGCAAAATATAAAATGAACAGATAAAAATTATCAGATTTGAATTTTGTTTAATAAAAAAGCTTTATCATTTCTAGCAATACATAGGAATGTCCGTGTAGCGTGGGATAAGGACAGGAAGAAGAAGAAGGAGAAGGAGAAGAAGAAGAAGACGAAGAAGAGAGATGACAAGAGTATGTGTAAAAGTATTTATTGTGTCATAGATACAGAACTTTTGAAAATTGTGAATATTTTTTTTATTGCAGAACTGAAATCGTAGTCATTGCATTCAGACTCAATGAATGACTCTCAATGTAATTGGAGAATCGTTATATCGAATCGAAACATTTTCTTATAAATGGTAACAGAATCGTTTCTAATCGTAACATTTTCTCATAAATGGTGTCGCTGATTGTTAAATCACTCCCATATCACTACATAGTATAAAACAAAGTCGCTTGCGCTGTCTGTCCCTATGTATGCTTAAATCTTTAAAACTACGCAACGGATTTTGATGCGGTTTTTTTTAATAGATAGAGTGATTCTTAAGGAAGGTTTATATGTATAATACATACATAATATAGTAGCGAAACACTGATAAATTTAGAGGTTTCTAATGCGGCGGCGCGTGCCTATAAAATATGTCGCTCTTTTAAGAGTAACCTCTAAACAAAACATGTTTGTATTGTCTAATGACAAAAAAGTTGTAAACGTTTTTTATAAGGACATTCTGTAGTAGGTATGTATATATAGTATCAGCATTGCACCCGTGCGAAGCCGGGGCGGGTCGCTAGTGTTACATAAGTAGAAAATGTATGTATAGAATACTAGCTGTCCTCCGCGGTTTAACCCGCGTTCCCGTACCTTTACCTTTTCCCAGGATAAAAATATAGCCGATGTTATTCAGGGATAATGTAGCTTTTTAATGGTCAAAATCAGTCGGTTACATACAAAAATACAAATCTTTCCATTTTATATGAAAAAAACAAAGACTTCTGATTTCAAAAATATTTAAATTTCTATGGGTAGCCTTAAAAAACGAAGTTTATAGGCATTGAGTCATTGTTCTAATACCTAAGTGCTGAATTAGAATGCATTATCATGTTCAGGTCAATAACTAGGTCAAGTGTAAGTCAGGTTGGGGTTAATGAATGTCCTCCGCGATGATTCAACTTCCATGATAGCTGTTTTGATTCAGAAAGTCTCTTTTTACACAATGCTGGATGCTGGGTTGACGATCCACTTTCTGGCCATCTCAAACCTGCCATCATGATGTGTTAAAGTTTACGTAATCATCAAGTACTGTTAGGTGCACGGTGGTAGGGTACTTTGTAGTACTCGACTGGCTGGCTACCACCCTCAAATTGAAAATCTGTCGCTAAGCACCTGTTGGTGTCTTCCGGCAGGTGCACTGAGAGCCAGTTGCACTTGAGAGCCAGTTGCACTTGAGAGCCAGTTGCCTTTAAGGGATTGTAATAAGGTGTAGATACAAGTGATACAACACATTGTCAAACCCCTTGGTATTGCTAATGTCTATGGGTGACGGTAGTCACTTACCACCAGGTGATCCGTCAGCTTCGTTGTCACATGTGGTATAACTTTTTTTTATTCTTATTTTTTATCAAATCTAAATCAAATATAAAACTCATTTATTCAGTTCAGGCCCTGTTAAGGCACTTAAGAAATTTAAAATTGACACCGATTGACTTAAACTGAGAAGACTCCGGCAAGAAACTCAGCATATGACAGAAGTCATGGTAAACCGTAAAGCCACGCAAAAGCGATTACCGTCGCCTAAGACATTAGCAATAGCGGGGGATTACCTACGTGCGGTCGAACTTTTACAGGTAGCTCAAAAAGTTATATTTTAGTAACATTTTGTGCTGGCCTTTGTTGTACGGGTTATTTACCCTGAACTACGCGTTACGTAACATTTTTTTTTTACATTTTCGGTACTTTACGCCATATAATTGTGACTTTTAGGTAAAAATGCTCACTTGGTGGTTACGTAACGTTTTACTAAAACGTGGGGTCAAAAATCTCCAAAAATTGCGTTACGTAATACTTGAACGCTCCCTAACGCACAAAACGTCAAAACGACGACAGAAATATCAATTAAAACGTCATTAATTTTTCTTAATTTAAAATGTGCTGTATTCCAAGCAGCCAGTACTTTCAGGGAACTATTTTTCTCATTATAATCGGACAGCTAAGGGTCATTTTCGCGTGGCAATGGTAACTCCTTGGTTGTACCTAATTGTACCTACATTTTCGCTACCTACTTACTCAAATAATGACTTGTCTTACGATACGTGCGGGCAGTTATCGTGATGTGGAAACTAGCGTGATCACCGCTGCGCTGCGGCGCTGCAATCTGATGATGAAAATTAGATTAATCTTTATTTAAGTTCGTTTGCGTGCCGTACCAAGGTCTATTCCAGGGGTCACCAAATAGCGGACCTAACTTGTGCGTCAAGAAAAAAGCACAATATATATATATACCTAATGTCCGGTAAGTAGCACGACAAACTGAAGGGGGAGATAGGTGGGCGGGTCACCTACCAAATATACAAAAATCACCTCCGTAAAAAGGTCACCATTTTCGAGATTTTTCGATATTTCTGTATTTTATGTAGGTATTGATTTTTTAATGTTAGATAGATATTGTATATATTTTTTTATTCTGAATAAGCTTGTGTTTGACCACAATCAAACCATGGTAAGTGATGATGTGGCCCACACAAAGCTTCGATGGGAAATGGCTCTCAAGTGCAACTGTCGGAACACACCGATATGTGTTTGGCGACAGATTTTCAACTTGAGGGTGGTAGGTAGCCAACCAGTCGGCTACTACAAAGTATCCTACCACCGTGCTATGGTTTCCTCACGGTATTTTCCGTCACCGAAAGCTCAAGCTTATTGTAGGATTCGAACGCACGACCTTTCGCCGTGGTATCCGACGTCACTACCACTGAGCTATCATCGCCTTAAATAATGTGTGTTGATGTATACCACGACAGTTATCATTTTAAGAAAACGGACCACAAATGAAACTAATTGGTGGTCCCTGGATTATTCTATTAAACTACTGTAATATATGAGTTAAGAAATAACATTTTTAAGTAAAACAAGCCTGTTTTATTATAGTTTTGCAACTAACGCAGGTCGTTTGTGTGGATATTTTTTATTGCTAAAACCTTCAGTCCTATTTTAATCTGATACTAAATCTACCATACTCAAACTCAAAACTCATTTATTCAGTTTAGGCCCTGGTAAGGCACTTATGAACGTTACAATTGACTCTACCACCGGTTCAACACACACTTACACTGAGAACACTCCGGCAAGAAACGCAGCATTTTTTTTTTCAGGATCTTTCTTACGTTTATTTATTTACATAGAGGATAGAGGACTTGAGAGCCAGGGAAACTAAGAAGGCTAGAGGCTAAGCTTGATAGTTCTGCTAGACTCTAGACAACGCTGTTAGCATCGAATGAAAAAGAATATTGATCCACCAATGAAAGATGTTGAAAATCATATCCAAATAAGATAAAAGGGTGGGTGGGTACTGGATATTCTTTTAATTATGTTTCTTATTCTGTATGTCACTAGTACCTACTCACCTGTAGACTTAAATGACCCACTTATGCCCGCATCACCCGTCAAACATCTCCGGGAACTGGGGTGGGTTGAAAACCAGTGCTGCGGACGCATCAACATGTGTACGCAGCACAAGCTGAACCTACCCCTTTTGCCCTATGCGCTGAATGTTGAGTATGTATTTATGTTTTTGTGTTTTTCATTATGAGGCAATAAATATTTTTCATTTCATTTCATTTCATTTCAAATCAGCTTATTTTTATGAAAAATGTCGAATATAATAATAATTACCGCATATTATATAGATAGATTAATGGTTTATATAGAGTTTTGTATGTTATAACCACAGATTTCAGAACTAAGTTTATAACTACCGGCTTGAGACGTCATAAATACCCATACACCATCAAAAGATATACCTACTCTTTGACGTTAAATTGGTAGTTAAAATATTATTATATAAAATACTAGCTGTTCCACGCGGTTTCACCCGCGTTTCCATGGGATCTTATCTTATCCCGGGATAAAATATAGCCTATGTTAATCTGGAATAATGTAGCATTCAAATGGTGAAAGATTTTTTAAAATCGGTCCAGTACTTTTTGAGCCTTCGTTACAATCTGGGGGCACGGCAGTGCCCCGCCAAGAAAGGCCAGCGAAGTGAAAACGCAGGGGCACTTCCTACCTTTTCTCGAAGCGCTTCGTCGTATTTTTGAACCCTCATAACTTCGCTTTGGATTATACCAGATAAATCATACTTACATACAAATCTTTCCTCTTTATAAATTAGTATGGAAATATAGATATTTTCGAGTATTTTTATATGAAACGCTCAAGCGTATCTTTTTGCTCATAAAAAATATCAAGGCGTTTCTAATAAAATTGCTGCAGTAGTCGGAGCAAACGATACAAGAAATACAATAAGCATTTATTTTGGTGATGATAGCTCAGTGGTAGTGACGTCGAATACCCCAGGAAAGGTCGTGGGTTCGAATCCTATAACGAGCTTGACCTTCCGGTGAAGGAAAACATCGTGATGCATCAGCACGGTGGTAGGATACTTTAGCCAAGCACCTGTTGGTGTATTTCGGCCCAAAGTTTCGACACTTGCACTTGAGAGGAATTATTTTCTATAAACAGGATGAAAAGGCAAGCCGTTATCCGATTGAAATATACTGTAGGCATTGTAGTAAATTGTGAATTTTACAAAACTTCTGGTATAAAATTTCGTAAAACCAATATGCTACCTACCTCCTCCTCTGTTATGATAGGTGTGATGAGATTTTTTTAAAAATATTAGGTACCTAGGGTCAAATTTCAACAACTGTAGGCGAACAGTATTAAGAATTTACTGTGAATTCGTTATTTAAGTGGCTTTTCGGCTATTTTATTCAACAGGTCATCAAATCTATAATATAAAAATGAATCGCAAAATGTGTTGGTAAGCGCATAACTCAACAACGCCTGGACCAATTTGGCCAATTCTTTTTTTTAAATGTTCGTTGTTGTCCAAGGATGGTTTTTAAGGCGAGAAAAAATCGAATAATTGCCGGGAATACCCTAAAAACAGCCCTTTTCTTTTTCCCAAACAAACCCCCAGCTGTCAAACATTTGACGTCAATCGAAACAAAACAAAGACGCGTTTTAGAGAAATAGGGCAGAACAAGGTCTGCCGGGACAGCTATTCATAATAATATTATTCTCAAGTAATATATTATTTACTTTAGAATATTAAAGATTCAGAACCAAATTAAATATGTAAGTACCAATTACCACCTATAATAATATGCTACGAATAAATAATACTGTATGTAATAATAATGTATAAAAATTTTTCAGACGGTCCAAGAATGAAATAAAATATTGTCAGATCCGTGTTAAATCGCATCTACAGATAAACACTTGAGCAAATAAAAAACATCATACTTCCATTTCATATGTATCTACCTGCAATTGTACAAATGAAAACAATCATAAACCATATTTAAATACGGACTATTTCACAATCTTTTGATCCACACATTGATTATTATCTCCGAGATAAGTGAAACGATCAATTAAATTCAAAGTATTCTGTGATAATAATAATATTGTATATTTAAAATCTTAAACTAGAATCATATTCCGTCCCTTAATGAATATAAATTAATATCATACTAGTAAACCCAACAGAGGTAATGTTCAGAAAAATCCCATAGAAAAAGCGCTTTCAGTTTTTCCCAAATTATCAATATTTCCGGGCAACGTTTCCAATTTTGTTTTCCATAAAAACTTTATTTGGACTATTACAAACATTTTAAGACCAAAAATAGCCAGCTGTTTTTGAGTTTTACGCTTAGCAACACATTTAACCATTAATTTTTATTTCTCTCTCTGGGGTCGGTCCCTCATGTCTGAGGATCGTGGTCAGCAGTAGAGTAGCATCTGGAGCGGATGATCTGCCTCCACCGGTTTCTGTCCAGTGCGTCTCTCATCACCATTTAAAATTTGGAGGACGACGAATCTATCACTTGATCGGTCCATCGTGATGGTGAACGACCGCGTGATCTTTTGCCTTCGGTGTTCCAATCAAGAATCAGTTTTTCCAGATTTTCGTCGCCTCTGCGCACTGTGTGGCCGAAATAAGAAAGAATGCGCTGTTGGCATATGGTGGACAAACGAATTGTATCCGTTTGTATCCGAAGGATCAGGATCGATGCGTTGGTGCGTTTTTTGTTTTCTTTTTATGTTTTATGTAATAAGGCAATAAATATTTTTCATTTCATTTCATTTTCATTTTGCAGTCCAGGGTATTCTTTTTAATTTTTATTTATACAGGATGAAATCGTTAAGTGTGTCCAGGCGATTATTCCGTAACTATTACAGATATAAAAAAAGTGATATCGAAAGTACGTTACCTAATCAGTAAAATGACATCAATAACTTTTTAAAAATCAAACGAGAAGTATCCAAAATTTTGACGTTAAACACTCCCATACATTTAGTACGAGATTAGTAGAAAGGTTTTAGTTTCCTTATTTTAAGTGGTCTCATTTTATGATTACGTATGATATGATAATAATGATTTTCAAGTAGATACACGAGTAGATTAATTATCTTACCACTTCAAATTAGTAATAAACCTTGTTTCAATATCGCTTTATTTGGACTGGTTGAAAAGCAACACACTACAAAAATCTGCTGTGAATACAAAATTTTGTACTTATTAAGAAATAAATGTTATTCAATTAAAAGATAGTTTTATTACTTTGTTAGGTTAATAAACAGTTTCCTTTAATATCAGTACTAAATAAGGAAACTGAAACCTTTCTACTAATTTCATACTAATTAATGTCAAAATTTTGGGAGGTGTACAAAACACACCTTGGCAATCCCCCTGGTATTGCTAATCCCCATAGGCGACGGTAGTCACTTACCATCAATTAAATATAACTTTAAAATAAATGTGGGTTATAATTTTTTTTGTATTTTTGTATTAGTTTAAGTATAAAATTGTTAAACACTTGAAAAAAAAAGCCAAATATAGGTCGAAAAGGTCCAAAAATATTAAAAAAATGTAACCTTGCTGAGTTCCTTGCCGGTTCTTCTTAGTTGAAGGCTGACTTCCGAACGGGTGGTAACTTCTGTAATTCGACCTTCATAAGTGCCCTTCTAGGGCCTAAACTGAATAAATGGTATTGACTTTGACTTTTAAAAAAATTGCGCAACAGTAGGTATCTATCTACTTGTGATTTTCGTGTCATGTTTCCTTGAAAATTGGAGTCTTTAACCTGCATTGCCTCATCCAACGTCACCGACTGTCATGTCCTAATCATGGTCTTAGTTTTTCTTCATTTTACTCGTAATTTATAGGCTCGTTATTTTTTATGGTTCATCATCATCATCATATCAGCCGGAAGACGTCCACTGCTGGACAAAGGCCTCCCCTAAGGATCTCCACGATCTTTTTATGGTTATTATTAGAAAAAAAAAAACACGCGCATCATTACAGCAAATAATGGTGACTGATGTGATGTCATTGTAGTTGTATGTAGCTCTACGAAGTTAGAACGTTATTGGGTAAGTACAAGGTGTCCCCGCGGTTTTGCCCGCGTTCCCAAAGGAATCTTTTGTCGGTATAAAAAGTATCCTGTTTTATTCCAGGTTACGATCTACCTGTGTGCCAAGTTTCATCAAAATCCGTTTAGTAGTTTTAGCGTGATTAAGCAACAAACATCCAAACATATAAACATACGTACTTTCACATTTATAATACTAGTTTTCCGGCCCGCGGTTTCACCGGCGTTCCCGAGGGATCTTACCTTTTCCCGATCGACTTGATCTCCTTGGCGTGACCTTAACGGTCAAATTAAACTTTGGCTGTTCTATTGAGTCGAAGGCGGAAACTGCAGCTACAAAACTTGGCATTCTGTCAAAGGTCAAGCGGTACTTCACACCAGAACAGCTGCTGCAGCTTTATAAAGCGCAAGTCCGATCGTGCATGGAGTACTGCTGCCACCTATGGGATGGATCTGCCAAGTACCAGCTTGACGCCCTTGACTCAATAGACCGCCGAGCCAGGAGACTTATCGGTGATGAGATCCTTCTTAAGGCTAAACTTACGGGCCTTGACCATCGCCGAAAGGTTGCTTGCCTATCGGTTTTCTATAGGATATAGTTTGGGGAGTGTGCGCAGGAATTATTCTAATTAATTCCACCATCCCCTTTTTTACACCGAACCACAAGGCGCCGGGAGAATTTCCACCCGTACGTCGTTGACATGCCGACCATGCGGACACAGCGTTTTGCGTCCTCTTTTTTGGTGCGAACGGCAAGGGAGTGGAACTTGTTTCCGGCGTCTGTTTCCAGACTCCTATAATCTGGGGATCTTCAAGGCCAGAGTGAATAGGCACCTTCCGGGCAAGCGTGCTCCGTCTTAGGCCTCGTCTTTGTCCTTCATGGACAGGTCAGTGGCCAAACGCAAGCCCATAAAATGTAAAAACAAAAAAAATTGGTCGGTGTTTATATCATGTTTTGTTCTAGTTTTAGTATCTATGTAAATGTAGTATATAGATATGCCCTTTTGTACGTAGCATATAAAATAAATAAGCTAATTGAATGCAATATTTATCATTGAAACGAAATTGGGTAATAATTTACATAGTTCATTCACATTGAAACCTTTAAACTTTTTAATAATAAAAACCGAGCATATTTTTGTACATAAAATTAATATAAAAGTCAAGATCAGTGCCCCATATTCCTACCGACATTGAGGCCATTTAATGTGAAGGTCTTAGATGAAGATACCTTACGGAAGTCAGCCTTCAACTGGAAGAACTGGCAAAAAACTCATCACGATTACATTATTTTTCAAACTCCAAATACCACAGTAGTTCCGGCTGTAGCAGCCGCTAGAGCCGAACTTCCAAGAGCGATCGGTCGGTAGTTTGCAGTGGCTAAAACGCCCATCTTGTTTTTAGGCACAGGAACGATCCAAACTCAGGTAAGTGAAACATAAAATTAAACACCACCCGCCCGGAATTGATTAAAAAAAACAATTGAAATATTCGACTCCAACATAATTTGTTTTTAGGGTTCCGCACTTCAAAAAGTAAAAAAAGGAACCCTTTTAAGTTCACTTTCTTGTCCGTCTGTCTGTCTCTCCCTCTGTCCGTGTGTCACCACCGATTATCTCAGGAACCGGTGAACCTAGCAAGTTGAAATTTATACCACATACTGAAGTCTATAGTCTCTATTAGGTGTATAAAAATCATGGTCCTGAGTCAACACGATAAAAAGATATTGGCAAATTTTGATTTTCGCGAAGTATCAAAATGTACCTTAATTTTAAACTTTTTTATTTTTCGGAATTTTTCCTTTACTTGTGCTGTAAGACCATGCTTTTAACCAAAATTGTCAATTCCAGGTCAACCGGAAGTACCCCAAATAAAGGAATAATTCCAAAAGGTAAAAAAAGTTGAAAATTACAGGGTCCCCATACATACATCGAATCACCAATTAAGATAGACCTCTGAGTTCTATCGGCGCTCATACAATTTAGAGGTCTAGCTTAATTGGCAAAAATAAAAAGAAATTAAACAATCCGCGAGACTCCATTACGGAACCCTCGGTGCGCGAGTCCGACTCGCACTTGACCGGTTTTTTTTTAATCAATTCCACCCGACCGACCGTCCAAAAGTGTAGGTACCTATAATTTATTTTGATGATCTTTAGTATCTTTCATTATATTTCAGTCGGTTCAGTAGTTCCAAAGACAATCCTATACAAACAAATAAAAATACTAATCTTACCTCTTTATAATATTCGTCCTTATTCTCCCTGTACCAAGAAATTTAAAAAATATTTGTGAGGTTTTTTTACAATTTATGTATAAAGTACGAAATATGTATATTAAACGATGGAGAGAGGGTGCGACACGATCGGTTTCTGCTCCGGTTAAAAAAATCGTATAGTCGGAGCTCCTTTCCTGGTAAAGATTTCGATTCGGTTGTGCATAGAATTAAATAAACTATGCTGAAATTGTGATCAAACGAGGATATCCAAAGTGAAGAAAAACTTATAAAAATTGGAAACCTACAGATGGTATCACTAGCATTATACATATAGACTATATTTAAAAGTTTCTTAATAATATTACCTTCAAAATGTCTAGATATTTCCCAAAAATACCAAATTCAATAAAATGATTGCGACACAAACAGCCTTTTGTGTTTACCTCCTTACTTATACCGGTGATCGATGAACCGAAAACAGTCATCACCATGGACTGGATCGGAGTGGTCGTGTTCTGGTAGGTTCTATTCCTTATTTTATTCACCATTCACCATCCTACTTTTGTTTTTCGTTTTAGGTAATCGTCTATACTAATATTCAAGGCAAGGAAACGTAAACATCGGTTTGTCTGTGTATAGTTTTTTTTATTTATTTAATTGATTTATTTTGGCAAGGATTTTTTGGTGAAATGCCAATAACTTTTTGTATCAGCTAACTTCAACCTAAGCCATTAAAATAAAATAAAAAAAAACTGAAATAGTTGTAGGAAATATGGTTGTTAAAATCAAAATAAAAGTTGGCATGACAAATATCCTTGGCGCATCTGAAATTTTATATCCCAGATAAATAAAACTTGCAATTTAGGTGAATCCCTATACAGGTGAATTTTTCAAGTGGGCGTGGAAGGCCAAATCCTAAACTAAAAGGAATACCGAAAAATGCTGAAAGGAGTCTCGAGGCCGATTTTGATTAAAATTAAACTGCATCATTAGATTTTCGAAAAAATATTTCCACAAGCCAGGAATCGAACCCGATGAATTTGAAAAAAAAATACACAGCCTGTATTATTACACAATCCGATAATGTTTTTAATAAGGATCAAATTCTCAGAAGTAATGAAATACGGCAAACTTAAAGAAAGTAGGTACTCTTTTTTAATTTTTTTATTATTTCCATGTAAGAATTCTAGGCACTAAGTAGTACCAAAAAACAAACTTTTTATTTGATTTGACAGCAGACCAAAATGACAATTGCAAAGATAGCCATGCTCGCTTTAAGGCCTTTGCTTGCGGCGGCGTCGTGTGGCGGGTCGCTCACTTCCCTATAAAATGTGCGAGGAGGGCGATGGCTGCCACGCGCGTCATACTTGTGAACAGGTGCTGCTTGTGGGGGCTGGTCTACTTGAGTTTGTTGTTTATTAAGTCAGTCATAATTAAATTCTATAGATTACTATTTTTGCCGCCATAACACGCAAATATTGTCAGTGAGACTAGATAAATAATAATTATTGAATGTAATAGGTGTAAGTTGTTTTTGAAAAGAGTAATTGCTGAGTTTATTGCCGGCTCTTCTCAGCAAAAACAACCTTCCGAACCGAGCATTTAGAGTCTGACTATTCATAAGTGCCTGTGAAGGCCTATTTGGATGAATAAACAATTTCATTTCATTTCATTTCATTTCATAGCAGGGGAGATACCTACCGAATAAACAAAAATAGTGATTCAAATACACTAAACTAAAAACCCATACCTTAATATATAAAATTCACGATGTTGGTACGCGATGAACTCCGAAACTAATAAACCGATCTTCATGAAACTTGGCATAAAAATAGATGTGTGAAAACGCGGGAGATTTCAAAATAGCCCTAAGAAGTTAAATTTAAAGACACACTTTAAAAAGTATAACGTCAACTATCTCTCCATTAAAAACCGCAGTTACGTCATAGAGTTAAGAATTGGTTACGTGTTTGAGGAAACTGTATTGTAAATAAGGGCAAAGGGCCAGATGTACACAAACTTGTCTATTATATAATCCGAATGTTAAGCAAACTAAACCACGGCCTGGAAAGATGAACGATCTTATTTAAGCCATCTGAGGTATTACCCGCGTTTTCAGGGTAAAAAGGCTATTCAGGCGGGCCTAATATTAATTTAAGTATTTGATAGTTCCTGACATATCGCGCTCTAACATATCGTATGTACAAAATACTCTTGATCTTTATTATGCATACAAATAAATCTATTTATAAATAAAAAAAAACCAAGTCGCTACCCGACGGAAGTGATCCAAGAAGGCTAGCAACATTGCCGCGCTGAATGACAATATCAATTCTTTGGCCCAAAATTAAGTCTCGGCCCACTCTTTTAACTAATCCCTTACCAACTGTGCGTGCAAGTGTGCATACTTTCGCTAGTGTTGTAGTGATATCGATGTCTATATCATTCGTTGCCCGTGGTCCTACCAGTAGGACTGCAACAAAAACATCATTATTTTGTATGGGCAATGGTCCTACTAACAGTGAAGACGAAAAAAAATTTAAATTAAAAATCTTAAACTAGCTTTGATTTAATCTAAGACATTTACACAAAAAATCAGATTTTTTTAGAATAGAGGTAGGATGACGAAAAAAAAACCAACACTACGGGCACTGTTACTTGTCCGTAGTCTTACCAGTAGGACTACGGGCAATGCTAAGTGCCCATGGTCCTACTAATAGAACTACGGGCAAAATAAATTGCCCGTGGTCCTACCAGTAGGACCACGCAGTAGGACCACGGGCAATAGACTGTCTATATACATATAATATACGTCGATATGCATCACTAAAACATTATCAAAAGGATGTACAATTGAAGTGTAAGGGTTTAGGAAAAAGAGTCGCCGCTTCTACATGGATGACACTATCTAGACATGCCACGAGAGGCCTCAATAAGTATTTTTATTTTCATAATCAACTGGTTCGATTCCTGGCTAGCAATATAGATTTTTCCTAAGTCTAATGATGCAGTTTTAGTTTTCATCAATATCGGGTTTATCTGATAACTTGTTTCGGCGGCTGTGATGAATGTCCCAGGATACGTCTATATGTTATGTATTTATTTCCAGTGTCTACATCGCTAGTGGCTCTTGTAGCCGATCATGCGAAGACGACCTCACCTTCCCTCCCAACTTCAAGTTTGGAGCCTCCACTGCTGCTTACCAGATCGAAGGTGCCTGGAATGCCAGCGGTTAGTAGATTGTCTTTGTAACCTAGGGTCTACTTTTGCATATCATTTTAAGTAATTGGTATTTTTTTCAAAATATAATCAATCATTTAAAAGATAACTTTGCATATCACTCAATATACAGATCAACAAATAAACAAACAATGTGAATAATTATTACGCTGATACTTTTAAAAGATTATCTGAAGGAAAACATCGTGAAGAAATCATAGCATGCACTAAGGCTTTGTAAAAGTTCGACCATGACGGTGTCACTTACCATCAGGTAACACACCTGCCTGCTCGTCAGTCTTCAGACATAAAAACGTCACTTTACACAGATAAAGGCGAGAGCATTTGGGACCACTTCACCCACAACAACCCTGGAGCCATCAATGATGGTACCGACGGTGATGTGGCATGCGACTCCTACCACCAGTGGGAAAGAGACGTTGAGATAGCTTCCGAACTTGGCTTGCATTTCTACAGGTTAGCATTATTATAACGGTAAAAACTATGGCAAGCGCTTAAGAAGTCGAAATCTTACCAGATGGTCAGTGTGCCGATTGCGGGTTTTTGATGTTACTGAAAGTATGGTATCACGCGTAGTAAAGAATAAATATTTATCGACTCCAATTTCAAGATTCTCCATATCCTGGCCACGTCTGCTTCCCACGGGCTTCGTCAACTACATCAGTGAGGACGGCACTAACTACTACAGTAAGCTGATCGACGAGTTGCTGGCGAACGGAATAGAACCAATAATTACCTTATACCACTGGGATCTGCCGCAGAAACTACAAGAACTTGGTGAGACTTGTGTATCAGTTTTTAGTTAGCTTTCCCGCAGATAACAGTTTTTTTTAAAACAGTAAGAAACTTAATTGTCTTTTTTCTAACGAAGTTTTAAGGCAGCGCATTCTCTCTCATGACTGTTGTATCATTTGGTACCCTTTTCGTCCTTAGATTCCAGCTCAGTTTCTTTCTACTGTCATAATTCTGGTAAATAATGTCAAAAGGTTGAATGGAATTCAAAGCATTTCTGATGAATTAATGAAACTACTCGTAAATTCTCCGTAGGTACTATATTTGTGTGTTTCTTTTCAGACTAGGCTGTTCTCTAATTAATATTTCCATCTCTAGGCGGCTGGACGAACCCTCTCATCACAGATTGGTTCGCGGACTACGCAAGGGTGGTCTACTCGCTGTACGGAGGCCGTGTGAAGACATGGATTACCATCAACGAACCCACAATCATGTGTGACATTACTTACGTCACCGGCACCTTTGCTCCGGGCATTATTAGTCCAGATATAGCTCCTTATTTATGCAACAAGAACGTCCTACTAGCGCACGCTAAAGCTTGGAGAATTTATGATAGAGAATTTAAGAGTAGATATGGTGGTAAGTATTGTGGATAATTAATTACTGATAGTAGTATAGTGATTATAAGCTTAATATAGGTTCCCATATACATCCTACAACAAAACAACCCATGTTAAATTTACTTGGTAGGAGGATATTATCAATTAAAGTAGTGGAGTACCTACTCACAAAACATTTTCACCTGGCGCGCAAAATGGCACATGTTTTCTTTCCCTAATAATATGGGCAACAGATGGAAAACATCATGATATTTTCCAAAAAACTTGCATATTAATCCAGCGAAGTATGAATAATGAGAAAATAACTGGCTGGCTGAAATTTATGTTATCCATTGAAATAAAACCGTAAAGCTACAAAAATTGTGTTAAATTTAAGCGCGAAATTTTGATTAACTCATCAGACCATGAAACGAACGCTTTGAGGAAGTTTGTTTTGTAATTAATTGAGCGATTTCTAATGATAAAATTAGAGCATGGAGTCTGTATAAATAGAAAGAAACGACTTGTAAGGTTTTTTCTGGACTTTAGGATCCCAAAACGCTCCTGATCTAGTCCCAAAAGTTTTAGATAGTGTCGAAATTTTACTAGTAAGTGAGCAGAGGCGAAGACATTGCTATAATAATTTACGAATGCTAATTTTCCAGGAAAAGTATCAATCTCCAATCATCTGGTGTGGTTTGAACCTTATTCTGATTCAGAAGAAGATATAGAATTTACTGATATACTCACAGCATTCTCGGTGAGCACATTTTGCAGATTAACCTGTTTGTTTTCAAGCTTCTACGAGTATAACTTCCACGAACTGAATTCATATTGTAATATATTTGTAATAATATTTTCATTTTCCTTTCTTAACTACTACCTATTGCCTATGATGTATCTACCTGGCAAAATTCAAGTTTATAGTAGTTATGCTTTTTGAGATTTCGTAATTAATCTGTGGTATTTCGCTTTTATGTAGATCTTATAAAAGAGGAAAGATTTGAATGTTTGTTTGCATTGAATAGGCTCTGAAACTACTGGACCGATTAGAATAATTCTTTCACCATTAGAAAGCTACATTATCCCTGATGAACATAGGCTATATTTTGTCCCGGGAAAAGATAAGATCCCACGGGAACGCGTGGGGGACAGCTAGTAAGATAGGTATAAACGTTTAGATCAAGTGTAGAGTCTTGGATTTAAGAATGTAAAATTATTAAAATTAAACCAGACAGGTCGGTACACCCACGCCATATACTCAAGACAAGGAGGCTGGCCACCCATCGTGGAGTCATATCTGAGGGAGTACAGCAAGAAGCAGGGGTACTCTAAGTCAGTGTTGCCTTCCTTCAGTAGAGATGAAATAACATTGATAAGAGGTACGTCACTATAAGGTTATTATTTTAATTAAGATTATAATACCAGAACAAAAGCTGTCTCAAAAGTGGCTCCATCTGGAAGGAGCACCTGAATTTGGTCGCCATGTTAGTCTTTCTTATTTTTATATCAGAAAACTGACAAGCAGGTAGATGGTAAGTGACTACTGTCACCAATAGACATACGCAATGCCGATAGGTGCGTGGCGACAGATTTTCTGAGTCCTACAAAGTGAAAGCTCCTTTTCCTCAAGCTCAAGTTCCTTCATCGAAAGCTTTGTCGAACCCATAAATAAATAAAACTTTTTCAAAAATTATTCGTTTGTTATCACATCGATCAATAATTTCTGTAGATAATATTTTAAAGAGCATGATTTACCCAATGGCTTAGAAAATGTCTTTTGAACTTCAACCTCATTACTGAACTTATAATGTGCTAACTAAACTATCAACTTCACTACAACTAAGATAAATTCAGTACTAGCTGTCCCCCGCGGTTTCACCCGCTTTCCCGTGGGATCTTATCTTTTCCCGGGACAAAATATAGCCTATGTTCATCAGGGATAATGTAGCTTTCTAATGGTGAAATAATTTTTCAAACCGTACCAGTAGTTTCAGAGCCTATTCAATGCAATCAAACAATGAAATCTATTATAGAGTAATAGTAAAGATAATTGATTTCCAGGTAGCTATGACTTCTTTGCTGTAAATCACTACACGAGTCGCTTGGTGCGTAAGGCTCGGCCAGACGATGGCACGCAATTCCTATGGGGGGCTCCCATTGATGCGGCCCTGGATACCGACCCCACATGGACGTATGGCTATTCCAAAATAATGCCGGTAGTTAATATTTTTACTATGGAAATAAAAAAACTTTAAAGATGACGCGGACGACACTGTTAATTCTGTTGTCGACAGTAGTAAACTAAACCATTTGAAATGACTAAAATCTTATATAGTGAGAAAGGGATAGACACATTTTAGTCCTCTCAAGTTTAGTTTCCACAAGAGAATCGATACCATACACAACAGTAAATTTTATTATTTTGTGAAACCGGTGAGTTCATTGTAGGATTCGAACCCACGACCATCGCCGCTTAAATTCACCATTCTCATCACAATCATTCTCTGCGGTATACGGCGTCACTACCACTGACTGATCTATCATCGCCTTAAAATATTATATCTACTTATACTAATATAATAAAGAGGAAAGATTTGATTGTTTGTTGGCATTGAATAGGCTCTGAAACTACTGGACCGATTTGAAAAATTCTTTCACCATTAGAAAGCTACATTATTCCTTTTTTTTTTTATGTCACTAGTGACGAGGCAGGCGGGTCACCTGATGGTAAGTGACTACCGTCGCCTATAGACATTAGCAATACCAGGGGGATTGCCAATGTGTTGTACACCTTATTACAATGCCTTAAGGGCAAGGGCTACTGGCTCTCAAGTGCAACTGCCGGAACACACCAACAGGTGCTTGGCGATCCCTGATGAACATAGGCTATTATTTTTGTCCCGAGAAAGTTAAGATCCCACGGGAACGCGGGTGAAACCGCGGAAGACAGCTAGTATAATTCAGGCCGCGTTCCCGTAGGATCTTATCTTTCCCGGGATAAAAAGTATCCTATGTACTATTCCAGACTATAATCTATCTCTGTGCCAAATTTCATCCAGATCCCTTCAGCCGTTCTGGCGTGATTGAGTAACAAACATACATCCATCCAAACTTTCACATTTATGTATAATATTATTGTGGGATTATAATTGCAGATGTACCCTGAAGGGTTCCGTCGCCTCCTGGCCTCGCTGAAGCAGAAGTTCGGCAACATCGAGATCTTCATCACAGAGAACGGGTACTCCAGCACTGGACTGAACCTCCAAGACGATAATAGGATTAAATACATCAGGGATTACTTAAAACAGGTATTTTATTTTATTCGGATTAAGACGACGATAGCTGAGTGGTAGTAGTCGGATGTCGGATACCGCAGCGAAGGTTGTGGATTCGAATTTTACAATGAGCCTGAGCTTTCGGGAAAACATCGATAAATCATTAAGATTCGCACCCTCCTGTGCCATTCTATTCTAAAGAGATGTAGTTAGCATACGCAACGATGATGCGACAGCGGACTTCTCACTTGATAGCTTAGTGTTTTTTTTATTTACTTTCGATAAGCTTGTGTTTGACTGCAATCTCACCATGGTTAGTAATGCTGTGGCCGAAAGTGGTAAACACAAAGCCTAGAAGAAACTGGCTCTCAAATGCAGCTATCGGAACACACCGATAGGTGCTTGGCGACAGACTTTCAAATTGAGGGTGGTAGCCAGCCAGTTGAGTATTACAAAGTACCCTACCACCGTGCTGTGGTGTCCTCACGATGTTTTCCTTTACCGATGGCTCAAGCTCATCATAGGATTCGATTCCACCACCTTCGCTGCGGTACCCGACGCCACTTCCACTGAGCTATCATCGCCTCAATGAAAGAGATAGAACATAGAGACACTACAGGATCTCTGCACTCAATGCTGCTAAGACCGCGGCCATGGTACAATTATTATTCTTTTTTTAAGCTGTGCTTTTGTCCTACATCATATATGTTTCAGGTCCTATTGTCTATCAAAAAGGATGGCGTGAACATCTCAGGGTATACATTCTGGTCGCTCCTCGACAACTTTGAATGGGCAGAAGGATATTTGTGAGTTATTTATTGACCACTTTTTTAATTATACCACAAGTGACAACTAGGCAGGCGGTTCACCTGATGGTAAGTGAATACCGCCGCCTATAGACATTAGCAATACCAGGGGGATTGTCAATGTGGCAATGCCGCCAGCATTTTAGGCACGTTGCCTACTGACAACGACATTTTTATTTAGATTTATTTCATTAGGTTGACTGTTTTTACTCACACTCTCCTCATAAATTAATACTAATATTTCTACGCTATTATAGGTCCAGGTTTGGTCTCTACGAAGTGGACTTCTCAGACCCCATGCGCGCGCGCACCGCTCGGGCATCAGCTCGCTACTTCGCCAGTGTTATAAGGAACCATTCGCTTAGTGACTAATACGTACTGGGTCTAATGTTTTAAAATGAAACATTTGTGATAATATTATATAATTATTGTTATTTATGTACCTGTTTAAGTGTTAATTTTTTTTACATTAACATTGATATTGATACATTTACCGTCCATCTATACATACTAATATTATAAATAAAATATGTAATATTTGAAAGGAGTTTCTTTCTCGTTCTTCTCCAGGAAAGTCTGCCTTACGAATGAGATGTAGTAAATATAAAATCGGCCAAGTTCATGTCGGGCTTCGCACATTTAGGGTTCCGTATCAAAAGCCGACCGAATGGCAGGATTATTCATAAACAGTAGGCGTGATATTCGCATCCCTTCTGTGCTACGCATTTAACCGCAAAATGAAGTTGGTTGTCATAGGAAAATAAGAGACTTTCAAAGAAATCTGAATTATCAATATACATATTTGTATTAGTTAGTAAAATATACGTATTAATAAATATTAAGTTCAAAGGCCAATGGACAGCTAAAAAAGTTTTGTGAAAATGGCTGACTTTGGTAGCTTTTCATTCTTTTGTTTTCCAATATTTTTTTAAAACATAAAATACAGACGCGTAGGTAATATCCAACAATACCCCATTTGAAAGGGGAGGTCAAAATTTTTTCCTTGTCCCTTTTTGTTTAATTGGAGCCCCCCTTAAAAACATTTAAAATATTTTACAATTTGTTAGGTTTCGGTCAATAAGATGCTTATATTGTGAACCGTTTGGCTGTAAAATCGGAGCGACTGACGACGGACAATTAAACGAAGAATTATGATCCTTCATTTAAGGACTGACACGTGAGTGACAGCAATAGGGCTCTGTTCGGAGTACCCGACCCATCGGGTACGGAACCCTAAAAAAATTAAATATTTTTTTTAGAAAAATTAGATATTATCATAGTAGGGGGTAGGTAATCTTTGGAACTACTGAACCAATTCTGGGTCTGTGCTGAAGGAGTTAAATAAACTCTGAATTTTTAGTAAATAAAATTATTACACTTATTCGAAATAGTACTCCAAAGAGAGCCCTGAACTCTGTTTCTAACAAGGTTCACAAAAAGTGTAGTCACAATTACAATTTGTAATGTATTTGTTGCGTTTATGATTCGATAATAATTATGCAGAAAAAAATAGGCTTCTACTATGGATACAATAACCGAAACCATCGTTTCTAGACTACTAATAAATAAAAATATTAACGACATTACACAAGACTTGACTATACCCCTCACGTTACTATTTTGACTCTTACTGATAGCGACATACAAAACTTTGCACCATAAAAACATATTGACGATAAGAATACAAACTTTAATACAATTGTAAGTTATGGAGACATAATTCTGATTAACAACATCCAAACCCATGTATAGATACAAACATTCGTATAATAATCCAACAACTATAGCCGGGAACCAAACTTTCACGCAGAGAAGTACAAAACTTGGTTCTTCTGATCTGTACGCGACTACCACATTATCGTAAACATTCTTTATAAAGACGAACATCCAACCGATTAAAGCTACATCTAGAATGACATAGAATGTGATCATTAAAGTGAAAATTAAAGAGTTTTTCTTCCAGAATAATATGAATACGTATACCAAGAGTCCTTGTTTTGCTACACAGATTTGGCATAGAATCTTCTCATCCAATCCTCTACTCTTCGGTATCAGCGTGAAGCATATGAATTGCAGCAGCAGACATGGCGCAGTTATGATTATAGCACATGCAGAAATTATATAATTTTCCTTGATCAATTCAAAGCTGTTTAGTCAGTTTTGGCTTCAGGAGTTGTGTTAGACGATGATAATAAACCGATAATGAATAACGATATTGTTTAATGTTAAAAATGATAATAATTTTGTGTAAATGAAGAGATGCGTATACTAAAAGCTGTATTGAGCGAGGTTTGTCTTGTGTACTTTAACGTAACTTTTTTGCGATTTCAGTAGTTAGTCATATTGTCTAGTATATCATCACTATATTTGTCCATTATTCAACCAACAGCATGCATAAAGTATTAGTCATCGAAGATACAATAAATGCATTTATGAATCAAATAACTGATTACCGATTTTGTGCCAATGTTACATCTAGTATGGTAGTGGTGGTGGCTGGCTACCACCCTCAAGTTGAAAATCTGCCGCCAAGCAACTGTTAGTGTGTTCCGGCAATTGTATTTGAGACCCAGTAGCATTTAAGGCATTGTAATAAGGTGTACAACACATTGGCCATCCCCTTGGTATTGCTAATGTCTATAGGCGACGACAGTAACTTACCATCAGGTGACCCGCCTGCCTCGTTGTAAGTGGCATAAAAAAAAGATTTTTAATTACCAATTTAACGACAAAGAGTAGATCTTTTGATGGTGTATATTTATGACGTCACAAGTAGGTACATATTTCATATAAAACTCCATATAAATTTTGACATCTTATATCTTCTATATCTGTTAGTTACACTATTTATAACTCGAGAACGGCTGGACCGATTTTCATGGTTTTTGATTTGTTAGATTCGTCTCCGCCCGGAATAGCAGAATAACTATTGAAAAATAAGAAAAATGGACAAAAAAAAGAATAATGAAGACAATTATTTTTGTCACGCATTTCGTATAGAACGACTTTTTGACATGTCTCGAGATCGGGCTGACAGATGACAGATGGTTTAGATTCACAAATTGGACACGGTAGGTGTCGCTGGAATCGGGTTCCATGTTTTGTTTTAATTTCAGGGCAGGACAACGTCTGCTGGGCCCACTAGTTAATTTATAAAAAGAAGCCGTTTTGATATGTCAACCACTATCTCTATTCAACATGTAATCTTTCACCAATTAGTTTTTTTTTATGTAATTAATATGATTGTACACTAGGGAATCCAATAGTAGAGGTCGGTAGGAGCGGCAAAATTTGAATAACCTACTGGCGGCAAATGTGAAAATCCGCTATATGTTATAATGAACACAAAACTGAAGATTTGGAGTGAAGAGACACAGTGAGATGGCGTCATACTGTATCGCGATTTCATTGTCATCAATGTCTGCCTATATCAAAAAATCAAAAAATCAAAAAAATCCAAATTATTTATTTGCTTAAATGTGAGTTAATCACAAGTTGTTACATTATAAGTAGCAACACCGGTGCACGGTGTTAGGGTACTTTGTAGTACCCGACTGGCTGGCTACCACCCTCAAGTTGAAAATCTGTCGCCAAGCACCTATCGGTGTGTTCCGACAGCTGCACTTGAGAGCCAGTTCCCATCTAGGCTTTGTGTGCTTACCATCTTCGGCCACATCATCACTTACCATGGTGAGATTGTATTCAAACACAAGCTTATCCAGAATAAAAAATAAAAAACACATAGTAGAAACTTTTATAATACTTTCACAACACCGTGTGCTGCGATTATCAGTTCCTTAGTCACACCGTAGCGTTACAGACTACAACTCGTCAGCAAAATGCTTGTCTAGAATATCAACTGCGTGGTCCTTTATGATGGTGGCGTAGTAATGAGCGGATTTGCGCGGCTTACGCGTGCGCAGCGGGTCCGAGAAGTCGACCTCATACAGCCCGAATTTAACCCTGATGGACGAAGGAAAAAATATGAACCACAGAACGGTGGTAGGGTACTTTGTAGTATTCAAATGGCTGACTACCATCCTCAAGTTGAACTGTCGATAAGCACCTGTTGGTGTGTTCCGGCAGTTGCACTTTGGAAATCCCGCTGGTTTTGTTAATGTCTATATGCGGCACCTGATGCTAAGTGAATAACTTAGCATCAGGTGCCCTGCATGCCAGGTAGTCTCTTGTGGTACAAAAAAAAACTTGAGAGGTGTCAAGGGACACCCGGATGGAACGAAGTTATATAAGTCGAGAGAGTATATATATATTAAAAAACATGCGCACGCCGCACAGCTTACAATAAAGTGACACTGACACTAAAAGTGTCGGACAATTTTTCGTAAGATTTTTTTCCGTCTAGCCCCCTTTCACAACGCGGGATAATGAACTTCGTTCCAAAACTTGTGGATAGCACTACCTATCCTACCACAATAGCTTGAATATCCCTATTTTCATAATTTCATTCTATTAATAGGTACTAGGGTCTGCCCCGCGGTTTTACACGCGTTCCCGTGATAGGCTATGTATGTATGTATAGAAAAAAACATGTCGATCCGCTTTTCCGTTACTGCTTCAAAGAACAAACCAACAAACGCACTTTCGCATTTATAATATTACTAGTTTTCCGTCCCGATGGATCATATGGATCTTATCTTTTCCCGGAATAAACAGTATCCTATGTTTTATTACAGGATATTATCTACCTGTGTGCCAAGTTTCATCAAAATCCGTTCGGTCGTTTTTACGTAATTGAGGAACAAACATCCAAACATACTTTCACATTTATAATACTAGCTGTTCCACGCGGTTTCACCCGCGTTCCCGAGGGATCTTATCTTTTTCCGGGATAAAAAGTAGCCTATGTGCTATTCCAGACTATAATCTATCTCTATGCCAAATTTCATCCAGATCTCTTCAGCCGTTCTGGCGTAAATGAGTAACAAACATACATCCATCCAAACTTTCACATTTATTATATTAGTAAGATATAGTAAGATTAGTGGGATCGATTTCGATTCAGCCTTTCTAGGCCAATGAGTATCAATCTCTTATTACCTGTAGCCGTCGCCCCATTCGAAGTTGTCTATCAAAGTCCAGGCGGTGTAAGCAGTCACATTAATGCCATCTTCTTTAATTGCCAGTAGAACCTGGAAATTAATTTAGGTTTTATAAAGTACCTACTATGGTTAAGCTTCTGTTTGGAGCCTCGTTTTTTTTAAATACGACAAAGATACAGCTAAGTTCATTCAGTTTACCGTAGAGACGCTTGCAACACCAGAGGTATCAAGCGAATATTGATAAGCTTAGTGTATATACATATTTTCTTCTTCCTGTCCTTATCCCACTCTAGGAGTGGTTGTATGTTTTCCTCTTTCACTCCGCTCTATCACTAAACTAGCGGCACGGCGATGATAGCTCAGTGGTAAGTGACGTTGGATACCGCGGCGAAGGTCATGGGTTCGAATCCTTACAATGAGCTTGAGCTTTCGGTGAAGGAAAACATCGTGAGGAAACCACAGCACGGTGGTAGGGTACTTTGTAGTACTCGACTGGCTGGCTACCACCCTCAAATTACAATCGTCTTGACATAAGAAAAAGCCTCAAAGGAATTGACTCTTCATTGCAGCTGCCGGGACACATAGGTAGGGGCTTTGATTCCATTTATCTTGAGGGTACTACCCACACCAGACAGGCGGGTACTACAAATACACATCTTTTGTAGTACTCGACTGGCTGGCTACCACCCTCAAGTTGAAAATCTGTCGCCAAGCACCTGTTGGTGTGTTCCGGCAATTGCACTTGAGAGCCAGTTCGCCTTAATAAGGTGTACAACACATTAGCAATCCCCTGGTATTGCCAATGTCTATAGGCGACGGTTGTCACTTACCATCAGGTGACCCGCCTGCCTCGTTGACACTTGTGACATAAAAAAAAAAAAACGACATGATGACAGTTTTGACAAGAGGGTGTATCTTCTTAACTCGCTATGCTTGTCTCTTTTTGGCACGTAGATGGATAGAGCTTGGGATAGAGTTGTCAAAATGGCCAGCTTAGCGTGCTGCTTGTTTAGTTGTCTCAGCACTCGCACCTTTCATAATCATATTATGTATCAATGTATCGTAAAAGGTATTTGGGTGTAAAAGCAACAGTAGTAAGTTAATCGACTGGCTGGCTACTTTAAGCTGAAAATATGCCGTTAAGTAACTATCAGTGTGTTCCGCTAGCTGCGTGAGAGTTCCCTTCAAGGCATTATAAAGTCGATAACACATCGTCAATCTGTCTTCTTTTTCAATAGATTTTTATTCTGCAGAAAAGAGCTTTTTGCGCAACGTGTGTATTATCACCCAGCCCGATGGTCAGTTAATATTTTCATACCTAACATCTTTATGAGATCCCTTACCTGCTCCAAATGGTCCCTGTAGTATTCCACTCTCTCATCATCATCTAAGCCACCTAAATTTGGAAATCCATTTTCAGTGATCATGATTTTTATGTCGCCATATTGTTTTCTCAGCCAGGCAAGTTGTTTTCTAATGCCTTCAGGATATATCTGCAATCAGATTTGTGTACGAATCATTTTGCTGATTTCACTTAGTAGGTAATCCGTGAAGACTTTGTACACGGGGGCTAGATAAATATAGGTACTTCACACACGGCCTTCTGTTCCCAAACTAAGCAGAATTTGTACTATGGAAACCAGACTACTACAATATACAAATATTTTGAAAACATATGTGGCGACATCTATCTACAAATAGATATAGTTCACACGACTCTTAGATAGATGGCGCTCCAATAAACTACATCGCGCTAACGAAGTTTTCTATGCTATCTGCATATATACAAGATTCCAACAACTATAGTTGGACTGCGGTCCCTATCCTGACGGAAGATCTTCCCTTTTCAATTGAGAAGTCTAATACCTTGCTCCTCCATACACAAATCTGTCTCAGTAATCAAACCCACTATTGTAGACACTATTGTAAACCCCGAGAGCTTTCAACTCGAACTCAAAAATCGCTTCGAATGCCTAGAGAGCTGCGCTTCAGTGGACGACTTAAATAACAGGTTTGTGGACACTGTCCATACGGTAGGGTCTAAGCACTTCAAAACCCGCCGTAAAAATAGACCGCAAAAGCTCTCCGACCATACTCTCAACCTCATGGCTGACCGGCGCTCCATGACGTTACAGTCTTCAGATGACTCTGTCGCATATCGGCAGCTCAATAGACGGATATGGAAATCCTTGCGACACGACATCCGTACCTTTAACACAAATAGTATAAGGGAAACGATAGAGCGAAATAAAGGCTCCAAAGTGTTCGCAAGAGATATGTCTATTGGGCAAAGCCAGCTGACGAAGCTCAAAACTGAGGACGGTGGCATAGCGTCAACTAAAGCAGAGGTATTGAGAGAGGTGGAGAAGTTCTATGGACAGCTGTACACGTCGGTAGCCAAACCTGTTACCAGTGCGGCCAAAGACCCCAGAGCCGCACTGACCCGACACTATACCGAAGATATCCCGGACATCAGCCTGTATGAGCTCAGGATGGCCCTCAAACAGCTTAAAAACAACAAGGCACCGGGGGATGATGGAATTACCACAGAGCTTCTGAAAGCGGGTGGAACACCGGTACTTCGAGTCCTTCAGAGGCTATTTAATTCCGTCATACTCGAGGGTCTAACGCCAGAGGCATGGAACAGAAGCGTGGTGGTACTTTTCTTCAAAAAAGGTGATAACACCTTGCTGAAGAATTTCAGACCCATCTCGCTTCTGAGCCATGTTTATAAGCTGTTCTCGAGGGTCATCACAAATCGACTTACGCGTAGGCTTGATAACTTCCAGCCTCCCGAACAAGCCGGTTTCCGGAAAGGCTACAGCACCATAGACCACGTCCATACGCTGCGGCAGGTTATACAGAAAACCGAGGAATATAACCTGCCACTTTGCTTAGCGTTCGTGGACTATGAAAAAGCCTTCGATTCGATCGAAACGTGGGCGGTGCTACAGTCTCTCCGGCGGTGCCGTATTGACCACCGGTACATCGAGGTGCTGAAGTCCTTGTACACTAACGCCACTATGTCGGTCCGAGTACAGGAGCAGTGCACGGGAGCAATTCCACTGCAGCGAGGAGTTAGACAGGGAGACGTTATGTCTCCGAAACTGTTTACCGCTGCATTGGAAGATGCTTTCCGACTTCTGGAATGGCAAGGATTCGGCATCAACATCAACGGCGAGTACATGACTCACCTTCGGTTTGCCGATGACATCGTGGTCATGGCGGAATCGCTGGAGGATCTTGGCACGATGCTCGATGGCCTCAATAGAGTCTCCCAACAGGTGGGCCTGACGATGAATATGGCGAAGACAAAAATCATGTCAAATGTCCATGTTGTGCCCACCCCATTATCAGTTGGGAACTCTACTCACGAAGTTGTCGATGAATACGTCTACCTGGGGCAAACCGTTCGATTAGGCAGATCGAACTTCGAGAGAGAGGTCAATCGTCGAATGCAACTCGGCTGGGCAGCGTTCGGGAAGCTTCACAACGTTTTCTCGTCCAAATTACCTCAGTGCTTAAAGACAAAAGTCTTTAACCAATGTGTGTTACCAGTGATGACCTATGGCACTGAAACGTGGTCGCTAACTATGGGCCTCATAAGAAGACTCAAGGTCACTCAGAGAGCTATGGAGAGGGCTATGCTCGGAGTTTCGCTACGAGATCGAATACGTAATGAAGAGATCCGTAGACGAACAAAAGTCACCGACATAGCCCTACGGATTAGTAGACTGAAGTGGCAGTGGGCGGGGCACATAGCTCGAAGAACCGATGGCCGATGGGGCGGAAAGGTTCTGGAGTGGCGACCACGCACCGGAAGACGCAGCGTGGGCAGGCCACCCGCAAGATGGACCGATGACCTGGTGACGATCGCGGGTAACCGCTGGATGCGAGCAGCTCAGGATCGGTCGATGTGGAAAACTTTGGGGGAGGCCTATGTCCAGCAGTGGACGTCTTTCGGCTGAGATGATGATGATGATGATGATTGTAGACGGCCCCTCAAACTATTACTCACATAGAACCATGATGTAGATGCGGATTTCCAGTCAGGATGTGTCAGCATGGCCGCGTCCATATCAGGACAGTCACCTAACGGGAAAGGCCTCAACTGTTCACCAGGCTCAGGCTTACGGATCAAGCGACTGGTGTAGTAGTTCAATGCATAGTAGTCGAAGGTACCTGGAAAATGAAACGAGTTTTAATGGCGGGGCGGAAACTTATTTAATAATATGGCATTATTCGTAAGAAACGCGACGGTGTTTAGTAAGTGCTTAGCAGATTCTTAATTCAAATTCTCTATAGAAATTATTCGAATTATCTTAATCTGCTAAGCAATCTCTGCTCGTCGAAATCTTTATGAATAAGACCATTAGACTCTATCTGTAATGAAAGTAAATCTAGACACGCGACTTCACGCGAGAGCATGTTCAAGTCAAGAAAAATTTAATGTAACCCCCGACACAAAATACCTCTAAAAAGGAAAAAGAACATCAAAATATTGTCCATGCGTCGTGGCCTCGAGAGACCGCTAAGTACATAAAATAGTAGTTAGGTAGAAAATAAAAAATAGCAAGTGTCCTTTCTACAACAGCATTATATTCTTGCTGTGTGTAGCCTCTTCTGTTTGGTGTCATCCCTTCCAATCCAATTAAGAGCTCATACACACGAGCAGCATGATGCCAACAGCAGCTGCCGACACGCGTCGACGGCTGCTGTCGACTGCTGTCGGCTGCTGTCGGTAGCTGTCGGTTGTTGTCGACTGCTGGCGGCTGCTGTCGGCTGTCGTCGACATTTCAACGTTGGGCGAATAAGTCCTCGAAGCAACGACGCGCGACGTTTGGATTAAAATACACGAGTACACGCCCTTACAAAGCATATCATAATTTGTGTGATAATTGTCCAGATATTATTACATGTATCGAAAAGCCAATTACCTCTGACAAGTTTAATTTCCTCCTTAGTGAACGGTGGTAATGTTGTTCTAGGGTATCCTCGTATTTTGCTTTTCTCTGCCACTTTCTGTTCGACAGACGGCGGCCATCCCCCTTCTTTGGAATAAATTGGGTGGGAGTATCGACCTGCCTGAAAAATATAAAATTCCAATCATCTTCAAAAAAATTATGACACACGGAAAAATCATCTAAATGATGATTCTTCTTATTACTAGGCCTTCAGATTTAATTATGACGATCGATTTTACTAAATTGTTTTGTCAATCACATAATTCTACGCTCACAACACGAAATATTGACCTAATAGAAACATTACGCCCGATCACTAATATAAAAATATTGCAAAAGCAGATCATCATTTATTTATTTCCTAGATGGTATGTGATGGATCATCATCAATTCAAATCATTTATTTATTTTCCGGTATGATAAGTTAGTCATGTCATTGAGTTTTGCATATTCTAACAATAAAGGTATAGAAATATTAAATAACAATATTGATTTAAATGTAATAGGTGATAGTTGTTTTTGAAAAGAGTTATTGCTGAGTCCCATTATTTGGAATTCTCACTGGGCAGCCTAGCTATATTTTTGAGGTCTTCATCTCTGAAACGCTTATCTAGACGCAGTCTTCAGACTTTCCTGCTTTACCATCAACTGAACTTAGACTTATGGCATATATGAGTAATAGTCATACTAACAATGTATTCCCTTGCAAGCTCAGCCAGTTCTTCATAATCTGGTGTCATCGCTTGGAACCACAGTAACTGGTTAGCCAACGAGACTTCACCTGTTTAGAAAATAGCAATCACTTTCATGAGGCATTTTTTAAGTATTTTGTGACATCGTATTGTTCATGGAAAGATATACAAACGGAGAGGGTATTATGTTTTTTGATTGTTATAACAATCTGATAGATCGATAGAAGAGTCAGAAGACTGACAAACATTCCATCTATCTGATGGAAAAGAGCAAATTCAAATAAAAAAAAAATCTTTATTAAGTAAAGTCATTATAAGTATTTTTAATCGTCACATGTTTGATATATTACAAAATATTTGTTTACTCTAATGCACGGTTCTTAAGGTTGCTTTTGCTGAGAAGAGCCGGCAATAAACTCAGCAACGTCACCTATAGATATTAGCAATACCAGAGGGATTGCCAATGTGTTACCGACCTTTACAAAGCATTGACGGATGTTCTGGAGACAGGTCTACTTTAATGTATTATAATAAATTGATGTTTTGAACAAGAATATACTTTGGTGTGAAGGTGTGAAGTTAGCGCCCGAGCGCTGCGAGGATGCTAAACGCCGTGCAATAATAGACAACTTCGGGCACATGTATCGTATACTATTTTATAGCGCAGTGTGACATAAACCCGCACTTTACGCACGCTTTTCCATGACCTAAGTTGCCTATTTCTGCACGGAGAAGCGTGCGTTAAGTGCGGGTTTATGTCACACTTGCTATAAAATAGTATACGATACTTGTGCCCGAAGTTGTCTATTATTGCACGGCGTTTAGCATCCTCGCAGCGCTCGGGCGCTAACTTCACACCGTGCAATAATAGCCTACTTAGGTCACGCGTATCGTAATGTACTATTTTTTTACTTTTGGATAAGCTTACCATGGTAAGTGATAATGTAGCCGCAGGTGCTAAACAAAGCCTCTTCAGCAAATGCAACCCAAGAAATATGCTGTTAAAGTAAGAAAGTTAATAAGTTTTAAGTCCTTAAATATAAATATTGTTTCCACAAATGAAACTCACCATGATACTTAGACCTGAACTCCTCATCATAAACCCTCCAAGCTTTAGCATGAGCGATCATAAGGTTCTTATTGCACAGGTAAGTACCCACTTCAGGATCTAGTATCCCCGGAGCAAACAATCCGTAGTTGTAGGCCGCGTCGCAGACGACGAGAGGTTCGTTGATGGTGATCCAAGTCTTCACACGGTCTCCGTACAGGGAGTAGACCACCCTTGCGTAGTCCGCAAACCAGTCGGAGATGAGAGGGTTTGTCCAGCCACCTTGAATTTAAACCTACTCATTATAACACTTCCGCTCAGTAGCGGACCTAGAGGGGCTCAGGGGGACTTAGGGAGGCCTCAAGAGCCCCCCCAAAAGCATCTGAGTACTCCCGTGACAAATCTTAAATGAAATTTGATATTATTCTAATTATTTAGATGCTTCAGAATTACAGTTTTACCTGTAGAGAAGTGAAACTTATGCAAAACGTGCAAATAAACACTTTACTTTTGGCGAATAGTAAATTTTATCCAAATACTGATGTAGGAATCTGAAAATTATTTTTTAAGACCTCTTTACGGGTACCCACAAAAAACAGAGATTTGTTCAAGAGATTTTTTTTTTCATAGCAGACGGACGGACACGGTGACACGGCACACAGGTAGATTATATATTGGAATAATCCATAGGATAGTTTTTATCCCAGGAAAAGATAACATCTCTCGGGAACGCGGGTGAAACCGCAAGGGGACAGCTCGTTACAAATAAATCTGCCAGAGCCGGGAGTGGTCAGCAGCGATCTCAGATTATACTTACCAAGGTCTTGGAATTTCTGAGGTAAGTCCCAGTGGTATAATGTTATCAGAGGTTGTATGCCTTTCTCCAGTAGTCCATCTATCAGATTGTTGTAGTAGTTCGCGCCATCTTTGCTGATGTAGTTAGTGAAGCCATTTGGGAGGAGTCGAGACCAGGATATGGAAAATCTGTGGTATATTGTTAATACATAAAATGCCTAACTTTACACGTCGTGGTCCTTTTAATTTATTAATGGTAAATTAAGGTGATTGTCCAATCATTGGAACTGCTCCTCAAAAGCAGGTGCCGGAACATACAGACAGGCGCTTAGTATTGTCAACCAGAGACTGATAGAAACTCAACCTACTACCCTACTCTTACTAAGATCTAAGGCGATGATAGCTCAGTGGTAAGTGACGTCGAATACCGCGGCGAAGGTCGTGGGTTCGAATCCTACAATGAGCTGGAGCTTTTGGTGAAGGAAAACATCGTGAGAAACCATAGCACGGTGGTAGGGTACTTTGTAGTACCCGACTGGCTGGCTACCACCCTCAAGTTGAAAATCTGTCGCCAAACATCTACCGGTGTGTTCCGACAGCTGCACTTGAGAGCCAATTCCCATCTAGGCTTTGTGTGCTTATTACCATCTTCGGCCACATCATCACTTACCATGGTGAGATTGTGGTTAAACACAAGCCTATCCAGAATTTAAAAAAAAAGAGTTTATCCTTCACCAAAATCTCAAGTCCTAAATACGAAATAGTTGAGGTAGTGCGTGTAGGTCATGTTTTTAGTGCTTTGGGAGGAATTGCCGCAGGTAGAAGAGAATCCCGTAAGTTCACCTGTAAAAATGGAGTCCTAATTCCGAAGCTATTTCGATGTCTCTCTCCCAATGATGGTAAGAGTCGCAGGCGACGTCTCCGTTGCTACCATTTGTGATGATTTCAGGGTGGTCGTGGGAAAACTTGTCCCATATGCTTTCCGTTTTATCTATAGAATATAATGTTTTTTTTTATTCTGGATTAGCTTGTATTTGACCACAATCTCACCATGGTAAGTGATGATGTGGCCGAAGGTGGTAAGCACACAAAGCTTAGATGGGAACAGATTTTCAACATGTAAGTAAATACATAAACATATGTTTGTTTGTCATGGATAAACTTGAAAAATGCTTAACCGATTCTAAAATTCTTTCATCTATAGAAAGCTATATTATGAGCGAGTAACATGGACTATATTTAATTTTAATTTCCACGGGAACGCGGGTGAAACAGCGGGGTGGAAGTAAAGATAAAGACGTATGCCCACCGCTAACATTCCAGGCGCCTTCGACTTGATAAGCAGCTGTGGCTGCTCCAAACTTGAACCCTGGAGGGAAGGAGACTTTGGCACACCACGTAACATACCACAGTGAACTGAAATTTTGAAAATAAAAAAATGAGAGGTATTCAACCTTTAACATAAATAAATGTGATTTAAAAAAAAAATGGGTAAAGTTTGTGATTGTAGGGGGTAATCTCTGGATCTACTGAATCGATTTTGAAAATTATTTTACCAATAGTAAGCCACGTTATTTGTGAATATCATAGGCTATATTTTTTTCCCGGGAAAAGATAATATCCCACGGGAACGCGGTTGAAACCGCGGGGGTCAGCTAGTCACATATAATTAAAATGTAAAAAGTAAACCTCTAAATTAAAATTTTTTTTTCAGAGTGCCCAGAAAGCTGACAGCATTGCCACGTTTTGTAAGCAATGTTGATACGTGAGGAAGTTTTGGTACATTTTGTACACTTCTAACTCCATAACTTTTTTTTTATTGGCATTTTAATCTTTAAGAAAACAAAGAAATAATTCAAAGTGACACGATTTAAAAGATATTGTGTCGAAGCCATTGCAAAATTTCATCATTTTATTGATTTAAAAAAAGTATTTACATGTTGTCTTAGTACCAGAAACAAAAAAAGTTAAAAATGTTTCGTACTTTTTTTTAAATTTGATTTTGAAGTTGTAATTCGGGATTTTTTCGAGAAAATACTAAATTCCCAAATATCTCAGTAACGGTCAACATTTGTATCATGCAATATAGGGTTCATTTCGTAGCTTACAGTGTATACTATCACACCCTTAAAGGAATGTATCGAATAACCAGTAACCCTGTATACATCCTAATAAAATAAAATAATGTATAAACTAACAAATATCATATAAATGATAAACTAATAAATATGAGCGAAAATAGAGTAAGAAATAAGTAATACTAACAGAGGACAATGAGTAGGAACAGAAATGCAGACAAAGTTTAGAGAGAGTGAAAGTGTAAGATTAGTTTCGATTTAAATGAAACAATAGTTTGAGATTGTCTAATAGCGAGAGGGAGAGAGTTCCAAAGCCAGCTTCCACAGTGAAAGACTGGTGAAAAGAATGAGTAGTATGAGATGGGGTTTTTAATTGGAGAGTATGGGAACTTCGAAAAAGATGTAGTTGGGAACTGTAGAATTTAAAACGTTCTTTAAGATAATTTGGGGCACACGGATTAAACAATATATTGTAAACAAGACAAAGAATATGTGTATTCCGGCGAAGGCGGATGGGAAGCCACTTGAGTTGTTGACGAAATTGAGAGACGTGGTCATATTTGCGTAAACCAAAGATGAACCTTATACATAAATTTTGAAGTCGCTCAAGTTTATTTAACTGCTCTTCGGTTAAGTCAAGATAGCTGACATCTGCATAATCAAGAATCGGTAGAAGCAATGTTTTAGCAAGCGCAATTCTGGTGTGAATAGGAAGCAAATTTCGCAGCCGTCGGATAGATCCGGCCGCAGCAAACAGCCTCCTACTGACCTCCGCAACTTGTGGAACCCAAGATAAGGTACGATCAAGGATAATACCTAGATTCTTAACTGTAGTGCTAAAAGGTATATTAACTCCATCGAAAGTAATAGGGGGAAGTTGATCCCAGACTATACGATTAATAAGGAATTTACTGCCTATAATAATCACTTTGGTTTTGGTGGGGTTAACGATAAGGCCATATCGCACACTCCAGTTGGATATGTGGTTTAAATCTGTATTTGTTGATAAAATGGCACTAGGGAGAGAATTAAAAGAAGATTATCGGTAAATTTGGAGATCATCTGCATAAAGGTGGAAGAGAGAAGAAATATTTTTGGTTATTGAGGAGATAAACATAGAAAATAATAGCGGAGATAAAACGCCACCTTGAGGTACGCCAGCAGCAGTTTCACACCATGAAGATACAGAATCATCAATGCGTATGCGCTGGTGGCGCCCATACAAGTAACTCCGAAACCAGTCAATTACTGTTGGAGATATATTAAGAGAGCACATAATAGCGAGGAGAACGACAAAGTCTACAGAATTAAACGCATTACTAAAATCTAATAAAGTCAAAATTGTAAGCTCTTGTTTCTTCATACCAGCGCGAATATCATCGGTTATTTTAACTAGCGCTGTTACAGTGCGGTGTCCAGGACGAAAACCAGACTGGAAAGGATTCAAAAGGTTATTACTAGATAGGTGAGAGCTCAATTGATGATGAACTAGTCGTTCTAAAACTTTTGAGAGAAAAGGTAGGATAGATATGGGGCGATAGTCCGCGAAAGAGATAGGATTAGATTTTTTAGGAATGGGAATAATTTCAGCTTCCTTCCATAGAGAAGGAAAAGAGCCAGATGTAACAGAAAAGTTAAGGATAGATGTGATGATAGGTAAAAGGAAATCTAAAAGAGGAAGGATCATTTTACGGCTGATGTTGTCGCAACCAACAGCGTTAGAGGAGATGGAAAGTATGTGCCTCTTAACATCACAATCAGTGAATTGATTAAAATAAAAAAAGCCAGAATTTACCTAAAATAGCCAGCCAATATGTACTTAGATTGTAATAAATCTGGTCAACTTTGCTTGAATTGGGAAAAGACGAATTAATATTTGTTACTACATGATAATAATTGTTTCTTTTTGGACATTAATGATATTTTCACGAATATTTTCACTTTACTCACAAAAAAAAATCGGCTACACATCGGCAACTCATCGGCAATCACCCTGGTATTGTAAATGTCCATAGGCGGCGGTGACCACTTACCATCATGTGGACCGTCTGCCTGTTTGTCAAGCAATCGACATAAAAAAATACATAAAAAGATTACCTCAAAACTATCGCTCGCGATGATATCATGATGCCAACTAAATTAAAGAATTAAATCGTTATTCAGCCTGATACAATGATTGGCTAACGTCAGACGTTGTCAACATTTTTTTATGGCCTTTGTTATCTATACCTACACAACAGTGATAATGTAAATTTAATAATTTCAGGCGCGGTCGCGGCCTGAAATTTTGGAGGGGGTTACTAATAATTAAAAATATGTCGAGTAAATGCTTTGAAGATGTTTCAATTTACGCTTACAATTTGAGGGGGAGCGTCATGTCCCCTGTGACCCTCCTAATTGTAGATTGTGATTTTTAGAATCGGTTCTGTAGTTCCAAAGATTACCCCTTAAGCTATGTAATGCACTGAGAAAAAAATCTACGTGTTTCTGAAACATTTGAAGCTTTTGCGGTAAACACTACGTGTTTCTCGCATTTCCATTGGGGAGCACAGAAACAAATCAGTTTCGCAACAGCTGTATGGATGGGTGTTTCAGTTGTTTATAAACATGGCGGTAGTGTTTGACGACAATAGCATTTTAAAATTAATAGTATTATTTCAAACGAAGCCGATATTATGGAATACCTCCTCAGACCTACAGACATATCTGAAACAACTGAGATGTGGGCGGCCAAGACCACGAAACATTATATCTGTAAACATCAACGTGTTGTTCCAGAAACTTTGCATCTGAAACATGGCTTTGGAAAAAACAAACCTCATAAATCTTATACCCTACTTAATATTATAAATGTGAAAAATTGAATGTTTCTTCACGCAAAATCGGCTGAGCGGATTTTGATGAAACTTGGCACACCTTAGATACCTAGATCATATCTTGGAATAAAACATAGGATATACTTTTTTATCGCGGGAAAAGATAAGATCCACAGGGAACGCGGGTGAAACCGCGGGGCGGAAGACTAGTAATAATTTCGTGTCTTGTTTGTTTGTCCGCGATGAAACCTAAACTAATGTACCGATTTTGAAAACATTTGCACACTATGTGCAGTTTAGTCCTACTTGAGAGATAGGGTACTTTTTATCCCGGGAAAATATAAAACCGCGGGGGTCCAATTATATTAGTATAGATAGAATAATAAATCAACGTAATAAATTGGAAATGCAGTTTAAAATTGAAAAATATATTCGTAAGTGAAATAAAATGTTCAACATCTCTGTTAACAAAGTGGAGTTTGAATAAATTATTGCTTGAGTACTTGAACACCATTGAAGCTCAAAGCTCAAGTGATTTACGTCCAGGGTCTACGTCCAGGGTATTTGCAGCAACTAGAAAGAAAGAAAAATATTTTATTAATTCGTCGCAAACCAAATACATAGCAACAAAAATAAAAAATAATAAAGTACAAAACAAACTAAACAATATTGTTGGAGATCTGTGCGTCGTACCTATATGCGCAAAAATATGGGTCATTCATATCTCTCCTAAGTCCGTTCGGTTCGTCCTAAGTCTCAGCATAATACCACAGTATAAAGATATAATAATACTGAGACTTAGGTAGGACGAAGCTAATACTCGTATCTGCAGCGCTGATTTTCAGCAGTAAACATTTTCAGCAGTAAACATTTTCAGCAGTAAACATTTTCAGCAGTAAACATTTTCAGCAGTAAACATTTTTTGTCTAATTTTCCTTTTTATTCTTCTTTGCTATTGCGATATTTTCTGTCATCTGGAATTACGTACAAAAATTACTTAAATAAATAAAATGAATTTCTAGAAAAAAAAAAACATTGTCCGGCATTAAGAGACTACTTTGTGTCAGGTCCAAGTGACAGGGTATTGCCAAAATTTCGTGATATGTACCAAATCCATATTGAAAATCAACAAAAAACTGCAGACTACGGATAGTGATGGAATCCTTCCTTAATTAAAAAATACCACAAAGTGATAAACATAGACATTAAGCAGTAACACTCATTTGAAGCATACGTGACGCAGTGACTTCTCGCCGAACGCAGAAATCGTTCGCTCCCAATCTTGCCTTGCGCGTCACTGACAAACTACTTTTTTTTTTTTTTTTTTTGGGAGGACTTAAAGGTGGAGGTCTGAGGGACCATAGACACCCTTACGCGGACTTTTCGGTGAGCGCTTAGGGCTCTCAACCGAGTTTACAAATTTTAGACGACTGACCGCTGAGGGCGCCCCAGTTGGGGCACGAACCTCGGCTCAGGGCGTCGTCGGGGGGCACAAAATAGTGGGACGGACTTCGCCTAAGCGATTTAGAGGAGTTTTAAGGGACGGTCGGATTACTGGTACGGCTCGGGCCAACTACTGGGGACGAGACTGACTGAGTGGTAATGACAAACTACGTTGTGTGATCCTTTGATATACCCCCCCGCACCTCTTTTACACATATGTGAATCGTTCGCATTGTAACTTTTCGAGATAATACGAGTGTCCGGCGCTAGGTGCCGCCCGGCGTTACGGGACTTCCCCCTATATGGTCATGAATAAATGTTTTACTGTTAGGTTAGGTTTCTAAATCCAATGTAACAATTGTAAAGAAATATGAAATATATAATATGTTCAAATTTGTTTTCCATCAAAATATAATGCTTGGAATGTTTTAACTAAGCAAGTCTAATCCCAAGGTAACGGCTCCCAAAGCAAGAAACCCAAAATTGTTCTGTCTCGTATAACTAGCTATCCCCGCGGTTTCAGCCGCGTTACCGAAGGACATTAAGTTTTCCCGAGATAAAAAGTATCCTATGTTTTATTCCAGGATATAATTTACCTGTGTGCCAAGACTCATCAAAATCCGTTCAGCCGTTCTTGAGTAACGTTGTAACTAGCCCGATTTTATTTTATACAGAATGTCCGGTAAGTCTAAATATCTAAATATCTGAAATTACCTCAATTGTGTCACGGATACCTGTATAGATATTATTTTAACAGATATAACACAAATAAATTTAATAGGTTATCAGTTAACTACAAAGTAGGTACAGTTTACTTTACTTGATCTTAACTCTGTCAATTTCAGTTCTATGGTAAATCATTCCAGGCCATCTGAGTTACACTACACAGTAGAAATCTTTCCCCCGTGAAGGTTATTTTTTTAACTTTTTGGATAAGTTTGTGTTTGACCGCTATCTCAACATGGTAAGTGATGATTTGACCGAAGGTGGTAAGCACACAAAGCCTAGATGGCTCTCAAGTGCATCTTGATGCTTGGTGACAGATTTTCAACTCGAGGGTGGTAGCCAGCCAGTCGGGTAGATACAATAAAATATGTAAGTATGTACCCTACCTCCAACCGCGCTATGGTTTCGTCACGGAGTTTTCACTTCACCGAAAGCCCGAGCTTTCGAACGACAAATAAACGATTATTGTAGAATTCGAACTCACGACCGTCACCGCGGTATACGACGTCACTACCACTGAGCTGTCATGGCATTAAATATTAGCTACTAGCTGTCTCCCGTCTTCCCGGCTACTCTGTCTTATCTTTTCCCGGAATTAAAATATAGCCGTGATAATGACACTCACAAATAACATGGCTTTCTACTGGGAAAATAATTTTCAAAATCGGTTTAGTAGATCCAGCGATTACCCCTTACAACCTCACAAACTCACAAACTTTATCTCTTTCTAATATTTATTAAGCATAGAAAACGTCGCGCGACGGAGCGTGGACCAATTTTTAATCTATGATAAATAGTATAGATTATGATAACTGTTATGACTACAGCGCTTAATCATTTCTTTTTTTTGGAAGAAATTAATTTCACAAGTAGGTATTCCAGTAGAGGCAGTGTCAATTTAAATAAATAATATTCGATGTAACCTTGACAACCACCATTTTGCATATACCTAATTGACCGAGGAGCGAACCGTCTTCATTTCTTTTTGGGAAAAAGTGCTTTCGTTTCTATCCAGCTATATTTAGTATCTGTAATTAGGTCGAATTTCTCAGTCTACAGTTCTCAGAGCCTAGTTTTATGTTTATTGGCTATGAGAGCTGTAGATCTCGCGAAAGTTTTGTATATGTTACACTTATTCAAACATTTTTCGCAATTTTTACGTTTTCAAACACAATGACTGACTCCGCCATTTAAAAAAAAAACAAAACTAAAAAAAAACATGTAATTATCGAACCTGCTCACAAAATTTCAAGAGAAGAATCTATTTAGAAATGCGACCCTATCGTCTATCCTTTCGTAGATAAGGCATATCACAGACATAATTGTAAAATAGTTTTCATAAAAGGGAGGCCTGTGCGAGGAGGGCGGTGGATGCCACACGCGTCATACTTGTGAACAGGTGCTGCTTGTGGGGGCTGGTCTGTTTGAGTTTGTTGTTTATTAAGTCAGTCATAATTAAATTCTAAATATTACTATTTTTGCCGCCATAACACGCAAATATTGTCAGTGAGACTAGATAAATAAATAATTTATTGAATGTAATAGGTGTGAGTTGTTTTTGAAAAGAGTACCTAATTGCTGAGTTTATTGCCAGCTCTTCTCAGCAAAAGCAACCTTCCGAACCGAGCATTAGAGTCTGACTATTCATAATTGCCTGTGAAGGCCTATTTGGATGAATAAACAATTTCATTTCATTTCTTTTCACCCAAATTCTAGCATATCGTAGGTGTGGTACCAACAATATTGTTTTTCGTGTAAGTAACTATCGGATAGATATCTACTGATTAATATGACAACTTCATAATCTTATATAGATCATCAATCAATGTTTAAATATATACTGTATCTACCTGGATATATAGATACCAACCTAAATAGTTTATTGCATTGGCTATCTACTGATAAAAATATTTATTTACAGCTGGATTGGTTGTTTTTAACTAACTATGTTGCGGTAATAATATGCGTGATTTGATAAGAACACGGGCGTTATATCAAAAGGACAGCCTTTATTAAGCTTAGCGTATTTTTTAGGTAGATTATAAGTTAATTTTAATAGCAGATTGACCCTGTGAGTTTTACGATGTGCGTCAGTCTTATATTTTGTATGTGTATTTGATGTAGGTATATTGAACAAATAAAATCTATATCTTCTATCTATGTATATAAAAGGATAAGTCCTGACTGATCTATCAACGCCCAGCCTAAACCCTTACACCTAGAAAGCTGATTTTTTTCACAGGTGTTGTTTTTAAAACTTGACCGAGGAATAAGAACGGATTTTTCGAAATTCAACCTTTAAGGGGGTGAAAAAGGGGTTGAAAGTTTGTATGAAAGTCGGTCATTTTTGAAGCTAGAATCATGAAACTTTGTTTTTAGACTATCAATTAAAAATAAAGAAACATGTGTATCAGCGTTATTTAAATTTATACCCTTGACGGGATGAAACGGGGGTTGAAATTTTGTATGGAAGTCCGCCATTTTTGAAGCTAGAAGCATGAAACTGTGTTTTTAGACTAACAATTAAAAATAAAGAAACAAATGTTCTAGCGTTTTTTTAATTCCACCCCTGAGGGGGTGAAACGGGGGTTCAAAGTTGGTATGAAAAATGAGAAGGCCTGACGCACTAACTCATCAACGCCCAGTCTACTTACCTTGGACCTAGAGAGCTGATTTTTTGTCACAGGTATTGTTTTTAAGATGTACTTAGACGAAGAAAAACATAGGATTTTTCGAAATTATATCTCTAAATTTTTGGGGAAAAAAGAGATACGCGGGTGAAACTGCGGGGCGGAAAGCTAGTAAAAAATAAAAAAGTAAAACCTACTTTACTAGATTTTTGAAGTGAAAACTTCTATAGTGGTGTTGTGCACTTTTTGGGATGGGTAAAAAACTTTGATCGGCACTCCCGGAGTGCAACCCGTTGATTTTTTATTTTATTTTGGTTTTTAATCCAAATAGCTCTTTATGACCATTTATGAGCTGCTACTGGAAAAAGGCAATTCCTTGACTTGTTAGTGTGTGGGATCTAAGAAAGACAAAATGAGATGATGAATGGCGCTATTTTCTTACGTTTTAAAGCTCCGGGTCAGTTCGAATAAAGCCGCTAAAAATCTCAGGATAATGTAAAAAAAGTTGAACATTTTTACATCGCCCGTAATTTGGTCAAATTACGAATTCTATCAAACAAATGTGGCACGGCTGTAAGATACATAGATATATGCTATAAGTTCGTAGATAAATAAGATGAATACGGAGAGATATAGTAATATAAGACATGAGAAGTCCATAAGACATGAGCCACGCTCCTGAACCAGATAACAATGATACTATTCAAGACTTTTCTAGTGTTTTAGTGAGTATATTTTTTACATAATTTTTTCTGTCCATAACCATCACAAAGTTTGTGTTTTGATTTTTATTCAAAAATACGGTTTGGTCATGCGCCTTAAGGAAATGTGTTTTGAGGCGATGATAGCTCAGTCGTAGTGACGTCGGATACCGCGGCGAAGGTCGTGGGTTCGAATCCTACAATGAGCTTGAGTTTTCGGTGCAGGAAATCATCGTGAGGAAGCCATAGCACGCTGGTAAGGTACTTTGTAGTACCCGCCTGGCTGGCTACCACCTTCAAGTTTAAAATCTGTCGACAGGCACCTATCGGTGTGTTCCGACAGCTGCACTTGAGTGCCAGTTCCCATCTAGGATTTGTGTGCTCAACAACTTCGGCCACACCATCACTTACCATGGTGAGATTGTGGTCAAACTTACAAGCTTAGACAGAATAAAATAAAAAATAAGTCGACTGCAGTCGGCGTTGGCGGCAGCCGTCGACAACATGCTGCTCGTGTGAACGAGCCCTTAGGGACAAGCTGAATGTATCATAGAACTTTATTAATGATCTCAGATAGCTCTACGTTTAACTGTGGATAGGTTGTTAATTTCGGGCGTTAGACGCCTCCGCTCCCATCCGATAAATATCATTCAAATATGGGCTTTAGGTCGTACCCTTTAGATATAGTTTATATGGGCAACATAAATTAGCAGACAGCTGGCTGTCAGCGAGCTCACCGCCATCCGACTGCTCGGTAGTTGACGCCTCGCTGGTCACGCGTTGTAAACAAGCAAACTACGCGGTGTCCGCACGCAGACTGCTGCTAGATGGATGGATGTTTCTTACTCTTTCACGCAAAAACGGCTGAACGGATTATGATGAAACTTGGCATACAGGTAGATCATATCCTGGAATAACACACTTTTTATTCCGGGAAAGGATAAGATCCCTCGGGAACGCCGAACGCGAGTGAGACCGCGGGGATCAGCTAGTAAAAGTATAATTAAAAAAACTTTTTAAAATTCGTTGTATGTTTTTGGTAACTAGCGTTTCAGTTGGAGTGTCGTGGTGCCTTGAAGAGCAGATCTTCCCTCCTACCTTCAAGTTTGGAGCCGCTTCATCATCATATCAAGTAGAGGGCGCGTGGAATGTCAGTGGTTGGTACTGAAAAGCTATGTAGAAAATCACTTACCTGCCTAAGTAATTATTTAAATAGTTAAGCTTGTTTCTGACCAAAATCTCACCATGGAAGGTGATTGGCCGATGATGATAAGTGCTCTAGTGCTCCCAAGATGGGTATAGTCTGGCAGCTAGCATTATTCTATCAATAGCTTCGCCAACGGTGTGCCCGCTACGTTGGCTATTCCCAAAGCGAAGATACGCTAGAGTCAAACTATTCATCAAATATTTTTAGATTTTTTTGTAGTGGAGTAACTTTGAAATGGTAATCAGCTCCCATCAAAACACCGTTAGAAATCAAACTCAAATCTCACGCCAGTCTTGTCGTGAACTGTTGATGTTGGAATCTTGTATAATAGGTTGGGGAAAAAGTTTCTTCGCATTTTTTAAGAAAATTCAAAACATTTTTTAATATATTATTTTGTAATAGGGCGACCAGAGCGACGTGCATCTTTGACATCAAAATTTCCGGATTGAAAACGCTTAAACCAAATTTGTGCTACTCTCACAGACACTGCACTAGGTCCATAAACATCGCAAATTTTTTTCGTGGCTTGCGTTGCATTTTTACCTTTTTTGTAGTAAAATTTTAAAATGTATCGAATTTCTTCATTAGATTCACTCATCTTGACAGTACGAAAAACAAATGAAAATCACACAGTTTCCTAATTTGAATTTGGAATTATGTTCTTTAAAATTTAAACTTTCAATGATACCAAAACCAGCCAGATACAAATAGTGTATAGCCAAAGAGATTTTATTACAAGTTCATGCATACTATAATGCGAAAAGACTTTTTCCCCAACCTAATATGTATATGCAGATCGCATAGAAAACTTCGTTAGCGCGATGTAGATTATTGGAGCGCCATCTATCTAGCGGAGTCGTGCGAACTTTATCTATGTGTAGATAAATGTCGCTACATACTTACCAAAAACATTACATCCTCTTGTCTTCTTCCAGATAAAGGTGAGAGTATATGGGACCGTTTCACCCATAACAGACCTGATGCCATCAGTGATGGAAGCAACGGTGATGTGGCCTGTGACTCCTATCATCAATGGAAAAGAGATGTTGAGATGGCTGCAGAACTTGGACTAGATTTTTACAGGTCTTTATTATCTTTTGGTGATTAGGAAAGTAAGATTGGTGACACACCACAACGGGTCTGCCTCCAGCAATGGTTACTAAAGTACTCGCTACTCGTCTCAGATCTGTTGGTGGCCCAACAGTGGAATACTTATAGATTTTTTTTTGTTTTTTTTTATTCTGGATAAGCTTGTGTTTGACCACATTCTCACCATGTAGATAAGTGATGATATGGCCGAAGGTGGTAAGCACACAAAACCTAGATGAAAACTAGCTCTCAGTCGTAATCATCAGTAGATATTATTGATAAGTTTACGTCTAAAAGAATTCCAAATAAGTAGAAAAATGTTGCACGTACTTTTAGGTACGTGCAACATTTTTCGGTGGAACGCAGAGCCAAGAGGCTTATTGGCGACAGGACGCTAGTAGAATCAAAGCTTCACAGTCTGGCTCACAGGCGAAACATAGCCTGCCTCTCTGTATTCTACCGACTGTACTTCGGAGAGTGTGCGCAGGAGCTTCATGAGCTGATTCCGCCGTCTCCTTTCTACTATCGCACGAGTAGACGCACTGCTGGCTATCATCCCTACTTGGTTGATATACCTAAAATAAGGACCAAGCGCTTCAAAAACTCCTTCATTATGCGCACAGCCAAGTTGTGGAACTCACTGCCGGCAGCTGTCTATCCGAACTCGTACAACTTGGATTCCTTCAAAGTTAAAGTAAATAGGCACCTTTTTACTTTAACTTTGGAGGCGAACTCGCTCCACCTTAGACCACATCTACGTTTTTTACAAGCACGATTGCGGTCAAGAGCTAGCCCATTTCCCTATAAAAAAAAATAAAAAAAAAGTGTATTTTTTTCAGATTCTCCATATCCTGGCCTCGATTACTGCCGACTGGGTACTCGAACTACATCAGTGAAGATGGCAAGAATTACTACAGTAATCTGATAGATGGATTGTTGGATAATGGCATCGAGCCTGTTGTTACGCTATTCCACTGGGATCTGCCACAACATATTCAAGATCTTGGTAAGATTAGGGCTAAAAAGAAGCGTCCTAGTTTTTTTTGTAAGTACACTACCTGTGCCCCGCGGTTTCACTCGCGTTCCCGTGAAATCTTTTTATTTTTCGGGTTAATATATAGCCTATGACACTCACAAATAACGTGGCTTTCTATTGGTAAAAGAATTCTAAAAATCGGTTTAGTAGATCCAGAAATTACCCCCTACAACCTCACAAACTTTACTTCTTTGTTACATTAGTCTATGATTATTTTTGTTTGATCAGAGATACTAGTAAGAAAATCTGATGCAAATGGTAATGAAAGAAGAGAAATTGAACTACCAAATGATATAATAAGATCAGCTGGTAGTCAACCTAAACAGTACAACCAAAACTCAACTCGTGCCGCAACGTAATACATTTCAGGTGGCTGGACAAACCCTCTCATCTCAGACTGGTTTGCGGACTACGCAAGGGTGGTCTACTCGCTGTACGGAGACCGTGTGAAGACTTGGATCACCATGAACGAACCTGTCGTCGTCTGCGACATGGTGTATAATACTGGTCTCCTGGCTCCTGGGATAGTTGACCCTGAGAAAGCGGCGTATCTTTGCAACAAACATCTGCTGATCGCTCATGCTAAGGCTTGGAGGATTTATGATGAGCTTTATAGACCTTTATACCATGGTTTGTATAGCAGATATTCAGACCACAGTCAAAATAAAAAAGTTAGACAGAGCCTCGTGCTCTAAAAGTGAAGCACGGAAAAGGAAGCCGATCGCGTGTGACACGATCGGCTGTATTTAATAAGTTGTAATTTTAAAGAGAGTCAATATCCAGTAAATGTCTCCAACTAAAACCCAACTCTATGGACAGTATTTGTAGCTCTCTAATCAATGTAGAAATTACTTGCAGGTGAAATATCGATGGCGAATAACCTATTCTGGTTTGAACCATTCTCTGATGAGGATATAGAGTTAACAGAGCTGGCGAAGGATTATAGCGTAAGTGAAACGTATTTTACAAGCCGTTACGACTCAATATATACCTATCGTATCTTAGCTTCTCGATTCTTAAGCCCACGTTCGGAATCAACGGTCGGTGTAGGAAAATATTGTGAGAAAACCTGCCTGAAAATTTTACGGTATGTGAACTATGTGAAACCCTTCAAGTTAGGGCAGTAGGGATTTTAATTGAGCCATTGAGATTATGATGACGTCATTGGGTTAATCGTCTTCATCGGTAGGTATCATATTCCAAGCCTTTGAGATCAGGGTCTTGTCTTCTTAGACCTATCTTATTTACAGATGCGTTTTTGCCACCCCATTTACTCAAAAGAAGGTGGTTGGCCTCCAAAAATAGAGACGCTGATAGCAGAGAAGAGTGCAAAAGAGGGACATTCAAGTTCTCGTCTCCCTGCCTTCACGACAGAAGAGATACAACTTGTTAAAGGTATGTTTTTGTTTAGAATACCGAAGACTAAATTCTATAGATTACTATTTTTGCCGCCATAACACGCAAATATTGTCAGTGAGACTAGATAAATAATTATTAAATGTAATAGGTGTAAGTTGTTTTTGAAAAGAGTAATTGCTGAGTTTATTGCCGGCTCTTCTCAGCAAAGGCAACCTTCCGAACCGAGCATTTAGACTCTGAGTGTTCATAAGTGCCTGTGAAGGCCTATTTGGATGAATAAACAATTTCATTTCATTTCATTTCAAAGGCTTCGGCCACTTTCGGCCAAACCTTCGGCGGAAGTGATACGAAGTTTTGGTCGAAGCCGGTTCGGTCGAACACTGTTTTCAAGCTTCAGTTTTTGGTGTAGAAAAACATCTAGTAGAATTAGATAATCTATCAGCAAACATCACATCATCTCTTACCGATCTCGGTGGGTAAAATATTTATATACATAGATATCTTGTTCAATCTTTTTTTAATTTATCCAGGTACATTTGACTTCTACGGCCTGAACCACTACACGCCCATTGTGATCCGCAAGGCGCTTCCTGGAGAAGAAATAGGCACCTGGCCTAACAGTGGGTTGCCTGAATTGGGAGCCATTATGCAGAGCGATCCCAATTGGGAGCAAGGTGTTTCGAATATATTTGCGGTAAATTTCTTGGCTATAATTAAAATTCTACTAAATATAATGCTTTCTGTCCCCGCAGTTTCAGTAGAAATAGCCGGAAACTTATGGCCCAGACGGGCAAAAGATAGAGTCACCTGGAATGGTTTGGAGAAGGCTTTCACCGCAAAAGGCGCCCCTTACAGTTAACAATACTAACGTTAAGAACAAACTAACATTAATAACAAATAAATAAATATATATGTAATATATACAATACAAAATAGTACTTTAAAAAAAAATCTTATGTAAGGGATTATACAAAGCTAATAAATAAATAAATGTCCCCGCAGTTTCAGCCACGTTCCTGGATAAAAAAAAAATTGCGTGCAAAGTTTCATTACAATTGATAGAGTAGTTGAGGCTCAAGTGGTATGAAACACACTTTCGCATTCATAAATTAGTTACGATATCTAGCTTGCTGCTCAAAGCTATCAAAGGTATGCTGGTCTTAAAGAAATCTGTGAAGGCCTATGATCATCAGTGGATATTCTTGGATTGAATAAAACAGGAATGATGTCTTACTCAAATATCACAAGAGTTTAAAATTCCTAGCATCAAGTGAAATCTTCTGAATCGAATATGTGCATGAAGATTTTACTGGACTTTTTGTTTCGGGAAAAATTTGTTCCCTTGGATAGAATATGAGTGCAGCTTAAGCCACTTAAATTATATTAAAGATTATCTTCGTTCTTCTATATTGAATAGCTGTAGAAAGGGCAAGTCTCAAAAGACGACCATTATAAATTAATTGATGTTTGTAAGTGCGGTTGTATGTCACTAAAACTGTAAATACCTTCCCGATATGGAGCCTACAAAGAAACCTTATTTCAGATATACCCAGTAGCCCTACGTCGATTGCTGGTCTTCTTGAACCAAAGATACGGTGATATCAAGATCTTAATCACAGAGAATGGGTATGCTCACACCCAAAGCGGTCTAGAAGACGACGAAAGAATCAAATATTACAGGGATTATTTAGAACAGGTAATGTATTTCAACTCCTCCTTTTTTGACCGGGCCGGTTCGGTGACTTATGTCCCATTTCATTCCTGCGTGCCGAGGATGCGAGGCACGGTGGTAGGGTACTATGTGGTACTCGACTGGCTGGCTGCCACCCTCAAGTTGAAAATCAGTCGCCAAGCACCTGTTGGTGTGTTCCGGCAGTTGCACTTGCCCTTAAGGCATTACCTATAGGTATATTTACCCGTGAAGATTTTTATTGGATGCTAGATTTAGTTACCCTGTCTAGTTTTTCGATGGAATACCAAAACTTTCTGTGTTTTATTACAGGTACTGCTTGCCATTAAAGATGGTGTAAACGTAATAGGATATACTGCATGGACGATAATGGATAACTTCGAATGGACGGAAGGATATAAGTAAGTGAACTTAGAAAATTTATAAAGCAAATTGCAATAGTACCTAACGGTCTGTCTGATATTCGAGGCTAAACGACTAAACTGATTTTGATGAAATTTGGTACGGGGATACCTTGAACCCTGGAGAAAGATACAGATTTATCCATGATCACCATCTAGGCTTTGTGTGCTTACCACCTTCGACCACATCATCACTTACCTACCATCATACCATGGTGAGATTGTGGTCAAATACAAGCTTATCCAGAATAAAAAAAATAAAAAAAGATCTTTTTATCAACCTCTAAGAGGGTAACGTTAAGAGAAAAGTTGCGATTCAACAATACGAATTCTATGTGAATGTAGGCGCGGGAAAAACTAGTAGAAATCTTATGAGTTAATCAAATAAGGTTCAATTTTCATTGCGGCGGAATGGAAGGTACCTACCGAGAAAATTTGAAACTTGTAAATATAATTTTTAACTTTATCCCTATTATAACAACATACAGACTTAGACCAGTTTTATAAGTAACATACCAAAGCATGTTAAACAATGAAGATAAAGTTCATAGTTAAATGTACAATTTAACTCCAAGTAGGTATACACTTTACTGCTCTCGGTTCCACCGCAATGTGAATTGAACCTTATGAGTACCAGCTGCTGTAAGAGTAGAAACTATGAACTATAGTCCGTTCCATATGGATTGGCAATAAAGGTCATTGACTGTCCTTTACCATGTTCACCTAAACCTGTCGCTCGCCATACAAACTTATCGCAAAACTGCTACCGCTTGATTATCGTGGTACAGGTTTCGGTAAAGGACAGTCAATGACCTTTATTGCCAATCTATATGGAACGGACTATAGTATGAAATACTTTCACGATAAACCATCCGGGCAGCAAAAAAAATAGGTTTACTTTTTTATCACTATCCATCTGATGGTAAGTGGTTACTGTAGGCCAGAATATCATATTATGTGAGCGTCAAGATGAAGGGACCAAGTCTCCAATGTCTTATGCCGATCCAGTCATCGCAGCTTTTTACTATAGATATTTTTTTCAGCCCAAAATTTGGCCTTTATGAAGTTAACTTCACCGACCCGATGCGAACGCGCACCGCACGCAAATCTGCGCACTACTACGCTAATGTCATCAAAACTCATTCGTTTGAACCCAAGAAATAAAACATCAAAAATACTTAATGTACTTATAATAAAAATTATTTATTCATTTTATTTTTATTTTTCAACCTAAAAGTCTTCTGTAATTTCAGTAGAGGAGCATTCTTACTTTTCCTCTTCTCCTTTTTCAATTCACCAGATTCTATTGCATTTTTCATCACCTAAAAACCAGATATTCATACATTACAATTCAAGGCGATGATAGCTCAGTGGTAGTGACGTCGGATACCGCGGCGAAGGTCGTGGGTTCGAATCCTACAGTGAGCTTGAACTGTCGATGAAGGAAAACATCGTGACGAAACCATAGCACCACCCTCTAGTTGAAAGTCTGTCACCAAGCACCTATCGATGTGTTTCGGCAGTTGCACTTGAGAGCCAGTTTCCTTCTAGCCTTTTTGTGCTTACCACCTTCGGACACATCATCACTTAGCATAGTGAGATTGCGGTCAAACACAAGCTTATCCTAGAGCAAAGAAAATTTTTTGACTGTCTGACTCCTACCTTTAAGTAGCAAATCTGTCGCCAAGCACCTGTGTTCCGATAGCTGCACTTGAGATGCAGTTACCTTCAAGGCAAAAGGTCAACAACACATTAGCAATACACCTGATATTGCTAATATCTATAGGCGACTGTGGTCACTTACCATCAGGTGACCCGTCTGCCTGTTAGACAAAATACAAACCTGTAAAGCATTCTCTTCAGGTATATTGAGGGCTTCAGGATCGTTCAGAGTGGGGTACTTAAAGCTGAATCCCTTAGGATACACTGGCCGAGAGAGCATCGCGTCTAGCTGACGTTTTTTCACCTTTAGAGCCTTGTCTATGGATGGGTCGATTGGTTTCACTGGACTGATTGGTTGGTCAAGGAGGCTTTTGATATTTCAAGGACCACGTTCATATTTTTTATTCCAGGTTATGATCTACTTGTGTGCTAAGTTTCATCAAAATCCGTTCAGTAGTTTTTGAGTGAAACAGTAACAAATATTGCACATCCTAACAAACTTGCACGTTTATGAGAGCGCGTTGTCTTTTGCTGACAATTACGGTTTAAAGTAATAGTGCGAGTCAACTTTTGCTGACAATTGATAACATTTTATATGAACCTAAAAAAATACCGTATTTTTTTCTTTTCCTGTTCTGACTTCGATAAACACTTTTTTAATATCCTAATTGAAGAGAAAATAAAACTAGTTTTCCGCCCCGCGGTTTCACCCGCGTTCCCGAGGGATCCTATCTTCTCTGGGATAAAAAGTATCCTATGTGTTATTTCAGGATATGATCTAGCTGTGCCAAGTTTAATCGAAAACCGTTCAGCCATTTTTGCGTGATTGAGCAACAAACACACCCACAAACATCCAAACATAACATACAAACTTTCACATTTATAATATTAGTAGAATTTAAAATAGAAAAAAACCGGCCACGTGCGAGTCGGACTCACGCACCGAGGGTTCTGTACAAATTTTGTAGTTTATTTTTAAATAATTTTAATCTGTTTTTAGTATTTGTTGTTATAGAGGCAACAGAAATCATCTGTGAAAATTTCAACTGTAACAATCACGGTTCATGAGATACAGCCTGGTGACAGACATACAGACGGACGGAAAGTAGTCTTAGTAATAGGGTTTCCGTTTTTACCCTTCAGTTAGGAACCCTAAAAATGGTCGTGAGAGGGAAGAAGAGCGACGTGACGTACCAAGTATGATAACCAACTCCATCGGGCTCAACAAAAGATTTTCATTAAAAGGATACACATCATCATCATCAATAATGATATCCATTTCCTTGGCGGCGCGTTCCCTCCACCCGTGCGCTTGGCCGAGACGCCTTCTCTTGAGTTCGAGCGCGTCCACCTCACGGGCTAGCTTCATCAGATCCAGGATCGGGGACAAGGCTGATGATGATACTGGGAAGGTCGGCAGCTCACACGCTGAATGATGTTTACATAAATAATATAGTGAATTGGTGTACACTTGCACTGTAAAGGATTACGAAAAAGCAAGAGGCTATATATATAACATAGGCTATATTTTGATCATTCTTTTTTTGTTGGAAAGGAGATATCCCAAGGATGGTCTCATGATGCAACATAAACTAGTGTAAATAAATATCCTCGAACATATCCTCGGACATTTTTCACACACGGCTATCTGATCCCAAACTAAGCAAAGCTTGTAATATGGAAACCAGATGACTGATATACTACATATACTACTTTTTTTTGTAAATACATAATTAAATAGATAATTACACCCAGACTCAGGACAAACAGACATGTTCATGCACACAAATGTGTGTCCTGGATGGGAAACGAACCCACGACCTGCGGCGTGATAGGCAGTGTATTAACCAACCACGCCAACCGGCCCGTCCATTGTATAGTTCAAAGTGTATTTGTATACATACAAGCTTTACTGTAACAAACTTTCAACTGATTTGGCATACCTATTAACATTCTCCATTCTTGGTTAACTTAATTATGTATTAAGTAGTATAGATTATGTTTTATGCTTTAATGATTAGTAGGTACTAATCATAAAAGCATAAAACATAATCTAGATCACTTCAAAAGTCATTCTTTTAAAAAATTAAGGAAACTATAGGTCTTATTATGTCATAATTTAAGCTATTTTCCTTAACATCCGTAGGACCGTTTGTTTCTGTAATAATAAATAATAAATAAAAAATAATGATAAGGAAACCAGGATCTGATGGTGGCATCCCAGAGAAATCGAAGGGAACCTTCGAAATCGTAGTGGCGACTAGTGTGTTTGTCAATTTTTATACATAACTGGTGGGCTCGGTTTAGAACCCGCGGGTCTATTACGTAAAAGTTAGCAGTAGCGACAGCTGTCGCACGCCTATCGCTCAATGACATTACCCATGGACACTAGCGCCACTAGCGATAGGGTAGCAATAAATGAAAACAAGTCGTTCTATACAAAATGTATGACAAAAATAATTTTCTACGTGAAATTTTCCATATTTTTCAATATATATTCTGCTATTCGGGGCGTAGACGAATCAAAAAAAAAACGTTCCAAAAACTACCTAGAATAGAACATCAACTCACTCTTATTCAAAGTCCTGCAAAGCTTGGCATACAGATAGGCCTCCTTGGGCTCCATCATGAGGATGGTGAGTCCCTCATGGTTGGCGCGCGCGGTCCGTCCGCTCCGGTGCACGTAGTTCTCAGCGGTGCGTGGCACGTGGTAGTGCAGCACGTGCGACACGAACGGCACGTCCAGGCCACGAGCCGCAACGTCCGTTGCGATCAGCACGCTGTGCGGGGAGTCGCGGAATCTACACGTATATGGTAACTTTTTCAATGCAACTAGAAACGCGTATGAGGCTATTTGTATGTATTGTTTTTAAACGCCTTCCCCAAGGATCTCCATGATGGCCGGTCTTGCGCTACTCGCATTTAGTGGCTTCCCGCGACCCTTTCAAATTCGTCGGTCCATCGTGGAGATCCTTGGGGGAGGTCTTTGTCCAGCAGTGGACGTCTTCCGGCTGACATGATGATGATCATGTGTTTTAAAACTATATGTTGGTTTATCAAAATATACAATCGGACGAAAATGCTCGAGGAAACGTCTAGAGAGGGGGCATAATGCTTTTTTCCTTACGTGACGATTTCTACCTGGAAATTGCCTGCTACTTCTTTCCAAAAATTACGGATATGTGTAAATTAGGAACCAATTTTTTTAATGCAAATGACTACATATATAATCAATTGCCACAAGCCTCAAAATCACGAAAATTTGGTATGTCTAATAGGCACAGCACATGATTGAGGTGCAAGAAATATTAGTTAACAAACTCAAAAAAAAATGTTAAATGATTAACGTGTAATCTGAGGTTTGTAAACTAAACGCGAGTAAAGAAAAAAATAATATGCATAGACTGTAAAATTTGTCTATGCCCATTTCATTTATGGAAAAACAGCCATGACCAAATATGATGGCAACCAAATTGTACTAAGAGAGGATAAACTTCTTGCGAGTTCTGCTTGATTTAGGATCTGATGGCCGTGAGAAGAATGTCCCGAGATATTAATTAACGTGTTACATACTTTTCGAGATTCTTCAGTCTTTGCCGCTGCGGCATGCTCGCGTGTAACGGTAGAGGGCGACACTTAAGCAGTGTAAACAGCTGGGCTAACCTGTACAATCCATACTAATATTATAAATGCTAAAGTGTGAATGTCAATCCAACGAGTGTACAAAATTAAAAATTATTTCAATCAATTTGATAGTACAATAGGATAAGTGCAATAATTTGGAAATAAAAAAAATAAAAACATTTTATTAAAAAATAACACTTTCTTTTAGTTTTCCATTTGTCATTACTTCTGAGAATTTGATCCTTATTAGCAACATTATCGGATGGTGTAATAATACAGGCTGTGTATTTTTTTTCAAATTCATGGGGTTCGATTCCTGGCTTACGGAAATGTTTTTTCGAAAATCGAATGATGCAGTTTTAGTTTTAATCAAAATCGGTCTCGAGACTCCTTTCAGCATTTTTCGATTTTCCCTTTAGTTCATTAGAAAAATTCATCCTGTATATGTTATTGTTTTAGACTTTGGATAAGCTTGTGTTCGACCGCAATCTCACCATGGTAAGTGGTGATGTAGCCGTAGGTGGTAAGCACACAAAGCTTAGAAGGAAATAGCTCAGTGGTAGTGACGTCGGATACCGCGGCGAAGGTCGTGGGTTTGAATCCTACAATGAGCTTTCGGTGAAGGAAAACATCGTGAGGAAACTAGAGCACGGTGGTAGAGTACTTAATAGTACTGTATTTGAAATTCTGTTACCAAGCACCTATTGGTGTTCCGACAGCTGCACTTGAGAGCCAGTTCCCATCTTGGCTTTGTGTGCTTACCATCTTCGGCCACATCATCGCTTACCATGGTGAGATTGTGGTCAAACACAAGCCTATCCAGAAAAAAAAAACAAGCTTATCAAGGGTAAAAAAATAACAGCTAATAAAACAACTGAAACAACAAACAGGAATTCACAAATGCTGTTTTAAGCAATAAGTAAGTATAACATACATATATTTTCTTTTTTGAGACATTCTGTGGGATCATACTGGTTCTAGATTTAGTTAAATTTAAGTACCTCTTAACACTCCCAATAGAGTTACAGAAAACCAAAGACCTCCCCGGGTGACGTTTTAGAATATAATACAGGTAAGCGTCCTTTTGTTCTAACGAACATGTTATTCTGCTCTCTGTTAAGGTTTCTGCTGTGCCTGAAATCATACAGATAAATATTTTTTGTCTATGGTTAATGTGGCCGAATGTCGTAAACTCAGAGCCTAGAGTGAAGAAAAAAAAACTATAAAAAAACGGCGGTTTTTTTTTAAATTAATTGTAGTGTAAAAAACATAATGTTGGTCACGGATTAAAATTAATCTGCAACAAGGTGACGTGAACTCATTAGAAAAACCCACATGTGACTCTGGTATCTCTCTTTGTCCCGATATGTTTGTCTCTTTTTTTTTTTTCTTTGTATGGAAACAGGCAGACGGTCCACCTGATGGTAAGTGGTCACCGCCGCCTATGGACATTTGCAATACCGATGTAGAATGGTGATGATGGCACTAAGTCAAAATGTTCTTGAGAACACTCCCCATTATACAGACGGTAGAACACACATAGAGAGCCAATATCTCTCCGAAGGCTGAGAGGTTCCCTTATAGGTAAATGTAAGTATATAGGCTGTCATTTCTAAATATGAATACAACTCACCCAAATTTTTTGAAGTGATATCGACAACTTTTGGATCTGTCATACCGATCATTTTAACCAGCCTGTTGACCTTCTGTTCTGGCGTCATCTTATCTATCTTTCTGTTTAGTATCTTGCCTCGTTTCGTTACCTTTATAAATAAAAACTAATATAATCTCAATATATCTGGGGTTGGTCGCTTAAAGTTCTGAAAAACCTTACTTATTTCATACTAACTGTACCCCGCGGTTTCACCCACGTTCCCGAGGGATCTTATCTTTTCCCGGAATTAAAAGTCTCGTATGATTTATTCCAGGCTATGGTCTACATGTATGTCAAGTTTCAACAAAATCCGTTGAGCCGTACTCCCTTGATTGAGTAACAACAGATAGTAGGATATATGCTTCTCACTTCCACAATGTAACATAACTAATTTTAACTATGTCGCGTACCTTCTTCCCTTTCATATGAACAGGCAGATCATGCACAAGAGTTAAGGTGGCTGAGAACACGAAGTTTTGCCGAGCGCTCCTTCTGGCATCATCGACATTCAGTCGTTCTAGCAAAGGGTGCAACTCTTCAAAATGCCCGCGCTCTATCATACGATCTGTTTCGTCTATTGCTAGGAATCTGGGCGCATAAAGGAAGATTTATTAGTAGAAAAAAGAGGCTTATGCATAGTCTTTAAAGCCCAAAATTAATAATTAGGTCAGGGACCAGTATTTAGTCACTCATTTCAGAAAGATCAGATAAAGTTGGGGCGTAAGATCTTGTCTCCTACAATCTGCAATGCATCTGCAATGATGGAGAGGCCATAACAGGCAGTAACCAAGCAAGCTCGAGATATACCGGGATGATTTTAGAAGCAAAAATTCCCACATATCCTGGTCATATTGGAAGTATGATCGAAGAAATCTTTACAAGATTTCCACCTTAACAAAAAAGGGGAACTAGTTCCACTAACTTGACAGAGTCCAGCTGCTGCAAGTGAGGCTGACCCTGCGTGATGAGCTCCCACAGGCGCCCCGGCGTGGCCACCACCACCTCAGGCCCGGACCGGAGCACCCGCTCTTGTTTCACTGCCGCCATGCCCCCGACTATTGTTGCCACTCTTATTCCTGGTGGGATATTTGTATGACACTTTAATACCACCATATATTTTGGTTTAATTTCTTAACAGGTTAACAAAAATGTTATGGCAAGTGGTCTGATCAATGTGCCGAACTTGCCGAGTTATTTCTACGTTATGACTGAGAGCAAACCCTAATGAGGATACACAATAGCGCGCTGTATGTAAGTCCGACTGCATGCCAGACATTAGAAACGCATATTGAGAAAAAGAAGATAATATGCTACAGCCAGTCGTGTAATAACACATGCAGACCGGCCACAATAGCACGGACCCTGCCGGACTAAGACGAATCCTAACATTTATTATTACAAAATTGTTTTGAATTCAATTAATGAGACGAATGAAACGTGTATTCGTGTCCCTTCGAAACCGTCCCCTCGTGGGACAAACAGGTTTTTTTTCGATCGCCCGCCTGATTTCCTACAATGAGTTTGGAACTTTCGGCGAAGGAAAACCATAGCACGGTGGTAGGTAGTACCTGACTGGCTGGCTACCCTCAAGTTGAAAATCTGTAGCCAAGCACCTATCAGTGTGTTCAGACAACTGCACTTGAGAGCCAGTTCCCATCTAGGCTTTGTGTGCTTACCACCTTCGGCCACATCATACATACCATGGTGAGATTGTGGTGAAACACAAGCTTATCCAAATATAAAAACAAGACACCGAAAAATTTACACAATAAAATTATGCGTTTAAGTGTTTTAACAGAAACTAAAAATATGGTTGAGCTTCTTTACATTAAGAGATGTGGCTCCCACTGCCTCAATGAATTTTCCATAGGCCTCAGCAGAAAGCCACTAGCTACAGCTGTTCTAGCTGCTCAAATAAGACATGTAGATAGACCATGTGCTTATTTAAAATACAAAACACTTAACCATAAATTTATATTTGAAACGTAAGGTACAACCAACCTGTATATTTAGCAGCAGCTATCAGATGTCTGCTGACTTGCATGGCAAGTTCTCTGGTTGGAGTCAGGATTAAGGCATACAGTGGTTTCCCAGTTTTAGTCACCACATGGCCTGGTATCTCTATATTGTCTACCACTTTGACACAGCCAATACCTATTTTTAAAAAATCATGTACAAAAAAAAAACCATTTCACTCCTAGAATATTTAGATTTGAGTTTATCTATTATACAAAAAATCTAATCTTTTCTCTATGATTAAGGACTATAAATTAAAAACATAAACATGATACCTTTTTCATTTTCATTTTCTTCACCTTGGTTCTCTTCACTGGGCTCATCATCACCTTCAGAGTCATCATTATCATCACCTTCTCCTTCATCACTCTGAGCTTCAACACTCAGATCCCTTGATTCTTCATCACCACTTGCCTCATCACTTGAATCGGCAAGGTCATCTGAATCCAGCATATCAGATAGATGAATATAATTATCACTATTATCACTTTCATTGCCTTCATCTGTAGATGTTTCCTTCTTTCTTATAGGTACATCATATTCTTTTAAAAACTTTTCATCTTCTTCTTCTTCTTCTTCTTCGCCTCCAGAATCTTCACTACTTTCGTCTTTTACCTCACTTACCTCTTCCTCATCAGTTTCTTTGCCAGTGCTATAACCATCTTCTGACAATTCTTTTGCTTTAACTCTTTTTTTGATGTCTTTCTTATTATCATTCTTTCCTTTACCTTTTTTGCTATCAACTGGTATATCTTCACTTTTTCTTTTAACAAAAGGCTTTCTGTAGGGTATATCATAGACATCTAGACCTTTAGTAGCTGCTTTTTCTTTTAGTTTTAATATTCCTGATAGGATTGGTAGACCAAAGGCAAGAGTTTTTCCGCTACCTGTTTCTGCTGCACCCAAAATGTCTCTACGACCTAAAAATTATGAAAATTTGGAAAATAAACAATAACATTTTGGCTGGTAAATGTTATGCAACTGCACAATTGTTATCACCAATAAATTACTTATGGTGAAAATGAACACAAAGTTTTTGAGATGGCAATACTACTTGTTACATACCAACCATCAGGACACTGAATAGAACGCGCCAGCATGAAAGGAACGCGCTACGACAACTGACGCCATCTTGTGCTAAAAATAGATTGCTTCCTTTCGCCTTTGCCTCGCGATACAATGGTTATTGTACAAGTACATTATAGTATATTAAATATAGTGAATAAACATAATTCCACGCAATTTAGATAGTTTATTTATTTATTTAGTTGTTATTACATACACAACACTACTCGTACCATTTTTCTCTAATAATTTATTTGCTGATCCTCCAACTGCTTTAAAATTTCTGGTAACATGAACAGGAATAAAAACTTATTAACTTACCATGTAAGGCAGCAGGTAGAGACAACTGCTGTATTTTTGTAGGTTGTTTAAAGCCTAACTCTGTTAATGCTTTCATTATTGGCTCAGGCAATTTAAATTCTGCCCAAGTCAACATATCTTCAGGTGTTAAATCTGACACCACCTGTGATATATCTTCACCTAATTTAGGTCTAAACCTTTTAATATTAATGTTTTCAAGATTTTTAGTCTCACATTTAATATCATCATTTTTCTTATTATTCTTTGATGTGTTTATTCCCTTTTCTTCTTTACTTTGATTACTTATTTTATTTGTCTGTGACGGAGTTGCAGATTCAATTGTCTCTACAATAAAACCATTTGCGAGTTTGACTTTCTTCTTTTCTACTTGATTTTCTTCATTGTCTGTGTTCTGACGTTTCTTTTCTGTTGTTTTCTGAGAATAAAAGTAAGATAACATAAGTAGTAAAATATAGTCATGCCTATAAATAAGGGTTTATAAATGCCTGGTTTTAGTTTGGACAGTTCAGTAAACTTCTTCTGTCTGTTCTAGAATTTTAGTATACTGGACAAAAATCAATACTTAATCTGTTGACTCGGGACATTAACCTGTCAAACAACTCGTCAACTCGCACACAGTTTTCAAAATTTCAAAATTCGCGCCCAATTTTCAAGTAAATGTCATCGTCCCGATTGTCCCATTTGAGAACAAAGTGGTGCGGACTCTGAAACCCCGATCGTCCCAAGAAAGAACTGACAGGTTAAAGAAGATCATCATAAAATTAACACACAGTATCAAAAACAGCATGAAGGAAGTGGATGAGTTTTGTCAGTTCAATATCTTTTTTTCTATTGAGTTTTGATGCCTCTCTACTTCTTACAAAGCCATACATTACTGGGATCCTTAAAACACATTAAGTTTAGAGTAATATAACAGAAAACATCTGACCTTCTTAGATCTTTTAACTTCTTTATCCAAACCATAATTTGTACACTCCTCAAGTCCCACGAAACCACTGAAATTTTCTGTCAATGATGCCGGAAAACCATCGAGTGCAACCGTCTCCCATTTTAAATTGTTGAGCTTTTTACTCATATTTATTTAATTCACAGATTTATATTTAAAACTGATAAAACAGATTTCTAACCTAAAAATCTAAAATAAAATGTGATTTTGACGTTTCTCTCATTTTTTTTGTAATCTTTACTCATGATCATAGATACAAAGTCTTTCAGTCGCATACATGTTCTTCAGTTTTACTTGTATGTTGTAGTTATTTAGTTTAGTATAGTATTATTTTGATATAATATGTATAGTACCTATTATTTAAATAAAATAGAGCTAGGGAGCGAACCGACCAGTTACATTACTTTCCTCTATTGAACCGACTCGCTAGAAAACGTATTTGCTTCGATCGTTATCTCTAACCGACTTCAAAAAGGAGGAGGTTTTCAGTTCGTCGGAATCATTATTCTTGATGCTAGATTTTATTGTTTTGATTTACTCCATAGATTATATTTTGAGAACTAACGGTTAAAAACCCTACTTATTGTTTGTGGGTGAAAATAACTACCTATGTAACATTTTTAAGATAATTGGTTTTCAATATTTATATTATAAAATAACGAAAATAATAAACAAATAAAAAACAAACTTATAATTTACGCAAGCAAGATGTTTCTAATACAAACTTATGACACAAAGTTACGTTATTGTTTTTGATTATCAATGTTTTATAAAGCTAAGTAAAAATATAGGGAAAACACACCCTGTTTCAAAATTGAAACTGATTGCTAACTGATAAGTTACATTTTCCACTCCACTCTTCACCACAATTTTCTTAATAGTACGGTATCGTACCATACACACTTTTAAGTTTGCTTGTGTAACGATATTATATACATTTTTGGTAACGTTATCGGTCTATAATAAACCTGAAGTGAACCTAAATCTTTCGTAAATCTGATCCCTGACTGAACCGACTGTGCAGTAAGTAAAAACTAGTGCTTTAAAAAAATAGAAAACCAACGCCGTCAAACCACAGACAAAAGAGGGAGGAAGTTTGTGAGTGATCGATTTTACGCCGGCCTCGCTAAAGTTACCAACGGCATTTTTCTTTGTTTGCCATTACGCGCGTGGACAATATTCACGAGATTCGCGAGTCCGTGTTAATCACATAAAATGGCGAACATGTTTCGCGCGGTGACCGTCTCCGCCGTCAACAATGACGGCGCTCTGACGCCGCGCTTCAATTTTCCTACAAACATAAACGTGGACTACGATCCTCAGGGGTTGAGTGTAAAAGTGATCCGTGCCGACCCCGTGCTGGCCCAGGAGGTGCTCGAATTTCCCGTCCATAGTCAAAGTGAATTATCCAGAGTAGCTGGTCAATCGTACATATTTACGATCGACAATGAGACGCTTTTCTTCAAATTCTCGTCGGAAGCTGATTGTCAGAACTTCCACCTGCTCGTTAGTAAGATTAAAGCGGGCAGATCATCCTCTGTGTTCACCGTGCGCACGGAAGATTCATCGGCCATGCAATATTTTCAATTTTATGGTTATCTAAGTCAGCAGCAAAATATGATGCAGGATTACGTTAGAACGAGTACATATCAGCGTGCGATATTGTCCAATATCAACGATTTCAAGAACAAAGTCATATTGGATGTGGGTGCTGGATCAGGTATACTGTCTTTCTTTGCTGCTCAGGCTGGTGCCCGCAAAGTATATGCCGTAGAAGCTAGCAATATGGCGCATCATGCTCAAGGCTTGGTGAGAGCCAACGGCTTGCATGATCGTATCACAGTTGTTGCTGGTAAGATTGAAGAGATAGAATTACCGGAGACTGTTGACATAATCATCTCTGAGCCCATGGGCTATATGCTGTATAATGAACGTATGTTGGAGACGTACTTGCATGCAAAGAAATGGCTCAAGCCAAATGGTAACATGTATCCAACAAGAGGTGATCTTCATATAGCACCTTTCACAGACGACGCTCTATTTATGGAGCAATACAACAAAGCTAACTTTTGGTATCAGACCTGTTTTCACGGTGTAGATTTGAGCGCACTACGCACTGCTGCCATGAAGGAGTACTTCAGGCAGCCAATAGTTGATACATTTGACGTTCGTATTTGCATGGCAAGATCAGTAAGACATGTAGTTGATTTCTTGAATGCACATGAAACTGATTTGCATCGGATTGAAGTTCCTTTCAGATTTGAGATGACTCAGTCAGGTACGTGCCATGGCCTGGCATTCTGGTTTGATGTGCTATTTGCTGGGACTACACAGCATATATGGCTGTCCACTGCACCTACTGAGCCACTAACACACTGGTATCAAGTCCGCTGTCTTTTGGAGACACCTATCTTTGCAAAGCAAGGTCAATTTCTAACTGGTCGTGTTCTACTGCTGGCTAACAAGAGACAGAGCTATGATGTCACTATGGAAGTGAACTTGGAAGGTACTAACATCTCATCTTCAAACACTTTGGATCTAAAAAACCCGTACTTCAGATATACGGGAGCGCCGGCAGCGCCTCCCCCTGGGGTGAATAACACTTCACCTAGTGAATCGTACTGGAACTCAATCGATTCAACTGCATCACTGAGCAATGGGCAAGGAGTTATACTCACAGATGGTACGGCACAGTACTGCTCTACTCCTGATCAAACCCTTGCTTATGGAGCTCACCCCAATATGATCAAGACAGTTATGCTTCAGGAGGAATTCATCAAGAGGATCGGGATTAGTCAAAATGGGGACATATAATCCGCGAAAACGCGCCGGGCGCGCCTTAGGGCATTAAGGAACCGTCGCAATCGGTTGTGAACAATCTTTCATTCAGACTTTAAATAGTGTATAAGCGGACTTATTTATTTCAATTGAAACATCACAGTGCTGAGGACATAAATCATGTAACTTGGTACTCTGCGCTGGCCTTGTAAATTAAGTAACAGAAAGTGAAATGACATGCAATAAAGAACTTTGCCATTTTTGGTAAAAGTTTGTTTTTCGACGATTTGAATGACGCTTATTAGTGTTAATTCGAACATAACAACATTGCTTTAAAAATAATGGGTGATTATTGAAAATTTGTTGTAAATATTCTGTGGTGGGTTATTCATTCTTTTAGTGACGGAAACTGGCCAAAAACATGACTACTGGGCTAAGGCAGCTTTACGGCTGGTATATATGATTAGTGGAAGTACATTTAGGATAAGCAATAAGTGCTGAAAATTCGTGATAATGCTTATCATTGTCAATACTCATTTATCATTATTAAATCAGGCTCAATCATTATTTAGGTAGAGGAATCAACCAGTGATTGTCAAGCCACACTTCATGAATCATGTTATTAATATGAACCTCATGTCTGCATGTCAAATGATAAATAGAGATTATGGATTCTGGATTGATTTCTTCACATATTTTTATACATAGCCATACTAAATATGTAAAAAATCCTTTTGTAAATATAGTATAAAGAAACAATCAGACTCCAATTTATTTTTGTCAATGGAAATAAATCATTTCTTATAATAATCAGTATTTGTCTTGTGTTCTGTTCAAGTTTGTATCTACTTAGTTGTAAAGAGAAACAATCATTAAATGACTTATAAAATGATGGTTAAGATTTGATTTTTGTATTCTAATTATGCTTAAATATTTGTAGCATATGTACTGTGTAAAATATTACAGCAAAATGACAGTTCCAATCTAGATACAATCTAATAATAATCAGTAGATAATTTACACATTGGTGCTGCTTACTTTATTGACTGCACAAAATCACAGATTTTTTCTAATAACATGACTACCTCATGATTTGGCAGACAAAATAAATCCTAATAAAATTTAATAAAATAGCTGGAATTTTACTTGTGAACTTATGTAGAGTTGCCATAGTGTTATGGAGAGCTTTATTGCATCAAGCAAGTCACTAGTCATAATTTTACCTGCTCTTTTGTATGCTTACACCTTTTTTTTTTACGACAATTCGGCCTAGTCAAGCATTGATAATTGATACGTTTATGTTTTTTTTAGGTAGGTATATATTATCGTTTTTTTTTTCATCAGACCTTTGTCTTCTACAAAAGACAATTTTTTCTATTGAAGTGCATTTTGAAGGACTGGAAGATGGTAAATTTTTAAACAAAACATCCATCCTCCATGACACCTAATTATTTTACGCGGAATAGAATTTAATTCTCGTCGCCCCAAGTTGCCCGAATGTCAGGTTAATTGGGTCACATTTATTTATTGACTCGTTTGCCTCGATGATTTGAAAGTATTCTTTTATCACTTTATTTTAGCAATATTCCTTATGGCTACTTGCCAAGTGTTCCAATTTGCGCGGGACGTCCTGATTTTCAAGGGTATACACGCGTACCCTTGATCGAATAAAACAATTTCTTTTGCGGTGGACGAGTGGTATAAAGACGGCTTCGATTCCCACTAGCAACAGTACGTTAACAACAATATTTCGTGATCGCGAAAATTGCTACTAAAATAGATATAGGAAGCAATTAGCACATAAAAGGTGGCTACCGCTTTCAGACATAACTTTTATTAAACCTGTCAGTTCTTTCTTGGGGCAACCGGGGTTTCAGAGTCCGCACCACTTGGTTCAAGCTTGTTGATTTTCTTGCCGGTTAAAGGCCGACTTCCAAACTGGTGGTGACTTCAGTAAATTTTACCTTCGTAACTGCTCTCCTAAGACCTAAACTGAATTTGGCTTTGACTCTGCATAGGTACATAAATGTTTGTCTTACGCCTTATCTTATCTATACGCTTAAATCTCAAAACAACGTCTCACAGTCATTGACTAGAAATATTCGTAAAAATTTCGAATATGGAACATCCATTGTAATATTTCTTTTTTTTGACGTTCTAGAACGTGGTAGCCTCAGATGGCCCTTAAAGGTGTTACGTGGTTTTATCGAACCAAAATAGATGTCTTGCTTGATGAAAACGAAGTCTCCAAGTTACATACGTCCACGTTTGGAATTTTCAATAAATTAGACATGCTCGTAGTCGCAATATAATTAAATGAAAATGGGTAGTCTTAGAATTATCTAAAATTAATAATGGCAACTCTATCAATTGCATGGAAATGTAGTGAAAAGCCAATCACACTTGCCATTGTGGATTACACCTTAATTTTAATATAATAATATACTATTTCCCTTGGAGTTAAGCCACTGATATTAGTATTTCAACATTGTATTAACTAGGAATGAAAATTTAAATGTTATAGCTAGGTAGGTATATTCAAATCATCCTTGCCGACTATTGTATGAGATAATTGAATATTAATTAAGAAGACCTTGTAAAATTGCGGGAAAACCGCTAACCGAAATCTATTCATGAATAAACTTCTATTGAAATAAATAGCCAGCCAGCTCTAGATCTTTTTGGAATCCAATTTAAATATCGAAAACCCGATTAAATTATGTTCTCAAATTGAATTAAGTATATGAATCTGTTTGAATTTTCATTTCTGGAGCGAGGCGAGTTGATATGTAAATATGAACAATTTGTAAGTGCAGAGTTGGTGTTATTATTTGAGTATCGAGCACAAAATAAATAAGAACAGTAAACTCCGCTGAGTGAATCTCTTGTCTTTATCTATTTTGTGCATTAAGAGTCACGGTTGTGCATTTATATAACAAATTGTATTTCGGTCTACTATTCTACAAATTCTTAGGCCCGTATTACTAAAACATAAAACTCAAGAATTGGTTGTGTCAATCAAAAATAACTGTCGCGGGTCTAGGAGTCAAATTCATGTCATTTTTTTTCGGGCCTTAGTGTGCGGCCTGCATCCAGTTCTCACAAATTTGACACCAATTTCACATTATTTGAAAAAAACTTGGCGGTTATCTTAAAATCCAATGATATTAAGTATAAGTAAAAAGGTGTAGATAAGATATGTTATACGTGCTCCGCGAGCGGTAGGTTAAAAACTGGCTAATCAACCAATACTTAGATGCACTTAACGTACCGATTGCAATTAAATTAAAAAGTGACCCAAAACAACCAAAAATGCGTAGTAATGTAGTGTGATATTTAATTGCAATATTACGTTATTTATATATCATTAGTGTGCAATTTTTGAAGATATACCTTTTTCCTTATACTTACCTACATAACATTATTGTTAAAAATCTATAAATGTGAAAAAAGGCGCGAGAATTGTTCCCTAAGTCGACTATCGTTCTACGGGCGTGAGAAATGCATCCGCCATTTAGCACACTCATTAAAAGATTGACTGTGAGTCAGCCATTATTAAAAAAACTTCAATAGAAAGAAGAATAATAAAAAATGTATATAGCTGCACTTGTGATCTTCCCGCCTAAAGATTTTTAATTAGATGGAGTGATTTGACAGTTGACGTAATAAATATATCGTTACTCGGAAATTATTTGTTAAAAGAATGAATGATGAAAACCTACGTGTAAACGCTGACATTACATTGCTTTTATTGATCACTAGCTGTTCCCCCCGGTTTCACCCGCGTTCCCGTGGGATCTTATCTTTTCCCGGGACAAAATATAGCCTATGTTCATCAGGGATAATGTAGCTTTCTAATGGTGAAAGAATTTTTCAAATCGGTCCAGTAGTTTCAGAGCCTATTGAATGCTAACAATCAATCAAATCTTTCCTCTTTATAATATTAGTATAGAAAAGTGATATGGTCAAATTAAACAGTGATCACATTGCGCTCGTACTGTCAGTTTACTTCAGCTGATTAAAAATCCGACTTTAGGCTGTGTATGCTGTCATCACAATATTCCTCTGGCGATATTTGTCAAAAAGCAAAATAAACTTAAATCGAAGAATAACCAATGTTGCTTTCTTTGTCTCAATTTAGTGACTTTTAGGGCCCATTCAACTAAATCGGCAACCAGTCTCTTACCACAAATCCTGTGCCGCGCCTTGGTTATTATTCAGAAGCTCTCTCTGGAACCTTAAAGTCGGATTTTTAATTATGTAGTTCGAGTAAACTGACATTACGAGCGCAATGTGATTAAGATTGTTTAAGTTTGACCATATCACTTTTTATCAATAAATGTAAATCTAATGTCATATTTATTACGGCAACTGTCAAATACTCTTAGCTAATTAAAAATCCGACTAGATCAAAAATCTGGATATTGTAGATACGCTCCCGCAGAACGTTCAGCATTTAAAAGTCGTCATAATCTAATAGGCCCGTTTTGACAAGAGGGTGTCTCTTCTTGTCGCACTATGTTCATCTCTTTTTGGCACTGGTTGTTTATGTGCTGTCAAAACGGGCCTTCTATTTCGTGACAACTTTTAAGTCGCACACTTAAATCATAATGTTGTAATGTTTTTGAAGACTGATCAATTTGTTTTATTTTTTACTGACAGTACGAAATCATTTTGACGTAAGTACCTATCTCCATCTCTGTTAATTGAATAGCTATAGAAAGGGATTTTCTGAATGGAAACAACAGAACTTTTTACATTTACTATTGAACAAAATATTGATCAGTCTTTAAGAAACTTGTTGTTTTAAACTTATGCTGTGTCAATGATTTATAGAACAATATTTTTTGGGAAAATTTGTGTTTGAGATATTGTTAGTGCTCTATGGTCATGCATTTCTTCATAAATACGTTAATTTTTGTTTTTCAAAATAATGCATGATTGTTGTGACAATTATTTTATACATTGACTTTACCGACTGTATAAAAAGACGGGTACACGCAAAATATCTGTATTATTCTAATACATGTCCATTGTAGTGATTTTGTTGCTAATCTAAATCAGTAGCAACACGACAAAAAATGTTTGGATGGTAAAATTTCGGTAAATATAATGAAGTAATTCTAATCTATTTTATGTAGTTTTAATTTATTTCCTAACTGGCTGTCCTTCGCAGTTTTACCCGTTCCCGGGATAGAAAGTGTTTGTTTATAAGTTAACGTTTTAATCCAGGATATGATCTACCTATACGGAAAATTTCATCAAAATGAATTCAGCAGTTTTTGCGTGAAAGAGTAACAAACTTTAACATTTATAATAAATACGAAGATTTTTCCTGGAATATATTATGCGAGTTTAATACGGCATGGCCCGTATTATAGAACGTGTTAGTCGAAAATAAACCCTCTTGTCAGCTTTCTGGTATAAATTCAAATGATTCAATCTCGGAGTAATAATAGACTAATAATTATAATAACATTATATTTAAATAATTGCACAGTTTAGACAATAAAAATAATCACAGATAATAAATCTGCATATACGCAGATGAGACATCAATAAATAGAAACAATTTTATTTGGGCTGAATATAAAATTACATAAACGGATTAAACAATTTAGTCTTTATAATAAGTATCATAAGGTTTAAAATCTTACCACTCAAGTGTGTAGTTATGGTTTTAAAATAAAATAAGCAAATATGTAACGATTAAAAACTAACCTTATCTTTAATTTATGAGAATCGATATCAGGACGATTAAATTACTTGTTACTGTATTAAATTAAATAAACAAGAATTCTATCAAGCCAAAAATCCGAAATTCTATATTTTCTGTACCAATTTTCACGAATTGACAGAATAGCTTGAACACGATCGCAATCACAGCTATAGTTCATTAAATACAGCTTGGTACTTGTGACAGTTGACAGTTCAATGACAATGAACCTTATTGCCATAGAATAAGATTCATTTGTATAGTAAACTAACTTTCACCCGCGTTCCCGAGTGATCTTATCCTTTCCCGGAATAAAAAGTATCCTATGTGTTATAGGAGTTCGTCCGTTCAGCAGTTTTTGCGAAAGAGTAACAAACATTCATCCATCCATCCAAACTTTCACATTTACAATAGTAGTTTTCCGCCCCGCGTTCCCGAAGGATTTTATCTTTTCTTGATATAAAAAGTATCCTACGTGCTATTCCAGACTATAATCTATCTCTGTGCCAAATTTCACCTAGATCCGTTCAGCCGTGATTGAGTAACAAACATGCATCCATTCAAACTTTCACATTTATAATAATAGTAAGTTCATAATCGTGGAGCAATAATATTAATTTTCATGTAACTGACAGCTGTCAGATGTATCAACTTACATTTAGCGAACTATAGTAAGTTAACAGTTTTAACTCAACTTCAAACACTCCAAAACATTGGGTATGGTATCACTTTTATATTTACACAACATTCTTAACAAGTTGAGTTTTTTCTCATTCGTTTTCGATGATTCCAATTCGTAAAGTGTACAGAGGTTTATGAGTAAGCTCTCGTTCAGGCCTCTTTCTGGATCCGAGTTTATAGCTTTCTGTAGCACAGCTATGGCTTCTTTTAGTCGACCCATGTAGAGTAGACAGACCGACAGGTTGTTGGCTACCTGCAGAAAAAAAACCATTATAATAATAATATATTTATTAGACTCAACAAAAAGATACAGGTTTGCTCTTAATAATAGTACAGTAAAATACGAGCAAATTTTTGATCATTGAGGCCTAAATTAGATGCACATAGCATCTGTTCTATAGACATCAATCAATACCCCTTTTATGTTACAAATGTGATGAATCTGTAATATGGATCTGTTTGTATTTATTTAAATTACAATGGTAGGGGAGGCGAATAGGGGATTTCGGGATTTACTCGAGCGCGGCAGATTAACATAAGGGGGGCAACCTTGCACCTTGTGAAGTATTCTCACCAAATCTGAGCCCTCTATATAGTGTCGAACGTCTAGGGTAGCCCGTCAGATTAGTAAAAAAAAATCGATGGTTTGAAATACTCGAGCGCGTCAGATTAAGGTAAGGTAAGTTAGTTACATGCAAAATAGTGTACATTTCAATAATCTGACAATTTGGGCGTGACGAAAGAAAATTGGAGACTCGCAAAGTTGCAAAAAAAAAACGTCACCTGGATTTTCTCGAGCGCGATTAGTTTTATTTTTATTTTGAAGGAAATAAGTCACGAATCACGGAAATATCTTAATCTGTCGATTTGCACAAGCCGAAGTAGCTAAAATCATTATTAAGTGATAGTCCAGGAATATTATGAGTTTCACCTCATAATGAGAGATAGTCAGCTATTAACTTATATAAACCTTTATTTTGACACCCTAAAACTTGTCTCAAAAGCTATTTATCTTAGGATGCCCGCGACTACTGATTTTTCAAGGTCAAAGGTCAAAAATAATTTATTGCAAATATCTCGTTTCCTATGGGTTTTTTGGTGTATGTATTCATAATATATATTGTAGAAAATTAAATTCTCTACAACTTTTGTACAAACATTTTTTCGATATCTTGAACCATTTTCGAGATTTCGATATTTTTTATATTTTTTTTTTCAAACCGTTAGATTAAGGAAATCCCTCAACATAATTGTCAGATTATGGGTCAGTACAACAAGGCCATCAAGAAGAACCGCCTGTATAAAAATCTGACGCGCTCGAGTAAATCAAGGTCACGATTTTTTTTTGCATTTTCAAAAATCGGCCCTGACTGATGGTCGCGTCCAAATCGTCAGTCTTTAAAATAGGAGCTACTGGAGGGTACACTTAACATCCCTTATCAATGTCTGACGCTGATCACATCGCTGGCATCAACGGATGCACTTAGGTACCCAGTCCAGTGTAAAAGTGACTTAAGCAATCCCCTTGGTATTGCTATAGGCGATGGTATTCAGTTACCATCAGACAACCCGCCAGGAAGGAAAACATCGTGAGGGAACCATAGCACGGTGGGGTACTTTGGAATTCTTGGCTGGGTACCATCCAAAAATAACAAACCTCTCCCCAATTTTCGAGTATGAACTCCCTAAAACTGGAAGGCAATGGAGAATGTTAATAGGTATGCCAAATCGGTTGAAAGTTTGTTACAGTAAAGCTTCTATGTATACAAATACACTAGTTTTTTTTGCAGTCAAAAATACCTATTAGTTTTGATTTTACAGGCATTTAAACATACGATAAAATCGAGTCCCGCTAACAGTCACGTGACCGCATGTGACGTCAATTTGCAACGCTCCGCTATGAGCGAGTGTTGCAAGATGACGTCACACCGGTTCTATAAATCGGAAACTAATTGAGGTATCGAAGTAATTCTTTCACTTGTATTTTTTATTTTTCACAGAGAATATGGAGAGCTAATATTCAAAATTAGTTAGCATCCTTCATTATAATTACCATGATATTAGTTGGTTCCTGATCAGCAGCCCTCACGAAGTTGTTGTACGCGTCCTGATACTTCCCGAGCGCTATGTCTATAAGGCCCAGGTCCACATACTCGCGAACGTCTGGAGTGGGGCATCTGTATTAATGTTATCGGAGTTTTGTAGTACAAAATACAATAGGGTAGTATCCTAAAAAAAACTATTTAGTCCGTCAGTTAGATTACCAAAAAATATTGGACACGTATTTTTTATTTTGTCCCGTAAACGAAAAATGACAGTGCATTGAAATGACGCGTGACGTCACAAAGTGGTGCAAATGTTACCACGAAGTGACGTCACAAGCCTCACTCCTATACTTAGATGCGCTATAACTTTGTATATTTTTATTGATTTGATAAAGCAAAAAAACCGGCCAAGTGCGAGTCGGACTCGCGCACGAAGGGTTCCATAAAAAAGGCAAAAAAATCACGTTTGTTGTATGGAAGCCCCCCTTAAATATTTATTTTAATTTTATTATTTATTATTAAAGTAAAAATACAACTGAGTATTTTGTGAATATTTCAAGTGCCTACCTGTTGCCATTATTGATATCGAGCAAAAAAGGGCAAAAAATAGCGTTTATTGTATGGGAGCCCCTCTTAAATATTTATTTTATTTAGTTTTTAGTATTTGTTGTTATAGCGAAGTCTTAGTAATAGGGTCCCGTTTTTACCCTTTGGGTACGGAACCCTAAAAATACGTGTCCAATATTTTTTTGATAATCTTAAGTACTGAATAAACCGAAAAAGGTACTAGTATTTTAAAAAAAAATTCACCTATAGAAAGCTACATTTAAGGCCTATATATTAAGGGTGAAACTGGGGGGGAAAAGCTAGTATAAAACTCACAGCTGGTGCCTTGCTTCGGTAGCTGCTTCGACATGAAGAGTGGCGGCTCTCACGTGCCCTGCCAGCAGCCACACTCTACAAAGAGCACTAGACAACGCGCGCTGCTGCGACGGAGTGGTGGAATTTTCTTGAAGTTCCTTTAGGATGTTGCTGGCTTGCCTATAGTCCTATTTGAAGTATTTTCGATTACTTTAGTAAATGTAGTATACAGGTTTTATCCTCCAGTTGAAAATCTGTCGCTAAGCACCTGTCGGTGTGTTCCGGCAGTTGCACTTGAGAGCCAGTTGCCTTTAAGGCATTGTAATAGGGTGTAAAACACATTGGCAATCCCCTTGGTATTGCTAATGTCTATAGGCGACGGTAAACACTTACCATCAGGTGACCCGTCAGATTCGTTGTCACTTGTAGAATAAAAAAAAACAGTTTGTGACTTACAGGATGTCTGGTAAGTAGTACGACAACTTAAGGAGATTGGTGGGCGGGGTCACCTACCAACATTTACACAAAAATAATCACGTTTGTTGTATGGGAGCCACCCTTTAATTTTTATTTTGTTTTCAGTATTTGTTGTTATAGCGGCAACAGAAATACATAATTTGTGAAAATTTCAACTGTCTAGCTATCGCGGTTCTTGAGATACAGCCTGGTGACAGACAAACGGACAGACAGCGAAGTCTTAGTAATAGGGTCCCGTTTTACCCTTCGGGTACGGATCCCTAAAAATGACTATAGTAAGTGTCACCAGTTTCGTGATATTTCGATATTTTTGATTTTTATGTAAGGAGTTACTGATGTTAGAATTTTTGTTTTTAAATATCTCAAAAATGGCAACATTAAATTGTGAATGTATTAAGAAAACGTTACAGAGACATAGACAAAACGTTTTACAATGTTGCCAACATCAGTAAGTTAATTGTACCTAGTACTACCAACTCACAAGAGAGAAAATAGGTTGTGTTCACTATTTTAATACTATTAAACAGAGATGAAAGCGATGATAGCTCAGTGGTAGTGACGTTGGATACCGCGCCGAAGGTCGTGGGTTCGAATCCTACAATGAGGTTCAGCTTTCGGTGAAGGAAAACATCGTGAGGAAACCACAGTACAGTGGTAGGGTACTTTGTAGTGCCCGACTGGCTACAGGTTGAAAACACAAGTTGAAAATCTGTCGACAAGCAACTATCGGTGTGTTCCGACACCTGCACTTGAGAGCCAGTTCCCATCTAGGCTTTGTGTACTTACCACCTTCGACCACATCATCACTTACCATGCTGAGATTGCGGTCAAACAGAAGCTTATCCTAAAGTAAAGACCGGTCATGAATTTAAGCTGACCATACCTTAAATTCATGACCGGTCACCCATCCCCAGCGTCACTTACCTTCATAGCTATAGCGCAGTTGACTAAGGAATGTTGCACCCTCGTCTCCCGGCCACTCCACAGTCGGATGGACTCGTTTTTGTCCAGCTCTGATGTAAGGATGCCAGTTCCGTCCTCTGTCTTGCCTTCCCGAAGATTTGATAGCATCTGTTAAGCATAATAATGTGCTTATTATACTACTAGTTTCAGCCTCCCGGTTTTGCCTGCGAATGTGGAGGAAATAAAATAAAATATAGCCCATGTTAGCCTGCAAATAGTTGAAAGATTTTTATAATTTTGGTTAAGTATTTTTCGAGATTTTTCTTTAAAAACAAATATGTAAATAATGAAATCTTTTTTCTTTATAATATCTATACTAATATTATAAAGAATAGAAGCCTATCAAAGTCAAAGTCAAAACCATTTATTCAGTTTAGGCCCTAGAAGGGCACTTATGAAGGTCGAATTACAGAAGTTACCACCGGTTCGGAAGTCAGCCTTCAACTGAGAAGAACCGGCAAGAAACTCAGCAAGGTTACATTTTTTTAATATTTTTGGACCATCTGACTATATTGGCATTTTTTTCAAATGTTTAACAATTTTATTCTTAAAGTAATACAAAAATACATCAAAAATTATAACCCGCATTAGTTACCTACATAGTAAACTAAAACAGAAAATACCCAGCTAATAACAGCGTATTAAAAAAAAAGGTAATTAACCGTAAAAAAAAAACAATGTGTAGGTACTTGTACAGAGTGCAGCTACCTCCAGACATCTTTATCCTCAATATAATGGGCTACCTTGTAATAAGCTTTTTCTTTCAAAACGTTTTTTTATGTACGATTTGAATCTAGAATCAGTCTATAACTGATATACTACATATACTACTTTTTTTTGTAAATACATACTTAAATAGATAATTACACCCAGACTCAGGACAAACAGACATATTCATACACACAAATGTGTACTGGATGGGAATCGAACCAACGACCTGCGGCGTGATAGTGCGTTAACCAACCACGCCAACCGGCCCGTTAGTTTTTCAGTTGTTAATATAGTTTTTTTAAATTCTAGATAAGCTTGTGTTTGACCACAATCTCACCATGATAGATAAGTGATGATGTGGCCGAAGGTGGTAAGCACACAAAGCCTAGATGGAAACTAGCTCTCAAGTGCAGCTGTCAGAACACACCAAATAGGTGCTTGGCGACAGATTTTCAACTTGAGGGTGGTAGGCAGCCAGTCGGGTACTACAAAGTACCCTACCACCGTGCTATGGTTTCCTCACGATGTTTTCCTTCACCGAAAGCTCAAGCTCATTGTAGGATTCGAACCCACGACCTTCGACGCGGTATCCGACGTCACTACCACTGAGCTATCATCGCCTTTAAGTAAACTTATAGTAAGCCTTATCACCTGTTGCACAATGTCCAAAATAGCGTAAAGTCTATCGACAGCTTCTTCTGGTTTGCCGATGTGTCCCGGCAGCTCAGCGATTAGCAGCCGCAGTGAAAACGGGACTAGAGAGCCGGTTCGATTCTCGTATGTGTCTGGGTAGAACTAAAACAAGACATATTCATACTTCTTTTATCTAAAACGATGCGTCTGTGTGTCTATCCGTTAGTGCGCTTATAACTCGAGAACTACTGCACGGATTTTGATGCGGTTTTCACGGTTAACTAGGTGTTTTTTTAAAATGGTTTTAGGGTATGTACCGTTGTGCTATGAATAAAGGAAGCTGCGCAGTGACTATTTTAGTGTAACAAGTCATATTTAGGAAAAAAAAAATATACCAAATGAAATCAGTGATTCGAATGTCGAGGTTTTCCCTAGAGACTACAGCATGGGGTTCTTCAAAAGAGGAGTAAGAAGGTTTATGCAAGGTCGGCAACGCGCTCGTGACGCCACTGGTGTTGCAAGCGTCCATAGGCTACGGTAACCACTTACCATCAGGTGGGCCGTAAGCTTGTTTGCCACCTAGTGGTATAAAAAAAAAAAAAAAAAAAATACGGGGTACATAAGCCGTTCTGCCTTGAAATTTTTAAAAGATATTCGGCGAGATTATCTGATTTTTGAACAGGTGTATACAAGTTCTCATCAATAAACATTGGACTGCAGTCCCCGGGCATTGATACCTAGCCCGGTGGAAGATCTTCCCTTTTCAAAGTCAAAGTCAAAACCATTTATTCAGTTTAGGACCACCGGTTCGAAAGTCAGCCTTCAACTGAGAAGAACCGGCAAAGAAATTCAGCAAGGTTATTTTTAAATATTTTTGGACCATCTGACTATATTGGCTTTTTTTTTCAAATGCTTAAAAATATTATTCTTAAACTAAGATAAGATCCCTCGGGGTGAAACGAGGACAGCAAGATATCCTTACCTGGTAGAACATATCCGGCTTACTGAAGTCACCAAACGGCTCAGCTTCTTTAACCAGCACATCATAGAGCTTGATCCTCAACATGATCGCGAACCGAGTCAGCCATAGTTGCAGAGATCGTGGAGTGTGCTTAGTTGGTCTGTGCATACGGCCTACACCTGTGGAATATTACACTAGACATTTTAAAGGCTGAATGGAATGGAAACCGGCCAAGTGCGAGTCGGACTCGCGCACGAAGGGTTCCGTACCATTGACTAGGAAAACAACAGTAGGTAAACAAATTTATGTTTGTAAATATTTCAAGTGCCTACTTGTTTTCTTTTCACAGCCTGGTGACAGACAGACGGACGGACGGACAGACAGCGAAGTCTTAGTAATAGGGTCCCGTTTTTACCCTTTGGGTACGGAACCCTAAAAAGAAGTACGTAAATCTGTATACATAAAAGGCAATAATCAGCGGGCGCTAATGTACAGTTCAGCCAAGCTAGTCTTCTATATACAAAGTATGAACGCTACATACTTGAAATTTGGCATAAAGATTTCTGAGATTTTTGAAAATTCTACTCCAAAATGGTTTCCTCGGGGACGCGGGTGAAACCGCGGTGGACAGCTTGTTATCTATATGTATATTGTTACATAGTATATCAGCTAACTTCCATAGCACAAGCTCTGGTTAGTTTGTGACTGTGGATGAGTGAAGAATTTCCCAGAACATGTCCCATAATATTTTCCTTCACTAAAAGCTCATGTTCATTAATTCGTATTCATGAAATTCATCACGGCAGAGAATGTCACTCACTACCACTGAGCAATCATTCAAAATCAAAACTCATTTATTCAGTTTAGGCCCCGGTAAGGCACTTATGAACGTTACAATTGACTCTACCATCGGTTCAACATACACTTAAACTGAGAACACTCCGGCAAGAAACTCAGCCATTTCCCAACATTACTTAAAACTAATATCATAAAGAGGTAAAGTTTGTGAGGTTAATCTCTGGATCTACAGAACCGATTTCGAAAATTCTTTTACCAATAGAATTAGGAGGCTATATTTTTATAACCGGGGGGCAGCTGGTTTGTTAATAAATACCTCGTTTTCAGATAGCAGAACTTATTCATCAAAAACTTCGAAGCGCGACACATAAACATTACGAAATCACTGCGAGAAACGCGAAAACAACTGAACAATCAGTTTTCAATGAAATCCAGAATAAAATTAATGTAACCACAACATAAACGACCACCATTGTAAAAGCTAATTATGATAAAAGATGACTGGGTACCAGACTAAATTAAAGATCTATCTACCCATTATTTGTGGGTATAACAAAAAAAAAAAACAAACTACCCTCAATTCTATTAACAAATATAATCCATGTATTTTTCATTTCCAATAGATGCCCCTGTTAAAAAATAAACGGATCCTAAATCGCGATAAAGAAATTCTCTACCGGATACATATAGGGTCGAGTTTATTCAATGTAATATGTTACTATGTGATTACAATTTAAAAAAGGTTTTTCTCGAAAAGGTTACAATTTGTCGACGAATTGTAACCTTAAGAATCATACACAAATATTATATTATGTATATTATAATTAAACAAGTGCTAGTCGGACTCGCGCACGAAGGGTTCCGTAAAAATGGCAATAAAATCACGTTTATTGTATGGGAGCCCTCCTTAAATATTTATTTTATTCTGTTTTTAGTATTTGTTGTTATAGTGGCAACAGAAATACATCATCTGTGAAAATTTCAACTGTCTAGCTATCGCGGTTCTTGAGATACAGCTGGGTGACAGACAGACGGACGGACAGACAGTGAAGTCTTAGTAATAGGGTCCCGTTTTTAGCCTTTGGGTACGGAACCCTAAAAACTGTGGAGAGGTTAGATTGTTTGTTTCTTTATTTACTGTTGTTAAGTAGGCAAGTCACCTGGTAACTGCCTACAGTCTACTATGGTTTTTGAAGATGTTCTCCTTCACCGGCAGCTGAGGTTCATTATTCAAACCTACCTTGGCCAGCAGCAGCTATCAGCACAGCAGTATGGTTGACAGCGGAGCGTAGGTAGCCAGTTCTCAGTAATTCTCTAAGACCTGCTTCGTCTCGACTGACGTGTTCTGCCCTCACTACTCCTCGACTACCTGCTGAACTTACTCCAAGGTATTTCACTGCCACTTCTTGTAACGCATCAGCCTGGATGAGAATTAAGTGATTATAGTAAGTATTTAGAAATACATAAGTATTAATTTCCAATGTTTTGTTTGAGATAGTTGGTAATAAGTAGGGATGTCCAGTGGCGGATTATCCTTAAGGCAAACTCGGCACGTGCCTATGGGCGCGAGTTTACAAAGGGGCGCGCGCGCGGTAATCTTTAAACTTCCGTACATACTTACTAACACAATTAATAAAATTTTGGTATAAAGATAGATGGGACCTTAGAGAAGGGCATAGACTACTTTTATCCCGGGAAAAGATAAGATGCCTCGGGAACGCGGGTGAAACCGTGGGAAACAGCCAGTTTATGATATTATTAGGATAGCCGCTACAGGGGCGCAAATGAGGTGGTTGCCAAGGGCGCTCTCGTAATCCGCCACTCGGAATGTCGACTGTGATACCAAATCAGTATCTTTTTATAAAATGTGAAAATGATAGTTCATATGGATTTTTTTATGAAATAACTAGCTTTCCGCCCGCAGCTTTGCTCGCGTGGACTACACGATTTTAGCTAATTCGTTTTTTCCATAGCAGCGCCATCTATTGATTACTTACTCAACCCAGTCGAAAGGGATCGACATCTGTTAGAATCATTTGGAGTTAACAGATAATTGCGACTGTCAAATAATAACAGACAAATAATTAGCAATAAATTAAAATTGCGACTATAATTTGAGATTTAAACTATCCTATCTCTCAAGTTGGATCGAACTGCACATGGTGTGCGAATTTTATTATAATCGGTGAAGTGGTTTAGGAGTCCATTGAGGACAAACATTGTGACACGAGATTTATATATATTAAGATGTGTTAATAAAGGAGTTGTGTCAGTGAAAAAATATCCCAAAATATGAAACCTAGCTCTATTAAAAATCATAAATAGGATAAATCTTACATCTTATTCTCTAATTTAGATTATTTTTAAATATTTTATACATTGGTTAGGGTTATTTTCTTTTTAAATAGGCAACATCCCAATTATTCCCAATACTATAATTTTATAAACCACTCACAAGCTCTTCTTCGAGCACCAGTCCAGGCATTGTAAGTACTTCTCTCTCCGGGAAAAATGATCCCTTAGGTGATGATTGAGCCTGTGAAATGAAATAATACAATATCATTCAGAGCAAAAGTTTCATACATATGATATAATAAAAAACATTGTGTATGAAAAGATTACTTACAATAATAATCTAATGCACAACAGTTCAACCCCTTGGGGAGCGTTCAAGTATTATGTAACGAATTTGGGGGGAAGGGAAAAGAGGGGGAGTCTTGTAAAATTTTACGATGCGGTACAGGGACGGGAGGGTTTGAACTACGCGTAACATTTTTCTTTACGTTTTCAGTACTTTACGCCACATTATTGAGACTTGGTAAAAATGCTCACTTGGTGGTTACGTAACGTTTTACTAGCGGGGAAGGAGGGGACAACTGTCCCACCGCCGAGTCAAAGGGTTATAAATATCTACAAGTTTTTACGGGGAACCTCGGTGCACGATTTTTAATAACTTATTATGTTTATATCAAAAATGTGATATATATATATGGGATATTTATTACCATTTTTTATTGCATATGTGTTATAAATACATATGCAAACAGTATGTACATAAATAATACAATAAAATCATAATATGGCTATCATGAATACAAAATAGTAAAAAAAAAAAAACGATATATATCAAAAATGTGATATTTTGATATTTATAATAAATATCGGATATTTTCGAACCCTGGAAAACATACCTTTAACAGTGTTTTCTGAGCTTCATCATTTGGTATCCAGGCATCTCTTCTTCGATCAGCTTCTTTGTCCACTGGCTGATTCTATACGTAAAATGAAAGTGATGATAGCTCAGTGGTAGTGACGTTGGATACCGCGGCGATGGTCGTGGGTTCGAATCCTACAATGAACTTGAAATTTTGGTGAAGGAAAACATCGTGAGGAAACCACAGCATGGTGGTAAGGTACTTTGTAGTACCCAACTGTCTGGCTATCACCCTCAAGTTGAAAATCTGTTGCCAAGCACCTGTCGGTGTGTTCCAACAGCTGCACTTGAGAGCCGGTTCCCATCTAGGCTTTGTGTGCTTACCACCTCCACACACACATCATCACTTACCATGGTGAGATTGTGGTCAAATACAAGCTTATCCAGAATAAAAAAGAAAAAAAAGAAATGAGAAATGTAGCTATGGTTTTGGGTTGGAATCCTACAATGCATGAGCTCTTAGTGATGGAAAGCAATGGAAGCGGGTAGCATAAGACTGGCCATAGAGATGCTTGGATGCCTTTTTCTAGCAGTGGATGTCTTATGGCTGACATGGATGGACAATACAACCAGAGCAAACATTTGTGTGTATGGACATGTCGGTTTCCCTAAGCTGGATGTAATCTATATAGGTACATGCTGGTCCCCAGAGTTTCACTCTTGCTCCTACATTATTAAAATTAATATTTCTCAATTGATTCTCATAATGTTCAAAGAAAAGATCATACCTTAATGCTTAAGCCATCTATGGCCTCAGTTAGAATGGCTGGGCTGGTGATCCCACTTTTCACAGGCCCAATCTGTGGCTCCGGTCCTATAGTATCAAAGAACGTAGACGGATCCGGCAAACTCGTCGCTGGTAACGCAACAGACGCGGTAACAGTAGGCAGCACATTCGTAAACGTTAATTCTTCACCCAACTTTTGTTCCGTAAAAGAAGCAGTCATATTTTGAGTAAATAGATTCGCTCCTGTTGTTTGTATGCCTTTATAACAAAGAATATATAATCAATTTGCGTAGAAATAATTCTAAATATCACTATCCATATAGATTTATTTCAGTAAATACGATAAATATGTTACCATCGTTTTCTCCCAAATAAACGCTCTGTATCATGTCAGATGGCGATGTTCCAATTTCGTCGAAAAATTGTGACGCGGGAGGCACTTCGTTATCCCCAAAATATTGGCTTAGAGATGGTTTATTATCCATTTTGCTGTTTTATTTATTTTCTGCGTTATCGTAACCCATTTGCACTACAGACAGACCATAGACAGACAGATAAGTCCGGCAGTCAGTTCACATTGCGATTCATGCCATCCTACCTATCTTATCAATAACATTATTTTATATTTAAAAGACAAAATGAAAAAACGAACGCTCGTAAGCGCGTTCAATTCATACACTTTTTTTAGTTACGTTATCAGTCGTAAGTCGTGACGTTACTTAAAAAAACTGTAGTATGAATGAACTATCTCTCCATAACAATTTTATTTTTCACACTGGCAATGTAATTTATCAAACTGTCAACGTCAAATAATTTCCCACAGACTACCTACGGAGTAATTTCCCATGGATTGTACGAGTCAAAACCTCTACGAATTGCTTGTTATTTATATTTTTCAAGAAAATACCTTATCAGCGGTTTATATTGCCCTCGATTTGTAATTCAGGTGCGTTATGCAATTTATATAGTACAATCCTAGCGTTAAACAAGCCACATGGAGCGGACCACCCATTTTTATACATTTGGTCGAGTGTTAGTTAATTGTCACTGGTTTTCGTGTAATAATTTATCGCAAGTGATAATATGATTGTTTGATTACAGGCCCAGATGACGAACCAGGCGTCTCCCGTTGAGGAGCAAGAGAAGCTGCTGGAAGAGGCGCTTAATGTCGTCAAAGTACAGGTACCTACAAAAATAATAGTGTGATAAGAAGCCTAGGGCGTATTCAAGTTTGAAACCAGTTATCAACAAATTTAAACATAAAGTCCTTTACTAAGGGGAGATTTTTCAATCACTGGATAAACCTCGGATAAGCTATTTGTGTAATAAGTCCATACAAAAACTGTTCTAATTTCAATAACCCTTGGGGTTAAAATATTGCCTAGCCATTCAAAAATCAGGCCTAAGTTATTTATGTTTTTGTGTTTTATTTATTTATGTTATTTAAGTGTTTAGAAATTAACTATATTTGTGCTACTATTATTAACTTCATCTAATTAATTATTGGAACGATCTCATTTCTATCCCCGATACAGTGCATCTTACAGAAACAAACCTCTCAAGTCATATTTGAAGAAAAACAAATAAGTGTACCTTTCTGGAGTTAATAAAAAAGACAGGTTTTGTTACTTAGTAAGATTGATGTTTGTTACAGGCATTTCAAATGAAACGATGTCTGGACAAGTCAAAGCTAATGGATGCCCTGAAGCATGCTTCCACCATGCTCGGAGAGCTGAGGACTTCACTACTCTCTCCAAAGAGCTATTATGAGCTTTGTATCCTTTTTTTTATAAATAACTTCTGGCAACTTTGTTTATGAGGGTTATTTATTTCTAAATAATAGGGATGACATGTCAAATCATAAATATACACTATTAAAAGATCTACACTTTATTGTTAAATAGATAATTAAAAATCATGAAAATAATGAATTTTACGATGTATTCTCTACTTTCGAGTATTTTTAAATGTTTTATACACTCCTTAGTGTTAGGTATTTCTTTAAACATAGTCAACTTCCCAATTATAAATTACATAATGTATAATATTATATTCAACTCATATGAATGAATGAAGTATGAAATAAAATGTTTATTCATCCAAATAGGCCTTCACTGGCTCTTATGAATAGTCAGACTGTAATGCACAGGATAAAGTCTGTCAATTTGTAAGTGTCTGTAAAGGCCTATTTGGATGAATAAACAATTAAATTCACAAATTACCAGTTACTATTCCTTTAACAATCGAATCAGACATGGCAATAACAGATGAACTTCGTCACCTTGAATTATACCTTCTTGAGGAATTCCAGAAAGGTCGCAAAGTGGCTGATTTGTACGAACTAGTGCAGTACGCTGGCAACATTGTGCCGAGACTGTATCTGCTAATTACCGTTGGATTGGTGTATATAAAGACTAATACTAATCTGAGGAGGGATTTGTTGAAGGTAAGATTGTTCACACAAGCTTTGTGTCAGTATGTATGTCATGGCATGCCCGTAAAGCTCCCAGTCCGCATAATTTGGTCCGACATCATTAACAATCATCATCAGTGAATTATGCACCAAAACCTTCCGCATGAACTCCATCCATTGGTGAAAACCGAATATAAATCAGTTTGTAGATTTTTAGTATATCGTGAATACAGACAAATGCTTCAGGGTAGTTGTTTTATAATATATAAGGAAAATATATGTCTCATAAAATTAAATCTAAAAGGATTAATAATAAAATAGCTGCAGATTATGTTTAAAGGTAATCTCGAAGATATATTTTTAATTAAATTAAAGCCTTTACTGTCTATGTTTCATTGAAACAAAACTATTTCCTCTACAGGACTTGGTAGAAATGTGCCGTGGAGTCCAGCATCCTCTCCGTGGCCTGTTCCTCAGGAACTACTTGCTGCAGTGCACCAGGAATGTGCTCCCAGACACATCAGAAGCTCAAAATGACAGTGAAGGAACTGTGAGTAGATCTTTACTTAAACTCTATTTATTCAGTTTAGGCACCGTTCAGAATACACTTAAATTGAGAAGAGCAAGAAACTCAGCAAGGTATTTTTTTTCTACAGTGCATGTACAGGGTGTCCGGTAAGTAGTAAGACATATATAAGGGGGAGATAGGTGGTTGGGTCACCTACCAAATGTACAAATATCACCTCAGTAAAATGTTCACCATTTTCGAGATATTTCTGATTTTTATGTATTGATTTTTGAATTTTAAACCTCAAATATACCGAAAATGGTGACGCTTTTATTAAGGTAATTTTTGTTTATTTGATAGATGACCCGCCCACCTATCTCGCCATTAAGTTTGTCGTACTATTTACCGAACACCCTGTATATTAAAAATCTTGCCCTTTTATTAGAGATTTTTAAGAAAGGTGGAAAATCCACCTATTTATACTTAACCTCCTTATAATATCAGTATAGATTAGCTTTAAAAAAAGTATGTTTGTAATTTTTGCAGTTAACAGTTTTCAGGTTTTATTATCGCTCGTAAAATGTATGTAATTTTTTTTCGGTTATAATATTCTATGTTATAAGTTTAAAACTTTGTTTTAGGTCCGTGATGCTATAGACTTCGTTTTGATGAACTTTGCGGAAATGAACAAGCTGTGGGTGAGAATGCAGCATCAAGGACACTCCAGGTATATTTCCAATTACATAGAAAAAATCATACAACTTGGAGATCATCACATTATTATAATAAATAAATAAATAAATATCCTCGGACATTTTTCACACACGGCTATCTGATCCCAAACTAAGCAAAGCTTGTAATATGGAAACCAGATGACTGATATACTACATATACTACTTTTTTTTTGTAAATACATACTTAAATAGATAATTACACCCAGACTCAGGACAAACGGACATGTTCATGCTCACAAATGTGTGTCCTGAATGGGAATCGAACCCACGACCTGCGGCGTGATAGGCAGTGTATTAACCAACCACGCCAACCGGCCCGTCAATATAGCCCGTCAATAATAGCTGTCCTCCGCGGTATCACTCGCCTTCTCGAGTAATCTTATCTTTTCCCGGGATAAAAAGTAACCTTTGTTTTATTCTAGGTTATGATCTACCTGTGTGTCAAGTTTCATCAAAATCCGTTCAGTAGTTTCTGTGTGAAAGACTATAAACATCGTCTCAACCAAACAAACTTTTACATTAATTTATAATATTAGTAAAATTGGTTTGGGAATAAAATATGTAAATTTTCTGCCAAATTATAAGAATATCTTTTACTTTTCCTCACTTAATAATCAATTTATTAAAAAAGAGCACTTTTTTAAGTTTGCTATATGTCATTACTTCTGAGAATTTGATCCTTATTAGCAACATTATCGGATGGTGTAATAATACAGGCTGTGTATTAGTGTATTTTTTTTAAAATTCATCGGGTTCGATTCCTGGCTTGGGGAAATATTTTTTCGAAGACTCGAGACTTCTTTCAGCATTTTTCGCTATTCACTTTAGGATTTGGCCACGCCAACTTGGAAAATTCATTCATTTCGTTTTGACATTTCATAAAAAGAAGCTGACTTGATATGTCAGTCACCATCCCTATTGATTTAATAATTCAAAAAAAGAACTCTTTTTTTTGAGTTTTCACTTCTGTCGGCAGTTATTATGACTGTCTCTAAAAACTTGAATCCAGGGACAAAGAGCGTAGGGAGCGCGAGCGTTCAGAGCTCCGTATCCTAGTTGGTACCAACTTGGTGCGGCTGTCTCAACTGGAGTCGGTGACAGTGGACGACTACGGGCGGCTGGTGCTGCCCGGGATACTAGAACAGGTGGTCAGCTGCCGGGACGCCATCGCCCAGGAGTACCTCATGGAGTGTATTATACAGGTTTTTTTTTTAAATTCTGTATCTGTATAGGCTTGTGTTTGACTACAATCTCACTATGGTAAGTGATGATGTGGCCGAAGGTGGTAAGCACACAAAGCCTAGATGGGAACTGGCTCTCAAGTGCAACTGTCGGAACACACCGATAGGTGCTTGGCGACAGATTTTCAACTTGAGGTTGGTAGCCGGCCAGTCGGGTACTACAATGTACCCTACCACCGAGCTATGGTTTCCTCACGATGTTTTCCTTCACCGAAAGCTCAAGCTCATTGTAGGATTCGAACCCACCACCTTCGCCGCGGTATCCGACGTCACTTACCACTGAGCTATCATCGCCTTGAACATACCATTATTGGCTAGTTTGAAGTCAAACTCAAATCTTATCTTTCAAACTCAAACTCAAATATATCTTTATTAAATAAACTAATTACAAGTATTTTTAATTGTCAATTTTATTACCGGAAGGAAAACATATCTTCATTTCATGGATACTGCAAAGACATGTTTTATTTTTATACCACTAATGACAAGCCAGGCGGGTCACCTGATGGTAAAGTCAAAGTCAAAACCATTTATTCAGTTTAGGCCCTAGAATGGCACTTATGAAGGTCGAATTACAGAAGTTACCACCGGTTCGGAAGTCAGCCTTCAACTGAGAAGAACCGGCCAGAAACTCAGCAAGGTTACATTTTTCAAATATTTTTGGACCGTCTGACTATATTGGCTTTTTTTAAGTAAGGTAAGTGCCTACCTTCACCTATAGACATTATTAATGCTAGGGGGATTGCCAATGTGTTGTGCTGATTGTGCATTATAATCGGCAGGTGTTCCCTGATGAGTTCCACCTGGCGAACCTGCAGCCGTTCCTGAAGTCGTGCGAGGAGCTGCAGCCAGGAGTCAACATCAAGAACATCATCATTGCACTCATAGAGCGCCTTGCTACTTACAGTCAGGTTGGTGTCTTTACTGAAGGGCATGCTATCCCAAGTTTCACCTGCGTTCGAGGATCTTATCCTTTACCGGGATAAAAGGTATCCCATGTTTTATTCTAAAATATGATCTACCTGTGTACCAAGTTTCATCAAAATCCGTTCAGCCGATTTGCTGAGTACATAGAAACTTTCACATTTATAATATTAGTAAGATTATTTTGGCTGGTTAGCGTGGTTGGTTAACACTATCATGTGGTCGTGGGTTCGATTTCCATCCAAGACAGATATTCGTGTGCATGAATGAACATGTCTGTTCGTCCCGAGTCTAGGTAAAATCTATCCATATACTAAGTTTTACCCAATTCAGCCATAGCATTTATTTTCTAATGTAAATAAATAAATATCCTGTGACATTTTTCACACACGGCTATCTGATCCCAAACTAAGCAGAGCTTGTAATATGGAAACCATATGACTGCTATAATACATAGACTACTTTTTTTTTGTAAATACATACTTAAATAGATAATTCCACCCAGACTCAGGACGAACAGACATGTTCATGCACACAAATGTCTGTCCTGGATGGGAATCGAACCCACGAACTGCATCGTGATAGGTAGTGTGTTAACCAACCACGCCAACCAGCCCGTGAATGTATATTTCCGCCTTGAGCCTATTCGGTTTGGTCCATAATTTATTTGGTGTTGAGTTTAAATATTTATTTGAACAGAGAAACGAAGGCAACGTGAATCTGAGTGTTGTCTTAGAAGATGGTAAGGAACAGGAGGTGCAGCTATTCGAGGTGTTTTCTGATCAAGTCGCCGCTATCACTCAGGTATTTAAACATTACTTATATACAGGATGTCCGGTAAGTAGTACCTACGACAAACTTTAGGAGGAGATAGGTGGGCGGGTCACCTACCAAATATACGAAAATGACAATAAAAGTGTCACCATTTTCGAGATATTTAATATCTAAAATTCTAAAAGGAATACATAAAAATCAGAAATATTGAAATATGTATCTCGAATACGGTGATTTTTTTTATTAAGGTCATTTTTGTATATGTTGGTAGGTGACCCCCCCACCTATCTCCCCTTAATTTTGTCGTACTACTTACCGGACACCCTGTATACATTTTTTAATGAAACTTTTTGAAGTTACTAAAATATGGACTTAAAATTTGAGTGCGCGGAATAGCGGAGAATAGCCCTTTGGCAAGAGAAAAAGAGAACCATGGTGTCGCCAGGGGGGCAGGGAGATGCAGCAGCCCCCTTAATAGATTCAAAAAATATAGCCAAATGCAAAGCCAACAAGCCAAGGCTTTGGTATCTATACATTTAAGCCATTTTTTTAACACTTATTCGTTATCTGGAAAGGTTTTAATGAAATTGGCGGTTGTTCCACTAAAACTTTTCACGGACTTTTTGAGACAACCTCAAAATTTACGATACACATTCACATTCATTTCACATCAATAAAACTCAAATTACACGAGTTTAATGAAAATAAAACTAAAACGCAACGTCACTTCGCAAGTACCAGCCAAAAAGTCCCGGACCTGTTGGTTTGTTTTGACGGGTCTGTTTCCGCACTTAGCCTCTTGATTTGGCCATTGTACGTATGAACTTTAGTGTCTTCTCACTCCAACCAGTCCAGGTCATCCCAGAAGGCTACCAGCCTTTTTAGACTGCTGAAAGCTTCCTTAAGTGACGCTGGTGATAGGAATCGTGCCCGTTTATCTGCCACGCTCCTGCATTCTATAAACACGTGCTGTGGCGTTTCTTCTGCATAGGGGGCTGTAAGTTCTGGACTAATAAGCATATGTCCACAGAGTCGCAACGATATGCCAGCGGAAGATACTTTGAGTCTGCAGCTGGCGTTGCTGAAACTGGCCCAGCGCTGTCACCCAGATAAGCTCAACTATGTAGACAGAGTGCTCGCCCACACTAATATTATATGCAACGATATAAATCACCATAGGTATTGTTAACATCAATATATTTTATTTTATTTAAGCAATTTATTACCTTAATAATAATTTAATACATTTCATTAGAATTGAATTATATTTATATCATTAAAGTTATAATATTAGCAACAGAAAAATAACATTCTTTGAATATTTTTTTTTTAAATAATTTTTCTCTAATTATTAAAAGGACCTCTAGACGAGTATAGGCCTCCTCCATCTCTCTCCGCTGTATCATGTCCTTGGAGCTTAAATTGATCAATATAGCCTTTTATGCCGCAAAAAATTCGCGTATATTTCGACGCTCACTAGGGAATCAAAATTTATTTTCCGTTGACCTAAAACTATGAAATTTGGCAAGTAATACTGTAATACCATCTTATACTACAAGTATAGGGAAAAATCAGAAAAACTACATTTGTAATTAAATTGACATACCGACAGCGCCACCGGGTCCAATTTTTCACACCATTGAGGAACCTATTGAAGTATACACACAAAATTTCATCCAAATCTGTCTAGCCGTTTAGGTGGAGTTGAGTGACAAACACACGTACATAAGAATTATATATATATATATATATATATATATACTAGTTGCAGACGTTGTCCTGCTCTGAAATTTAAACAAAACTTAGAACCCAATTCCAATGCTACCTACCGGGTTCAATTGTGAATCTAAACCATCACGAAAATAATGACAGTCGCTGTCATTCCAGCGATTTCCGTAGAAAATTACCTATTTAGAATTATTAAACTTTTTATGGGTTTTCCCTATTTTTTTTTTCATTTAAACCAACCTTGTATTTGACCGAACGAACAAAACAAATTCGAACGAAGATTCGAATCGGTTAAGCCGTTTTTGAGTTTTAGCGAGACTAACGAACAGCAATTAATTTGTATATATTAATATTGCGTTTTGTTTTGTTTATTCTAGTGGTAAACCCAGTTTAGAGCACAACACGCCGGTATTCAAAGAGTTGATGAAGATCCTAAAGCTGCCCGCGGACCATTACAAGAACATTCTGACGTTGATAAAGTTGCAGAACTATGCGCCGTTGATCAAACACCTCAACCATCCCGGGCGGGTGATGATCGCGGTGCATCTGATCAACGACGTTCTCGATACTGACACGTTGATATCTACGCCGGAGGATGTGAGTGTCTTTACAAAGTTTTATTTAACTTGGTGCACGGTGCTGGCTGGCTACCACCCTCAAGATGAAAATCTGTCGCCAAGCACCTATCGGTGTGTTGACAGCTGCAATTGAGACACAGTTTCCATCTAGGCTTTGTGTGCTTACCACATCATCACTTACCATGGTGAGATTGTGGTCAAACACTAGCTTATCCAGAATAAAAAAAAACTTGCAATGTATGTATGTTTGTTCGGGTGGAATCTTGCAACTCCATTTTGAAGCAGATATCTTTAACCGTTTGAGCTGAAATTTTGTATACACATTTAGTTTGGATGACAATGCATGGTCAGCTGTGTGACGTCATTCTAAATCCAACATGGCGGCGATTTTAAAATGTTATGTTCAGTCTGGAACAATATTTATATAAATTTGCAACATGTGAAAACCTTTACAAACATCCTTTTTTTAACTTTAGGATAAGCTTGTGTTTGACCGCAATCTCATCATGGTAAGTGATGATGTGACTGAAGGTGGTAAGCCTAGATGGGAACTGGCTCTCAAGTGCCGCTGTAGGAACGCACCGATGCGTGCTTGGCGACAGATTTTCAGGTTGTGTGCGGTAGCCAGCCAGTCGGGTACTACAAAGTACCCTACCACCGTGCTATGGTTTCCTCGCGATGTTTACCTTCACCGAAAGGTCAGCTCACTGTAGGATTCGAAACCACGACCTTTGCCGCGGTATCCGACGTCACTACCACTGAGCTATCATCGCCATTTAGGTAAATTCTCCAACATTTTTATTAAAATACATAAATATTGATTTCAGGTTGAGTCAGTTCTTGGCATGCTAGATGTACTGGTGAAGGATCAGCCAGACCAGACCTTGACGGAACCAGATGTTGAGGACTTTGTGGAGGAGCAGGGATTGCTGGCAAGGTAATGACTTACAGGATAGCGCAAGACCGGCCATCGTGGAGATCCTTGGGGGAGGCCTTTGTCCAGCAGTGTACGTCTTCCGGCTGATATGATTTAATCTTATTTATACCACATTAGCATCTTATCTTTAGGCGACGGTAGTCACTTACCATCATACCGCGGCGATAGTCGTGGGTTCGAATCCTACAATGAGCTTGAGCTTTCGGTGAAGGAAAACATCGTACCTGACTGGCTAGCTACCACCCTCAAGTTGAAAATCTTGCTGCACTTGAGAGCCAGTTCACATCTAGACGTTGTCTCAGCCATATCATCATATTTTTTTATTTTTTTTAGATTGATTCATCATTTCAAATCGGAGTCAGCAGATCAGCAGTATCTAATTCTAAGTGCAGCTCGGAAAGCTTTACAAGGTGGTGGTGGAAGGCGTATTCAACATACCTTCCCGCCGATACTGTTCCACGCGTACCGCCTCGCGTTCCTCTATAAAGACCTTAAGGAAGAGGTAATAATGTCTATATTCCAATGACAGTTGTAATAGTAATTTTTGTATTAATTTAATAGGAATTTAATAGGCTTAATTTTATGAAATTGTTAAAATTTGTTATATTATAGTTTAAATGGAGTTTTGTATGAAATATGAACTTGGGACGTCATAAATATAAACCAACAAAAGTTCTACTCTTTGTTGTTAAATTGGTAATTAAAAATCATAAAAAAATACAGTTGAATTGATAACCTCCTCCTTTTTTGAAATCGGTTAAAAAGGCGGAATTTTACAAGGTGTTCGCTATTTTCTAGTAGATCGTTTATACAGTTAGGTATTTTTTCTTGAATACAGGCATCATCCCTATTGGGTCAATATTTGATTGGCAAATTCGAAATCAATAAACAAAAATAAACTTTTCTGGAGTCCCTATTTTATACGACTCAGTTTTATGATTAAATAGGTATCCCGTTTCTCCATTCAAATTTTGGACACCCGTTTCATACCCTTAGGGGGTGAGTTTTGGAAAATCCTTAGCGCATACCTGCGTCATAATAACTATCTGCGTGCTGAATTTGAGCGCAATCCGTTCAGTGGTTTGAGCTGTGTGTTGATAGATCAGTCAGTCAGTAACGATAGCCTTTTTTATACAGCTAAATACATCATTGATCTAATTATGAAATTGTTTTAGGATGAAATGTGGGAGAAGAAATGTCAAAAGATCTTCCAGTTCTGTCACCAGACAATAAGCATGCTCGTCAAAGCGGAGCTCGCAGAGTTACCGCTCAGGTATGTATTCAATATTCGCTTTAATAATTATTTGGAGTCCGCAAGACCGGTCATCGTGGAGATCCTTGGGGGGCCTTTGTCCAGCAGTGGACGTCTTCCGGCTGATATGAAAATAAAATAAAATAAAAATGTCACACTAATATTATAAATGTGATAGTTTGATATGATGTGAAGATGTTTCTTTCACGCAAAAACTACTTAACGGATTTTGATGGAACTTGACACTTTTGTAAATCATATCCTGCAATAAAACATAGGATTTTTTTAAAATTTTAAATAAGCTTGTGTTTGACCACAGTCTCACCGTGGGAAGTGATGATGTGGCCGAAGGTGGTAAGCACACAAAGCCTAGATGGAAACTGACTCTCAAGTGCCAAGTGCTCGCAAGTAGCCAGCCAGTTAGGTACAAGAAAGTACCCTACCACCGTGCTATGGTTTCCTCCGTGCTATGGCGAAGGTAGTGGATTCGAATCCTACAATGAGCTTGAGATTTCGGTGAAGGAAAACATCATGAGGAAACCATAGCACGGTGCTAGGGTACTTTCTTGTACCTAACTGGCTGGCTACCACCCTCAACTTGAAAATCTATCGCCAAGCACCTATCGGTGTGTTGCGACAGCTGCACTTGAGAGATAGTTCTCATGTAGGCTTTGCTTACTACCTTCGGCCACATCACTTACCACAAGCTTATCCGGAAGTAAAAATAAAATATATTTCCAGGTTATACCTGCAAGGCGCCCTAGCAATAAGCGAGATAAGTTTCGCGAACCACGAAACGATCGCTTACGAGTATCTATCGCAGGCGTTCTCTTTGTATGAAGATGAGATCTCGGACAGTAAGGCGCAGCTCGCCGCTATTACACTCATCATTGCCACATTCGAGCAGATACACTGTTTCGGTACGTTGTTTCACCTTTATACCCTAGGGTAGGTAGGGGAGCGTTCAAGTATTACGTGTAACGTGACGTGACGTTTTTCTGTGCCCTCCCCCTTCCCCCCCTAGTAAAACGTTACGTAACTACCAAGTGAGCATTTTAACCTAAAAGTCACAATTATATGACGTAAATACCGAAAATGTAAAAAAAATGTTACGTAACGCGTAGTTCTTGCCCTTAAGGCATTGTAATAAGGTGTACAACACGTTGGCAGTCCCCCTGGTATTGCTAATGTCTATAGGCGACGGTAGTCACTTACCATCAGGTGACCCGCCTGCCTCGTTGTCACTAGTGACATAAAAAAAAAAACACTAAGAAAGGATTTCTGAAAACCTGTCGCCAAGCACCTATCGGAGTGTTCCGACAGCTGCACTTGAGAGCCAGTTCCCATCTAGGCTTTGTGTGCTTACCACCTTCGGCCACATCATCACTTACCATGGTGAGATTGTGGCCAAACACAAGCTTATCCAGAATTAAAAAAAAAAAAACCCGTAAACCCTTGGGCACACGAGTGACAGCTAGTAGAACCTAATTTCAAATCTATAACAATGCTATTTCAGGTGCTGAAAACGCAGAGCCAATGCGCACGCAATGCGCGCTAGCTGCGAGCAAACTTCTCAAAAAACCAGACCAAAGCAGAGCCGTAGCGTTATGTGCACATCTCTTCTGGAAGGGGGCTAAGGATGGGAAACAGGTATGACTAAACTAGATAAATTCTTCCTTAGCCTTAATCGACCAAATATTTGGTGTAGGCCTTTAATCCTCTCCGCTTTCCTTTTCTTTTCTATTTTCTTGGGCAATTAGGGTCCAGTTGCTGCCCGCCACTTTTTTGATGTCATCCTTCCATCTCATCTGTGGTAGCCCTCGAGGTCTTTTCTGGTCCCATGGTCTCCAGTCTAACACTCTTTTAAACCAAGAGTTTTGCTTTCTGGCTACATGACCGGCCCACTCCCACTTCCACTTCCACTTTGCTACCCTTTTTACGTCTGATACTTTGCTCTGTTTACGAGGCCACGCATTCGTTTTTCTGTCCCTCAATGTCACACCCACCATTTTTCTTTCCATTGCCCTTTGCGCTACTTGTAATTTATACATAATGGCTTTGGTCGTTACCCAACTAAATTACCCTTTGGGTTTTTGTCGCTGGTTCATCCGGCTCGAAGGACCAAATGTCATGTCAATAGGGTGAAGATGATGTCAATGTCGGTATAGCGATGATAGCTCAGTGGTAAGTGACGTCGGATACCGCGGCAAAGGTCGTGGGTTCGAATCCTTACAATGAGCTTGAGCTTTCGGTGAAGGAAAACATCGTGAGGAAACCACAGCACGGTGGTAGGGTACTTTGTAGTACTCGACTGGCTGGCTACCACCCTCAAGTTGAAAATCTGTCGTCAAGCACCTGTTGGTGTGTTCCGGCAATTGCACTTGAGAGCCAGTTCGCCTTTAAGGCATTGCAATAAGGTGTACAACACATTAGCAATCCCCTGGTATTGCCAATGTCTATCGGCGACGGTTGTCACTTACCATCAGGTGATCCGCCTGCCTCGTTGTCACTTGTGACATAAAAAAAAAAAAAAAAAAATGAGAAGCCGTCTGTTATTTGCCGTCGTCTCGCCTCGTTCTGATGCGCCAGGATGGCCTATCCTGCGTTGTCTGATCTATTATTTGGGCACGTTAAAATATGCAATGTGAGTAAAAAATGCTGTCTTATTACAAAAATTGTTTATGAATATGTACTTATAACCATTCAATTCATCCCATAAAAGCACTGAACTTGATTTTGTAGAATCTTATCTACATCAATATAATGATGTTTTGTATATTTGTAATGGATATACTCAAAAAAATACTTGATCGATTTAAAAATATCTTTCTCCTATAGAAAGCGAGTAACATACGACTATATTTTATTGGAACGAAGTTCCTTATGGGGCGTTGCGGAGGGGTACCCTAGCCGGCAAAAAACGTCCTTACTTAACGTCCTACTTTAAAAAAAAGCGTAAGATTGAAGCGTATTGATTGATTTGTGTGACTATCTGGTGTCCCGGGGTGGCAAGCTAGTGGTCAATTCTAAGGTCTGGCCACGACATGTATAATAGTGTGTGTGATCGCCAGTGGCCCTTGAACGAGGCGTCTCGTGCGCTGGAGTGCCTGCGCAAGGCGGCGCGCGTGGCCCAGCAGTGCATGGACGGCGGCGTGCAGGCGCAGCTGCTGGCCGAGCTGCTGGGCCGCCACGCGCTGCTGCGGGAGCGGGGGAACGACGCGCTCACCACACCACTCATACATGCCGTAAGAAACATCCACTGCTAAAAAAACAATTGCCTTGCTGAGTTTCTTTTTTTTTATTATTTATTTATCAATATAAAGTAATACATATAATTTTGTTTGTTCCCTATAAACCTATGAAGGTTTGTCTGGGTACTCACATTAGTCTTATCATAATTATAATAAATACAATATAAAATGAATATAAAGCAAGCTTGTACCTAAACACTCTGTAACCGCACACCAGTGCGTGCAGCCATGAAGCACCCACACCACACCAATGTGCGACCACTGAGCGAGCCGAGCGCGTGTAATTAGCAATACAATGTGATACACCTTTTTAGGGTTCCGTACCCAAAGGGTAAAAACGGGACCCTATTACTAAGACTTCGCTGTCTGTCTGTCCGTCTGTCTGTTACCAGGCGGATCTCAAGAAGCGCGATAACTAGCTAGTTAAAATTTTCACAAATTATGTATTTCTGTTGCCGCTATAACAACAAATACTAAAAACAAAATAAAACAAATATTTAAGGGGGGCTCCCATACAACAAACGCTATTTTTTTGCCCTTTTTATGCTCGATATCAATAATGGCAACAGGTAGGCACTTGAAATATTCACAAAATACTCAGTTGTATTTTTACTTTAATAATAAATAATAAAATGAAATAAAATAAATATTTAAGGGGGGCTCCCATACAACAAACGCTATTTTTTTGCTCGATATCAATAATGGCAACAGGTAGGCACTTGAGATATTCACAAAATACTCAGTTGTATTTTTACTTTAATAAATAAATAATAAAATGAAATAAAATAAATATTTAAGGGGGGCTCCCATACAACAAACGTGATTTTTTTGCCTTTTTTACGGAACCCTTCGTGCGCGAGTCCGACTCGTACTTGGCCGGTTTTTTTATAGTAAACAAGCTATTGTATAGGCTGATGTTACATTAAGGCTTATTACAAAAACAGAATAGTTTCTTGCCGGAGTGTTCTCTGTTTAAGTGTATTCCGAACCGGTGGTAGATTCATTTGTAACGTTCATAAGTGCCTTACCAGGGTCGAAACTGGATAATTGAACTAACGCACCGGTGCATGCTCCCCTTCAAGTATTACGTAACGCAATTTTGGAGATTTTTTGAAATTGATTTCATGGGGGCTCCGGCTTGCTATTTACTTATCTATCTATCTTATACCTTTAAACGAGCAATTCTTGTAATAATCTGAATCTCGGAAACGGCTCCAACGATTTTCATGAAATTTAGTATGCAGGGGGTTTCGAGGGCGATACATCTATCTAGCTAGGTTTCATTTTCAGAAAACGTCGTTTTATCCGTGTTTTCAGGCTATAGAAAACTGCTACAATATCTTTTAATACGATTTCGACACCATCGACATGGTTATTATAGCTCAGGTGGGCATTCGGGCGGTCCCGAAACCAGAAGACTCCGGTTCGAGTCCAGATGATTATTTCAAGTTCCTTCTTTTGTGAGAAAAACCATTAAAATTTTACCAAAAAAAACAGTCATCCAGGTACTAATATCATTGACTACAACCATGTCTTGGTTTCCTTCTACCTTCGTAGCATTAGCAGATATATAACATGAATATTTACAGGTTATCCAGAAGATCCGCGAAGAGCTAGCCAACCTGGACCAATCAGAGGAGGTGGAACAGATCACCAAACACTTTCACAACACTTTGCAGCATCTCAAGAATAGGATGGAGTGTCCCGACCCCGACGGTTTGGGCTACGAAGGATTAGTGCTCTCTTAGTTGTTATGTTGGCTAGATTGTCTTTATTTCCATGTTGGTAAGATTGTGCTGTCTTAGGTTATGGTAAACAGCGAAGTTGGTTGCTTCTTTTTGTATTGAATTTTGTTTATTAACCATGTTTTTTTAAGAATTTACCACAATTAATGACTTTAAAAAAAAAATTAATTTCATCTCCACAATTTTTTTTCTATTCGGACTGGTTCATGTGATTAGCGCGTTCAAACAAACATACATACAAAGCTACAGTTTTATAGTATAAGTATAGACTAATGTGAATGTATGCGACTCAATCATGTATCATTTTGTCATTCACAAGATTAACAACCGTTTCAAAGAATTATAAAAATATTACATGATTTTATCTTAAAAATAAAAATCACTATCGCCGTTTCTGTGTGAATCAAATACCAACTTTATTGGAATGTAATAAAGTCCACATTCCTCATTTTTAATGCATTATTCATTTACATATCGAAAAATGATTTAACATTATAGCGTTCATTGTAAATAATCGATTATTGGTAGTTATATTGTATTTTAAGTTATTGTTTAGATAATAATAATATAATTAATATAATTTGTTAATAAAATCAAATTGTTTTTTATTTTATATCTAAAGTGATCAGACGTTGCCCTGCACTGAAAAGAAAAACTTAGAACCGACAGCGTCATGTACTGGGCTCAATTGCTTAACCATCAACACGAAAACTTCATCAAAATCGGTCCAGCCAGAAGAAATCTGTATCAAACAATCATGCATGACGTAGATGTTGGTTACTGAAATGAACATTGCAGTTGTACTATTGCTAATGCTATAGGCGACGGTAGTTACTTACCATCAGGTTACCCGCCTGCCTGGTTGTCACTTCTTTACATTTTAAAAAGAAGTCGTTTCCACAGTCTGTTCGCTTAGATCTTTTAAACTACTCAACGGATTTTAATGCAGTACGTCTACCATGACTTTACAAAAACCGCACACGCTCACGACTGCGTAAAATATTTGTATGGAAAATGTGCACAGCGCCACTAGCGGTCACGTAAAGAACTAAAATTGGTAGTACGCACCATGAGTCAAGTGATGGTTTACGTACACTCTAGTGTTTGCTCACATCGAGCAACGTTTCTTACTTCACAACGAATAATGCTGCCTCTTTCTAACTATACTGTAAAGGCAGAGTAAGTTATATACTCCCAAAAAATCTAAGTATTCAGTTATAACCCTGCTAATTGAAAACGTCATAGACGAATGCTCATTTGCTTTTATTCTTAGTGATTTTTAAATTGATATGGTTGTATACCGTCACCGTGTAGTGAGCCAGTGAGACGGAGCATCGCGTCGTCCCGCTTGCTCGCTGCGCTGCACGCCCCGTCGTCAGTCAGTCAGTCGTGCGCACTAGGTCATGCGCATCTGTGTGTGTGTGCTGTGGTGTGTGTTTATAAACAATACGTTTGTAAATAAATAATACATAATGTACTTTAAATAAGTAGGTTATTTTTATAGAAACATGTGTTTGTCTGTGAATGTTTCAAGTGGATGCTTATAGTTGAGGAATGTGGCTTAGGATTAAAATTGTATGTAAGTAATAGTACCTAAGTATTTATTCCTTTATGTAATTGTTCTCAATAATATCACGGCCTATAAACCACACTGATATGTTCAAGTGAATTTCCAAACTAAAATATGCTAAATAACTTATTGCCCACATTATTTCAACTCAAACTCAAAGTCAAATATATCTTTATTAAGTAAACTCATTACAAGTACAACAAAATAACACTCAAATTTTATAAACTTTCATTAAAAACTACAAAGAGTAGGTATATAAACACTACGTAAACTATACGATCGAAGATCTCACGGTTCAATTTGCCCGTGAGTTACTTAACTATAATCGAGACGGTATTTCTCGATGACATCTGTCAAATTTGTGACTCACGGTACCGATATTCTAAAAGCAATGGATAAAAAACGTTAGTTACTAGCGTGTAGGAACAAGTTTAACCAAAAACTATTCGATGCGCGTTTCTCCGCTACCGTCTGATGTGTGTTTTTGGTGCCAACTCATGCTAGGGGCACAGTTATCAGCAATAGATAAGAGTAATTGAAGAGGATGGTTTATTATGTATATCATCCTACTAATAAATAGGTCTTTATCTATGAAATTGCCGTTCTGCAGTACTGGCCATTTCAAATCAAAATAATTTTTGTTTGGCTAAGAATTCAAATTTCAAATTAATTTTATTTTAAAAACATGGATTTTTTCTCCAAAAGTAGTCATTTGTTTATTGATTAGTGTTACATTTTCATCGCATTTCAATCTTTTTCGTCATCATGGATACGTTAAAAATTCGAGTAATTATGGAATATGAGTACCGTCGTGGCAGCAACGCGGCACAAGCGGCACGCAAGATCAACGACGTTTACGGAGCTAACACTACAAACCAACGCACCACCTGTTATTGGTTTGCTCGCTTCCGTTCTGGTAATTTCGACCTGAACAATGAACCGGTCGTCGCGGTCGTCCGAAGACTTTGGTCGACAATGACGAATTAAGGGCGATTGTGGAAGCTGATGATACACAATCTACGGCTGAATTAGCAGCAGCTTTCGACGTTAGCGTCAAAACAATATTGGTCTATTTGCGTCAAATTGGCAAGGTAAAAAAGCTTGACAAATGGGTGCCCCACGAACTCAATGATCGCCAGCGCGAAGTATACGCGTCGAGATGTGCCTTGCACTACTCAACAGACACACAAATGAAGGAATTTTGAACCGCATTGTTACCTGCGATGAAAAATGGATTCTGTTTGATAACCGCAAGCGCTCAGCAAGTTGGTTGGATCCTGGTTCAGCACCTAAACAATGCCCTAAACGAAAACTTACCCCTAGAAAAGTGATGGTCACTGTTTCGTGGTCTAGCGCCGGTGTGATTCATCACAGCTTCTTACCAAACGGGGTGAGCATTACTGCAGATGTGTACTGTGAAGAACTGAACACAATGATGGAGAAGCTATGGCATATCTCCAACCAGCATTGGTCAATCGCTCGTCTCCGCTGCTCCTGCACGACAACGCGCGACCTCATACTGCACAGCAGACGGTCTCCAAGTTGCAAGACTGGGGTTGGAAGCTCTCCGTCATCCGCCCTACTCACCAGACCTTGCGCCTACAGACTACTACTTTTTCCAGAATTTGGATAACTTCTTGGCGGGAAAAAAATTGGATACCCGAGAGGCAGTACAAAATGCCTTTGAAGAGTTTGTTGCCTCCCGTCCAGCTGATTTCTTTAAAAAGGGCATCAATAAACTGCCACTGCGTTGGCAAAGATGCATTGATTGCATGGGTGATTACTTCGATTAATACAAATAAAAAATACATGAAAAAAAATCTTTTTAATTTTTTCATACAAAACGGCAATTTCATAGGTAAAGACCTAATTTTAAAAATGTGAAAGTTTGGATGGATCGAAGTATGTTTGTTACTCATTTACACCAGAACGGCTGAAAGGATCTGGATGAAAGGCATGGAGATAGATTATAGTCTGGAATAGCACATAAGCTACTTTTTATCCCGGGCAAAGATAAGATCCCTCGGGAACGCGGGTGATTCCGCGCGGAACAGCCAGTAATACATACATATTGTAGCACAGAAAAGCCGGGAATTTCAATGATTTGTAATGTGATGTTCAGCGAAGCAGGCGGGGGACGGCTAGTTGGAAATAAAAAAACCTTTATAATCACAAAATGTTATACTATTAGCAGGTAATCACATCACTTAGAGCTTTTTGGTCTTCAAAATGTTAGTTATAGTCCAAACAAGGTTCTTATAGTAAGTTTCCTGGAAAATTTGAGCAATGCAGACAGCGCTTTTTCTTTGGGATTTTTTGCACAGGACAGTCTGTTAAAGTTGTAAAAATAAAAGAAATAATGAAAACTTATGATTTATAATATCTTATTTCCTTGGACATTAATCTTATTATTCAACATGATCTTCTCTTGCCGCTTCTTTTCTTCTTTGAAAGCTTCTTTGTTTGCCTTCTTTTCTATTCTGCGTTCCTTTCTGTACTCTTTAAGCAGACGTTTCCTCTCTTTTTTTTCTTCTGGTGACTCGTCTTTAGGCCTGGAAAAGACCACAGGATTTATGTAAAAATGAAAATCAATAGGGAATATGCACGTTTTTTTATTGTTTTAAATTTTTCTACGGGTTATTACATTACTAAAAAATGCTAAAGAAAGTATATTAAAATCACTATCATTTTCGGGTGATTCAAACGCGGCCATTATGGCGCGCTTATTTTGTGATGTGAGATTAGACGAGTTCGATGTGAAAAATGAAGTGTTTGGTTCACAAAGTTACTAAAATCAGTTTATTACCATGGAAAAGCACAGAAAACTTATAAATTATAATAAATTTAAGCATAGCGGTTACATACTCTGTGGTCGAGTGTAAAAGTGACGTCACGATTTGTTCACGGGGCGTTTTGGAAATTTGCGAGGGAATTTAAAAACAGACATTGTTTGATATTTTGTTGTTGCAAACTTTACCTTAAAGACAGTACGCTTAAGGTAGAAAGTACAGACTCCGCATGTGTCTTCTCATCATCTTCACTGTCATCACTAGAAAGGTTCATAGCATTGAACTTGGCCAGCGACTTGGCGGTCAACTTATTATCTTTGCCAAGTGTGTCAGTTGGCAGACCTGTCTTGGCGTTGATTTGGATTTTTTGCGGTTTCTGTAAAATAAAACAGAGTAGGTATACTAAATAGGCATAGAATGCAATCCCACTAATATTAGAAATGTGTAAGTTTGGATGGATGTTTGTTAGCTCCGTAACAACTCAACGAACAATCATGAAATTATCAACGTCATCGAATAGAACAGATATTGACTCTCTAAAATAAACTGAATACGATCTAAAATGGTTTTTATTTTGGAACTTATTCCGGGAATTTGGTAGGTAATATTAAAATAATTTTAAGGTATATTACTTGAGAGGTGTCAAGGGCACCCGGATGGAACGAAGTTATATAAGTTATATAAGTCGAGAGAGTATATATATATATATATATATATATATATATATAAATAGAAATGAAAATATCTGGCTTGCTTTCTATAAGAGAGAGAGAGACAGACAGAGAAACATGCGCACGCCGCACAGCGGTCGGAGATATTTGTCACCGACACATAAAATTTTCCGTCTAGCCCCCTTTCATATTTCATAACGCGCGATAAGGAACTTCGTTCCAAAAGACTCTGCTTGTGGAATCCCGGGAGTTCTTTTTTTTTCAATCAGCAATATAAGCTACCAGTGCTACGAGATTGCGTAGCGTCAGATATTAAAATTACTCCTTTAAACTTCTAAGGTCCTGGTACACGTTTTTTTCTTACGTGACGATTTCTGACAGTTTTCTCTACTGTAAACCGTTTAAAAGAACGTTTCAAAAAATATGATTACCTTAGGCTCCTGTATAATCTTAGGATGGTTGTATAGATTGGAATATGTGGATAATATGGTCTCACAGTCCCACTTCTCCTTTGGCTCTACCTCCACCGTCACCAGATCATCTTCTTCCGATTCTTCTGTTATCTCCTGTAGGCGTCGCATTCTAGAAAATATTGACAAAGTTAAAACCGACGTAGAACCTAGGAGGGATATGAAGGTTGAGCTACAGAAGTTACTTCTGAACTGGTAAAAAAAAAAAAAAAAAAAAAAAAAAAAAATTGCCTTGCTGAGTTTCTTGCCGGAGTCTTCTCAGTTTAAGTGTATTCCGAACCGGTGGTAGAGTCAATTGTAACGTTCATGAGTGCCTTACCAGGGCCTAAACTGAATAAATGAGTTATGAGTTTGAGTTTGGTAGAAGTCAGCCAACACTGAGAAAAACCGGCGAGAAACTCAGCCTTTTTTGCGTGATTGAGCAACAAACATCCAAACTTTCACATTTATAATATTAATATGATAGTAGTTTTGTAAGGCGATGATAGCTCAGTGGTAAGTGACGTCGGATACCGCGGCGAAGGTCGTGGGTTCGAATCCTACAATGAGCTTTCGGTGAAGGAAAAGATCGTGAGGAAAGCACAGCACGGTGGTAGGGTACTTTGTAGTACTCGACTGGCTGGCTACCACCTTCAAGTTGAAAATCTGTCGCCAAGCATCTGTTGGTGTGTTCCGGCAATTGCACTTGAGAGCCAGTTCGCCTTTAAGGCATTGTAATAAGGTGTACAACACATTAGCAATCTCCTGGTACTGCTAATGTCTATAGGCGACGGTTGTCACTTACCATCAGGTGACCCGCCTGCCTCGTTGTCACTTGTGACATAAAAAAAGTAGTTCTAAAACCTAACCTAAGAATGTAAGCTCAAGTGCTCTCACCTGGCAATCTCCTTCTCCTTATCGAGCTGGTGTCTTCGCTGCGACTCCTCGAAGTGTTCAGCGGCTTGCAGCAGCATATCGTGGGTGTCAGGTAGAAAGCCCTCTATCTCATCGAGATCTAACGCTCCTAGTTCCGTATCATCGTACTCAGCGAACATCTAATTACAATAATATATGTTGTTATGGAAATATTTGAGATTTTTTTTATACCGGGTCACCTGCTGGTAAGTGACTACCGTCACCTATAGAAATTAGCAATACCAAGGGGATTGCCAATGTGTTTTACACATTATTACAATGCCTTAAAGGCAACTGGCTCTTAAGTTCAACTGCCGGAACACACCAACAGGTGTTTGGCGACAGATTTTCAACTTGAGGGTGATAGCCAGCCAGTCGTGTACCACATAGTACCCTACCACCGTGCTAAGATACTGCTTTCATAAAATGGAGTGTCATTACATGACATCCACCTTAACATTCTCATCAATGCTGCAATCGTCTTTCATCCGTCCTTATTACTGCCCAACATTCTGAACCATACATTAAGAAAGGTATTATCACTGACTTGGATCTTCCCTTTTACCTTAAGGGGCATCTGTGTTTTTTTAAATTTTGGATAAGGTTGTGTCCACAATCTCACCATGGTAAGTGATGATGTGGCCGAAGGTTGTAAGCACACAAAGCCTAGATGGGAACTGGCTCTCAAATGCAGCTGTCGGAACACACCGATAGGTGCTTGGCGACAGATTTTCAACTTGAGGGTGGTAGCCAGCCAGCCGGGTATTACAAAGTAACCTACCACCGTGCTATGGCTTCCTCACGATGTTTTCCTTCACCGAAAGCTCAAGCTCATTGTAGGATTCGAACCCACGACCTTTAACAAGTCATTCTGCTGACCTGTAGCCATTTCATCCAACCTGAGCTGAATCTATGCTTAACGTCACGGAAGAATAATACGTCTGTGGAATAATAGTGGTTCAGATGTCTCTTACCTTCTCGAACCTGTTGTCCAACAGTGATAGTCCCTGGTTACGTCGAATGACGCTCGAGGACATGGAGTATTGTGAGAACCGGGACTTTGTGTCATCCTTGTCACCCCCGTCCCATGAGGGCATCTTGCCACGTTTAGGGACATCCTGAATAAAATATAAGTAATCTATACTAATATTATAAAGAGGTAAATTTTGTGAGGTTGTAGGGTGCCGTTCAGTAGATCCAGAGATCTTTTTTTTTTATACCACTAGGTGGCAAACAAGCTTACGGCCCACCTGATGGTAAGCGGTTACCGTAGCCTATGGACGCTTGCAACACCAGAGGCGTCACGAGCGCGTTGCCGACCTTGCATAAACCTTCTTACTCCTCTTTTGAAGAACCCCATGCTGTAGTCTCTAGGGAAAACCTCTACTGAACCGATTTTGAAAATTCTTTTACCAATAGAAAGCCACGTTATTTGTGAGTGTCATATAATTAAGTGGCTATAATTATAGCCCAGGAAAAGATAAGATCCCACGGGAACGCGGGTGAAACCGCGGGGGGTGTTTTATACTATAGAATAATAATATAAATGCCTTCACGCCAATGTTATTACGCCTATATTGAAGAAAGATTAATAACTAATGTATAAAAAGTCTAAACATACTCGAAAATAGCGAATATGGGAGCGTTCAAGTATTACGTAACGCAATTTTTGGAGATATTTGACCCCCCCCCCCCCCATCCCCATGTAACGCGCCGTCACGTTTTTCTGTACCCCCCAACCCTCTAGTAAAACGTTACGTAATAAAGTACTGAAAATGTAAAAAAAAACATATTACGTAACGTGTAGTTCAAAATAAAACAAAAACCCCCTCCCCCCCAAATTTGTTACGTAATACTTGAACGCTCCCTATGTTGTAAAATTCAACAACCATGATCTTTTGATGATGTATATTTATGACGTCACAACTCAGTAACTATAGTTTTGACATTTAATAAAAAGAACCTGATTTGATATAATAGTCAATATCTATATTGTTTCTAACTATCTACAGATCCACATTTCACGTAAGTACAAATGCGACCAAACCAGGTAACTCTTAAGGCAACAGCCGTTTGTTTTCTTCATGATTTTCCTTCACCAAAATCTTAAAGCAGGATTAGAACCTACAATCTCCAACACATACGTCACTAAAACTGAAAAATAACTCGACTCAGAGCTTTCAACTCCTATTGGTGATAAGAAGTGAGAAATTGAACCTGAGAATCACTGTCGTCATCAGAGTCAAAATCAGACCCGAAAGCTTTTTGGGAATCATCACCAGACTCACTGCCATCATCTTCATCATCGTATTCTTCATCATCAGGCCCTGAAAATAAAACATCTTACATAATATTTATTTAAATAATTAAAACACCTCCTTTTTAGGGTTCCGTACCCAAAGGGTAAAAAAGGCTTCGCTGTCTGTCCGTCTGTTTGTCATCAGGCTGTATCTCAAAAACCGCGATAGATAGACAGTTGAAATTTTCACAAATTATGTATTTTTGTTGCCCCTATAACAACAAATACTAAAAACAAAATAAAATAAATATTTAAGGGGGGCTCCCATACAACAAACGTGATTTTTTTGCCGTTTTTACGGAACCCTTCGTGCGCGAGTCCGACTCGCACTTGGCCGGTTTTTTGAAGTTAGTTTAAAAATGGTTTGGAATACTCTTAAAACTGATAGTCTTTTTATGCAGTTGATCTTTACTTGTTACACTTACCTTCAGCCATAGCCAACTCGATGAAGTTATCTTCAAGCTCATTATCAGAATCATCATAATCAAAGTCATCGTCCAACGCAGCAACCACTTCTGGGTCCAGGTTCAGACATAATCCTGAAACGATATATTAGTTCAATCAATTGATGTTAGTGACAACTTTTTGATGAAACATCGAAGGTTGTGGTCTCTTCCACTTATTAGACTCTTTATCACAGACCTATTTATCTAACTTGATAATGTAAGTATTTCAATTTGTATGAAGACCAACCATGTCACTTTTTGGTATTAATTTACTTACTTATGGTAGGAAACATGCCCATTATTTGGGTTTGGCTTTTTCCTGTACAGTTTTTACAACTTAATACGGTTGACATCAAGGCTATAACGGTCAATCATAGACTAAATGAAGCGGCTAGAAAGCACACAAATTGTCTGCTTTTTGACACGCGAAGTACGTACGCTCGCGACGTCTAATTAGATAATAGGTCTGTGCTCTTTATGTAAATAAATACCTTGTGAAGCAGCCTTATTTAACAATCCAATGTCTTCCTCAACCTCTGATGCAAACACGGAGCTGGGAAGTGTGAGGGTTTCTATTACTTTCTCAATATCATCACCTTTGTCTATCGGTTCACCATTATCTGTTTGAGTTTTTGGTTTTCTTCTGCGTGTTGTTTTCTGTAAATAAATTAATAGAATGCTATTCATATTATGGTTGGCGGTCCACCATTGGTGTCCCCTGCCCAAGGCCCGGGATGTACTAAGAAAGTATTTTCTGAACTCTCAAGAGAAATATTGTGAATCCATGTGGTGATAATAAAAACTAAAAAGAAACACTGATCACTGATCAGGTTTAAATATGTTTACAGTTTCATTTTATTCATTAATCTTCATCTCACTACATTTTGGGTTGGTCATTATTGGCAACAAAAATATTTGGTCTAGGGTCGTCATCAATGAAGCAAATTTTTTACAATAAAGAAAATAGGTGTTTTGAAAGAGTAACTACTGAGTTATTGCATTATAAGGCTTATTTGAATAAAGATTATTATCATTTTCATTTACTGACAGCATCTAAAATAGGTACACTTAATATTTTTCTATAACTAAGACAATGTAATCTTTTTTATGTGTACCAAATAAAAAAACAAAAATTGCACTCACAGGTTGCATAACCATTGTGACTTCTTTTGTATCTTTAAGATGTTGTAAGTAGTTGTAATCATCATCAAAATATATTCCATACTTCTTCTGTTGTTCTATACGCTGCTCTGGTGTGAAATCCTATAATAAAATATAATCAATCTGAGTTTGAGTTCACATATAAATGAGTCAAGTCTCTTTGGGTGCAGATAACTTAAGTAATAGAGATGGACTATACAGATATCAAAGGCGATGATAGCTCAGTGGTAAGTGACATCGGATACCGCGACAAAGGTTGTGGGTTCGAATCCTACAATGAGCTTGAGCTTTCGGTGAAGGAAAACTTCGTGAGGAAACCATAGCACGGTGGTAGGGTACTTTGTAGTACTCGACTGGCTGGCTACCACCCTCAAGTTGAAAATCTGTCGCCAAGCACCTATCAGTGTGTTCCGACAGCTGCACTTGAGAACCAGTTCCCATCTAGGCTTTGTGTGCTTACGACCTTTGGCCACATCATCACTTACCATGGTGAGATTGTGGTCAAACACAAGCTTATCCAGAATAAAAAAAAAAACACAGACTAAACATAGCATATTTTTGGTCCACTTTTTCCTCATTTAATGACTTTTGAAGAAGGATTATAATGTGGATAAGCCTGATATATCAGCTGAGCATTGATTCTCTTTTTAGATGAAACACTTCACAAATCCAGGAGGCCATTCAAACCACACACATGATGTGGTTCCTGAAGATAGGAGCATTAACAGCTTCCATACATTTTTTTTATAATTAATATAAAAATAATGTTTACTTTGTACTTACAGGATCAGTCTCTTTTTTGGCCGGTACATTAGCATTTACAGGTACAAGGACACGCTGCGGTGCGGTCTCATCAGCCGCGAGAGGATCTCTTTGCGATCGGTGCACCAAATTAAACGTGACGGCCTTTTTGCGGTCAATGAATTTCTTTTTTGTTTTAGGCTGTAACAATATAGGTTATGGTTGTTATTCTAACATCATCAATGGTACTTTAACTACAACATCGAATGTCACTATTACAGTATAATTTTACCATTATGGAAAGAGTTTATTCAGTTCGTAATGTGTGGAAAAATAATTACACGCAAAACATGTGTTGTTTTGGAAATGTGACTTACGTCAAAAGAGGGACCATAGAGAATATATATAATACACTGAGAGGGACGCACGTTCAGAAACTCAGAATACTCAGATTGTAAAACTTTTAACTTACTAGTTTAGTTAGTTTTATCAACCAAGTCTCAGAAGTTCAATTTAATTTTTTTATAACCACATTGTAGACAATCTGGTACAAAAGAGTAAGTTATTAGTCTAAAAACAGAGTAGGGAAAAACGATTAAATTAAGTGATTGTGAACCATGGACAAAAACTATACACCAACATTCAGATATTTCATTCGTCAATCGTCAACAATAAACTGTCATTGTAAATACTAACCTACAAAAATGATTTTTATTGGAAATTCGAAGAATTTACGTTTAAATTATAAAAAAATAGCAACAAAATGGTCATGCATCAATTGTCAACGTGCAAAGAGTTCAGCAGAAACGAAAATAAAGACTTATTCGCATACAATACTTTTGCCAAAAACAAAATTCCCTGCACGGTCAAGTACCGCTGTAAAAAAGGAAATTCAAAAAGTAAAATGAATTAAGTTTCTAATGATTAGTATTGAGAATCATTATTCAATACCTTAGTTACAATATGTGTCACATAAAAGGCCTTAATAAATTGAATATACACCATAATTTCGCTAATAATATCAGCATTATTTTTGCAGACAGCTCAGTTTTCTGAATTATACAATTGGCAAAGGGAGAATTTGAAGGGACCAGAATTTGTACTACACGATGGCCCACCTTATGCAAATGGAGATTTACATATGGGACATGCTGTGAATAAGGTATTAAACATATTAATTTCTACACATAAATAAGAAACAGAGCAAGCAAATAAATACTATAGACAAACTAGTTTATCTGTTTTATCAGTTATCTGGTTACCTTAGTACAAGTTTTGGTTATTTAGGGACCTGACAGTTGTATGTGAAGAATATCCTTATGTTTTTAATTAAACATTAGTTTCAACATTTAGAATATTAATAATAATCTTAAACATAATAATATCTTTCTTTCGAATGACAGCATTTTTTTAAGTTACAATCAACTTGCTTTATTGTACACCTAACTTTACATTTTATATATTAGTGTTATGATATTTTAATCATGAAATATATTCTTCAGATAATCAAAGACATAAACAATAGAAATCAAATACTGCAAGGCAATAAAGTCCATTATGTTCCTGGCTGGGATTGCCACGGTCTCCCCATTGAGTTAAAAGCGTTACAAAAAGCAAAAAAGACTGCAAAGGAAAATCAACCCTCAGACCCTGTTTATATCAGAGAAATTGCAAGATCATTTGCTTTGGAAACTGTTGAGAAACAGAAAGCGGCATTTGAAAGCTGGGGAGTGATGGCGGATTGGAATGAACAATGTTATTTGACTTTGAATAAAAGTTACATTCAGAATCAATTGCAACAGTTTTATAAAATGTATAAGAATGGTTTGATATTCCGTGCACTGAAACCTGTGTACTGGTCACCATCTTCAAAGTAAGTTGTTTTCTCCAAAACATGTATCTCAGTACGCAAAAAAAGTAAATAAGTCCATCATTAACTCTGGGATTGTGGGGACCGGAAGTGCGTAAATTATTTAAAGAGCTATCGGCGCGCCTTATAGAAGGAGACCAAAACGCTGGCTCGTACTTTGGTCAAAGAATAAGCCTTGCTATAGAGCGAGGTAATGTAGCCAGTCTTTTGGGCATGTTACCCATAGACAGCGATCAAAATTCTGTGTTTTAGTTTTATTTCTAATTTAGTATGTATATATTTAGAGTTTTTTTTTTATTGTATATTTACATATACCTAACTTTAATGTTATGTAAGAATAAAACTTATGTTAATCTTAAAATGAAATACGTTAACAATAAATTGTTAAACATAAGTATTAACTACTTCTGGCCTGCTTTCATCACATTCCTGAGGGAATTAAATAATATATAGCCCATTTTACTTGATGATAATGTAGCTTTCTATTTTTGAGTTTATCCATTAAGTAGGTACATGCAAAAGTAGAAATAATCAAATTATTTCTCTTTATAATATAAGTCAAGGGGGGAAAATCCGGCCAGTGGGATCAAGTCGGTCCACATCATCTTTGCGTGCTTTAATAACTACTTAAAGCAGCTACAGTGTCTGTCTGCAAAAAAGTGTCTCTTGCTGTTTCAGGCATCAAATAACAGATGTCGCTATGTCTCTACGAAGCGCGCAAAGGAGACGTGGACGGATTTGACCCGCTGGGTGGACTTCCCCGCCTTGACCTTATATTATTTAAGCTTAGATTTTACATATATAAGAGAAATTGCAAGATCATTTGCTTTGGAAACTGTTGAGAAACAGAAAGCGGCATTTGAAAGCTGGGGAGTGATGGCGGATTGGAATGAACAATGTTATTTGACTTTGAATAAAAGTTACATTCAGAATCAATTGCAACAGTTTTATAAAATGTATAAGAATGGTTTGATATTCCGTGCACTGAAACCTGTGTACTGGTCACCATCTTCAAAGTAAGTTGTTTTCTCCAAAACATGTATCTCAGTACACAAAAAAAGTAAATAAGTCCATCATTAACTCTGGGATTGTGGGGACCGGAAGCGCGTAAATTATTTAAAGAGCTATCGGCGCGCCTTATAGAAGGAGACCAAAACGCTGGCTCGTACTTTGGTCAAAGAATAAGCCTTGCTATAGAGCGAGGTAATGTAGCCAGTCTTTTGGGCACGTTACCCATAGACAGCGATCAAAATTCTGTGTTTTAGTTTTATTTCTAATTTAGTATGTATATATTTAGAGTTTTTTTTAATTGTATATTTACATATACCTAACTTTAATGTTATGTAAGAATAAAACTTATGTTAATCTTAAAATGAAATACGTTAACAATAAATTGTTAAACATAAGTATTAACTACTTCTGGCCTGCTTTCATCACATTCCTGAGGGAATTAAATAATATATAGCCCATTTTACTTGATGATAATGTAGCTTTCTATTTTTGAGTTTATCCATTAAGTAGGTACATGCAAAAGTAGAAATAATCAAATTATTTCTCTTTATAATATAAGTCAAGGGGGGAAAATCCGGCCAGTGGGATCAAGTCGGTCCACATCATCTTTGCGTGCTTTAATAACTACTTAAAGCAGCTACAGTGTCTGTCTGCAAAAAAGTGTCTCTTGCTGTTTCAGGCATCAAATAACAGATGTCGCTATGTCTCTACGAAGCGCGCAAAGGAGACGTGGACGGATTTGACCCGCTGGGTGGACTTCCCCGCCTTGACCTTATATTATTTAAGCTTAGATTTTACATATTAATATTTATATCAATAATCAATTGACTCCCTTACTTATATTAAAAATTAGAGTGTTTGTTGCCTCATTACATGGCAATGACATTTTTTTGGAAATTGATCATATGTTAGATTAATATTTATATCAATAATCAATTGACTCCCTTACTTATATTAAAAATTAGAGTGTTTGTTGCCTCATTACATGGCAATGACATTTTTTTGGAAATTGATCATATGTTAGATTCCCTGGAAAAAGTTATAAACATCAAAAATATTTCATTTCAGAACAGCTCTAGCGGAAGCAGAGTTGGAATATGATCCTCAGTACAAAAGCACAGAAGTTTATGTAACATTTCCTATTGAAAATTTACCAGATATTGTTTATGATAAAGTTAACGGGTGAGTATTAGTCTTTAAGCTGATTGCAAATGATTGAATTTCGTTTGGTGAGATTGTCACCATGGTAAGTTATGATGTGGCCGAAGGTGGTAAGCACACAAAGCCTAGATGGGAACTGTCTCTCAAGTGCAGCTGTCGGAACACACCGATCGATGCTACAGCCAGTCGGGTACTACAAAGTACCCTACCACCGTGCTATGGTTTCTTTACGATGTTTTCCTTCACTGAAAACTCAAGCTCATTGTAGGATTCAAACCCACGACCTTCACCGCGGTATCCGAGGTCACTACCACTGAGCTATCATCGCCTTAAAAATTGCAGCAAATCCATATCAGCTATTGTCTGGACAACAACACCTTGGACCTTAGTGGCTAACCGAGCAATATGCTACAATCCTCAACTGCAGTACAGCATAGTAACCCTGAGTAACAAACCAGGAGACCTGTTCCTAATGGGCAGTGGCCTTATTGAGGGTTTGGAGAAGATTCTACAAGTGGAAATAACGAAGATAATTGAGTTTGAAGGTACTATTGGATAATCCTTTTTAGGGTTCTGTACCCAAAGGGTAAAAACGGGACCCTATTACTAAGACTTCGCTGTCTGTCCGTCCGTCCGTCCGTCTGTCTGTCACCAGGTGAATTGTTGTATCTCAAGAACCGCGATAGCTAGACAGTTTGAATATTTAAAGGGGGCTCCCATACAACAAACAATCGTACATGGCCGGTTTTTTAAGCTTAGTGTGGTAAACACCAATCATCTCTATTTGACCAGTCTTTACATAGCCAAAATTTATTTGGAGGTTATGTTTTTTATTTGGATGTTTTTTCTAGGATTTTGGACTAAGGACTTTTTTTTTAAAGGTATTTTTTTTCATTTATTATACCAAGCAGGCGTGTCACCTGATGGTAAGTGACTACTGTCTACCTATTAGCAATAGCAGAGGAATTGCCAATGTGTTGGCGACCTTATTTATTGCAATGTCTTAGAGGCAGTAGACGGTAGTAGAGGTAGCTGTCCCCCGCGGTTTCACTCGCGTTCCCGTGGTATCCGCGTCCCCGTGGGATCTACCGCTAGGGGAAATATGATTTACAACTTATTCTCAGATCTACCGAATATACACAAAAAGTTTCATAAAAATCCTTTCGGAGGAGTTCGGTAACAAACTGTGACACGACAATTTGAACGTTAGCTTACTGGTTATCATCGACCAGGTCATCATCTCCAAGGAACTAGCTACAGAAACAAGCTGGTTGATGAAACGCTGCCGTTCTTGGATGGTGACCACGTGACTGAGGGTAAAGGGACAGGACTAGTGCACACTGCGCCCGCGCACGGCCCCGAAGACTTCTTGATTGCGTTGAAGAATAATATGACTGTGGTAGGTGCATAATTTATCCTTATTCCTAAATCTATACTAATACTAGCCGTCCCCCGCGGTTTCACCCGCGTTCCTGTGCGATCTTATCTTTTCCCGGGATAAAAATATAGCCTATGACACTCACAAATACCGTGTTTTTCTATTGGTAAAAGAATTTTCTAAATCGGTTCTGTAGATCCAGAGATCCCTACAACCTCACAAGCTTTACCTCTTTATAATATTAGTATTTAAATTATAAAGTGGAAAGATTTGATTGTTTGTTTATTTGTATTGAATAGGCTCTGAAACTACTGGACCGAAGTGAAAACATCTTTCACCATTAGAAAGCTACATTATCCTTGATAAATATAGGCTATATTTTGTCCCGGGAAAAAATAAGATCCCACGGGAACGCGAGTGAAACCGCGGCGAACAGCTAATTATATATTATTTAAGTTAGAAGACGTAGGTGCATAATTTATCCTTATTCCTAAATTATATTATACAGGATGTCCGGTAAGTAGTACCTACGACAAACTTTAGGAGGAGATAGGTGGACGGGTCACCTACCAACATATACAAAAATCACCTCAAAAGGTCACTATTTTCGAGATTTTTCTATACTTATTTCTGACTTTTTTGTGTTGATTTTTGAATTTTAGATATTAAATATCTCGAAAATGGTGATACTTTTACTGAGGTCATTTTAGTATATTTGGTAGGTGACCCGTCCACATATCTTCCTCTTAAATTTGTGGTACTACTTACCGGACCCCCTGTATAAGTAATGACTCTACATTAACCGAACAGATTTCAGTGTCTATTATTTTTTTTTACATATTATGGGCTTATGTTTGGCCACTGACCCGTCCACGAAGCACAAGTCGAAGCCTATGGTGGAGCACGCTTGCCCAGCAAAAACCTATTCACTCTGGCCTTAAAAATCCCCAGATTGTAAGAGTCAGGAAACACAGACTATTATAAACTAGTGGGCCCGGCAGACGTTGGCCTGGCCTGAAAATAAAAATATACCGATTCCAGCGCCACCTACCGGGTCCAATTGTGAATCTAAACCATCAGTCAATCCGATCTCGAGATAATATGTATTATCAAAGAAGTTGTTCCATACACAATGTATGACAAAAAAAGTCTTCACAATTTTTTTCGCGAATTTTTAAATCCAAGAAATCAAAGATCATAAAAATCTGTCCAGCCGTTCTTGAGTTATAAATGGTGTAACTAACACGACTTTGTTTTATATAGATAAGACTAGTGGCCCGGGCAGACGTTGTCCTGCTCTGAAATTTAAACAAAACTTAGAACCCAATTCCAGCGCCACCTACCGGGTGCAATTGTGAATCTAAACCATCACGAAAATAATGACAGTCCGACGATTTCCGTAGAAAATTACCAATTTAGAATTATTAAAAAAAAAACAGTTTTTATGGGTTTTCCCTATTTTTTTTTCATTTAAACTAACCTGAGCGACCAAAAAAATATGACACGTTCGTAGATTTACCATAGCAGCGCCATCTATTGATTACTTATTCAACCCAGTCGAAAGGTATCGACATCTGTTAGAATCATTTGGAGTTAACAGATAATTGCGACTGTCAAATAATTAGCAATAAATTAAAATTGCGACTATAATTTGAGATTTAAACTATCCTATCTCTCAAGTTGGATCGAACTGCACATGGTGTGCGAATTTTATTATAATCGGTTAAGTGGTTTAGGAGTCCATTGAGGACAAACATTGTGACGCGAGATTTATATATATTAAGATAAATGTAAAAGTCAATTAGTATATGAAGATGTTTGTTACTCTTTCACGCAAAAACTACTGAACGAATATTGATGAAACTTGGCACACTATTAGATCATATCCAGAAATAAAACATAAGATACATTTTATTCCGGGGATAGATGAGATCCCTAGGAAACCCTGGTGATTATTACAGGAATGCAACGTAAACGAATCAGGCTGCTACACAAATCTTGATCCTGACCTCAATGGGCTGCCAGTCCTCACTCAAGGTCAAGCCGAGGTCATCACCCGGCTAGGTGCCTCCATCATCTACCAGGGGGCGTATGTTCACTCGTACCCCCTGGACTGGAGGACGAAGAAACCTGTGATACTAAGGGCCAGCCAGCAGTGGTTTATTGATACCGCTGCACTGAAAGAACGAGCTTTGGTGAGGTTTTTTTTCTTTAGGATAAGCTTATGTTTGATAACCGCAATCTCACCACGGTAAGTGTTGATGTGGCCGAAGGTGGTAAGCACACAAAGACTAGAGGGGAACTGGCTCTCAAGTGCAGCTGTCGGAACACACCGATAGGTGCTTGGCGACAGATTTTCAACTTGAGGGTGGTAGCCAGCCAGTCGGGTACTACAAAGTACCCTACAACCGTGCTATGGTTTCCTCACGATGTTTTCCTTCACCGAAAGCTCAAGCTGGAAGATGAATAAAATGTGTGACAATTTAAGCAGTGTTTTAATTAAATAGCGTTTTATTTGTAATGGTGTAAGTATAAGTTTTATTGTAAGTGTTAAACTAATCTGACTTCTCTAGGCAGCTCTAGATAAAGTGGACATCCTACCGCCCTCCAGCAGCGACCAATCTCGCCAGGGCTTCAGAGCACAACTGGAAAAGCGACCGTACTGGTGCATATCCCGACAGAGGGCTTGGGGGGTTCCCATACCTGCTTTATATTGTGGAGATGACGTCATTGTTGATAAGTGAGCTATTTTTTTTTTTTTTTAATAGGATACTTTGTATTAGGTGATAGCTACCTTCTAAATTCTATCGCTAAGCACCTATTCGGTATATTCCGGTACTTATCTTCTAGTTTAAGCGTTGTAAAAGGTTGGTAACACTTCGATCGACGATAGGCACTTACCATCAGACATTGCATAATAATTTAACAATCTATTAGCTTAAAAATGTTTTTTTTAAATTCATATTATTATGTTTACTTAAAACCTTTTCTTTAAAATGTTTCCAGGCGAATCATAGACAAGCTATGCTCTCTAGTCGAGTCGGATGGAGCTGACATATGGTGGACGTGTGACGTCACTCAATTACTGCCCGATGACGTCACAAAGGAGTATAAGTTAAACGATAGAGAGGTTTTAAAGGGGAAGGTGAATATTCTTTGTTTTACTTGCCATACATGATGTCTGAAATATACTTTAGTGATGAAAGTATTGATTAATTGGCCAATACTGATTCTTTTCTCATACTCATAGAAGTTGTGTTTTTTATGAATAAAATTTATAAATTCGAGTGTCGTCTTCCACGTGACTCCATGTTTAAAATCCAGTTCTATGTAACACAAACGTGTTGTAAATTTAAAACACAGTTTTATGTGACACATTCTCGCGCTATAAATTTAAAATCAAATTTTATGTGACATAATTTCGCGGTCTAAATTTAAAACCCAGTTTAATGTGACATAATCTCGCGCTCTAAATTTAAAACCCAGTTTAATGTGACACAATCGCGCGCTCTAAATTTAAAATCAAGTTTTATGTGACAAACTCGTGCTCTGAATTCCAGGATATAATGGACATCTGGCTAGACTCAGGCCTATCCTGGACGACACTAGAAGGCCGCACGGCCTCTCTGTACTCTGAGGGAGTGGACCAATTAACTGGCTGGTTCCAAGCTTCATTACTCACGTCGCTTGCTTTGAAGAATGATGCTCCTTACAAGTTCGTGTTTTTTTAATAGTAGTTTATTTAATATCTTGCTAAGCTTCTTGCCATCTCAGTTGACTGAATTTTGAACCGGTGGTAAGTTCTGACACAGAATCAATTATACACTAGAATCAGATTTTGATTAAAAATCTGATATTAAAATTGATAGGTAAAATCTTCAAAGAAGAATATACAAAATTTAAATTTAAACATAAAATACACAAGTAACAGACAGACAGACAAACAAACAAAATGACCCCCTTTTATAATGGTGTGAGGTTCTTGAGCCGTGATGGTTTGGTGCTTTGTGGTTTTCGGTGGGCGGTTTGGGCGCTCGTCTCGTTTGTTCGTTGTGGTAGTGGTCGGGTGGCCTGGGCCTGTGGGAGTCGTCTGTTGGCTGTTGTTGTGGAGCTGACGGATGCTCAACTTTGTCATAGTATAATAGTTGGATAAGTATAAATATTGTAAGTGCTGTGTATGTTATTATAAAGTAAGTTATATTTGTATAGAGAGCTTCAACTGCCAACAAACTGTTATGCAGTTTGGCAGATTTCATGTAATAGATAATAGTCATAGTTCAATGAAAAAAAAAAAAAAATTCATGGGACAATATTAGATAGGGTGAAACTACGTGTGAAGTGTAATTTAGAAAATTAGTATTAGGTAGGTATACGGATATAAATACTGTTATTATCTAATATTATAAATTGCATGTCTGACTATCTGCTTTGTTTTCATGACTAAACCTTAAAGAAGTTGCTTAAGTAGACGACACGAATTCCACGCGTAGTTGCTGACTAGTATTATATACTAATATTAGAAAGAGGTAAAGTTTGTGAGGTTGTAGGGGGTAATCTCTGGATCTACTGAACAGATTTAAAAAAAAAATACCAGTAGAAAGCCACGTTATTTTTGAGTGTCATTAGTTATTTTTATCCCGGGAAAAGATAAGATGCGGGTGAAACCGCGGGGGACAGCTAGTTAAATAAATAAATAAATATCCTCGGACATTTTTCACACACGGCTATCTGATCCCAAACTAAGCAGAGCTTGTAATATGGAAACCAGAATCAGTCATCAGTATGTATTTACAAAAAAAAAGTAGTATACTACATATACTACTTTTTTTTTGTAAATACATACTTAAATAGATAATTACACCCAGACTCAGGACAAACAGACATGTTCATGCACACTAATGTGTGTCCTGGATGGGAATCGAACCCACGACCTGCGGCGTGATAGGCAGTGTGTTAACCAACTACGCCAACCGGCCCGTCAATAGTTATATTATATTAATATGTAGGTCCATATTTGTCCACGGGTTCGTGGTGGACGACAAAAAGCGGAAGATGTCCAAGTCGATAGGCAACGTGATCAACCCAACCGATATTATAGAAGGAGGCAAGAATAACAAGCAGCCGGCTTATGGCGTCGACACACTCAGGTTCGATTTTAATTTACTTTTAACGTAGAACTACGACTTTCTGGGCGGTTGAAGAGCGTCACGAAAAAGTGTCACAATTTGGAGGGTAAATTCCTAAAGTAATCTTAGAGTAATGAATCATATGACGATAGAAAGCTTGTAAATCATTTATCTTTCATTACTTAAATACGGCAGCATCCATTACTAGTATTATAAAAGTGCGTCTGTCTGTCTGTTACTTCTTCACGCTTAAACTATGCTGAATCGATTTAGATTAAATTTGTAATAGATATAGATGGAACATTGGAGAAGAACATAGGCTACTTTTTATCCCGGTAAAGGATAAGATTCCTCGGGAACGCGATGAAACCGCGGGGCGGAAAATTAGTATAAAATAATAATCTTATTTTTCTTTGAAAAAATACATGCTATAATAATATGTAGTTCTACGTCATCGATTCCTGCATCAGTTGATGTGTTTTTTAATATTTTACCCTATTGTTATTTATGAAATACAACTCTTTTCTCATTTTTAGATGGTGGGTAGCCAGCCATGCCACGCAGCATTCCCAAATAGTAATCAGCAAGAATCTACTGGACGACTGTCAGAGCGAAGTTATCAGAATACGAAACACCATGAAATTTCTTCTAGGCGTAGTTGGTGACGTCAATAAAACCGATTTTTGTCGAAAACCGGTTTTGAACTACTTCGATAAGTACATCCTTAGCGAAACACATGAATTCCTCAGTCAAATTATTGATCATTACAATAATTTTAGATACAATCATGCAGTACAAACAATTCAATTTTTCATGAGCAATAAAATCTCAGCTTTATATTGCCATTGTGTAAAAGATAGGCTTTATTGTTCGCCAAAAGATTCTAATGAAAGACTTTCAGCTCAATTGACGATTCACACGATTTTAATCTCTCTGTGCAAGGCTTTAGGTCCAGTTTTACCTCATTTAATTGAAGAGGTTTGGCAGCATCATCCGCTAAGAGAAAAACCGTTTTATTTTACCGAAAAAATACCGGTTTTGTCGGGGGAAAAAGTGGATGTCACTATAATGGACGCCATTTTGGAATTAAAGAAAGATATCAATGTAATAGCTAAAAATGAAAGTCTAAAAAAGTTCGAAGCCAAAATTAAATTAGATTTAGATTTATTTAATAAATTGAGTGATTTGAATCAGTCAGATGGCGCGTATGACGTTTTGAGTGAAGTTTTGGAACTGTCATCTGTCAATTTGGAGGTTAGAAATGGCGGGAAAAGTTGTCAGATCGACTTGTCACAGAGTAGCAAAAATCTGTGTTTGCGTTGTAGAAAATATAACGCATTGAATGATAATGATAAATGCCTGAGATGTGAAACTGTTCTGGCTTCATTATGAATAACCAAATACATTTAAGAAATAATACTGAATGGCTTTAAAATTAAATAAAATGAAATGTTTATTCATCCAAATAGGCCTTCACAGGCACATGAATAGTCAGACTCCAATGCTCGGTTCGGAAGGTTGCTTTTGCTGAGAAGAGCAACTCAGCAATACTCTTTTCAAAAACAACTTACACCTATTACATTCATTTATTAGGTACCTATATTACGTTTATATCTATACAGATATATTTACATATATGTTGCAGCCATATTGTAAATCCCGCCGTATAACTTAACGCCCAGTAAAATTGTAATTCATACATTGTACCTGTGAAAGTATCGATCGAAGCGAATAAGAAGTGATTTAATCATATCCTGCATCTTTTTCACATTTCTATCTGATCCCAAACTAAGCAGAGATTGTCTATGCTAATATAATAAAGAGGAAAGATTTAATTGTTTGTTTGCATTGAATAGGCTGAAACTACTGGACCGATTTGAAAAATACTTTGACTTTTTTATTTTTATTTTTATTGTGTTGAGTCTACATTTATTGATATAAATAATAAAAATCTAATACGTCAATGGCAACTACATCCTCAATAATGTAAGTGAAAAATATCGACCAGTAAAATAAATAATTTAAAAACAACTCGCGTCTTTTTATTTTAACTTTATTTAATAACTAAACTAGCAGCATGCTTTATTCGCCGTTTTTATAACGCTGTTGATGGATAGCGTGCCGAGCTCACCCAACCGACGTAGTACCTACTGTTAAAAAAAAATGATTGATGAAAAGATTAAATTTTTTGTTTGTTTGTTACGATTTAACTCAAAAACCTCGACCGATTTAAAAAATTCTTTCACCATTAGAAATAAAGCTACATTATCCCTGATGAACATAGGCTATATTTTGATCCCTGGAAATGATAAGATGCCTCGGGAACGTGGGTGAAACCGCGGGTAACAGCTAGTTTTTATTATATAGATAGAATAATATAATAATAAATAATATAATATCCTCGGACATTTTTCACACACGGCTATAATTATGATCCCAAACTAAGCAGAGCTTGTAATATGGAAACCAGATGACTGATATACTACTTTTTTTTGTAAATACATACTTAAATAGATAATTACACCCAGACTCAGGACAAACAGACATGTTCATGCACACAAATTACTGTCCTGGATGGGAATCGAACCCACGACCTGCGGCGTGATAGGTACCTACTGTGTTAACCAACGAAGCCAACGGGCCCGTCTTTATTTATTTATTTATTTTAGGCTTACCAACAATTGTTTACACTTACATCAAACCCATGGAAACATTGATTCTTAATAGGAACAACAGTGTAACAATTACTTGAAGGTAAACACCACATGCACCATTAAAAATAACAGTTAACCTACTTATAACAATTAGTAATTAGGTAGCAACAATTATTGTATAAAATACAGAAAATAATAGTTACTTAAAAAAAAAAAAAAATTGACAATTTGATATTATTATCTAAACAGACAAGCAGCTTAAGATGGATTTTTTTGTTTTGGCGAAGCAATCGTGGAGTACATCTATTCTAACACTGTCTGCCTTAAGGGAGGGCAGAGTGGTGTGACAGGCTTACGAGGGATCCTTGAAGGGACACGAAAATTAAATTTGGCTAGTAGCATGGGACAGTCGATTTTACCATTAATTATTTTAAATGCAAATAGTGCATCAATTAAGATTCTACGTTTGTCCAATGAGTGCATATTAAATAGGTTCAGTAGTTTTTGGTATGAACGTATATCTTTAGCTTTACCTACTGAAAAAGTGAGGTGCCAGAGTAATCGTATTTGTATAGGTACGTTCAGTGCGCAAGGAATTGATGGCATAGTGTGGTCGCCAAACCACACTACAGTATTCTAAGATGTTCCGGACCAGGCTATTATAAAGTATTAATTTTAGTATTATTTTGTTAGGTTTGACTATTTCTTATAACGAATCCCAACATCCTAGAGGCAGAAATGGTAAAACAAAGATAGATTGTTTGCAGCAATGGTAAAACCATCCATCTAATCAATTTCACGATTTCCCTTCGCTCTCAATGTCAATAAGCGTCTAGATTTAATCCGTACTGATCCGGATCGGGCCAATTATCCAGAAGTAGTCCCAAACTACGCCCGGATGGACGTCAATCTACTGAATAATCTTATTTGTAATCTTTGACCGCTTGTATTTGTTCATCTTCACGTAATTTGGTTTAAAGGCTATGATAGCTCAGTGGTAGTGACGTCGGATACCGCGGCGAAGGTCGTGGGTTCGAATCCAACAATGAGCTTGAGCTTTCGGTGATGGAAAACATCGTGAGGAAACCATACCCGACTGGCTGGCTACCACCCTCAAATTTAAAATCTGTACCCAAGCACCTATCGGTGTGTTCCGACAGCTGCACTTGAGAGGCAGTTCTCATCAAGGCTTTGTGTGCTTACCACCTTCGGCCACATCATCACTTACCATGGTGAGATTGTGGTCAAACACAAGCTTATCCTATGAAGAATAAAAAATAAGAAATGGAACACAAAAACTAAATTATCATAAGGAAATTATTATGTTATTTGTTACGACTTACGATATCACCTTGCAAATTTCTGAGTTCCCTATAAATCGATGACGTGCACAAAAAACAAAGAAGGTCGTAGCGTATCTCCTTGTGGGACACCATTGGTGTATGCTATTTTTTCCAAACCGCGGTATTAAGATGGGCTATCGACACCATATCAAAAGGAGGCTTTAGGAAGTCTTCTAGGAGCTTTAATATCGGGACAACTGACAACCTAACTGCAATGCTTTACGAATCGCATATGAAATGCAAAATCAATTTAAATTCAATCGCCAAGCAATCCCTAAATACAATAAGCGTCCGGCTTACTACGGTCGACGAGTCACGTGATGGTGCAGCCGCAACCGCATTCAGTACCAGAGTCTGGTTGCATTCGGAATAGGAAATCGGTCCGATTGAACGCGCACTCTAGAATTCAAGGTGGTTGTCTTATGTGCGGAGCGAGGCGAGGCGAAGCGATAGCACTTTAACTCACCGTAGGTACTCAGAAACGTCAATTATGGTATTTAATATTAGTATAGGTATACATTTGTCTATACTAATTATTTTATTTACAACAAATGTACAAAATATACAAGCAAATGTACAACTATAATATATAAAAAACTTCTTCGAGGCTGCCGCTGCTGCCGATCGGCAAGGTTCCCAGAAGGCTGGCAGCGTTTCCTCTTTGGATGGCCAAGCTGATGCGTTGGCGGAAAAAGCTCCCCGCCCGCCGGTCACCCGAGGCCTCGATAATTTTTTTACATAAAATACTTAATATTATAAATAGGAAAGATTTGATTGTTTGTTTGCATTTAATAGCCTCTGAAACTGCTGGGCTGATTTGAAAAAATCTTTCACCATGAGAAAGCTACATCCCTGATGAACATAAGCTATATTTTGTCCCGGGAAAAGATAAGATCCCACAGGAACGTGGGTGAAACCGCGGGGAACAGCTAGTTTGTTATAAAATAAAGGAATAAAAGATCAATCTAAATCATAAAGGTATCTGAGTGCGGCTTTTAGTAAAGAAGTGTGGCGTTAGCTATAATTACATAGATTTGTATATAAATAAAATGCTGCGTTTGTAATGTCTCGAATATTCAGATATGTTCACTTTTTTTTTAGCCTTAGCTTTATGCTGAGTCGAGACATATTCCTGGCATCACGCAACATTACATTATTGTTTGTTTGTTGTCTTGTCTTTTTATGTTATTTCTTTTTCTTTATTTTAATGTAATGTTGTGTGTTGTCAAGAATAAATGTATTTCTTTCTTCTTTCTTTCTTTTTCTTCTTTCTAAATGTACCATAAACCACTCAAAGAGCCAACTATTTACACAGGTTTCAATCTAATGAACTTTGCCCCTGATTCCGAACGAACGTATGAGTTCCTATGTCATAATTTGTCTTACTGCTAGTGGTTTAATAATCAAAGCTGCTAGTGCATCATCCACCCTAATAACCGAAAAGATGTAGACTCTTCGTAAACACAGTGCTAGTAACTTTAATCAAAACAATTAAAATCCATAGCTTTACTATCGCATCGCTCATCAACGAAGGCAGTTCATTAAACCGGGTATACCCGTTTGAGTGTAGCCTAGAGACGTAGCCTTCATTTCTAACGATATTCCAGTATAGGTACCTATTGATGGGTTCTCTTTAATTTGCTACAAAATTTTCTATCACCGTTATTTTTTCAATATAATTACTCGATCTACAATAGTATGTAGGTATACTTATATTTTTCTGCCACAATAACACGTAAATATTATCAGTGAGACTTGATGAATTAATGAATGTGGTCTAAGTTGTTTATGAAAAGAGTTATAGCAGAAATTGATAAAACAATATTATGGAAATTTTAAATATAATAAGAGAAATATCTCGAAAATGGTGACAAGTTCATTGAGGTCATTTTTGTATATTTGGAGGTAAATCTCATGGTGGGGTGATAGCTTAGGTGTATCTCCCCCTTAAGTTTGTCGTACTAGTTGCCAGATATCAGGTATGTTGTTATCAGGATTCCATAGAAGAAGCTCTGTTCATTTTGGAATCAGATGGCCGAGTAAATTAATGATGCAGATTCTTAATTCAAATTTTCTATAGATATTTTATTATGAATAAGGCCATATATCTTTTGTACTAATATCTGATTGGTGTGCATTCACCTTTATTACACTCTATTAAATAAAACACACTTCCCTTACAAGGTATTCGGTATGTTATTTCAATAAACAAGTGAAACAATTTGGTGCGGCGTAGATTCCGCGAACGATATTGCGAAATGCCCTCAAACCCCAACATAAGTAGGTACATGACTACAGTTTTGATATTATATTCCTTGGAAACAATTTGTGTTTGACATTATTCGTACTTACAACAAATATTTTTTATCGAGTTTTCCTCGTAGTCGAAAACTGAGCTTAGTAGAGTTAAGACGGGGCGGAAAACTAGTATTGTAAATGTGAAAGTTTGGATTCAAATTCAAAAATTTGTTTATTTAGTAAACTCATTACAAGTATTTTTAATCGTCAATGTTTGATATATTACAAAATATTTGTTTACTCTAATGCACGGTTCTTAAGGTTGCTTTTTCTGAGAAGAGCCGGCAATAAACTCATGCATGTCAAATAATGTCAATAGACTCATGGATGGATAGATGGATGTTTGTTATCTACTCTTTCACGTAAAAAGGGCTGAACGGATTTTAATGAAACTTGGCACACAGATAGTCCATATCCTGGAATAAAACAAAGGATACTTGTTATCCTGGGAAAAGATAAGATCTCTCGGGAACGCGGGTGAAACCGCGGGGGGCGCAAACATAACGCAGGATACAGTAGAATTTTGAAGCCTTGCAACATTATCAAGAGAGAGTTAACACTTGAAACGCTCTCAAGACCATAAATAACCCGTTCAGGGCTTATTAGATTTATACCCGGCCGCCGGCCGGTGTCGGTCCGAGGGAACACAATACATCTCCGGCAGGCGACCACAAATCAGCTGAATGCTCGACGGTTGAAGTGTTAAATTAGGACTGGAGAGTTTTTAGGTGGAAGTACTTGTTCATTACTTAAAGTGGGATATATTGTTCACAATTTGGGAAGCTAAAGGAAAATAATGGTAGGATACTGCGTTCAATTTAGAATCTACTGATGTAAAACCTTGTGTGTATGTGTGATAATTTTGAAGTGATGATAGCTCAGCCTCTGTGGTACATAAAAAAACCGGTCAGGTGCGAGTCGGACTCGCGCACCGAGGGTTCCGTACAAATTTTGTAGTGTTTTTCTCTGTTTTTAGTATTATTTATTGTTATAGCGGCAACAGAAATACATCATCTGTGAAAATTTCAACTGCCTTCCTGGTTTCATGAGGTACAGCCTGGGGACAGACAGACAGACGGGCAGTAGAGTCTTAGTAATATGGTTTCCGTTTTTACCCTATGGGTACGGACCCCTAAAAAGGATTTTAACATCTTAAACAGCGTCTGTGTGCTTTAGAGTGACTTTACAGTCCGATACGGGAGCGGCTGAAGCGTCTGCATTTTTGGCATCTAAACTGAGGGTCGATAAATGGGTGAGTTGGTGAAGCAACTCTCGTACTCAAGTGTCTCTTCTCACGTTTGTTTGCTAAATTATCAGTGGTAGTGACGTTGGATACTGCAGCGAAGGTCGTGGGTTCGAATCCTACAATGAGCTTGAGCTTTCGGTGAAGGAAAACATCGTGAGGAAACTATACGACAGTGGTAGTTGAAAATCTGTCGCCAAGCACCTGTTAGTGTGTTCCGGCAATTGAACTTGAGAGCTAGTTTTTTTTTTTTTTTTTTTATGTCACTAGTGACAACGAGGCAGGCGGGTCACCTGATGGTAAGTGACTACCGTCGCCTATAGACATTAGCAATACCACCCTCAAGTTGAAAATCTGTCGCCAAAACACCTATCGGTGTGTTCCGACAGCTGCACTTGAGAGCCAGTTCCCATCTAGGCTTTGTGTGCTTACCATCTTCGGCCACATCATCACTTACCATGGTGAGATTGAGGTCAAACACAAGCCTATCCAGAATAAAAAAAAAAAAACATGAAAAACGAAGAGAAATAAAAAAAAGAGGAAACGCTGCCAGCCTTCTGGGAACCTTGCCGATCGGCAGCAGCGGCAGCCTCGAAGAAGTTTTTTATGTATTGTAATTGTACATTTGCTTGTATATTTTGTACATTTGTTGTAGATATAATATCTAATTATAATTACGCAAATAAACTCCAAAATCAATCACAAAAAATCATCACCTTTTCAGTAGGTAATAATGTTCTACCAATTAAAAAATAAAAAGCTCGGAAAATGCTTTTTATATTTTCATCATCACAATTCCAGTCGAAAGATGTCCACTGTTGAACATAGGCCTCCCCCAAAGTTTTCCACATCGAACGATCCTGAGCTGCTCGCATCCAGCGGTTTCCCGCGACTCTCACTAGGTCGTCGATCCAACTTGGTGGGGGCCTGGCAAATATTAAAAATCGGAGAACTAGGTAAGAAATTCAAACTCTTTAGAATTCTCAGTTTAAGTGTATCCGAACCGGTGGTAGAGTCAATTGTAACGTTCATAAGTGCCTTACCAGGGCCTAAACTGAATAAATGAGTTTTGAGTTTGAGTTTGAACAGTATTAGGAGTAAGAAGCTGGAAATATAAGGATATTGAAATTTGCAATGCAATCATTATAAAAATGTCGGTACATAATGGATGTGCTAATATACCTATTATGGCTGTGGAGTCAATTACACAGGCCGGTTGGACTGAGACTGACAGACCCGGCAGCGGTGGTGCCGCTTGCACGTGAACTGCACGATTATATTGCAGGCTGTAGCGATAGCAGCATTGGTATTGCATTTTTTTTCATCATCATCATTTCAGCCTAAAGACGTCCAGTGCTGGACATAGGACTCCGCAAAGTTTTCCGCATCGACCGATCCTGTGCTGCTCGCATCCAACGGTTTCCCGCGACTCTCACTAAGTCCTAGGTCCACCTTGCGGCATTTTTTATATTTATATTAAAAAAAATCATGACCAACATTTTTTTTGTCAAAGTACCTAATAATACCTAAAAAATTGATTAGAATCAGTTACCTACAGAGTCGATTGTAAGAATTATTAAGCAATGTATATTTTAATCAATGATATGATAAGGAAAATCTGTAGATAGGACTTGAGGTTACCTACACAACATTTGATAAAAAAATGACACTCTAACGCACACATAAATAACTTAATATTGCAATATCCACACACAAAACATGCATTACGATATCTCATAACACGCGCGCATTTTTGGTTGTTTTGGGTAATTTTTACATTTAATAGCACTCGGTACGTGAAGTGCCTCCGTTGATGCCGGCGACGTGACACAGGTAAAATTAGCCACTTTTTAGCCTTCCGCTTTTGGAGTGCTTATAATCTATCTACGCATTATAATATCATAGATTTTAAATGTATAAATTATATTTAAATACCGCTATAAAACTAGCTCTAATATAAGTTTGTATTATTTATATAAAAATGAATCGCAAAATGTGTTGGTAAGCGCATAACTCAACAACGCCTGGACCAATTTGGCCAATTCTTTTTTTTAAATGTTCGTTGAAGTCCAAGGATAGTTTTTACGGCGAGAAAAATTCGAATAATTGCCGGGAAGACCCTAAAAACAGCCCTTTTCTTTTTCCCATACAAACCCCCAGCTGTCAAACATTTGACGTCAATCGAAACTAAACAAAGACGCGTTTTAGAGAAATAGGGCAGAACAAGGTCTGCCGGGACAGCTAGTTATTTATAAAATAAATATGAGTAAGTGATATTTCTTTTTGCATTACTCAATTTAAAAGAAAATATAACTATAATATGCTGCCAGTCTTTTGGGAACGTTACCAGTCGACGGCGATGCGGAGGAATTCTTCGACGCACTTTTATAGTTTATTTTAGGTATTTTTTAGATTAGATTAGTTTTTTTAATTGTAGTTATAATAATGTAAATATAAAATAAAATAAATAAACTATAATAATGTTTTAATTAAAGCAAAGTAAACAGTTTTTCGTGAGGTATTCTAGAACCTACATTGCTATCGTTTTTGTAAACGTTACACAACAAATTTTTGCAGTCACCGATCTGGACGGAACTGATGCAAATCTACCTACCTATGTACAATTCCTAGGTAATTGTGTGACGTGTGTCGTGGCTGAATTTAATCTCGAACCCGAGTCTACAGGCTGGCATGCAGTCTTACAGACCGTTATCAAGCAAGCATAGACGGTTACAAACTGGTTTTTTTATACTTTAACTATAAGGACTGATAGACAGACATTTTTTTTTAATTTACGATGGGCTTGTGTTTTAGTTTGTCCGCAATCTCACCATGGTAAGTGATGATGTGGCCGAAGGTGGTAAGCACACAAAGTTTAGATGGCAACTCGATAACCTACAACCTCGATATTTTCCTACAAACTTCAAGCTCATTGTAGGATTCGAACCCACGACCTTCACCGCGGTAGGTATGCGACGTCACTACCACTGAGCTATCATCGCTTAAATCATCAATAAACTACAACAAACATCAACAACAACCTTTTCGTACTTAGTAGTTTCTTTCTAAAAACGGTAAAAGAAGGCGAAATAAAATGTACAAATTGAAGTCCTTCATAAAATTACAATGAATGCGTTCCTAAACGTATAAAATTAGTCTCCGTTTCAATCTAAATATGAATTTCAAAACTTGGGAACGAAGAAGTTTCAATTTGATTTCGAAAAAGGAACGTTTGCCGTTCGGAAATTCAAACAAGGTGTTACGCGTTTTAATTGGCCGCAATTCATTTTGCCGTTGATTATTAATTTGGCGGGAATCAAGAATGGTTGGAAGATTTAATTTTTTGGGATTTCTAGTAAATTTTCGACTATTTACTTTATGGGATCTTCATTCAATATAGCCATTTTAAATTAAGTTTTGATATGAATCATATCCATTTGAAATCGAGTTCCGTAGGTACTAACCTCAAAATAATAGAACCTAAAACAGTCGGGTAATAAAATTAAGGAGCTCTGCAGAAATTAATATTTAAAAAATAAAAATTGGATTACGAAAAATATTGAGCATTTCTAGATAGGTAGGTACTTTTATAAAAGCTGATCAAAAAATTATAAATAAGAATACCTAGTAGGTACCTATTGTTAAATTTTAAAAACAATTTTAATCCGCTCTCGCCGGCATTAATTGTAACTAATCCATCAATTTATTCGCAATCGTGCCTCGAATTCATAAATACAATTAATTCATATTTTCAGCTTTCGTGAGACTGATCAATATTTTTTTAATTTATAATTTAATGTTCGAGGCAATCGTCCTATGTAAATTTATGCATGTAGGTAATTAGTTTTTTTAATAAATTTAATTGTTTTTTTTTTTTAAATTAAACTCAAACTCAAAACTCATTTATTCAGTTTAGGCCCTGGTAAGGCACTCATGAACGTTACAATTGACTCTACCACCGGTTCGGAATACACTTAAACTGAGAAGACTCCGGCAAGAAACTCAGCAAGGCAATTTTTTTTTTAACAGTGGATTACAATTAAAAATGTATGTTTCTAAACTAATAATAATGCTATAAATATTCGTTAGAAGGCACATAAAACATATTATTTTAAAGTAGGTATTAACGCTAAACAAAAACTTAACATTTGTTCACTTAAATTAGCTAGGCAAGGGGTCGGCAAACTTTTTAGACAAAGAGCCAGATTCCAGAAAAATATCGACTTCTCGGAAGCTCAAAGAGCCGCAGTTTTCTGTCTTAAGTTTTTTACTGTAGTCAAAATTTTCATAGGAAGTAAAATGTAGTAAAATGTCTTTGGGTTCGAACACAATTATTTGCCTCGCGGTAGGTATTTACGAAATATTTGATATATCATTCATACGCACCCAAAAAATAATATTTTGAGGGGAACTTGAAGAGCCGCATGCGGCTCGCGAGCCGCGGTTTGCCGACCCCTGAGCTAGAGCATTAAGCCAAATAATCAAAGTTTGTATCATCACTACATAGTATAAAACAAAGTCGCTTGCGCTGTCTGTCCCTATGTATGCTTAAATCTTTAAAACTACGCAACGGATTCTGATGCGGTTTTTTTTAATAGATAGAGTGATTCTTAAGGAAGGTTTATATGTATAATACATGCATAATATAGTAGCGAAACACTGATAAATTTAGAGGTTTCTAATGTGATGTCGTAATTAAGCATTTTTTTGCGCTTATATTGCAAACAAACGCTGGCTGAAGAGAGGCCCTACGAGATAGACCAAAATAATGTACTACAGTATTGTCCACCTTAAAAAGTTGTCTGTCTGTCTGTCTGTAACGCACCTCTCAACCGATTTAGATTAAATTTGGCACAGATATAGAGTAGACCTTGGGAGAGAACATAGGCTATCTTTTATCCCCCCTCCACCACCCCCACTTGCGCGATATAACGTGTAGTCCACGCGGGTGAAGCCGCGGGCGGGTCGCTAGTTTTGTATAAGAAGTGAAGTGAAGTGAAGTGATATTGTGAAGAAGAATACATTATGTTTTAAATAAAACCTCATTTGATTAAAATATGAAGTTAAACACTGTATTATAAAAAAATCTAATCTTCTGTCATCATCAAGTCATCATGACAAAAATAATGCATGAAAATTTATTAATATAAAAAATAGCAGGAAATGAACAATAGGTAAAAATGTAACGCCGATACATAATCAAAAATTAATATCCCCTTCTCTCAAAAATCATAAAAAATAAAATATAGAAAAATACATTTATCAAAAATGGGTAAAGTACCATATCAGTTCACGGATTCTGATGATACTGAAGATGCCAGCAGCTCGGTGGAAAACGTGAAGAAGAAAAAGTTCTCGTAAGTTTTTATTTTACCTGAGATTTTATCTGTCACTAGCTGACCCCCGCGATTTCACCCGCTTTCCCGTGGGATCTTATCTTTCCCCGGAATAAAAATATAGCCTGTGTTACTCAGAGATAATGTAGCATTCTAATGGTGTAATAATTTAATTATAATATTAGAGTTGATAATCTACGGCGTTATTTCACAACGGCTATCAGTCCTTCGGTTTCTTACCTTTTTTTTTTTTTTTTTATGTCACAAGTGACAACGAGGCAGGCGGGTCACCTGATGGTGAGTGACAACCGTCGCCTATAGACATTGGCAATACCAGGGGATTGCTAATGTGTTGTACACCTTATTAATGCGAACTGGCTCTCAAGTGCAATTGCCGGAACACACCAACAGGTGCTTGGCGACAGATTTTCAACTTGAGGGTGGTAGCCAGCCAGTCGAGTACTACAAAGTACCCTACCACCGTGCAGTGGTTTCCTCACGATGTTTTCCTTCACCGAAAGCTCAAGCTCATTGTAAGGATTCGAACCCACGACCTTCGCCGCGGTATCCGACGTCACTTACCACTGAGCTATCATCGCCTTAATGCTTATAACTGTTGCACTCCTCTACGTAGGCCAACAAGTATCACTACATTTGGGTCTAAGAGGTTAACACTTAGAGGTTTACGTTTATATCAACACTTATATGTTTACTTTATATTATTTCCTATTTTATTTTATTATATTATAAAATATATGTACCCTGAGTGTACTGTCTTGGGTTTATAAATTATTATTATTTGTAGATATATGTATATGTATGGATAGGTATAGTATATGATAATTATGATTACGATTATGCGTACGTAAGCGCTGTCCGTCCGCACGTCCGTGAATCACCCGTGGCTTCAGCCGAAAATCAGCGCTGTAGTCATCTGCAGCATAAGCTGAGCTGGGGCCATTTGGACCCACATAATGTGTTACTTACTTTTAATTTATATATATATTTTTTTTTTATTTGTGTGTCCAATAAATTCTTTTTTATCTTTATCTTTATCTGATTCTGGTGTGGTATTCACATTTTGCTATGTTCCTTAAAAATGGCGTTGAAATATACAGGTGTATGTCTGTTAAGGAAGTAGAAGTAAAAATATCGAACTATTATATCTTGAAAATAGAATAGAATAGAATAGAATAGAATATATTTTATTTGCGACATTACAATGTATGTATTTTATAAGAAAAAAATTAACAAATCAAAACTAGGACAAAACATGCAATTGTCACAAATTGGCTCCAACTCAGCATAATGCCAGCTCTGGTCGCCAGCGCTGATCTTCCGTTGGAGCCATTTGGCGAATTCACGTGCCGGCATGCACACAGCACAGTATAAATACATATTTTTTTAAATTACTATAAAAGTAATAAAATAAAAATAAAAAAACTCCAAAATATAAACAAAAAGAATATACATAATCAATCTAAAACTAATAAAAAAACTCCTAAATATAAACAAAAAGAATATACATAATCAATCTAAAACTAATAAAAAAACTCCAAAATATAAACAAAAAGAATATACAATATAATCAATTTAAAAACAATAAAAAAAACTCCAAAAATATAAACAAAAAGAATATACATAATCAATCTATCACTGTACGTAACTTTTTTAATCTTTTTAATAAGTAATAATAATATAGTACCTACATATATAATAGCTAGAGACTCTTCAATATTTAAAGTTGGTTTGGCTCAAATTGCACTCGTATCGTGATTGAGCGTTTCCTCCTTCTTCTGGTGTGCAATAATAAATTTCTTTAAATGAAGTCTAAAACTTAGTACAGTTTGCAGGTTCCTCACCGGTGGTGGGATATTATTCCAGCATTTAGTAGCTGCGTAGCGGAAACTACCTCTAAAGGCGGCTGACCTATGGCATTGCGTAGAGAGTCGGGACGCACACTGGCGGGGCTCTTGGGGTCTATGACTTGACATCCAAGACAGTTTTTCATATAGATATGAAGGCTGTTTATGTTTTATAATACTAAAAAGTAGGCAAGCCAAGTGTAACTTACGACGATGCTTCATTTTTAGAATAGAATGTTTGTTGAGGTAAGGACTCACATGACCCCTTGGCGGAATGTCGAAGCAGAATCTAGCGCAGGCGTTTTGTACTCTTTGTATAATTTTTTGTGTCCGTGTTAGTAGCCTGGGGCCAAATACTGTGTCCATGTAATTCAATTTGGACAATACTAGGGACTCTACAAGTTGGATACGCAAGTCTTCTTTCAGATACGGTCTAATACGGTAGAGTACTTTTAATTTATAAAAACAATTTTGTACTGACTTAGCTACATGTTTTTCATACCGTAGATTGGAATCCATTAGCAAGCCCAGATTGCGAGTTTCGTACACCCGTTCAATGGATCGATCCATAAGCATTACACTCACTGACAAGTTAATTTTAGCTAGCTGATGTTCATTACCAAAAATAATATATTTCGTTTTTGAGGGATTGAGCAGCAGACAATTCTTATCAGACCAACATGCTATACTGGCAAGATCCTCATTTAGTTTGACAATAGCGCTACCGATATCGGTAGGCTTGCATGAAATATAAACCTGAGTGTCGTCAGCATAGATATGAAACTTGCTGTATTTTATGTGACTTATTATATCCGCCGCGTATAAAATAAAAAGGATAGGACCCAATATAGAGCCTTGAGGCACCCCTCTCTTTACAGGAACTCTATCTGATACCACAGTAGAGTCATCATTTTGTTTAAGCTTCACATACTGAAATCGGTCACCAAGATAGCTACGGAACCACTGTAAAGCATCTCTATCAAAACCATAATAGTGCAACTTTGACATCAGGAGATCGACATTAATAGAGTCAAAAGCTCTAGAAAAATCTAATAAAACTAGAATTGTGCACATTCCCAAATCTTGAGCACAGAGTATATTATCGGTCACGTCGAGTAAAGCAGTGACAGTGCTGCGTCCTTTTCTAAACCCTGACTGTTCTTTTGGCAAAATATTGTTTTTTTCTAAGAAATCTGTAAGTTGCGAACATATAGCTTTTTCTAGAATCTTCGACATACATGGCAAAATGCTAATTGGTCTTAGATCTTTCAGTTCAGTCGGATTTAAAATTTTAGGAAGGGGGCGCACACTAGAAAGTTTCCATATTTCAGGGAACACACAAGTGCTGATAGACTTATTTATCAGCTCATTCAATAGGTCAAGAGTGTAAGGGAAAGTCATAAGTAACATATCCAAGCTAATACCGTCACAGCCTTCCGCGTTGGATTTTAAACTTTTAATTATTCTGATGATTTTGTCAGAGCTAACTGGTTCAATACGAAAGACTGCATCGCCATAACTGTGGTATTCAAAATAAGTGAGATACGAAATAGGAGCATTAGTTGTGCCCGGTATATTTAAAAAATGATTGTTTATACTGTTCGCGTCATTTAAATTGCTAGGTAATTCAGAGTTCGTTTGGGGTAAAACAGTATTTTTAATATTTTTCCACAATTGTTTTGGATCATGCAGTTTATTATTTATATTATATTTAAAATATGCGGATTTTTCAAAGTAAAGAGCTTGATTTATTGTAGATTTTAAAGACTTATAGTATTTTTTTTTTGTGTCGGTTTTATTTTTATGATAAGCCGAACAAGCCTCATCGCGTAACCTCATCATCATTTTGATAGTGTCAGTAATCCATGGGTAAGACCTTTCCCTGATAACAACTGTTTTCAGAGGTGCATGTAGATCAAACAAAGATACAATACTGCGGCTCAATGCACTAACTATCTCGTTAACGTCACTCGAACACGATATTAGGTCCCACCTTATATTCAATACATCCATATTAAAACTATCCATACATATATATTTCTTTGGCCGGTAAGTAATAGTGCAAGGCGCAGGCTTTTCACGTTTTATATAAAACTCGCAAATTAAAAGGCAATGTCCAAAAAGAGTACCAACGTGTTCCAATGAGATTTTTTTTGCACCGAAACTTGTACATACAACATCAATAAGGGTCTGACTTGTGTCGGTGAAATGAGTCGGTTTGTTGACTAGCTGAGACAAACCAAAGCACGATAAAAAAGTATTTAATTTGATTGTTTTACTATCATCTTTCAAAAGTACATTAATATTGAAATCACCTAATAGAATTAAATGGTCGTAATTGGGGATTGAACTTATAGAATCTGATAGAGCATCAAAAAATAAATCAACACTCACCCAACGAGGACGGTATGCCGTACCTATGGCGAGTTTTTTTCCGTTAAGAGTCATGATGAGCCACATTTGCTCAACAACCGTGTGAAGCGGGTCCACCGGGTGGGGCCAGGTGCGCACGGTAACATCCCGCTTTATGTAAAACGCGACTCCACCACCACGCAAGCGGTCGCCTCTTGGCCGCGGAATGTGACGTAATCGGTACCCCGGCAGTGTGGGGGCACGGTCCTCTTCGCCCGCCCTCAGCCAGGTTTCATTTATTGCCAATATATCGAATTCGTTACGAGTGACTGAGGCTATGAAACTATCATGATTCGTTCCGAGGGAACCTGCATTGTACAAACCAATTTTAAGACATTTATTAATCATTGTAAGTTGATAAAATATTAAGCAATGAGCATAATATATAATTAAAAGCAACACGATGATTATTATATACTATAAAATAAATTAAATCAGTGAAGGGTTTTACAAGCAAATATTCATTATGAAGTAAACAGTGGCTGACAAATATATGCAAAACATTATGAGAAGATAAAAAGTTTAAAGTACTTTGTATATACATTTTTAATTTAAACCTGCAAGAACAATTATTATTATTACTGAGACCTTCAAACAGACTCAGGACCAAAAACACGACCAAAGTCAGCCTCCGATCGGATAGGGTACACTGGCTTCCCATCGGCCTGACGAGCATAAAGACGGCCTCCTTTTGTCCAGGAGTACCGCCACTGCCGCTTCCGACATTCTTCGCGAACCTTGTGAAACAGTTGTCGGTTGGATCTTGTCAGCCGTTCATTGATGTAGATCCGCCTCGGGGGACCTGCTAGTCCGATGTCCGTCGTGGTAAAGTTGCGGCGCACGCGCGCGGCTCTCAGTAGCTCGTCGCGAAGGCTGCGGCGCGCCAGGCGCACGACGACGCGACGCGCGCGCACGCCTGCTCCACCTCCGACACCACTCGCGTCCACCGCTCCGATGCGCTCAGCGAACACCACATCACGCTCGTCAAGGGTGACCCCCAGCTTCACAGCCAAGAGGCTGACGGTGTGTACCACATTTTCCCCTTTCTCCTCCGGCAGATGCCCGATGTCAAGATCCGAGAGAAGTCCATACTGGTCTCGGTCATTTAGCTCCGATCTAAGTTGATCCACGGTTTGTTGCAGCTCCTCTAAACCCGGTGCAGTCGAAGCCACCAACTCTTTAGCTTCTAACGCCTCGAGTCTTTTTTCAAGTCCGTTCATACGTTCTGCCATACTCGCAATAACAATTCGAATCTCCTTTCGAAATTCCCGCTCCTCCGCAATATACTCGGCGAGTTCTAATCGCATCGCTTTAACGTCAGGATCTCCCGCAAGCGGCGCTGCGAGCGACGACAATGGTGGGGCAGTACGTGCAAGTGCCTCGGAGGCAGATGGAGCGAGCGACGGCTGAAGAACGAGAGAGTCGCCGATGCCTTTTACAGGAGTGCAACTATTGTCGCCTTTGCGTTGCTTTTTTGTACATTCGGGACAGGCCCAGTCTTTTTTTATAGCAGAGTTTTCGGGAATCGCTACGCAGGCTTTGTGGAACATACACGGACATGTCGAGCAAGTGGCGGCCCCTGACGGCGATAAAAACTTTCCGCAAGCTGTGCACTTAGCCATCTTGGAAACAGATAACGATCGATATCGGCAGTTGACCAAGGTATTGTATCAGTACGATGACTACGCACTAGATGGCGCTATTAGCAATCGCTGTGTATGTCAGGTTGGTGGCAAGAATGAAGAGTAGAGAATCTACCCTCCAAAATAGAAATAAATTAAAACAATTATTGTTAACACCTATATAAATAGTCCTGTATCACAATGATCCGAGCGAGTTACTTTACGCGAACACTCACTCCAACCACTTAGTCACTCTACAACAAACTGTCGCACTATCACGTTCAACTATGACTTTTAAATATTTTTAAGACAAGAATACTACGACCGTACGTACTGCATGTATGCCGTTCGTGACGTCACCTGTGACCGTTTTACTGAAGTGATTTTTATATATTGGGTAAGTGTCCTCCCCACCTATCTCCCCCTTTAGTTTCTCGTACTACTTACCGGAAATCCTGTGTATGTATCACTAGCGAACGGCCCCGGCTTCGCATGGATAGCAGACCATATACGCAGGCCTAAATTATTATCGTATCAGGATATAGGACGAGGGGGTAAGGTACTTTGTAGTACTCGACTATCCTCAAAATGAAAATTATCGCTAAGCACCTATCGGTGTGTTCCGAAGCAGGTTCTTCAAGCAATTCAAAAACACATTGGCAATCGTAGTCACTTACCATCAGGTGACCCGCCTGCCTGCTGCCAGATTTGTGACATAAAAAACATCTTTACAGTATCCATAAATTTACCAATGCTATTGTGAAAAAGAAGAAATGCAAACTGCACACAAAATCCGAGCCAGAAGACTCTGACTATCGCAGCAGAAGCAGCAGTAGAAGTAACCACAGAGTGAGATACAAGCTGCCTGGAATACTCAAGTATAGAGAAGGTTAGAACTCTTTTTTACTTCTGAATAAGCTTGTGTTTGACCGCAATCTCACTATGATAAGTGATGATGCGGCCGAAGGTGGTAAGCACACAAAGCCTAGATGGGAACTGGCTCTCAAATACAGCTGTCGGAACACACCGATAGGTGCTTGGCGACAGATTTTCAACTTGAGGGTGGTAGCCAGCCATTCGAGTACTACAAAGTACCCTACCACCGTGCTATTGTTTCCACACGATGTTTTCCTTCACTGGAAGCTCATTGTAGGATTAGAATTAATCACTACCACTGAGCTATCATCGCCTTTAAATTTTATACTAGCTCTGCTGTCTCCAACGGCTTAACTCGCGTTTTCGAAGGAATCCTATTGGGGTTGAATTTTCAAAAATCGTTTCTTAGCTGTTACCTATAGTTTAGCGTTAAAAATATCTGATATTTCGTGATTAATCTGTAACTGGTATTTCGCCTTTAAAATACACTAGCCGTCTCCCGCCCGCTCCGCTGAACGACATCACATTTCAAATCATTGAAATTCTCAGCTTTTCTGTGCTATAATATGTATGTAGTATACATATAAACCTTCCTCTTGAATCACTCTATCTATTGCTGAAAACTGCATTAAAATCCGTTGAGTAGTTTAAAAGATCTAAGCGAACAGATAGTGGAAGCGTAATAAATTTTTACTAAGTATAAAGAAGTAGAAGAGATAGATTGTATGAAGAATGCCCCATGATCTTCCCAGGATATTATAATTTCACAACATTTGAGTTTTCCACTAGGGCTGTTTTTATATTGGATGGTAGATTAAAATATTCATTCATTAAAAAAAACAAAAACTAAAAGTTTACGATCGACCCGTGAAGGATTTGAACCTCCGCCCTCCGATGTTCAAGTTTAGGTTTATATCGGTGCTCTAACCTACTGAGCTAACGAGTCTAGTTGTTACATTGTCTAAAATCGAATCCAGTTGATTCAACATGACGTCATGCGTGTGCGTCATCATCGCAACGGTTAGAAGACATTCCGCAGCTTACTCATCGACTGTTTTTTTTATTGTGACCGTGGACTCTATTACAAGGTCTATAGAGACGAGTTTTCTACGACTGTAACTGTTTAATAAAGAATATGAAAACTTAATTTGTCGTTATACTTAAATACGAAAATATTTTTTGTGATCTTTTCACGCCCTAAACCGCTGAACCATTTATGAATTTACATAGATGGGGCCTTGGAAAATTACATTTGATAGTTTTTATCCCTGGAAAAGTCAAGATCCTTCGGGAACGCGGGTGAAACCGCGGGGACAGCTTGTAGTGTTATAAATTTATCTCCCATTATCTTCCGCTCTGAGTTTCGGAGGGATTTAATGTTTTCCCGGTGTAAAAAGTAGCTACCTTGTACTCCAAGTTATGGTATATCTCTGGTGCCAAGTTTCATCCAAAGTCGATGAACCGTTTCGGATCTAAGTGCTAAATTACTAGCTGTCCCCCTCGGTTTCACCCGCGTTCCCGTATTATTTTCGCAACATAGCGTGATGTTAGATAGCCTATATATAGCCTTCCTCGATAAATGGACTATCCAACACTAAAACAATTGTTATATTCGAATCAGTAGTTCCTGAGATTAGTGCGTTCAAACAAACTCTTCAGTTTTATAATAATAGTAGGTAGATAGATATTTATTACTAGCATTCCGCCCCTCAGTTTCACCCGCATATCTGAGGGAATTGAAATAAAATATAGCCCATGTAACTCGCTGAAAATGTAGCTGTGGGTAGGTGAAATAATAAAATATCAAATCTTTTGTATTTATTAATATCTATAGTAAAGATAGATGATGCGATGATAGCTCAGTGGTAGTGACGTCGGTGAAGGTCGTGGGTTCGAATCCTACAATGGACTTGAACTTTCGGTGAAGGAAAACATCGTGAGGAAAACGCAGCACGGTGGTAGGGTACTTTGCAGTACTCGACTGACTGGCTACCACACTCAAGTTGAAAATCTGTCTCCAAAGCACCTGTTGGTGTGTTCCGGAAATTGCACTTGAGAGCCAGTTTGTCTTATTGTAGTGTATATTGTAATAAGGTGTACAACACATTGGCAATCCCCCTGGTATTGCTAATGTCTATAGGCGACGGTAGTCACTTACCATCAGGACTTGTAACCTGTAACTTGTGACATAAAAAATAAAAGATAATACTATGTTAATTTAACAGTGCTAAGAAGCTTCGAAAGAAGAAAACATTAGGTTTTATTGGTATTTACTCTTCATTCGCAGCGACAGATGATGAGGAGGACAGCGAGCCCGTGAATCCCAGGTCTCGAGACAGGTGCTTCGTGGGTAGAGTGCCCCGACCGGCGGGGGCGAAGCCCGGCCGAGGAGGCGGCCTCGCCATTGTTGTCAAGAAGAATGTCAGCGTGAGTCACGTGTTCTTTTTAAATTCTGGATAAACTTGTGTTTGACCACAATCTCACCATGGTAAGTGATGATGTGGCCGAAGGTTGTAAGCACACAAAGCCTAGATGGAAACTGGCTATCAAGTGTAGCTGTCGGAACACAGCGATAGGGGCTTGGCGACAGATTTTCTTATTGAGGGTGGTAGCTAGCCAGTCGGGTACTACAAAGTACCCTACCACCGTGCTATGGTTTCCTCACGATGTTTTCCTTCACCGAAAGCTCAAGTCCATTGTAGGATTCGAACCCACGACTTTGGTCGCGGTATCCAACGTCACTTACCACTGAGCTATCATCACCTTGAATGGATGATGATGAGTGGTGATGAGAGCTCTGTGGTTGTGACGGTACCGCGGCAAGAGTCGTGGGCTCGAATGCTAAAATGAGCTTGAGCTTTCGGTGGAAGAACCATATTAAGTTGAAAATCTGTAAGCATTTATCGGTATGTTTCGATTTTCCGTGCTGTGGTTTCCTCACGATGTTTTCCTTCACGGAACGCTCGTTGTAGCTTACAATACCCCAGAGCTATCATCACTTTAAAATTGTATTAAGTATTCCTATCCTTCAAATATTATAAATGTGAAAGTATATTTGGATGGATGTGTGTGAAGATGTTTTTTACTCTTTCACACAAAATCCGCTGAATGGGTATTGATGAAAGTTGGCGCACAGGTAGTTTATATCCTGGAATAAAAAATAGGGTACTTTTTATCCCGAGAAAAGATAAGATCCCTCGGTAATACGGCTGAAACCGCCGGGCGGAAATTTAGTAATTTTAGTGTAAGTACTTATTGCGTCTCTTTAGGCTAATCCAAGTTGTACTATTTATTTAATTTATGTAAGTATTTGACCTTTATTAAAACAACGAGGTACTCAAACTCAAAACTCATTTATTCAGTTTAGGCCCTGGTAAGGCACTCATGAACGTTACAATTGACTCTACCACCGGTTCAACATACACTTAAACTGAGATCACTCCGGCAAAAAACTCAGCAAGGCAATTTTTTTAAATTTTTTGAGCAGTGGATCTCATACATTTATTTACATACGTACTAAAGTTAACAAATAAAGTATTTTGATTTGATTTCATAATTTCGGACGACATAGGGTTTCTAAAGGATTTTTATTTTTACATAGTCGTTCGTTTCGTTACTCGTTTGTCAGAATAGGTACACAGATTTAGACGTATTCACTGCCCTATATTCCCTTAAATAGACTCGATGAAAATATAGTATGATCGCAAAATATCCATTGTACCTACAGCTTGAACTGATGTAAAATTTCGGCGGAAATAATATCAGACCGTTGGATGAAAGTGTTCTATGTATTACCAATAACAGAACGCACTTACACGATGTATGTTCAAATCAAATATTAGATATGTGATATTTTTTATAAACAGTTTTTGATGGTTCTGTTCAAGGTACTAGCATTTTTGTATCGTGTACGTATAGGGACTCGTTAGCTCAGTAGTTTAGAGCGCCGATGTATTTATTCGCAGTATTCCTTGTCGGAGGTCGGAGGTGCAAATCCTTCACGAGTCAATTGTTTATTTTTACTATTTGTTTTTCTTTTTTTGTTTGTAAATAAGCATAGGCTCTCGTGCACTAGGGGTGTCGTTCGCGCGTTGACGACCCTGTAAGAATCTCTTTACGGCTTTTTAGAAGAACCCCATACTTTACTCCCTGGGGAAATCCCGTTGACGATCTCAATCCACAATCTGAAACTGCTTCGGCCATTTTGGTGGCTTGGTTGGTATGTTACACCAAATTTCGTGGATTCCCAGGTCAGTAATTTGTGTGCATAACAAAATCTATATGTATATATAAAAAGAGAAGGCCTGACTCCCTTGGACATAGAAATCTGAATTTTTGCACGTTAAGATGTAGGCGAATAAGAAAGGATTTTTCATAATTCAACACCGAAATGGGTAAAAAAGGGGTACGCGGGTGAAACCGTGAGGCGGAAAGCTAGTTAAATATAATTGCGAAGATTGTGTGTGTGATTGTCCTCACAAAAATCTATGCAGTGTTATTAGTTTCCAAGTAAAATGGCTGTGACATATGAACAGACCGACTGTACAAATTTATGAAGGTTCAGTTTTTTGCCATCTGGCTTTGAAACCCTAAGAAGCAGTCGATAATACATGTCACAGGAATGTGTCCCAAGGGATCAGGGATGCAACCAGCCCATCGTACGTTAGCGGGACGACTGGGGCGACTGGGACGACCAGTAGTACCCATCGGGAGGGTTTACAACGGAAAAATGTTCACGCCACGCTCTAAACTATAGCGAATGAGCATAAACTTTGGGACGTCGAAGTTAAAAACGACTTTAGAGTAAGCATTTGTAAAAATACTACTTTATGGGCGTGAATTCTTCTGCGTGTTGGTTTTTTACCTTTTTTATGTCTTTCCTCAGGGTCTAAAGTATCCCAATACAAGATTAAACCCCTTCCCCAAACATAGTCGTTTCAGCAGATTATTTTTGTTCTTTTTACTTCTGGATAAGCTTGTGTTTGACTGTGGCCGAAGGTGGTAAGCACACAAAGCCTAGACGGGAACTGGCTCTCAAGTGCAGCTGTTGGAACACACCGATAGGTGCTTAGTGACAGATTTTCAACTGAGGGTGGTTGCCAGCCTAACTGTTTTCCTTCACCGAAAGCTCAAACTCATTGTACGATTCGAACCCACAACCTTCGCCGCGATATCCGACGTCACTACTACTGAGCTGACAGGTTTTTCAGTAAATTACCTAAATTATCGTGAGCCAAGCTGCGTGTCCAACGAAACACGCAGTTATAAATTATATTTCATAATAATTATATCCCAGTCTAATATTAGTTGAAAAACTACGCTGCAGCACCACGCGTTCTTCTAGTGTAGCAAAGTGTAATAAAACTCACTCTAAGTTATTCTTACATAGTCACAACAATGCCAATAGCTCCCACTGGTGCCGTTATTGCCCAAATCCCCTACTTTTATCGCTTAAACTATTTTCACGTGCACTGAATATAGCCTTAAGGCACCTCGAGGCAGTCGAGGCCAGGGTTACCAGACGACAGGATGACATGTCAGGAATTTTGGTCCTCTGTCAGGGGAACGGAAAAAAATTACTGTCATGTTTTTGAAATTGAATGTGGAATATTATAAAATATTTTGGTGACGGAGCGCATGCGTGACGACGGAGATTGTAAAATTAGGCTCATGGTGCAACATTCAGACAAAATGACAGGAAATTTACTGAAAAAATTATAAGTTAAAAAACAAGTTTTGGATTTAGAGCCACGAATTGATTGGAGTGCATAAAAAAATAATAGTCCGCTATCTTAAGTGTTCCGCCATGTTGGGTTTAGAATGACGTCACACAGCTAACCATGCATTTTCATCCTAGTTTGGATGCATAACGTGCATACAAAATTTCAGCTCAATCAATTAAAGATATCTGCTTCAAAATTGAGTTGCAAGATTCCACCCGAACCTACCTTGCAAGTTGAATAAAAGCTTGTCAAATCAGGGTGGTTGTCAGAAAATCTCATTATTTGATCTGGTAACCCTAGTCGAGGTATGCTTGTGAAGGTATACAGTATGCTACCAGTTGTCATTTATTGAGAGGCTTTAAGTTAGGCGTTACCCTGGAGAGATTGTGACATTTGTTTATGTGAAACGAAGGCGATGATAGCTCAGTGGTAAGTGACGTCGGATACCGCGGCGAAGGTCTTGGGTCGAATCCTACAATGAGCTTGAGCTTTCGGTGAAGGAAAACATCGTGAGGAAACCATAGCATACCTAAAACCTATAGGTGTTTCGACAGATTCACTTGAGAGCCAGTTCCCATAGAAGCTTTGTGTGCTTACCACATACGGCCACATCATCACTTACCATGGTGAGATTGCGGTCAAACTCAAGCTTTTATTATTGATTAGATTGAGATTATTGCGTTATTGTGCAATTTTTTAAGACCAAATGCTGTGTAAGTAACCTATCTACACCCTTTAATTATAATATATATTAAGTTCGCTTATTCAGTAAGGTAATGGATTCAAACCTTCTCCCATGCCTAACATATGCATGCCAAACATGGAAATTTAACTCTACCATTAAGAACAAAATTATTTCATGCCAAAGGGGAATGGAGCGCAGCATGCTTAACATAAAAAAACAATATAGAGTCAACCACTCAAAAATCAGATCGAGATCAAGAGCAATAGACGCCGTTTCACACGCACTAAGACTAAAGTGGAAATGGGCAGGCCATGTAGCACGACTACAAGACAACAGATGGGCCAAAAAACTAACTACCTGGATGGGACCAATAGGTAAAAGGAAACGAGGAAGACCACACACACGCTGGGAGGACGAGATTATACGTCTAGCAGGATCCCGCTGGTTAGACACAGCGAAAGACCGAGACAGATGGCACTCTCTGGAGGAGGCCTTCACCTCAGGGGCTCCCTCAAATAAATAAATTTATTTTTACTACGAAATTAATTATAACTTGTACAATTTTGTGAAACTGGGAAATACAAGGCTTTTTTATTTTTTATTTTATTATTTTATTCAGTACTGCAATGTAGTCTTCAATACGCACAATAGAAAACTTTATTCCAACTCTATAAAGGTCCTTTTTTATCCATAGAAAATAAATATAATACCGCCATTATTTATGCCGTCTGTAATAAACTGTAGAATAACAATAAAGTTTTATTTCGCCCAAAGCAGTTCCCGAGACGCCTTATGTATATTTGCATAAGATGTAGGAGGTTTCTTTTTACGGACTTTGACCTTGGTGTGACGTTGGACTGAAATTTAGTACTCAATTGGTGCTACGTACGGCGTTATTTATAGATCAATCAGCTTAACTCAATGATATAAGTAAAAAGGTAAAAGCGCTCCGAAAGCGAGAGGCTCAAACGCCGGCATCAATGTATTTCAGGAGCAAAAACAACAAAACATGCTATCGTGTGTTATTTATAAGATATCGGAATGAAGTGTTACGGTACGCGTACACCAAAACTGTTTGGCCAGCCGATGACGGACGGAACTACTCGGACGGCCGACATTGGACGTTACCGGCAATTGCACTCAATTTGCACTGTAGACGCCGTCAGACTGGCGAGAAATCCCAACAAGTTCGGATTGAACGGTTGATCGGCCGTTTTCGGGCGTCATCGAACGATGACGGTCGTGTTGGTGTACGCGCTCTCTTTCTTTTACAAGTGTTTGATTCTTCTGTCCGAGTTCGGCCGTCTTCGCCCGAACAATCTTCGGCCGATGACGGATTAGATGTATATTTCTCGGCCATTTTTTTAGATTAATTAATGTAGTGTAGGTAACCTATCTACACGTTTTTCTTATAATATCATTGGTGTAACTAGTATTAATAAATATCCTGGGACATTTTCAACACACAGCTTTCTGACCCCAAACTAATGAGAGCTTGTGTTATGGTCACCAGTAGGGCTATTACGTAACTTGTTTCAATGAGTTTCAATCTTGAAAACAGCCTCTAAATCAATATCAACATTACAATGGCAATATTGGTTTTGTATATGCACGCATTTATATGCAAAAATTACACTTACACTCAGGACAAACATGCACGTTGGTCCTAGATGGGAATCGAACCCAAGACCTTTATTAATGGTGACCAATGTTACGTTGTTGTATTAAGTAGGTATTAAATATGTTTTTGAGGTGACTATACAATTTAAGTGAGGGATAAAAAAATGCTAGTGCATATAAGCTTATGGGTGTCATTACATAGGTTTTCAAAAGATATTATGGAAGTTTCTAGATCTCTTTTTATTAAGCCATATTATGTTGGTTAGATAGATATAACCTTTCTTAAGTCGTTATAACTTTCTAACTTCCATCCCTCTAAATGCGACGTGGAAAATTATGATAAAATTTAAGATAGTAGAACTAGTGACCTACTATAATATTCTGTGGTAGAACTTACATTCTCATTTTTTTAATAAGATTTTCCGTTAGAAAATTTGTCTTTGGACAGGATTCTCGAAGACTGATTTTGACGAATCATTACAATCATTATTGTACACAGAATAATCAACGGCCGAGCTCCGTAACCACTACCGCAAAGAAACGTAAGGGGTGGAAAAGGAGTGGATAATCTTTGCTGAAAACATAGTAAGAGTTTAATTCTATAATCCCACTAATATTATAAGTGTCAAAGTTTGGATGGATGGAAGGATGGATTGATGTTTGTTACTCTTTCACGCAAAAACGGCTGAATGGATTTTGATGAAACTTTGCACACAGGTACATCATATCCTGGAATAACACACACGATATTTTTTTATTCCGGGAAAGGATAAGATCCCACGGGAACGCGGGTGAAACCGCGGTTGTAATAAAGTCAAAACCATTTATTCAGTTTAGGCCTTACGAGGGCTTATGAAGTTGGAATTACAGGACCACCACAACTGGCAAGAAGCTCAAGGTAGCATTTTTTAAATTCCACCTATTTCCCTTAAGTTTGTACTACTTACCGAGAACCTGTATTAGTGTGCTAAATTAAATAAACGTTTTTTTTTTATTATTAACGATAAGCTTGTGTTTGACCACAATCTCCATGGTAAGTGATGATGTGGCCGAAGGTGGCAAGCACACAAAGCTTAGATGGGAACTGGCTCTCAAGTGCAGCTGTCGGAACACACCGATAGGTGCTTGGCGTCAGATTTTCAACTTGAAGGTGGTAGCCAGCCAGTCGGGTACTACAAAGTACCCTACCACCGTGCTATGGTTTCCTCACGATGTTTTCCTTCACCGAAAGCTCAAGCTCATTGTAGGATTCGAACCCACGACCTTCGTGGCGGTATCCGACGTTACTTACCACTGAGCTATCATCGCCTTAAAATCACTGTTTTTATGATGTGAAGGCTTGGTATGGTATCTTTTAAGATATGGAGGAGTGATTCCTTGTATCCTTGGTTACGCTTGGGGTATATTACGAGCTCCTATTTCCAGTTGAAGTATTAAGAAGGATTTGTTTGGCTGCGCTATAATTATACCAATATTATGAGCTATAATTTTATCTATGCTAAGAGGTAAAATTATGATACCCGCAACACCAAAGGGATCAGAGGTATGTTGCAGGCCTTTTAATAGGGAATACGCTCTTTTCTTTTAGTTTGTCCTAAATTATATTTTATGCAACTTAAAATACGTCTTTTATATTTTCAGTGGCAACCCTTTAACGGCTAGTTCAAGAGAGATAGGAAAAGTACTGAAACATTGAAGACTCGATGAATATTGGTGTCCAGATTTTAAATTAATTATTCTTACAAAATATTAAGCGGTAATAAATAAGCATGACGTATAAATGTTTCTTATTTAAATTAAGTAGGTACCTAAGTATGTAATTTGATTTTTTATAGAATAGTAGAAAACTCTAATTGCACTGCAATTCTTGCACGGTGGTAGGGTACTTTGTAGTACCCGACTGGCTGGCTACCACCCTCAAGTTGAAAATCTGTCGCCAAACACCTATCGGTGTGTTCCGACAGCTGCACTTGAGAGCCAGTTCCCATCTAGGCTTTGTGTGCTTACCATCTTCGGCCACATCATCACAGTGAGATTGTGGTCAAACACAAGCCTATCGAGAATAAAAAAATAAAAAAAAAAAAACATTATTTCATAAACTTTGGTTTTCCGTCGTCATACTCGTATACGTCGTCCTTAAAAATAATGTAAAATTAGTTCTTTAGTGTTGGCAACACTTCGGCAAACCCCTGATATTGCAAATATCTACGAGGCGGTATTCCTCCACTTACAATTTGGTGTTTATCTTTTTTTTATACCACAAATGACAACGAAGCTGATGGGTCACCTGCTGGTAAGTGACTACCGTCACCCATAGACATTAGCAATACCAAGGGGATTGCCAATGTGTTGTACACCTTATTACAATGCCTTAAAGGCACCTGGCTCTCGAGTGCAACTGCCGGAACACACCAACAGGGCTTGGCGACAGATTTTCAACTTGAGGGTGGTAGCCAGCCAGTCGAGTACTACAAAGTACCCTACCACCACCGTGCTGTGGTTTCCTCACGTTTTCCTTCACCGAAAGCTCAAGCCCATTGTAGGATTCGAACCCACGACCTCCGCCGCGGTAAAGTTCTTTCACTAATATGAATTTACATTATCCGTGAATGCTAGTGAAAGATAAACGTATTCTAAGAACCGATCGCCACAATGCCACAAGATTGATAGACCCAAGTGATTTCGTTTCCACATTTTCAAGCAAAAATGTTTATATGCCCCCAGGGAGGGGATAGGTATGTGAGGTTTAATTGTGTGTGATTGGGGTACTGGTGTTATATTGTTATTATAAATGTAGGTATATAGATTCTAAATTCAAATTCTCTATAGAATATTTGAATTAAGAATCTGCTAAGCCAGTTGCTAAACATTGTCGATTATTTTATTATGAATAAGGCCATTACTAAATACCGTCGATTTTATTTATTTATTTATTTATTTAATGGTTTACTAACATTTGCTTACACTAAACAAATAAATTAATTCTACTACAATTGAATGACTGAGTGCAACAAACAATTATAAGTAAACACAACATGTACAACAAAACATATTTTGGTACCTACAAACTAAGTATCTAAATTAAGTATTGAAAGTATACAAGTTCTATATAGTTTATATATTAAATTAGCCCAATTTTATTATGAATAAGGCCATTAATAAATTATAATTCGAGAATATATCATTCTAATTAAAAAAAAAATCTAACAGCCCTTTTGGTTACCAAAACGCACCACGCTTGAAAACTGAAAGAAATATCAAATCGGTAAACTCCCAAGTACCTAGGTACATAGAGAAAATGTACACACAAGTCACAATCAGGCAGACGGGTGGTGACCCGCATCAGGTATGATGGTAAGTGAATACCGCCGCCTATAGACATTAGCATTACCAGGGGGATTGTGTTGTCGACTTTTTTACAATGCCGTATAGCCAAGTGGCTCTCACTCCAACAGGTGCTTGGCGACAGATTTTCAACTTGGATGGTAGCCAGCCAGTCGAGTACTACAAAGTACCCTACCACCATGCTGCGGTTTCCTCACGATGTTTTCCTTCACCGAAAGGTATGCAACAACACGGAACTTGGAGAAGGACATAGGTTTTTATCCCGGGATAACATAACATCCCTCGGGAAAGTGGGTGAAACCACGGAAGACAGCTAGTCAATTACATTGTCATTGCAAAGTCAACGATCTATATTATTACTAATCCTTTGATATCTAATAACTAAAGATACACAATCAGCGACAAAAAATGGCCTTACCGGATGTCTACCCACTCGAACATTTGGGTGGTCTTTTAATCTAGTAGCATTTTTTAATTTTTTTTTATTCTGGATAGGCTTGTGTTAGACCACAATCTCACCATGGTAAGTGATGATGTGGCCGAAGATGGTAAGCACACAAAGCCTAGATGGGAACTGGCTCTCAAGTGCAGCTGTCGGAACACACCGATAGGTGCTTGGCGACAGATTTTCAACTTGAGGGTGGTAGCCAGCCAGTCGGGTACTACAAAGTACCCTACCACCGTGCTATGGTTTCCTCACGATGTTTTCCTTCACCGAACGCTCCGACGGTAAACATGCCTCACTGCTCGTTTAAGATATATTTTGGCTAGCAGGTATGAGTCGTAAAATTTTGTTGCCTTTGTACATATGTTTGTGAATAAAACTTTAAAAAAATAACTAGTATTACCCAACACAATTTGAGACAGTTTTGACAGAACTTTTGCTTGGGATTGTTTATCTTTAGTTATTAGATATCAATGTACTAATCACATAAATAAAGCCCCCATTCCACGTGTCATTTTATTCATTCTGGAAGGCAAGTTAAGAGTATTAAAATGAATGAGTGGTTTGAAACCTTTAACGTATTGCACATGTACTTCACCTATGCGAGTGCGGAAGCAATCTTCTTTGCCTTCGTACGTAGATTAATCCTGTACGATACGGTATAAGTGTTAAGAGGAAGCGATAAGCGGTAGCGAAGTTAACAGCGGAATTCAACTATCTATCATTAAGTACTAATGGAAGCCGCCTGTAATTGTCTTCTTATCACCGTTGGACCCTATAGGTCGTAGCTCACTTACCACGACTCCGCTCCCACCCGACAAATAAAATGTAATTCAAATATGGGCTTCAGGTCGTGCTCTTTAGATATAGTTTATATTGGCAACATAAATTTGCAGACAGATCGCTGTCAGCGAGCTTACCGCCATCAGATTGTCGGTAGTTGACTTTTAGTATAGGGCGGTGTTGGGTGGGAGCGGTGTTGGAGCAGAGTCGTTTAAATAAGCTAATTAAGACCTTTAGAGTTATTAAATACGGCATCGATGGTCCTTCGAGCCGGATTATAAACCTAATGAACATTATAATGGTGCTGATTTTAATCACAGTATACAGAGGCCTATGTATAACTTAAATTGTAACTAATTTTATGTTAGCAAATAAAGGCTATTTTGATTTTATAGTATTTGACACTGCTCGTAATACGCTTGCGTTTATAACTTACGTTTGTTTATTTTAAACTGTACAAATCGCGAGGTCGGTTATGATTTTTAATTATGCAACGTAGTAATTACGCCGTAATACAATGTTTTCACGTATTCTCTAATAAATGTAGACCTAATTATAAGGAGTTAAAGTACCTATGTATGTATGTACCTAAATGTTGATAGAAAATCATGTGAGGTGATTGTGATTGAATTCCTGTCGTCTCTTATCTCACAAGTTGACGAAGGATCATAAAAATTCCAATACAAATTGCATCATGGATGGCTTCATTCTATATAAGCTCAAAATGTTTTACGCAATTTTTTTACTCACTGCAAATAATCTTTCTAATTATATAAAATTCTCGTGTCACAGTTTTAGTTTCCGAACTCCTCCGAAACGGCTCGACCGATTCTTATGATTTTTTTTTGTGTATATTCGGGAGGTCTGAGAAAAGTTTGTAAAGTATATTTCATACCGGTAGATCCCACGGGAACGCAGGTGAAACCGCGGGGGACAGCTAGTATACTTATAATATTTGGTATCGGAAAATCAGGATTATATAGAACTAGTTTTCCGCCGCGCGATATCACCCGCGTTCCAAAGGAATTTTATCTATTCCTGGGATAAAAAGTATCCTATGATTTATTCCAGGATATGTTCTACTTGTTTATCAAGTTCCATCAAAATCCGTTCAGCCATTTTTGCGTTATAGAGCAACAAACATCTAACCATACAAACACATTCGTTGCCCGTGGTCCTACCAGTAGGACTGCAACAAAAACATCATTATTTTGTATGGGCAATGGTCCTACTAACAGTGAAGACGAAAAAAAAATGTAAATGAAAATTCAAAAACTAGCTTTAATCTAAGACATTTACACAAAAAAACTAGTTTTTTTTTCGCTCTTAAAAAAATACCTATAACCTATATTTATCTTCAACAATAATAGAATAGAGGTAGGATGACGAAAAAAAAAACCAAAACTACGGGCAAAATAAATTGCCCGTGGTCCTACCAATAGGACCACGCAGTAGGACCACGGGCAATAGACTTACAAACAAGCATACGGCCTGATGGTAAGCGGTTACCGTAGTCAGACAAGACCAGGATTATCACAGGCGCGTTGGAGATCCTGCAAATTCTCTTCATACCCTTTACACTACATCCCCAGAACCGACGGATATAGGATTTAAGGCGATGATAGCTCAGTGGTAGTGAAGTTGGATACCGCGGCAAATGTCGTGGGTTCGAGTCATACAATGAACTAGAACTTTCGCCGAAGGAAAATCATAGTGAGGAAACCATAGCACGGTGGTAGGGTACTTTGTAGTACTCGACTGGCTGGCTACCACTCTCCAAAAAAACCTTCGGCCACATCATCATATACCATGGTTAGATTGTGGTCAAACACAAGCTTATCCAGAATTTAAAAAAACCCATGCTGCATACCAGCATTATTATAAATTATGACAATGTGTGTTTACGTTACCTTCTGTTACATAACATCGTCCACATCTCACTCGGTCGATACAGAACCATAAGCGTGGAAACATTTTATTAAAGAAAAACAAACCGCGCACACACCACCTCAATATGTGGTCGATGCTTGAGGAACTCTAATATTCTGATACTTGCTGCCATTCACACCGAAGCAGTGTCCTTTCTTTAAGGCGATGATAGCTCAGTGGTAGTGACGTCGGATACCGCGGCGAAGGTCGTGGGTTCGAATCCTACAATGAGCTTGAGCTTTCGGTGAAGGAAAACATCGTGAGGAAACCATAGCACGGTGGTAGGGTACTTTGTAGTACCCGACTGGCTGGTTACCACCCTCAAGTTGAAAATCTGTCGCCAAGCACCTACGAGTATTGGTGTGTTCCGACAGCTGCACTTGAGAGCCATTTCCTATCTAGGCTTTGTGTGCTTACCACCTTCGGCCACATCATCACTTACCATGTTGAGATTGTAGTCAAACACAAGCTTATCCAGAATTTAAAAAAAGTAGATTTTCAGATGATTTGCTTAGCTATTCGTTTGTCTAATATGCAAATTAGACCGAGGATTTCCCTAAAGACAGCATTGTGTTCTTCAAAAGAGGTGTAAGAAGGTTTATGCAAGGTCGGCAACGCGCTTGTGACGCCTCTGGTGTTGCAAGCGTCCATAGGCTACGGTAACCGCTTACCATAGGTGGGCCGTAAGCATGTTTTCCACCTAGTGACTAAGACCTGTGGTTAAGCTAGGTACAGCTTTATTATTTTGTAATCATAACAAAATTATTACGGCTTCCTAACAATCGCCATGTGCGCAATATACAAGGAAGGCAATATACAAGGAAGAGATAGGTGGGTGGGTCACCTACCAAATATACAAAAATGACCTTAGTACAAGTTTTTTTTTTTTTTTTTATTCTGGATAAGCTTGTGTTTGACCACAATCTCACCATGGTAAGATTGTGGTCGAAGGTGGTAAGCACACAAAGCCTAGATGGGAACTGGCTCTCAAGTGTCAGCTGTCGGAACACACCGATTGGTGCTTGGCGACAGATTTTCAACTTGATGGTGGTAGCCAGCCAGTCGGGTACTACAAAGTACCCTACCACCGTGCTATGGTTTCCTTCACCGAAAGCTCAAGCTCATTGTAGGATTCGAACCCACGACCTTCGTCGCGGTATCCGACGTCACTTACCACTGAGCTATCATCGCCTTAAAGTGTCACTATTTTCGAGAAATCACGAAAATGCTAACCCCCTTAAGTTTGTCGTACTACTTACGGGACACTCTTCAGAGACATACTTGCTAGTCACATCACGGTGTAAATGAGGATCGTTCTTCAGAGCAGACTTCATCCTGACGGCGTGAGAAAAATTGCATTTTACACTATACATATTCTGTAATATATTCGCGCTAGAAATATTATCCCACTAATATTATAAATGTGAAAGTATGTTTGGATGTGTGTGAAGATGTTTGTTACTCTTTCACGCAAAAACGGTTGAACGGATTTTGATGAAACTTGGCACATAGGTAGCTCATATCCTGAAATAAAACATAGGATACTTTTTATCCTGGGAAAAGATAAGATCGGGAATGCGGATGAAACCGCGGGGGATAGCACATTCATCTATTACCTACTAATCTACACTAATATTATAAAGAGGAAAGATTTGATTGTTTGTTTGTTTGCATTGAATAGGCTCTGAAACTACTGGACCGATTTGAAAATTTTTTTTTTTCAATTCTAGCTACATTATCCCTGATGAACGTAGGCTATATTTTGTTCCGGGAAAGATAAGATCCCACGGGAACGAGGGTGAAATCGCGGGAAACACCTAGTAGTAAATATATTTAATTTAATAATTTTGGCCCCCCTGCTACCGCATAATGACTTGTTATTATTTTAATAAGAACAATACAAGTTCAATTTACATGAATATTAATTTAAATAACTTGACCCTAAGCAACCTCAGTCAATAGCATTTAATTCTATGAAACAAAAAAAACTACAACAGATTCATATCTGTTGAAATTTTTAAAGTAAATTGAGCTCTACAATAAATGTGAGGTGAATGATATTCCAAGGTTGTAGCTAAAGATTTGGTCTCATGAAGGGTTTACATGCGACGATGAAACAACATTTTTAATTACGTGGTGCCGCCTCAAAAGGAAAAACGGAACCCTTATAGGAACACTTTGCTGCCCGTCGGTCAAGACCCTTTTTCTCAGGAACGCGTGGAGGTATCAAGTTGAAATTAATATCAAATACTTGCAAACCTATCAGTAAAAAAATCAAACTTTTAAGTCAACGCAATCAAAAGATACTGTCGTTTATGCTCCGTTTATGACGCATATTTGACTCTCACAAGGGAATTTGGTACTTCCCGTTGGCCTAAAACCCAAAAATTTGGCAAGAAGCAATATCAAGTATTACAAGTATAGGAATAAATCTGAAAACCGTAAATACATAGTTACATCAGGAAAAAACATCGAATCGGAAAATACGGAAAAAATCTCGTGTTGAACAAACTATTTACACATCTACAAGTTTGTACGGAACCCTCGGTGCGCGAGTCAGACTCGCACTTGACCGGGATTTTTTCCCTTTTTTTTTACGTGGGGAAATCCTCATAGGATACCCGACCGCTGAAGGGCACCCTCGCTGTGCTATCGCACGATGGGTTGTTAACACTACAGCCCATCGTCCTCCTAGAGGCCGCTTCAGGGCGCTCAGGGCCCCCGCCCTGATTGCCCACGGCCCCGAAGGTCCCCGTTTAGTCGCCTTTTACGATAGGCAGGGGAGCACCGTAGCTGCGATTCTAAGCCCAAGGCATCATATAACCGCTGCGTTGAATCCCCGCTGTGAATACCAGCCCTTATAAGGTTCGTCGCCTTAGCAATAAAACGGTTAATAGTACTGAGTAATATGTAATTTGTGAACAAGCTTGGCACCAGACTGCACATGATTTAAACGCTAAGCACCCATCTGTAGACGTCTGGATTTCTATTCTCAAGAATTTCTACGTAAATTGTTGTTGTTTTTGTCTAATTCTGCTTTTATTGCACTGTTTTAAACATTGTTTTACGGTTGTTCGTAAAGGGATAACGGCTGCAGGATATCTATTTCAATCATATCTACTTAAGTATGTATTTACAACATAAAAAAGTAGTATATGTAGTATATCAGTCATCTGGTTTCCATATTACAAGCTTTGCTTAGTTTGGGATCAGATAGCCGGGTGTGAAAAATGTCCCAGGATATTTATTTATTTTATTTCATTTTTTATTTTTATTTCAGAAGTATGACAGTGTCACCTGATGGTAAGTGACTAGAGTCTTCTATATAAATTAGCAATACCAGGGGGATGTGCCAATGTGTTTCCTTTAAGCATTGAAGAAAACAAGAAACATTTTTTGTATATTTTCTTTAATTGTCAATAAAAAAAAAAAAAAAAAAAGTGCAACTGCCAGAACACACCGAGTCAGTATTATCAAAGTTAACAACGGCATAAAAACAAAACTTTTTGATTTTGGTCACGTTGACTGTCTCAAGAATTTCTTTAGCTCTCGATTTTCAATGCTTGCTTTACTTAAACATAACACAAACTTAAACCTTAAACTTACCAGCATTCAAACAAACCGTTTTTCAAGTTACTCTTGAATTGTGAGACTGATACGTCCAGGTATTACTAACGGATTTCGTTTTAACTTGTGGTGGTGCATCTGTTAGATATCTACCTATTTTTCTCTATCTGTATAATCTTCTTATGTTACATATCAATCAAAACGTTTCGTTCTTTTTAGGGTTCCGTACCGCAAACGGAAAAACGGAACCCTTTTAATTTTTCTGTTAATGCCATATTTTATTTTGTCATTGTTAAAAAGCGTTTTTTTTACATATACGAGGAGATCTCATGCTAGCTACTATAATAAGCTCAACAATTCTGTCATGTTGTTTGATCTCTTTTTTTTTATACCACTTGGTGGCAAACAAGCTTACGGCCCACCTGATGGTAAGCGGTAAATAAAAAAATAAATAAAATGCTCGCAGTTTGAGGCTTGGACCTATGTTATAGTAAAAGTAATAAATAACTCTAAATATCCATTGAGATTCTTATTCTTCACACAGCCATCTGAACCAAAACTAAGCAGAGCCCGAAAAAGTAACATTACATCTCTTCTATTATAAAATTAAATGTTAGTTTATTTGGACGTGAAGTTTTTTTATTTTTTTAATGTCACTAGTGACAACGAGGCAGGCGGGTCACCTGATGGTAAGTGACTACCGTCGCCTATAGACATTAGCAATACCAGGGGAATTGCCAATGTGTTGTACACCTTATTACAATGCCTTAAGGGCAAGGGCAACTGGCTCTCAAGTGCAACTGTCGGAACACACCAACAGGTGCTTGGCGACAGATTTTCAACTTGAGGGTGGTAGCCAGCCAGTCGAGTACCACATAGTACCCTACCACCTACCAGTTGTTTGTAGCTCCATCACGCAAAAATGACTGAACGGATTTTGATGAAACATAGCACACAGGTAGATTATATACCTACTGGAATACTTTTAGCCTGGGAAGAAATGAGATCCTTCGGGAACGCGGTGAAACGAGGAGGGCAACTATTGAATACATAAGAGACAGGACCTTATACATTTTACGGCAATATCGATTGCGTAAAGCAGTAAAAAGACTTTAACGGCCTACTGCAACGATATTAAAAGGAAAAAGATGTAGATTACCTTACCTACACAGCATTCGCTCTCCAAAAATGACCCAAAGACACTAACGCACATTTAAATGTAATTGTAGTTATATTATTTTGATGCCGCTACTGTCCGTGGCACCGATGGCCAAATTCAAATTCAAAATTCAAATTCAAATATATCTTTATTAAGTAAACTTATTACAAGTATTTTTAATCGTCAATTTGATTCATGTTAAATTCTAACGCTCGGTTCGGAAGGTTGCTTTTGCTGAGAAGAGCCGGCAGTAAACTCAGCAATTACTCTTTTTTTAAAAAAGCAAATTAGACCTATTACATTTTATAATTATTTATATAGTCTTACTGATAATATAAGTGTGTTATGGCGGCAAAAAAGAAATTGAATTTAGTTAGGAGTGATTTTGTAAACAAACAAACTCGCACAGACCAGCCCCCACAAGCAGCACCTGTTCACAAGTATGACGCGTGTGGCAGCCATCGCCCTCCTCGCTATGTTATAGGGAAGTGAGCCTGAGTGGCCTTATCAGAATACCAGCGCTGCGGTACCTACGGCCGCAGCTTATGCTGAGATAGGTGCCTTTTTGGCCTCACACAGTGTAGATATTGTATGATAGTATTGTTGTTTCTATATTATTTGTATCTGTGTGTAATTTTGTCAATGAAATTGTCTTCGTTGATGTTGTGTGAGTCCAAAATAAATGTTTTTCTTCTTCTTCTTCTAAATAACGTAATATTGCACTCAATTACGATATCTCATAACACGACGGCATAAATTTTTTGTTTTTGAATTGCACTCGGTACTTGAAATGCATCCATTGAAACCGGCGACGCGACACAGGTCCAAGTTGGCTAATTAGCTAGTTTTTAGGGTTCCGTACCCAAAGGGTAAAAACGGAAACCCTATTACTAATAATCTGCTGTCCATCTGTCTGTCTGTCACCAGGCTGTATCTCATGAACCGTGATAGCCAGACAGTTGAAAATTTCACAGATTATTTATTTCTGTTTTTTAAATAATAGAAAAACTACACAATTCATACGGAACCCTCGGTGCGCGAGTCCGACTCGCCCTTATCCGGTTCTTTTTTATTATCTTATCGCTTATATCGTATCTAAACCTTTTAACTTATAATATCATTGGCCCATTGTACCTAATAGGTATACTTGTTACATGTGATATCATTGAAGCGAACATAATTTCCCCGGGGATGAAACGACGGAAGTTAAGAAGTTATTAAAAATGCCACTACATTATGTTGCAGTCAACTGTAACCTCAGGTCTCATCTGAATAAAATTGTTGATGAATCCCACTAATATTATAAATGTAAAAGTTTGGATGGATGGATGTTTGTTACTCTTTCACGCAAAAACGGCTGAATGGATTTTGGTGAAACTTGGCACACAGGTAGATCATATCCTGGAATAACACATAGGATACTTTTTATCCCGGGAAAAGATAAGATCCCTCGGGAACGCGGGTGAAACCGCGGGGGACAGTTAGTATTCTAATAATTTCTAGCTCGGGATTAATGATGCCGTTGTAAATCACCGTTTCTGACCTATTTTCAATTAAAAAAAAAGTATTATTTCTATGAAGATGAAAATGTTCTTTAATCAAATAGGTATTTACAAGCACTTATGAATAGATTCTAACGCACAGTTCAGAAGGTGCTTTTTCTAAGAGTTCGAGGTAAGGGGGAAATAGGAGTAAAAAGCTAGCAAAATTTGTCGAGTGGCCTTTTTAGACTTCAGGCGTGCAGCTACTTGAGAGCCTCTCAGTTCAAGTTACTATGACATGTTTTAGGTGCTTAATTATCACCTGTGCGGGTCTATTGTTACGTAGGTAATATATTAATCTTGAAAACGGTTTAAGGATTACTAGCTGTCCTCCGCGGTTTCACCCGCGTTCCCGAGTGATCTTACCGTTTACCGGGATAAAAAGCCTATGTGCTATTCCAGAATATAATCTATCTCCATGCCAAATTTCATCCAGATTCATTCAGCCTTTCTGGCGTAAATGAGTAAGAAACATACACCGATCCAAACTTTCACATTTATAATATTAGTTTAGTGGGATTTTTACGTTCTAGTACCTGCAGTATTTATTTGCAAATTTCCATTTTTCTCATTGGAACATTTGTATTGATTTAGAGGTTGTTTGTATGATTGCAACTGATATAAACTGATTGCAATAGGATACGTAATTGACCCGCTGGTCGTTTATGGTATGATAAGGTACCCACTAAAATGATCAGGGAGTTAATTCAAAGTCAAAGTCAAAACCATTTATTCAGTTTAGGCCCTAGAAGGGCACTTTTTTTTATTTTTTTTTATGTCGCCTATAGACATTGGCAATACCAGGGGATTGCTAATGTGTTGTACACCTTATTAAGGCGAACTGGCTCTCAAGTGCAATTGCCGGAACACACCAACAGGTGCTTGGCGACAGATTTTCAACTTGAGGGTGGTAGCCAGCCAGTCGAGTACTACAAAGTACCCTACCACCGTGCTGTGGTTTCCTCACGATGTTTTCCTTCACCGAAAGCTCAAGCTCATTGTAAGGATTCGAACCCACGACCTTCGCCGCGGTATCCGACGTCACTTACCACTGAGTTGTCATCGCCTTGAAACTTATGAAGGTTGAATTACAGAAGTTACCACCGGTTCAGAAGTCAGCCTTCAACTGAGAAGAACCGGCAAGAAACTCAGCAAGGTTACATTTTTTAAATATTTTTGGACTATCTGACTATATTGGCTTTTTTTTCCAAATGTTTGACAATTTTATTCTTAAAGTAATACAAAAATACATAATTACGTAAGCCTACTTACGTGAGTAAAACTTACAAGCGTAAGTGCGGGGTTATGTAAGAACTACCTACTTACAACGGAAGCCATATTGTTTTGTATTGTTACTTTGTGTAAAAATCTGCACGGTGGTAGGGTACTTTGTAGTACTCGACTGGCTGGCTACCACCCTCAAGTTGAAAATCTGTCGCCAAGCACCTGTTGGTGTGTTCCGGCAGTTGCACTTGAGAGCCAGTTGCCTTTAAGGCATTGTAATAAGGTGTACAACACATTGGCAATCCCCTTGGTATTGCTAATGTCTATAGGCGACGGTAGTCACTTACCACCAGGTGACCCGTCAGCTTCGTTGTCACATGTGGTATAGAAAAAAAAAAGGCATAAAATAAAACTTATTTTAGCAATTGCCGCGTGACTGAGTTACAAACGTATAACATTTTTAGGGTTTCCCAGTCAAACGTTTGAGGGAAACAGTGTAAAAGTATAATACAAAGCAAAACAAAAACTGTATCGTTTTCCTTGCGTCAAAGAAATATCAAATATAAGTCTAGAGACGTCATGGCAACGTGTCAGAGAGAGACTCCCCTGACACGCGCATAAGGTAACTCACGTTGTCTATGACGTCCATTGGTAAAGAATGGAAGTATTGCTTCAAGCGTGACGGACAGGTTGACGTGTTTGGTAAAAAGTTTTATTTTAATACGATGATAGCTCAGTGGTAATGACTTCGGGTACCGCGGCGAAGGTCGTGGGTTCGAATGCTATAATGAGCTTGAGCTTTCGGTGAAGGAAAACATCGTGAGGAATCCATAGCACGGTGTTAGGGTACTTTGTAGTACCCGACTGACTATGGCTAAGTTGAAAATCTGTCGCGAAACACCGTTCGGTGTGTTCCGACAGCTGCACTTGAGAGCCAGTTCCTTATAGCCTTTGTGTGCTTACCAATACTTTAAAAATTTAACATACTCATATGTATATTCATCATTCTGATGATTTTCTAATCCTACTAATACTATAAAAATGTGAATGTTTGAATGGATGTTGTTACTCTTTCACGCAAAAACGGCTGAACGGATTTTGATGAAACTTGGCACACAGGTAGATCATATCCTGGAATAACACATAGGATACTATTTATCCCGGGAAAGGATATGATCCCACGGGAACGTGGGTTTAACCGCGTGGAACAGCTAGTTTCCAACATAACCAAAAATTTTAGCCTTCGATGCCTTTTGAACAACTAGAATCTCAGTATGGTAGACAATGTATGAGCCTCTCTCCTTTATTGAGAATGCAAACTTTTTCAATTTCCCTTTTTGAGAGCTAAATAAAGAAGCATATGAACAGTATTCCAGAGAATTGTGAAGTGCACTTTATGAACTTAATACTTTTTGATGTGTGATTGCGAAAGTTTATACGTATTGTCAGATATTTAAAACTATAGAGTATTCTGTTTGGTTCTACTGATAGAACTGAGGAAGAGCTTTTGCAGTTACTCTCCCCTTAGTTCTACTAATAGAACTGGTGCCGCGATATATTACGTTGGGCACGTTACCCATAGACAGCGATCTAAATTCTGTGTTTTATTTATAATTTAGTTTTATTTATAGGTATTTTAGTTTTATTTCTAATTTAGTATGTACCTATATAATATTTTAATTGTATTTTGTGAATAAAGTATACTGTTCCACTTTTAATATTATAAATAGGTAAGGTTTATTCTTTGTTTTTTTTGTTGATGGTTAATCTTTGGAATTACTGAACCGATTCTAAATCGTTACCTCACGATGTTTTCCTTCACCAAAAGCTTATTGTAGGATTCGAACCCATGATCTTCGCCGCGGTGTCCCATATTATGTCACTACCACTGCTATTATCGCCTCAGTGTAAACATAAGTAAAAAATCCTAAGTGGGTGTTAAAAGGTATTCGCTATGAACGACTTCCAAGCGGACGTATTCGCGGGCAAACCTAGTTAAAAAAGCGGCCCTTGTTTCCGACGATCGGTGTATTTACATGACAACGGAATATCTTCGGCAAGTTTTTTTATATTTCTCCGTCGATAAACCTCTCGGGATGGCCGAACTTATATTAGTTTGAAAGTTAAGTGTACTCGATTTACGAAGCTTTCCCCTCAAGTTATGTAAATCTGTCGAATAAGCTCGCTTTGAGTGCTTTAACGGCGGAGATGTGATCTTAGTATCGACCTATCTATTTATGAATGTACCTATTTGAAAAAATGAACCTATATTTAGTACTAGCTGTCCCCCGCGGTTTCACCCGCTTACCAGTGAGATGCTATCTTTTCCCGGGAGAAAAATATAGCCTATGACACTCAAAAATAACGTGGCTATCTATTGGTGAAAGAATTTTCAATCGGTTCAGTAGATCAAAAGATTACCCCCTACAATCTCACAAACTTTACCTCTTTTTAATATTAGTATAGATATACGTTAATCTGGTTTCCATAGTACAAGTACTGTTTAGTTTGGGATCATAGAGGTGCGTGAAGACTGTCCCAGGATATTTATTTATTTTTATTTAAAAATCAGAAACATGGAATATGCCTTCAAGGCATTATAATAAAAGTATTTTTAAAAATAAAAAACACAAACCGACTTCAAAACTGTAACCTATACCTATTTACAAACATAAACTAAAAAGTAAAGAATAATATTTTAATTTCAAAGCAAGAGCCTTAATGGACAATCAACAAAATTATTGATATTTATATATCTATTTAATATTTATAAACAGTTATTTTTGGAGTTTTAGTTTATGTTTGTAAATAGGTATAGGTTACAGTTTTGAAGTCGGTTTTTGTTTTTTATTTTTAAAAATAATTTTATTTTTCAATTTTTAAAGTTTATTCCTTATTATATGTTATCCTAGGCAAAACTATTTTGTGCTGAAATTGGGTCTGGTCGGTAAAATATAATATATGACTAGTGGGCCCGGCAGACGTCGTCCTGCCCTGAAATTAAAACAAATCTTGGAACTCGATTCCAGCGCCACCTACCTGGTCCAATTGTATTTTAAAACCATCCCAGAACCCATTGAAGTATACACACAAAATTTCATCCAAATCCAAAAAGTCATGCTCAACGAATCAGTTTGATTCACTAAGGTTTATCAAACGAGATATTAAAATTTTTGTTTTTGTTGATTTTCTCAAAAAGTGCTGAATCAATTTCGATAAAATTTATATGGGACCACTTCTGAAGTATGATCTACCAAACAAAAAAGAATCATCAAAATCTATTCATAATTGGCAGAGTAATCGCGTAACAAACATAAAAAAAAAACATACAGTCGAATTTTGAAGTCGGTTAAAAAAGGTTGACAACAGATTGGTATTTCTTATTTTATATATATTTTTTTAAATAGACAAGATACTGTCACTGCATTGAGGCTTCGTTTTGGACATATCTATACCATCCAATAAATTTAGTTTTTTAATGCGAAAGGAGCTTTCTCCGAACTGCCTGTTGTGTAGTAGGTTGGATGATGTATCTCACATATTGATAGAGTGTATCCGAGGGAGCAACCCTTGGTCCTACATTATTACAAACTGAATAGTAGTTCTAGTAGTACCTTATAATCTTATTCAAATAAAAAAAATGATTTCGTGTATTGTAATAGGGTGACAATAGTCTATACGATTAAATAAAGAAAAAAAAACTTGATAAAACCTACACCCAGCGGGGTAAAACTATGCCCCTTCCAAACCAAAGTCATGAATCCGCCACTGTTATCTCTATGCAAAATCACATCTCTTAAGGAACCTGGTTCCATGCATCACGACATATTATAGCCGTTGATAAATAGCGTTGTGAATTGAGGCCGCTACTATACGCTGAGAGGATAGGCTTTTCTGGTGGTATATTTAGCTCCTTGCCACTTGGAAGGGACGGTCGTCCCAAAACTAATAGGTCTCAAAAATAAAATGGTAAGCTTTGTTTTTAGTATGATTTTTATTCATACTTAACCAGAGGGGCAGAGCATTGCAAGAAAAAAAAACTATGTATTTCGACTCGTGAACGATTTGAACCTCCGCCCTCCGATGTTCAAGCAATAGTTTATATCGGTGCTCTAACCTACTGAGCTAACGAGTCTTATTGCAAGTTGAGGAAAATTGGCATCAAATAATACAAAATGACGTCATGTACTCGACTGTGATGCATTTATCATACGGTTTGTTTATAAGTGGGTTGTAGTGGAATGCGCTATACAAATAAACGACCTTATTTTTAGTATACTATTTTAGGCTTATGTCCAGCAGTGGACGTCTTTCGGCTGAGATGATGATAATGATGAAAGAACAAGATTAATCAGCACCTTTATGATGTTTATTACATTAGGTTTATAATGAAACTCGAACTTTGGTGATGTCACGCGCACTAATGTCTTTTTTATTTACGCTCTTTCACGCAAAAACGGCTGAACGGATTTTGATGACACTTGGCACACAGGTAGATCATATCCTGGAATAACACATAGAATACTATTTATCCCGGGAAAGGATATGATCCCACGGGAACGTGGGTTTAACCACGTGGAACAGCTAGTCTCCAACATAACCAAAAAAATTTAGCCTTCGATGCCTATTGAACAACTAGAATCTCAGTATGGTAGACAATGTATGAGCCTCTCTCCTTTATTGAGAATGCAAACTTTTTCAATTTCCCTTTTTGAGAGCTAAATAAAGAAGCATATGAACAGTATTCCAGAGAATTGTGAAGTGCACTTTATGAACTTAATACTTTTTGATGTGTGATTGCGAAAGTTTATACGTATTGTCAGATATTTAAAACTATAGAGTATTCTGTTTGGTTCTACTGATAGAACTGAGGAAGAGCTTTTGCAGTTACTCTCCCCTTAGTTCTACTAATAGAACTGGTGCCGCGATATATTACGTTGGGCACGTTACCCATAGACAGCGATCTAAATTCTGTGTTTTATTTATAATTTAGTTTTATTTATAGGTATTTTAGTTTTATTTCTAATTTAGTATGTACCTATATAATATTTTAATTGTATTTTGTGAATAAAGTATACTGTTCCACTTTTAATATTATAAATAGGTAAGGTTTATTCTTTGTTTTTTTGGTGTTGGTTAATCTTTGGAACTACTGAACCGATTCTAAATCGTTTCCTCACGATGTTTTCCTTCACCGAAAGCTTATTGTAGGATTCGAACCCATGATCTTCGCCGCGGTGTCCCATATTATGTCACTACCACTGCGATCATCGCCTCAGTGTAAACATAAGTAAAAAAACCCTAAGTGGGTGTTAAAAGGTATTATGAACGACTTCCAAGCGGACGTATTCGCGGACAAACCTAGTTAAAAAAGCGGCCCTTGTTTCCGACGATCGGTGTATTTACATGACAACGGAATATCTTCGGCAAGTTTTTTTATATTTCTCCGTCGATAAACCTCTCGGGATGGCCGAACTTATATTAGTTTGAAAGTTAAGTGTACTCGATTTACGAAGCTTTCCCCTCAAGTTATGTAAATCTGTCGAATAAGCTCGCTTTGAGTGCTTTAACGGCGGAGATGTGATCTTAGTATCGACCTATCTATTTATGAATGTACCTATTTGAAAAAATGAACCTATATTTAGTACTAGCTGTCCCCCGCGGTTTCACCCGCTTACCAGTGAGATGCTATCTTTTCCCGGGAGAAAAATATAGCATATAGGGTGACAATCGTCTATACGATTAAATAAAGAAAAAAAAACTTGATAAAACCTACCCCCAGCGGGGTAAAACTATGCCCCTTCCAAACCAAAATCATGAATCCGCCACTGTTATCTCTATGCAAAATCACATCTCTAAGGAACCTGGTTCCATGCATCACGACATATTATAGCCGTTGATAAATAGCGTTGTGAATTGAGGCCGCTACTATACGCTGAGAGGATAGGCTTTTCTGGTGGTATATTTAGCTCCTTGCCACTTGGAAGGGACGGTCGTCCCAAAGCGAATAGGTCTCAAAAATAAAATGGTAAGCTTTGTTTTTAGTATGATTTTTATTCATACTTAACCAATGCTCTGCATTGCAAGAAAAAAAAACTATGTATTTCGACTCGTGAAGGATTTGAACCTCCGCCCTCCGATGTTCAAGCAATAGTTTATATCGGTGCTCTAACCTACTGAGCTAACGAGTCTTATTGCAAGTTGAGGAAAATTGGCATCAAATAATACAAAATGACGTCATGTACTCGACTGTGATGCATTTATCATACGGTTTGTTTATAAGTGGGTTGAAGTGGAATGCGCTATACAAATAAACGACCTTATTTTTAGTATTCTAAAGAACAAGATTAATCAGCACCATTATGATGTTTATTACATTAGGTTTATAATGCGACTCGAACTTAGGTGATGTCACGCGCACTAATGTCTTTTTTATTTATTTATTAGGACATCCAACGACAGATTTAACATAATTTAACATAGTCTATTCTAATTTATATATCTAGAGCCAATACTAAAAACAAAATAAAATAAATATTTAAGGGGGGCTCCCATACAAAAAACGCTATTTTTTGCCCTTTTTTGCTCGATATCATCACAAATTATGTATTTCTGTTGCCGCTATAACAACAAATAATAAAATTAAAATAACATAAATATTTAAGGGGACACCCATACAACAAACGTGTTTTTTTTTGCCTTTTTTACGGAACCCTTCGTGCGCGAGTCCGACTCGCACTTGGCCGGTTTTTTACATATAAACGACGTTTTTTTTGCATACCTATATATATGTAGATACTATATTAGCTTTATATGTATACTAGCTGTTCCGTGCGGTTTCACCCGCGTTCCCGTGAAATTTTATCTTTTCCCTGGATAAACAGTGCCTATGTGCTATTCTAGACTATAATCTATCTCTATGCCAAATTTCATCCAGATCCGTTCGGCCGTTCTGGCGTAAATGAGTAACAAACATACATCCATTCAAACTTTCAAATTTATAATATTAGTAGGATTATTAGCTTTTGGAACAACACTTTAACAGACTATTTATACATTTGGTTGTAAAATCTTATCGCCATCAGGGCCGGATTTAAGGGAGGGCAAAGGGGGCAACTGCCCGGGGCCTCCACAAGAGAGGGGCCCCCACATAAATTCTATATATTCAATAAAGTTATAGAAGTGTCGTCGGACACGCGGTTGGGACGAAGGTTCCTTCAGCGCGTTCCTACGCGACAGATTTTCAACTTGACGGTGATAGCCAGCCAGTCGAGTACTACAAAGTACCCTACTACCGTGCTATGGTTTCCTCATGATTATTTTCCTTCACCGAAAGCTCAAGCTCCTTCACTTTGCCGCGGTATCCGACGTCACTACCACTGAGCTATCATCGGCATTTTTGTAGTATTAGATGTTTGTCGGAGGTATTTAATTAGTGCTTTCCTTTTTAAAACCATATTATGTACCTACATTGTAGTCTAATCCTAATATTATAAAGAGGAAAGATTTGATTGTTTGTTTACTGAAACTACTGGACCGATTTGAAAAAATCTTTCACCATTAGAAAGCTACATTATCCCTGATGAGCATAGGCTATATTTTGTCCCGGGGAAAGATAAGATCCCACGGGAACGCGGGTGAAACCGCGGGAACAGCTAGTAATGTACTTAATAAAAGAAACGATTCCCTGATAAAGGAAATCCACACAATCAAGTAGCGGGAAAAGGTAACTACAATATCCAGACGAACTATAAATTGCTAGTTAAAATGTTGTTTTAATTTATCAAAGAAGAATTAGTTACCTCCGAAGTTCTTTGACAGAGTAAGAAGGCAAATAAATAAATAATGCATCGGTATTTATTAGAGACTCCGTTTGTAGCGACATCTGTCGACTGTTTGTTCGTTAACAATACTCATTAGCGGGGTACTTTGTACAGGTTAGTGTGCGATACCAGGGAATTATTTATTTGGGCTTATTTACGACAAATATACGAGGAAGGACGAGTTAGTTAGTTAGGATACTTTGAGATGCTATACTTTTTAATAAATTTGGTGTGTTGATCACTGCCCTGTAGCTGGGGCTTAGATTAACAGCTACGGTGTTCCTCTGCCTGTCGTAAAAGGCGACTAAACGAGGACCTTCGGGGTCGTGGGTAATCGGGGTGGGGGCCCCGAGCGCCCAAAAGCGGACCCGAGGAGGACGATGGGTCGTCGTGGTTACGACCCATCGTGTGATAGCACAGCGAGGGTCCTGGGGGGAGGTATCACACTTCCCCTGGGTTGGGCTATCAGCGCTGCGCGTGGAGGGGGTTGAGTATGAGTTCTGTACGAGAACCCGACCCCCTCTACAGCGCAGATGGTGACCACCGTGGGGTTTTAGCCAGTAAGAGTCTGGCATAACCCGATCGCTGCTCCCCTTGAGCGATCGGGTATCCTGTGAGGATTTCCCCACGTCAAAAAAAACGTATGTTGATCAACTTTTACTATGAAAACACTTTTGTCGCGACCTTTTTGGTTGTTGGTTCCATGTTAAAGGGGTTCAACATGGTTTCAAAAATAGGCCATCTCTGAATATCCACCTGTATGTGTCTGTGGAAATTGAAGAATAAAGAACATTGTCTGACATTGTGACTGATTTCAGGATTGTACTGATTTTGTCAATTAGGCAGCGTGAACTGAGAGTCACTAATAGCATTATTCTACAAATCATCTACAAAAAATCTCCTAAATAACATGTATCGCGATTACAATTTTTTTTGTACGTTTTAGGACGATTTGTTTCATCCGCAAGCCAAGGGGTGATAAATTAAATTAGGCTAAGAGACAGGACTGGTATAATCATCCAAAAAATATGAATAGAAAAAATACATTTCCCCGCAATAGCATCGCTTTTCCTTTAAGAAACATTATTCGGTTACAGTCTGGTACGCGAGGCTACGAGTATATTCCCGCAAAAGCCATTTATAAAACGAAGTCTCCGTTACTTCAATTACTCTGTGCACATTTGAATTATTAAGCCAGCAACGGCGTAAATGTCGGTCCGTCGTTAGAGTACAGTACACAGTACATTTTGCCCTTTGGAGCTTCGTCACGACCTATTTACATCAACATTTTTATATACAGAACTAATTTGCAGGCCGTCATCGATGAATACTTTCGTGGAAACCATCAAGGCTTTTGATTTAATTTTATTCGATGTTTGAATATTTAATTTATGTACCATTTAGAATTTACACATCGAAATTCTGGTTGCTTACATATCGATACCTGTTTTAATGTCAAAATCATTAACTTACAATTGTTTTCACGACATTAGGTAGATGTTAATTATAATGTACTTCGAGAAAGTTACTTAATTAAAAATTGCTTACATGTTTATCACGAGAGGCTCGAAAGGGGGGGGGGGGAGGGGTTCGGCAACAAATACGAAATATCACAAGGGGGGACAGGGGTGTAGTAAGATATGACGTGTATTTTTTTACCTTGATTCGCCAGGCAACGTAAAAGTCAAAAGTCTTTGTAGGTACTTAAAAATACACGTGATTATATTGATAAATGAAAGGCCCCTAATAATAAGTACAGGACTAAGTGCTCAGTTAGGATGTAATACACGGCAGATTATATTCTAACTGATCAGGCTAATCCCAAACATGTTCTACAGCAAGATAACTAATATGCTACCTACTCATATCCTTACGTAAAACTAACAATCTGACACAAAACTGGGTTTTCAGTCTTCAGGAAATCCGCATGGTTGGTAGGAGAGGCTTATCAATGAAATGAAAAATAAAATCGTGCGATCTGAATAAAATATTAGCACTGAGACAATACGGCACGAAAATCGCGCGTGCCGAGCCCCGGGCTAATGGTGCGGGCTTCACAAATCATTACTCGGCAAGCCGTGGCTTATAGCACGCACATAAACTCTTCGACGAGATACAATGCAGATAGATAAGGGAACATACGTGCATTGTTTTGTCGAGCGTTTTTTTTAAAAATACTTTTTGTATACCATGAAGCAGATAGAAAGTGATTCTAAACTGGGATGTTAACTGTACATCAGGTTCTTTTTATTAAATGTCAAAATAATAGTATGTTAGAATTTTGTATCAAATGCTGACTTGTTTTTTTACAAAGCTCCAGTAGGTTAGATGGCAATAAAAATCATTAAGAAGATACATTTTACAACATATTCAATGATTCCGAGTATTTTTAGTTTTTTTCTACACTGTGAGTTATTATCAATGGATTGCTTACAAAATTAATGTACATATATAGATCATTTTGTTTAATTTTTGTGCTGATGCTGTGTTCATTTCAGACACAATCTTTATTTACTGAGATCGTGTGGCGCTTGACTGCCTTGTTCCTAATGGAAGTTTCAATTTGTAAAATAGTAGAATCTCGGGCTGGTTTTTTTTAAAATTCTAGATAAGCTTGTGTTTGACAACAATCTCACCATGGTAAGTGATGATGTGGCCAAAGGTGGTAAGCACACAAAGCCTAGATGGGAACTGGCTCCCAAGTGCAGCTGTCGGAACACACCAATAGGTGATTGGCGACAGATTTTTAACTTGAGGGTGGTAGCCAGCCAATTGAGTACTACAAATTACCTACCCTACCACTGTATGGTTTCCTCACAATGCTTTCCTTCACCGATAGCTCAAGCTCATTGTAGGATTCGAATCCTACAATCGACAGTTAGTCTCCGACGTTACTACCATTATGCTATCATCGCCTCGGAAGCTGGCTGTATGTTTCAGTTTAACAAACATTTTTTTTTTGTTTTTATTTTCTGCTCGCTGAAATATATTCCCGTATATCATCGCAAATGAAATTTCAATGCACATAGGATAACACCGTGGACTTTTGTTCTCACATAATAAATGTCAGACGAGCCCTTTTTTTTGCCAATATTGAAAGGGACATAAATCATCGGTCCTAAAAGTTATTTTTCAACGTCGAATAAATGACACGATGGAATAGCTGGGGTAATATTTATACTGGTACATCTGTCTGTTATTTTACCAATTTAAAGCTTAGTTTAAAAAACGGCTCTCGTTTTTCTGGATAGGCTTGCTGAGAATGGAACCGGTGCCAGGTTTTTTTTTTTTTTTTTATGTCACTAGTGACAACGAGGCAGGCGGGTCACCTGATGGTAAGTGACTACCGTCGCCTATAGACATTAGCAATACCAGGGGGACTGCCAACGTGTTGTACACCTTATTACAATGCCTTAAGGGCTAGGGCAACTGGCTCTCAAGTGCAACTGCCGGAACACACCAACAGGTGCTTGGCGACAGATTTTCAACTTGAGGGTGGTAGCCAGCCAGTCAAGTACCACATAGTACCCTACCACCGTGCAGAAGGTGCTTGGCAACTAGGATTTCAACATGAGGATTGCTAGGTGAGTTCTACAAAGTACCTTACCATTATGCTACTATCCTTAACTGATAGTTCAAGCTTATTGTAGACCATATGGGATAATTTTATGCCTGAAAAACATAATTAAGGGGACAGCGGAAGAAACAGCAGATCGGAAACATTTAAATAATAGTTAGGTACGTAAACAACGTCACAAAATAAGATACGGTATCCGATTTGCACGGTGGTAGGGTACTTTGTAGTACCCGACTGGCTGGCTACCACCCTCAAGTTGAAAATCTGTCGCCAAGCACCTATCGGTGTGTTCCGACAGTAGCACTTAAGAGCCAGTTCCCATCTAGGCTTTGTGTGCTTACCACCTTCGGCACCACTTACTATAGTGAGATTGGAGTCAAACACAAGCATATCCAGAATATAAAAAAAAAGATACGACTGCAAAATGTATTAGAAAAATAAGTATTCAAGCCATAAAATCGTAGATAACGTATTCTAAAAGCCAGGATAGATGCAAGTTTTGCAAGAAAATGTCGGAATATTTGTTTTGCAGTTTAACGCCCGGGGTAGATACAAGCGGCTGTGGTGTTAGCATGCAAACGATTTTAAGGTTTTACATGCCGATATTGCCTTCAAATATGACCTAGATAGAATAGGAAATGAAGATATTTATTATTCAAATCGCACAGTATGAGGTTTGCTCTGAAGAGCCGGCAATAAACTCAGCAATTACTCTTTTTAAAAGCAACATAGACCTAATTACGTAACAATAATATTTATCTAGTCTCTATGAAAATATTTGCGTGTAATGGCAGGAGAAAGGAAAATTATATAACTTAATTAAGAAACTCAAGTAGACCAGCCCCCACAAGCAGCACCTGTTCTTAAGTATGAGAATGGAGTTTAGTAAAAACGGCACAACTCAAACATATGGTGCACAACTTGCTATGGTGGTAATCCTAAAATATAGTTTACTAGCTTTCCCCGCGGTTTACCCGCGTTCCCGTGGGATTTTTACTTTTCCCGGGATAAAAATATAGCCTATGACACTCACAAATAACGTGGCTTTTTATGGGTAAAAGATTTTGCAAAATCGGTTCAGTAGATCCAGAGGTTACCCCCAACAACCTCACAAAATCAAAATTTTTACCTCATTATAATATTAGTATACTATAGAACTATAGATGAAGATATGAACTGAACGATATAGGCATGTGTTTAAACATGGTCTATTAAAAATCCGGTATTCCATCTAGGCATTGTGTGCTTACCACCTTCAGCCCCATCATCACTTATCATAGTAAAAAACTTCTGCTCTAAAACATCGAACATTATAATTATATTAATCCATTTTTGTGATGATTTTATATTTCCCATCTAACCACAAAAAGTAGGTATTTTCATGGCGCATAAGTATGCCCTCAAAACGCAGTATTTCATACGAAATTCCACAAAAATACCGTTTAAATAAAAAAAAGCTGATTTGATATGTCAGTCTACATCCCTATTTCTTGCTCCCAAATACTGCTCTCTGAAGGACTATTATGAATACCTGACTATACATCTACTGATTAATTTAGACACATAACTATTCTCCATGTCTGTCATCAGCAGTGAAAAGTTAAATTAAGCGATGTTTTATTAATCTGTTCACCAAGTTGGAGAATATGTCACGTCCCAGAGGCTTTGTGATTAGGCACAAGCTATAAGCGTTAGCGTTTATTGTACTAATTTACAACATAACATAACCAAAATTACGTAAAATATTGAAAATTTTCTCAAGGCTGCTGTCGATGGCAAGGTTCGCAGCAGGCTAATGCTAATCTTTTTGGATGGACAAGTTATTGCTTTGGGGAAAACGCCTCGCACGCCAGAATGAGCCGGTCTCTATGAGGTTTTTGGTAAATGTCTAGATACTATTATTTTGCTGACAAAGCAAGTTATGATTGTCAGCAACGTAATATTGAAGCTTACTTTTTGAAACAACGTCACAACTGTTAGAACGACTTTCAGTATATGGAGTGATTTTTTATCAAGCAGTGCAGGAAACCATGAACTTATTGAAGACAAATTTAAGTTCTTTTAACATCGTTTGCGTTGAGATAGTCTGTCCCAGGGGAAGAGTGATACCCCCCAGCACGCTCGCACCTTCGCAAGGCCCACTCAGAATATCAGTTAAGTTTTATGCCAAGCAGAGAAACAATATAGCAAAGTTTTTCTTTATAGGCATATGGCAAACGCCCTTGGCTTGTAGCTTGAGTTAACGTAAGCCGTATTTAAATGCCCTCTGTGAAAATACATACTTATACCTAAAGGTGTTTAAAATTATAACAAACTAATTTAAATTACATTACTGTTCAGTGCTTGTTGTTAGTTTATAAAAACAGTATCTGGGTGACCGAGTTTTGCTTAGGACAGATTTTTTTATCGGGCGATAAAAAATTGATGCTTTTTTAGTGATGATAAAAAACTTTAATAGCAAAAAACACATATGGTCAGCGTACCAGCTCATACCTGATTCCTCGTTTAATGAACAAACTTGATAACGACATTAGGGAAAATATCACTCCTCTAAATATAAAAAAAAAACTTAAACAACACCTTGTATCGAAACTAACTCTTCACTTGTACGGTCACCATTTTATCTACTTTTTTATTTGTATACTACCTACCTACATATTATGTAAAATTGTTATTTTATAATTTAATATAAGTATAGGACTAAATGATGTTTTCAAGTCATGCCGTTGGTTAACCTCTGTGGTTTTTGTGTATGACTTTTCACCTATGTATAACACTTTTTTTATAATAAATGAAAAAAAAAAAAATGGTGACACTTTTACGAGTAGGTACTTAGGTCATTTTTGTATAGTTGATAGGTGACCCTCCCATCTATCTCCCCCTTAAATTTGTCGAACTACTTACCGAACAACCTGTATATTAAATAATGTAGAAGTATTACCTAGGTAGATTATTACTAAAGCTATAAAAAAATATTTGCATATAAAATTCTAGTATTCACTGTTTTTGTTCTAACATGAAGATTTAAATGTAAAAATTGTTGTGAATTCCAACGAAGCTGACAATAAAGAATAAAGTAAACTAGTTAAAATTAATTAGAAGCAGAAGCAGTGTTTGCGAGGGACCGACTGCGCCGTGTCACATCAATCACGCCATATTAACTTGCTACCGAGTAACTTTATCATAGTACAGGAGTTCGGGCTTGTTAACTTTTTGTGATAGATAAAAAAAATCCTCAGAGTTTAAAAAAAAAGAAAACATGTTTTTTTTGTCTTCTGGCTGTCATTGTTAAGTTGGACTGTTATTTATTTTATAGTCACGTTATATCACTTTTATCTTCGAGTTTAAAAAATAAGAAGAAAAATGAGGTTTTTTTCTCTACTGGCGTTTGTTAGAAATATTTTGTCATTGTCAAGTTGGTTATTATTAAAGTTACTAAACGTTTATATAAGTCCAGTCAGGTTTTAGTGAAATTGGTGGTCATTCCACTAAAATATCACAAACTTATTGAGACAATCCAAGTTTTTATTTCATTTTACTTCACTGGTGCACTGAGATTGAACTTAGACTCAACTTTTATTACTCAATACACAATCTTAAAGAAAATAAAACTAAAAAATATGAAAATCGTTTGAAAAACAGGGGAAATAATTTTTTTGTTTTCACGTATTAATATAATGATAATTTTAATACCTTCTTCGATTTTTTTGTCAGAGAAGTATTTAAAAAAAAGAGTTTAGCTCCCGGTCTACACCCAACGAAGTCGCATCCCCTAAAGTATGTCATCGTATATCATTCATATGTGACTACACCTGTAATACATACGATTTGGGACGCGCGTTTACGAACAACTTTTATAGCCTACTATATTGTACCTGTTTAATAAGATGAACTTCAAACAAGTATTTATTAGTACGGAGAGGTAGTTGTTGCAAGAAGGTAATATTAATAAGATGAACTTCAAACAAGTATTTATTAGTACGGAGAGGTAGTTGTTGCAAGAAGGTAATATTAATAAGATGAACTTCAAACAAGTATTTATTAGTACGGAGAGGTAGTTGTTGCAAGAAGGTAATATTAATAAGATGAACTTCAAACAAGTATTTATTAGTACGGAGAGGTAGTTGTTGCAAGAAGGTAATATTAATAAGATGAACTTCAAACAAGTATTTATTAGTACGGAGAGGTAGTTGTTGCAAGAAGGTAATATTAATAAGATGAACTTCAAACAAGTATTTATTAGTACGGAGAGGTAGTTGTTGCAAGAAATATTTTTAGACAAAATACAACGCTTCTTTTTTTTATGTCTTTAGTGACAACGAGGTATGCGGGTCACCTGATGGTAAGTGACTACCGTCGCCTATAGACATTAGCAATACCAGGGGGATTGCCAATGTGTTGTACACCTTATTAAAATGCCTTAAGGGCAAGGGCAACTGGCTCTCAAGTGCAACTGCCGGAACACACCAACAGGTGCTTGGCGACAGATTTTCAACTTGAGGGTGGTAGCCAGCCAGTCGAGTACCACATAGTACCCTGCCACCGTGCTGTGGTTTCCTCACGATGTTTTCCTTCGCCGAAAGCTCAAGCTCATTGTAGGATTCGAACCCACGACCTTCGCCGCGGTATCCGACGTCACTTGCCACTGAGCTATCATCGCCTTGATATCATCGCTTCTGAAAAATGACGCATAGGTACTACGACGGAGCAAACTACTTCATATTCCAAACGTTTTTCATACAATTATACGTTGGGCATTACCGATCAAGAGACCAAAGCATTAGGTATATATTTTTAACTAGCTGTCCCCCGCGGTTTCACCCACTTTTCCGTGGGATCTTTTCATTTTTCGGGTTAACGTACAGTCTATGACACTCACAGATAACGTGGCTTACTATTAGTAAGTTGCGAGGCACTTGCTCTGAAAAATAAAGAAAATAGGAATGAACTCTGTTCAGCCAGTTTTTATGCCTGTAATGCGTTGAGCAGATTTCATGCTTAGTATGTGTGATAGAGCAGATAGATTTTTGTGCCGTGTACTACTTTAAATAATTTATTAGTTACAGGCAAATTGTAAAACCTTACCGATTCCAGCCATCTCAGTAGCAGGTTTTGTCTCCGCAATCTCGCCCCACATTCACGCCTAAAGTTTGAATATTAATTTATTGATATAGTTTCCGTTCGCCTGCCTTGTTTACTCTTCATTAAAGTAGTTACTAGTAGCTTTAATTTGAGTTTCTTGTGTATTTCGTTACGTAAGAGTAAGTAGGTTATCAGTACTTTTGAGTAACAGACTTTGAGCATACATAAATTATTGTGTTTAAAAACTTTTTTAGATGCCTTTAATACTAAAGGCATCAAAAAAAGTTTTTAAACACAATAATTTTATTAAAATCATTTACACCAAATATGTATACACATATTTGGTGTAAATGATTTTAATCAGAAACTTTACTCTTCAGAATCTGTTCAGATTTTAAGTTGATGAAAGCATGCAGCATATAGTTATAAGATCCCATCTACCATGTTTCAGGTAAATAAAATCATTTAATTTCAAACTACACCAGATGAAACCACGGAGAAAATGCAGCATATAATTAGCGTTACCCAAAAATAAGTGTCTATCTTTATTTGTATTCCATTTTGAAATAAATGAACAAACTAAGGAATAAATACAGAGTGCTTGTGCAGATGTCAGCGTTACAGGAAACCGCAACGAGTCTGATGGTTTATAAATATTTACCAAACACCGACCTCTGGAGGACACAGTTCACCGTTCGAACAGTAGTTTAATTATATTGCTGTCAAATAAACAGCTTATGTTTTATAATCCCACTAATATTATAAATGTGAAAGTTTGGATAGATGGATGGATGGATGGGTGTTTGTTACTCTTTCACGCAAAAACGGCTCAACGGATTTTGATAAAACTTGGCACACAGGTAGATCATATCCTGGAATAACACATAGGATACTTTTTATTCCGGGGAAGGATAAGATCCCTCGGGAATGCGGGTGAAACCGCGGGGGACAGCTAGTAGATTAATAGAAGCCACTGGGTGCGAGTAGTGCAAGATCCTTGGGGGAGGCCTTTATCCAGCAGTGGACTTCTTCCAGCTGACATGATGATGATGAAATAGAATGTTATGGACTTTAGCAAACGAATGTGAGACGAGACACATGACTACGAGAATCGCTTCACCAACTCAGCTATCTAACAACCCCTAGTTTAGGTGTCAACAATGGGGACGCTACTGTCGCTTCCGTATCGGACTGGACAGTCATTCTAAAACCTGTCACACGAACGCTGTTTAGATCATCCATTTAAGATGTAAAGGTCTTTTTGTGTGAAAGTGGATTAAAATAACTTTTTTTAGCAGTAAGTAGACACTAAGACTTTTGGATATTCATCAAAAACTAACAATAAAACTTCGTAGTGATTAATTAGCTGGCTAGAAACAACTACATTCAAGCTCAACAGGACTATTTCTAGCAATTAACCTATACCCTGGAGCAGAGGAAATGGCTGTTTAAAAAAAAGAGAGACTACACTAAAAGTTGACAATTGTATTTAAAAGAGCATTCGAACTTGACCCGCTGTTCTTACGTCAACTATGTCTAGTTTTGTTGATTGGGTGGTAATAAAACATCAGCAAACTGTTAATTTGCAGAATTTTATCACAGTTTTATTCGATTATATCATTTGGACCGACAAATTGACCTAAATACTCGTTTACATATACATATAATACAATACAACCAAAATATCTATACTAGGTATAGCTGTTCACCACGGTTTCACCCGCGTTTCGTGGGATTTTATTTTTCCCGGGTTAAAAAATATTCTATTTCTCAAGTTGGGGCAAAGGCGATGATAGAAGTTGGTAGTGGTGTCGGATACCGCGTCGAAGTTCGTGGGTTCGAATCCTACAATGAGCTTGAGCTTTCGGTGAAGGAAAACATCATGAAGAAACCATAGCACGGTGGTAGGGTACTTTGTAGTAGCTGACTGGCACCCTCAAGTTTATAATCTGTCGCTAGGCACCTATCGGTGTGTTCCGACAGCTGCACTTGAGAGCCAGTTCCCATCTAGGCTTTGTGTGCTTACCACTTTCAGCCACATCATCACTTACCATGGTGAGATTGCGATCAAACACAAGCTTAGCAAAAGTAAAAAAAACTGTACTCAGTTTGGAAATTTCATTAAAATCGGTTCATTGGTTTAGGAGTTCATCGCGGATAAACAACGTGACACAAAATTTTTCTATGTTAAGAAAAGTTAATGATGTTTGTAATGATATTAAAGGAGTATACAGCGCGTATATTTACATATATAGTAGGTATATATGTATACATGGATGTGGTAGGTTTCTACTAAACCGTAGAGGTGTCTACGAAAATGTGTAGAAGTAGCTACGAAAATCGTAGAATGCCTACGGTATTGTAGACTGATTTGGTCTCGTACTGAAAATTGTTTGAATGGAATCTAGCTGCATTTTTCTTTACATTGAAGGCATAAACAATCATATTTGACGGGCCGGTTGGCGTGGTTGGTTAATACACTGCCTATCACGACATTTGTGTGCATGAACTGTTTGTCCTGAGTCTGGGTGTAATTATTTATTTAAGTATGTATTTACAAAAAAAAAGTAGTATATGTAGTATATCAGTCATCTGGTTTCCATATTACAAGCTTTGCTTAGTTTGGGATCAGATAGCCGTGTGTGAAAAATGTCCGAGGATACTTATACTTACATACATTTGTGTCTATAAACTCGCTAGCTAATTCTATATTCAAAACAAGCTTAAAGACAATAAAGGTGACATACAAACTGGTTAAGCAAAGTTAAGAGCGCATCCGATCTCGTCGGCGCCGATGTGTGTAGATATAAATTATCCAGGTGTTGCGACTAAAGTTAAATGCGTTCAATTTAAGTTAGAGCCGATCTTGGTGCGGATTTATTGATGAGCGGTAGCGGGAGCGGGAGCGAGTTTAAAGACTTGTTCGAAGGTGTTAATTAAGTGTAGGGTTCAGTTCAACTGCATCTACCTTTTAAATATTTATTTTATAGATTAGTGCCATCCACGACGCGCCCCAATCTTTTTCCTAATCCCTTAAGGTGTGTAAGTAACTTGTTATACAGGGTGTCCGGTAAGTAGTACGCCGTACTTAAGGGGGAGATAGATGTAGTAATTTTCGTATATTTGGTAGGTGACCCAACCACCTATCTCCCCCTTAAGATAACACGTCCACATTATGTAACCTTGTTATTCAACATTGCAACATAAAACATGATAGCTCAGTGGTAAGTGACGTCGGATACCGCGACGAAGTTCGTGGGTTTGAATCCTACAATGAGCTTGAGCTTTCGGTGAAGGAAAACATCGTGAGGAAACCATAGCACGGTGGTAGGGTACTTTGTAGTACCCGACTGGCTGGCTACCACCCTCATGTTGAAAATCTGTCGCCAAGCACCTATCGGTGTGTTCCGACAGCTGCACTTGAGAGCCAGTTCCCATCTAGGCTTTGTATGCTTACCACAATAAGCCGTAATAAGGTGTACAACACATTAGCAATCCCCTGGTATTGCCAATGTCTATAGGCGACGGTTGTCACTTACCATCAGGTGACCCGCCTGCCTCGTTGTCACTTGTGACATAAAAAAAAAAAAAAACCACATTCAGCCACATGATCACTTACCATGATGAGATTGTGGTCAATCACAAGCTTATCTAGAATAAAAAAAAAAAACTGCACACATTAGAATAACAGTGCAATATAACATTGTTATATAACAATTGTCGTAAACGTAGATGCTGGTATAGCATGATTTATAACATTCAGTGTCCACATTATCTGAAACATGTTATATATATAACAATGTTGTATGTTATATAATATATGTAATGTTACATAGTCTGTACGCACCTTTACAGTGCAAATGTGCATCATTTCGCTAGTGTTGTAGTGCTGTCGATATGTCTAAATATATGATATGTATTATAATGGTGAAATATTTTTTTAAATCGGTAGATAAGTTTTCGAGTTAAATCGTAACAAACAAAAAATCAAATCATTCCTCTTTAAAATATTAGTTTAGATTAGTAGTATAGTATAGAAGTAAAGATGTGACAATCAGGCAGCCGGGTCACCTGATGGTAAGTGAAGACCGTCGCCTACATAATACTAGGAGCATTGCCAATCTGTTGTTTACCTTTTTACATTGACTTAAAAGGAAAGATAACAGGAATGCTTTTTGGAAAATAAATGGTCTCTCGCTCTCGCTTCAGCTTATGCTTCCGCTGTCACCATTTCTATGTTCCAGCTCCTTGTATAGTCTCAGCACGTAGTAATTCTCTTAACGACATATAAAACTTTTATAATTAACTATTGTACTTCAGTTTAAGACAGTTGGGACTTGGATCTGATCAATACCTATCTGTTTCACAGCAAAAGCAACCTTCAGAGCTGTGCGTTAGAGTCTGATAATCCATAAGTGTCTGTGAAGGCATATTTAGGTGAACTAGTGATCGCTAAATCAAAATTTTACCATATTATTTTTTAGGAAAACATATAATATGGATTTACTTAATAAACGTGTGGGTGTTTAAGGCTTTGATAGCACTATGGTAGTGACGTTGGTAACCGCGGTGAAGGTCGTGGGTTCGAATCTTACAATGAGCTTGTGCTTTCGGTGAAGGAAAACAACGTGAGGGAACACGATGATAGGGTACTTTGTAGTACTCGACTGGCTTCCTTCTAATTGAAAATGTGTCGCCAAGCACCTATCGGTGTGTTCCGACAGCTGCACTTGAGAGCCAGTTCCCATCTAGGCTGTGTGCTTACCATATTCGGCCACATCATCACTTACCATAGTGTGATTGCGGTTAAACACAAGCTCATCCAAAATTAATCTATTTTTTATTGGTAACACGTCTATATCTAAAGGTACTGATCAGTTTTTTGTCTTTGCTTTTTAATTAATAAATTATAATTTAAAAAAATATTTTTCATTAACAAGCTTTTATTTAAATGCGCTAGAAAGTAGTCCGCCATCTTTATATTCCGGAGTCTAGGAGTGCATTAAAAAACAATAGGCCGCTATCTTAGGTGTTCCGCCATGTTGGATTTAGAATGACGCCACTCAGCTAACCATGCATTGGCATCCAAACTAAACAAAACCTAAACAAAATTTCAGAGATATCTGCTTCAAAATTGAGTTGCAAGATTCCACCCGAACAAACATAGTTACATTGCAAGAAAAATAAAAGCCTGTAAAATATAATTATTTAATTTAATTGTCGATAATAAATCAATTTAACTACGGCTGAGCTTTGTATAGGTCATTTTAGGACATTGTTTTTTTTTTCATCTAGTTAAGGTCTAATAAGGTACCTACTTATGAACGTAACCATTTAATCTGAGAACCGGCAAGAAACTTAACATGGAATTTTATATTGTTGTCCTAAAGGACTTCGTTGTCACAGGTGAATTCCCAACTGACTTAAATGTTCAATTGACCATAGATCATAGAGGCTGTGGGCCTTTTAGGTCCCAAATTCTATTTTATGGTCCCTTCAAACGCATGGGCCCTCTTTAATCTATTATTAGCTGTCTCCCGCGGTTTTATCCACGTTCCCGTAGGATCTTATCTTTTCCCGGGATAATAGTAATGAAACTGTAGGATGTACAACTTTCTCACTGTCAAAAAAAAAAATAGAAACGAGATAATAAAAATATGAATAAAGTTAAGAGTACGAGTTGCTTTATGAATTTATTATGAATCAAGTCATTTTCACGGCAGAGCGCGGTAAAATTAAGTCTCAAACCCTTTCTACTTAAAAATTATTTAGGTCAGTCCACGCACAAGTTCAGAAACCTCATGTTCTAAAAAGGTTTTATAAGGGAAAGAACCATCCAAAGTCCCACAGCGATTATTGAATAATTAAAAAACATCATTAATTTATTTCCATGAGAAATAAATCGAATTTCCGAACTGTGGGGATTCGTTACCTGCTAACATTTTTGATTTTGAAGCGATATAAACGCTTCTATTTGCATATGATTTTCCACTCTGATGGAGCTAAATAAAGTCGAAAATAGAATGGATGTTGCGTCACATGAGATCTTACTCGAATTTTCAAATTTGGAGCGTAGGTGTTCCATCATTTTCTCGTAGTCAGTTTTCGTCTGACGCTTCGGTGGACTAGACGTACGTTTGAAGGCGTGGACAATTCCGCTGTTACGTTCCGTGAAAAACTAAAACGTGTTATAAAAATAATCTCGTGATTTAAAAACTTTTGTGGCAGTATTTTTGTGTAGTTTCAAGTTATATACAGAGAAAACCGGTATTATTTATTTGAAAACATCGCGTGAAAGGTAAGATTTCCTTCAGTCATTGCTTTATCCCTACATCGTGTAAGGATTCTCATTTAAGAAGGGTCCTTTTGAGCGAGTTTCTTAATGAAATGGTATTTTTTGTATCGAAACGGTTAATTATGTGAGCTTTTCTCAAATTATCAGGTCTTTATAATACTTAAATAGAACCTACGATATATGAGAAAACCCTAATGATTATTATAAAGTTATTTATGATTAGAGATTGGATTTTATGAATTTTGCTGAATAACCGCTTGAAGTAGGAATTCAGCAAAATTAAATTAATTTAATTTATTTCTAAAGCATATTTTATAAAAATATTAACTTTCTGCACTTAGACTTTAACTGTGCCAAATTTCATACTCCTCCGTCCGCGTAATTTTCGTAAAAAGGGGTACCAAGTTTTTTCTTCAATGATATTACACCCAGGTCCCAGACTCAGGACAATGATCATGCACACTTTCTGTCCGGGATGGGAATCGAACCCACGACCTGCGCCGTAATAGGTAGTGTTCTTACCAAGAAGATAACGATCATCATCATCGATAAGATCTCATCAATATTCAATTGAATTGTTTTTAAATTCAAAAAACCGCTAAAAAATTCGTCTGAAAAAGTTCGAGACTTCGTGCTTTTATAAAGACGAGAACATTTCAACAATAATTATGTTTAAATTTTTTTTTTTTTTTTTTATGTCACAAGTGACAACGAGGCAGGCGGGTCACCTGATGGTAAGTGAAAACCGTCGCCTATAGACATTGACAATGCCAAGGGATTGCTAATGTGTTGTACACCTTATTAAAATGCCTTAAAGGCGAACTGGCTCTCAAGTGCAATTGCCAGAACACACCAACAGGTGCTTGGCGACAGATTTTCAACTTGAGGGTGGTAGCCAGCCAGTCTAGTACTACAAAGTACCCTACCACCGTGCTGTGGTTTCTTCACGATGTTTTCCTTCACCGAAAGCTCAAGCTCATTGTAGGATTGAAACCCAAAACCTTCGCCGCGGTATTCGACGTCATTTACCACTGAGCTATCATCGCTATAAAAAATTACTTTCCGCTCCACGGTTTCTCCCGCGAACCCCTATTTTACCCCCTTGGGGGTTGGATTTAAAAACACCCTTTATCCTAGAAAAAGGATCCTAATGCAAAATTTAAGTTTCTGGCTGTGCGTTAAGTTTATGTAGATCCTACATCAGACCAAATAAAAAAGGAAGACGTAGCCCCGCGCACTTAAAGTGAAGCACAGTAAAGGAAGCCGATCGTGTTCCCGTGCGACGCGAGTCACGCGGGATCACGCACGTGCAGGTCACGCACACAACTTCGTGCACGTTGCTTCACTTCATTGGAATCTATTGTTTACGTACACTCCCCCTTTTTTATTTGATCTGTGGATCCTACATAGATAAAGTCTTAGAATAGTTATTTAGACTGATTATTTTCTGCATAGGCAATGAGTCCGATTACTTTTAAAGCATTTTCAATGAGATTTCCACACAAATAAATCAAGCAAAAATTCCAAAAAGCCTTTTTAAACATTTTCTCTTTTGTCAAATATAACTAACGAATACAAATAAAGTAGGGCATTAATATTAGATGCATTGTGTATAATAAAAGGGTAGGTAGGGGTGTTCTGCACATTGGAACTATTTAGTAATTGGACGGCGGTGACTTGGCAGAAACCTTGGCTTTGTCCGAAATCCCCTCGCTATTCGGCGTCGACTAATATGCCGTTTTTTATTAGTTTTATTATATACGAACTTTTCGCCCAGCGGTTTAACCCGCGTTGCCGAGGTATCTTATCCTTTCCTGCAAAGAGGGCTGAACGGATTTTGATGAAACTTGTCCTAGAATAAAACAGGACACTTTTTTTGCAGGAAAAGATAAGATCCCTCGGGAACGCTGGTGAAATCGCGGGGCGGAAAACTAGTATCCCATATCATATTCTAACACAATCCATTATTTTGGTATGGTAAGATACTATTATCAATCTGGCGACGCGCCCCGGCTTCGGTTACATATACCTACAATATTACTGTCGTAGTATCGTATCCATATCAGATAACTCCATTGGCCTACGCGGCGCACGTCAGTAAAAGTCCCAGTCGGCATGATTTTTTTCAACATCTCCAACAATAATCATATTTCTACCTATTTACACAAACTCAAATCAAATTATACCCTCAACCTTCTTCATGAATCACTTCGTCCATTGGTGAAAACCGTATGAAAATCCGTTCTGTAGTTTTTGAGTATATCGCGTTCAGAGAGACAGATCCAACGTGACACGACGTGACACATACAGTTTTCTATTAAAACAGGCCTTCAACTTGTTTCCTCTGGGTGAATATAGGTTACTACTTACTTATTCAGTACGTTGAAATATCAAGCGCAACATTATTATACCGTAAGATTACGAGTTCACTTCGCCTCGGGTAATGATTACGCGACCCAAACACGAATTACGGAAATGCCCATGCTTGGCCGCTGTTCCGAGCTTGGCCGTGTGTTCGGGGGTAATGTCGGACGATGATTGGCAATCTGCGATGTTGATGGGGACCTGATTGCTGGTAATAAATGAGGTTCATCAGTGAGTTACCAAAATATGAGGTACCTACTGGCGTCGATATACTTGCGGTTTTCAAGGGACCTTATGTTTCCTCTGGGTGTATAAATATCCTGGAACATTCTTCACACACGGCCATCTGATCCCAAACTAAGTGATTCAATGGAAAATTCTGAAAAATAAAAAAAAGCTGAAAATTAAGGTAAATTTTGGTAAGTACTTACAAGTTTTCGCGAAAATCTAAATTTATCCATATCTTTTTATTGTGTTTACTCAGGACCTTGATGTTTATACACCTAATAGGAACTATAGACTTCAGTATCTGGTATAAATTTCAACTTGCTAGGTCCACCCGTTCCTGAGAAAATCGGTGGTGACACAAGGACAGACAGACGGACAAGAAAGTGATCTTATAAGGGTTCCTTTTTTACCTTTTGAGGAACGGAACCCTAAAAACAAAAAGATAGCTTATAATCAACATCATCATCATCATGTAAGCCAGAAGATGTCCACAGCTGGGCAAAAGCCTCCCACACGGTAGACCGACGATGTTGTTAGACTATATTGTTAATATGCAGCGTTTGGACACATTAGCGAATATGTTCGGAGTGATAAAAGATCAGAATCTTCGACACTCCCTCAGATGTCCAATCAAGTAACTTAACATTACTACGCACTAAAACTACTCTGTGACCCGCCATTTTGAATTTCCTATCTTAACCGGCATTATTCTAGATCTCTATTTATTGGACTCTCATTTAATAGATTGGTTGAGTCATTAACCATTGCCTTAGAAAATAAGATTTTTAACGCGTCTATGGTTCACTAGTATTTATTTATAATTCATCCACCGGATGGCAAGTGAATACCGTCGCCTATAGACATTAGCAATAGGTACAGGGAGATTGCCAATGTGATGTCGACCTTTTTGCAGTGTCTTAAATGCAACAAGCTCAAAAATAAAATATAAAAGATTAATAATCTTTATGTAGGAAGTACGCATCAGTAAGTACTTTTAATGAAAAAGTTTTACTTTAGAGTGCAACCTTCTCAAAAAGAAACTAGTAGTTTCTACTGAGCTAGATCTCCTTAATATGCTGTAAATGCAATTTATTGATGGAATCAGAGCAATATTAAAGAACAAGAATAAATCCTTCAAACTTCAAATTCAATTGTTTCGACCCTGTCTCAAAACGTGGCACCTATTTTCTCGTAGAATCTTATTATTCTTCTAATTAACCGACTTCAAAAAAGGAGGAGGTTCTCAATTCAATTGTATGTTTTTTTTTTAAAGATAATATTAATCTCTGATGAAACGTTTACTTAGCAATAAATACAATATCGTATTATTGTAAAAATATAATTAAATTGGCATTAGTTTTGATTTTCTTTGCCTTTAATAACAACGGTAGCACTCGACCATTAAAAAAACTTTGACTTTATGAACCCTCTGGCTGGCCGCTGGTAGGTTAATTAATTATACCTACTAAAGTTTTAGAAAATACACTAAATTCACGAAAACAAATTAAATTTCAATATCTTGAATCGCGATGCCTGTAATTAAATTTGTGTAGTTATGGAACGACCGTTCCATCTGAAAGTCAAGGGATTAAAAAAGCAGCGCAACGCACTTTTAGATTTCAAAAAGATGCCATATTGAATTTGGCAGTAGAAGTACAAGTATGTATAAAACTACTTAAACATTTATTATTTTCATAAAAATATTTTTCCCGTGGTTTTCCCTAGGGAGAACCGCATGGGGTTCTTCAAGTAGGGCGTGAAGAGATTTTTACGGGGTCGGATAATTAATGCGCGAGTGATTCAGTGTTGCGAGCGTCAAACGGCTATGGCTTACCCCTGGTGTTACAAGCGTGAAAAGAATACGGTAACCTTCCGGCGGGTAGGATGCTTGTTTGCAAGCTTCAACAAAAATCAGGGGACCCCCGAGAGGAACGAAGTTTAGTATTGAGCAACAACTGTGGGCAAAAAATGCTCGCCTGCTCGAATCTTGCACGTGTAATCGAAAAATATATTTAAGAGAGACTCTGACCATCAGAAAGGAGTTACATTTAACTAACAAATTATGTACACTAGTATGTCGGCCAGTGATAATGGACGTAACGTTTTATTTTATTTTATTTTATTTGCGGATGATACTTCCCTAATTTTTAGAGTAGATAGAAAAGACGCTGACCTTACCCATCTCAATGAGACCTTAGCAACAGTGTCAAAATGGTTTGCCACCAATAATCTTATGCTTAATGCGTGCAAAACCAAATGTATTAGATTCTCTCTTCCAAATGTTCCTAAGAGCAGCACCAACGTACTAGTTGATGATAGAACACTTGAACTAGTTGACAAGACAGTTTTCCTTGGTATAACTTTAGATAGTAAATTACAATGGGGTCCTCATATAGAAAATTTAGCTAGCAAATTGAGTTCGGCTGCTTTTGCGGTAAAGAAAATTAGACAAATAACAGATATTGCTACAGCTAGGTTAGTTTACTTTGCATATTTTCATAGTCTGATGTCCTATAACCTCTTGCTGTGGGGTTCAGGGACTGATTTGGATACTGTTTTTATTTTACAGAAAAGGGCGATTCGCGCGATCTATTGTTTGGGTCCTCGCGAGTCACTGAGAAATCAATTTAAGGAATTTAAGATATTAACGTTGCCCTCGCTGTACATATATGAAAATATAATGTATGTTCGAAAAAATTTAAATTTGTTTGAAGTAAACAGTAATCATCATAATTTTAATACAAGACACAAAGATAAAATTGTGACCCCTAGATTCAGGCTAGCGAAAGTTAATAAATCTTTTCTCGGGAATTGTGTTCGTTTTTACAATAGGATCCCACGTGAGGTAGCTGGAATGTCTTACTTTAAATTCAAAATTTTTATTAAACTTAGGTTAATGAACAAAGCCTACTATAAGGTGGCTCATTACATGGAAGACAGAAATATATGGTTGTAGTAGCTTCTCTCTGCACCTGCATCCCCCTGGCTTAGTGTAAAATATTTGAAAATGTATCTAAATGTACTTATAAAAATGTAAGAAAGATCCACTGTTAAAAAAAAATTGCCTTGCTGAGTTTCTTGCCGGAGTCTTCTCAGTTTAAGTGTATTCCGAACCGGTGGTAGAGTCAATTGTAACGTTCATGAGTGCCTTACCAGGGCCTAAACTGAATAAATGAGTTTTGAGTTCGAGTTTGAGTTTAACCAAACGTCTCAAGAGGCATAACGCTTTTTCCTTACGTGACGATTTTTTCTAGGCAACTCTTACCGCAAGCCGCGTTTAGGATCTTCGTTCCAATAATAATATCTGTCTCGCAATAGTCCATAAATCATTCTAGTACCTGTCACAGGAGCACTAAAAAGTCCAAGTAAAAACTTGCTGTTGGATGATTCGTCATTCTGTGAATGACATACGCAGTTAGACATTCCCAAACATTACTCTTCGCAGTCAAAAAATAGCTAATTCTTATTATATTGCTTTCTGCACCGCGGCTTCACCTGCAACACCCTTTCTTAGTGAATAGGAGTGTTTAATAAGTTTCGAACGTCAGCGGTTTGGCTGGGCGTTGATAGATAAGTCATTTAGAACTAAATAAACTATAGTTTTGAGTGCTGAGAATAAATAATGTAGCGGAAAGTTTGTGTGTGTTTTTGTTACCAATCAGCTCCGAAACGGTTCAAAGGATTTAGGTGATACAAAGATAAATAAATAAATATCCTGAGACATTTATAATATAGAGATTATATTTTCTTAAAATTGCGTACATAGAGGTTGAATTTTTCAAGTGGGCGTGACTTACCAAATCTGAAACTGTAAGAGATAATGCTGCAATAAGTCTCGAGGCCGATTTTGATGATAACTAAAAAGCCAAAACTGCATCATTAGGTTTTTTAGCTCAGTGGTAGTGACGTCGGATACCGCGACGAAGGTCGTGCATGGGTTTGAATCCTACAATGAGCTTGAGCTTTCAGTGAAGTAAAACATTGTGAGGAAACCATAGCACGGTAGTAGGGTACTTTGTAGTAGATACCTGACTGACTAACTCTCAAGTTCAAAATCTGTTGGTGTATTCCAACAGCTGCTCTTGAGAGCAAGTTTCCATCTAAACTTTGTGTGCTTACCACCTTTGGCCACATCATCACTTACCAAGGTGATATTATGGTCAAATACAAGCTAATGCAGAAGTAAAAGAATTAAAACCTGAGCCAAGAATTTACTTAATTAAACTGGGATGTAATGGCATATCAATAATACGCCATTATTCCTTTACGGAACCCTAAATGGGGAAGTCCCTGAACAAAAATCTCATTACATTTGAGCCTATCTTAGTTGTTAGTTTATTGATGGCGAAACTCTTTTGTCCGCTGTCCGTCATGGCCTTCAGCCAATCACATCATTCGGTTAAACATCAAAGGCTGTTTGTTACACAAAGGTTTTTTAACCCATAGACCGTAATATGAGAATATTGTTAAGGCAAGTAAGTATAGAAATCGTATTACTAAAAAAATTTAGAAAGGATGGACTGTCCTTAATACATTGAAAATCCTGGGGATATTTTTCTCTCGATATTAATTGTGGTAAGCACAAGTCTAGATGATCTTAAAATAATACTTGAGCTTGAGCATAAAACCAACCATATCACGGTGGTAGGGTTACCTACTTTGTAGTACTCGCCTGGCTGGCTACCACCCTCAAGTTGAAAATCTGTCGCCAAGCACCTGTTGGTGCATAAAACATCTAAAATAATTGAAAATAGCGAATATTTTAATTATTTTTATTAATTTTAACTACTAATTTTTGATGAAGTATAAATATATTTATGATGTACCGCGCATAGATTAGTTAGGTAACTGACATCATTATTTTGATCTATTAATAATGTTTAAAAAATGCAACATAGCATCTAAGATTCAATGGGAACCCCCTGATATTAAAAAAATGCTCTCCGTCATCTAAGTAGATTAAAGGTTCCTCAAAAGTTGCTATAAGCAACTGGACCCCTAATGGCTCTTATGAATTCTTCGAGTATAATCACTTCCGAGAATCATTGTTTTAATTTTCTTTTGTTGCGAAACAATTTTGTTTTGTATTACTGTTAACTTGGTGAATTATTTACTAAGGATAAACAAAGCGATTATGTTGTTTACGGTTCTAGAAGTTTCGCTAAAACTTAAAATTAAGGTGTTATTTTATATTGAAAACAATCTACACTTGCGAGCAAAAGTATGGAATCACTTACTTGGATGGAATTGATTGCGCGCGATCTTGAGTACTTAATAATTAGTTCAGAATAACAAAAATGGTACCATTTAATATTATCCTAATGTTTTTCTAACTCCTTCACTCAATCCGGGATAGCTCCTTAAATATTGGTGCTATTTAAATGAATTTGATATCAATTTAAAGTTAACAGTTTAACCTTTAAAATGGTACCATTTTTATTATTCTTAACTAATTATTAAGTACTCAAGATCGCGAATCAATTCCAAGTAAATGATGCCATACTTTTGCTCGCGAGTGTAGTATAACATGCATGCCTCGATACTTCGATACTTAGACCACCTCAGACCATTGATATCCCGAACTCTCCAAACAGATCTTGTAGGTTCAATATATTTACATTGGATTGAGATATTTCAAAATCAATCTACACATATTATAAAGATTTGTATTCTTGTATTTTTGTAACGAATTGAATGAAACCGCGGGGGCCAGCTAGTATTCTATACTTCATCAGTGCCATTCCGTCGTCAATATAATCCATATTTATCTGGTGCAATTACAATATTGTTTTTCTCTAATAATTCCTTCCTGTTTTTTGCTTTTCAAGTTCTGTCCGCGATTAACACCGAAACTACTAAGCCCATCTTGATGAAATATGGCACACAAATTGATTATATCCTGGAATAAGAGATAGGATACTTTTTATCCCGGGAAAAGAAAAGCGGGTGAAACCACGGGGGACGATATATTACCCACTCCAGTTTAAATACACTAAGCCTAAAATTAATATAATACCGTATTATAAAGCATATTATAATTTAACCAACATAAACTAATTAACATTTCCTTTTGAACTACAAGATTGCGTAGGTTAGTATATTATTGTATATGCCTAGTTAGTATACTTAATCCTTTCACTAACATAATATTATTACTGAATTACATACAAGACTTAATATTCTATGAATTAAATTCATACCTTTTAAGGTCTATTCAAACCTAAGCGGTTGTCGCCGCTGTGGGTAGAGAAAACCGAGTGGGTATGCGGTATTACTGTTCACATCAAAGCGGATTTCGCTATCCTTGTAGAATACCGAGTTCGAGTTTTTTTTTCGAAACCCTCGCGGTATGCACTTCTATTTACAGCGGCAGCGAATACCGCTCCGTTCTAGCCGCGAAACTTGATACTAAATACCTGAGTGAAACCCGCGCGGTATGTACCTCTACCCACAGCGGTAGTGAATACCGCTTAGGTTTGAATAGACCTTTATGTGAATCTAAACTATAATCTACACTTCTAAACCCCAGAACAAATATTAGGGAGTAGGTAAACAATAGTCTCCAATGAAGTGAAGCATCATGCACGAAGCTGTGTGCGTGACCTGCACGTACGTTATCTCGCGTGCCTCGCGTCACACAGGAACGCGATCGGCTTCCTTTACTGTGCTTCACTTTGACTGCGCGGGGCTCTGTCTACCTTTTGTAATTTATATTAAATTTAAGTTAGGTATAATAAATGTCTCTTTTCAGCAATTCCAAATAAATCTAAAACCCTGTGTTCGAATTTGGCAATACATGAGCTGAGAAGGCCTATTTGTATAAACATTTCATTTAAAATATGACGCTATATTTATTTCTATATGAATGAATGCCTAGCGAATGAAAACAAAAGGTAATAAATAGGTAAAGGTAAATAAAGTAAATACCTCTGGTAGTAAAAAAATCGTTTGATGGTAACATTAAAATACAGTACAGTCGAAGCAAAAATCCATTATGACTATCAAGCTAAAATGCACTAAAAATAATGCTCACATCGAATAGTAAAATATTTTATATATTTCCATTAAGGATAATAATAACGGTTATTTGCAATAACAATTTTTATTCCTCAATTGTAATCCTCCGTAAGAATATGTTGTAAAATCTGTATGTTTTTAAAAGTTTATTTCTTACGGCATTTATAAATATAATCATAATTTTGCTAATATTTGAAGCTAAACAATGCTCCTATTTTACTAACAATTCAAGTAAGACTTGATTATTGTTGATGTGTACCTATTCAAAAATATCTAAACATAATCCATTTAATATTTACAACAAATGTACAAAATATACATGCAAATGTACAATTACAATACATAAAAAACATCTTCGAGGCTGCCGCTGCTGCCGATCGGCAAGGTTCCCAGAAGGCTGGCAGCGTTTCCTCTTTGGATGGCCAAGCTGATGCGTTGGCGGAAAAAGCTCCCCGCCCGCCGGTCACCCGAGGCCTCGATTAATTTTTTACATAAAATATTTGCGAAACGACGAGCTTCAGACCCCAAAAATATTATTTATTTTGTATCTAACAGAAGAATACCTGTCATAAATTATCTACATTTTATTGTATTCTCCCCTACTGGGTTGCCCTTTAAACCATTTCCTCATGACTTTTACTTTTACCGCCAAGCTAATGGCAGCCGTACCATACCCACGCAGTTTAAACCTCAGACATTTTGTTGGTACTTTTTCCCTGACAGTACGTCCGGTAGAAAACAATAAGCTTTTCTTGTGAACAGATTCACGTAAGTAATAAATGTTGAGAAAAACCACACGTTCGTAAGACGTAAACCAGACAACCAATAAATCACGGCTTGATCGCCTCAGATAAAGTATATCTATGGATTAGTTTGGTCTATGAGTCTTAGGAGCTTTGAGGTTCTAATGTCAAGTCTTCGCCTTACTTCTCTTAGTTTATGGCTCGCTAGTTTACATTACCTGAACCAGAGAGTTTATCTAGTTATGTTTATTACACTTTGTTGTTGCACTGTGTAATTATTGAGGATATTCTTCACACGCATATCTGATCCCAAAACTAAGCAGAGCTTGTAGTATGGAATCCAAATAAGTAATATACTACTTTTACGGTTCCGTACTTCAAAAGGAAAAAAACGTTTTTTTTTTTTTTTATGTCACTAGTGACAACGAGGCAGGCGGGTCACCTGATGGTAAGTGACTACCGTCGCCTATAGACATTAGCAATACCAGGGGGACTGCCAATGTGTTGTACACCTTATTACAACCCTTATAGGACCATAGCACCTTATAGGATATGTCTGTATCTATGTCTATCCGTCTGTCCGTCAAGACCCTTTTTCTCAAGAACGCGTGGAGGTATCAAGTTGAAATTAATATCAAATACTCAGGTCTGCAATCACTAAAACCAGCTCAAATATCAAACTTCTGAGTCAACGCAATCAAAAGATGGCCATTTATGTTCCGTTTATGCCACTTGTTTTGACTCTCACAAATAAAAACTTATACATTCCAGTTGCGCCGTAGAACGACTCACGCTTTTATTTTACTGGTGCATTTAGATTTAAATTTATTGTACAAAACGCCACCAATATTATTCAATAAAACTTGAAATACATAGATTAACAAGACTCGCGAGGAATTTCTAATCAATTGTTATGTTATTGTTTGATTGGTACGGCCGTCCCACTTAAGAACCAACCGGGCTCATATTATAGTCATCATCAATGACTTTCAATACGGAAATCATCACTTTCCAGTTTTCCAGTTCTTTATACGGTATTTTTCTAACACTGGAATATTCATTATCTATCTTTTTAATCTAAAATAATCACCTTTTGAATGAAACAACCAAAGCTTGTTAATATTAAAAGGAAAATTAAATGTTATGAATTAGGAGTAATGGTGAATTCATATTTCTTTATCAATCTTCTTTAGGTTTGTGTACACTGATATATTTATGCTATTATTATTTTATAGCTTAGCTTAGCATTCGGTATTATGAATCTAAACGTAGCATTTTGTATGAATTTGAGTAGAAGGTGAAGGTAAATTCATTCGCTTAAATTATTATTAGTCGGTTCAAGCGAAACCCTAGGTCTGTCTGTATATTATGTTTTTTTTCCTTTCTTTCCCTTGCAATCAATCGTGTAGACTATAAGCGGATGAGTTGTGTGTAAAAAGGTTTATAGGGTGCTACGGTAATCCCTTTCATTTGTGTACTCCGCCTTTTGGGCGACCGTTCTAGTCAAAGATTATTTCGGCAACACCTGTGTGAGGTTGAGTCATATATTTGGTGTTGCAAGCGTCTATAGGCTACGGTTACCGTTTACCATGAGGCAGGATATATGCTAGATTGTCACATTAGTGTATAATAAAACCTAGTCTCATAAAATACATTTTTTAACAGGAATCTAACCGAAATAACTAACTAAGACTGCATACCATCAGCAAAGTTACCATAGTACGTGACCATATATTTGTCCAAAATGAAACATATCTTCGCTATAGCTGTACTATTGGTGGATGTTAATCTTTATACAGAACAATGGTATTATTTTCCCCTCATTGCAATCAATCTACGTAAGACATACCGATGAAAATAAATCTGAGGCCCAATAGGACCATTGATGCATCGTTGTGCCTACATACGATGAGTAAAAAGTGTATTGTGGTTTGGGATATCAGTCATTGTTTCCTTTGACCCCATCGTTTTATGAGTTGATTCAGTGGAAAGGTAACCTTTAATATTGGTAGGTATATAACTTGGTATGTTTTTGTTTGGACTACTATTTATTGTGTGGAAATTTTTGTGATTTCAATTGATATGATAATTCCCACTAATATTATAAAAAAACCGGCCAAGTGCGAGTCGGACTCGCGCACGAAGGGTTCCGTAAAAAAGGCAAAAAAACACGTTTGTTGTATGGGAGCCTCCCTTAAATATTTATTTTATTTTGTTTTTAGTATTTGTTGTTATAGCGGCAACAGAAATACATAATTTGTGAAAATGTCAACTGTCTAGCTATCGCGGTTCTTGAGATACAGCCTGGTAACAGACAGACGGACGGACAGACGGACAAACAGCGAAGTCTTAGTAATAGGGTCCCGTTTTTACCCTTTGGGTACGGAACCCTAAAAAAGTGAAAATGTGAAAGTTTGGATGGATGGATGTTTGTTATTCTTTCACGCAAAAACGGATGAACGGATTTTGATGAAACTTGGCACACAGGTAGATTATATCCTGAAATAACACACAGGATACTTTTTATCCCGGAAAACCAAAAGATCCTTCGGGAAAGCGGGTAAAACCGTGGGGGACAGCTAGTAAATTATATTATTTGACGCCTAAAATATACAGTTGGATTTTAGATATTTTCTATAAATTTAGAGTAAAAATGGTTAAGTTAATAAATAAATATCCTAGGACATTCCTAACACACGGCCATCTGAACCCAAACTAAGCAACTGATATGATACCTAATACAATTTATTCAAAAACATACTTTACTTATATAGATAGGTAGGTATTTACCTTTAAATAGTTTGTTTCTAAAATAGAGAAGAATATTGCTTTCTTTAAAATTATTTTTACTACAAGTATGCAAGTCTGGTGTGTTTTTTTTATTCAGTTCGAGTTTCTACAATATCCATGCAAACAACTCCACGCGACCTCTTTACTTCCGCTCTTGACACAAAAATATTAACTACAGAATTAAACGTAAAATATGGAAGGCGGGAAATGAGCTCACGACGTACCCACTTCAGCCATAAACCAGCGATGACCATAAATGTAAAGAGGTTTGTTCACTTGCTGAAGAAACGCGACGGTTTCAGCTTTAAAATATTCTTATATGATAGAATCAGATCAGTGACAGCACAAAACGACTTGATGATCAGGGCGTATCTATAGTGTTGATATTTAAAAAAAAATAAAAATACGTTTATTTATAAACCACTTTTATCACAAAAAAGGCTAAACTATGCCTAAGATAATTCTGAACCTTCCTGTGAAAGTACCATCAAAAACTTTTTTGTTATAAACGCATTATTTACAAATTTCATAAACGCATTCTCTCGGCGGCCGCACTGTAGTTTTCTCAACGTTTACATGACCTGCAGTGACCAAGCGCGCAAAAAAACTCCGCGTTTCCTGAACTCATGAAAACACCATTCAAGTATGCTAATGTTACAATTTTAACGTTACGACTGATATTGTACTCAATTTTGCAAGTTTATAATATAATAGAGGGCGTGCCAAATTAATTTTTAAATTAGTTTAATTTCATCCTATTTTGAAACCTGTAGGTTGGTGTTAAGACTTAGTTAAAATGTTATGCTAGTTGAAAATCTGTAGCGAAGCACTTATCGGTGCATTCCAACAGCTGCACTTGAGAGGCACTTTGTGGGTTTGCCACCTACGGCCACATCATCACTTACCATGGTGAGAGTGCGGTCAAACACAAGCTCATCTAAAAGTAAAAAAAAAAGTTTTTTATGGATCTAAAAAAAAACTTACCCGATAAAAAAAAAAACTTTTACCTATAGAAAGCTACATTAAGCGAGTAGGTACCTAACATCAAAGCTAGCAGGTATCTAATTAAATAAAAAAGTGATCTTAATTTTTTTTATGTAATTTTCATCAACATATTTCAAGTTACATCCCTTGAATTTAATTCCTCATATTCATATACAGTTTCATTGCAAATTATTTTCCGCTAATGAAATTTTATTTCACAATTACCTTATGAAGACATCTATCCTTATTATCACAATGAACATAAAGGCGATGATAGCTCAGTGGTACGTGACGTCGAATACCGCGGCGAAGGTTGTGGGTTCGAATCCTACAATGAGCTTGAGCTTTCGGTGAAGGAAAACATCGTGAGGAAACCATAGCACGGTGGTAGGGTACTTTGTAGTACCCGACTGGCTGGCTACCACCCTCAAGTTGAAAATCTGTTGCCAAGCACCCATAGGTGTGTTCCGACAGCTGCACTTGAGAGCCAGTGTCCATCTAGGCTTTGTGTGCTTACCACCTTCGGCCACATCATCACTTACCATTGTGAGATTGTAGTCAAACACAAGCTTATCCAGAATAAAAAAAAAAAATATATAAGTTTAAAGCTGTTGTAATTTATACTTACCTACCAGTTGTTCAAGCCTTAAAATTAATAGCGTCCCCTCGAAGGTTCTTGTATTAATATTGTTTTTACGCGTTCTGCGGATTACAGAGCCTTCGCAGTATTTGTAAAGGACTTGCTAGAGTCAATTTGAAGGTGACTTTATGAATAATCAAATACAAATGTAGGTAACAGTTGAAGAAGTTTCTGTTTAGATTTCAGTTTGTATTTGTTCCTGAATCCTAAAACTATAAACTTTTAAATTATAGCTGTTCCCCGCGGTTTCACCCGCGTTCCCGTGGGATCTCATCTTCCCGGGACAAAATATATATAGCCTATGTTCATCAGGGATAATGTAGCTTTCTAATGGTTTTTCAAATCGATCCAGTAGTTTCAGAGCCTATTCAATGCAAACAAACAATAAAATCTATCCTCTTTATAATATTAGTATAGTTAGTTTAAAACGTATAATATCCGTCATTTTAAACTTAAAAAGAGATGGGATAACTTAACCTGGGTTTTATTATACTTACTTTAAACCATCTTACTTAATAAGTTTGTGTTTAAAAAAAAAAAAATCTTTTGAATTTTAGTTAGGTAAGTACTATAAATGTTTATGGTCTTAATTTCGTGGTTCATATTATATTTTTGTACTTTAATTTAGCTAAAATAAATCATGATTAAAAAAGGTATAGGTATACCTACATACAGCCCGATTTACATAAGAGTTAAGTATATTATTAAACAAAATATAAAAAAGAAAAGTCAACTTAAATAAAAAGAGTGGCTATATTAATGCAAAATTAGCATTTTCATAATTTTTATTAAGTCTAGAACCGTGCCCGGTGTAGAGAGAAAATATTTAGGCCACTTAATTAAAATGTTTATGCTCCTTTTTTCTAATTTAATATGTAAATTTGATATTAATTATGTATTTTTAATACAGACAATCGTGTAGATATTTTTTCTTAAAAATATATTTAAGATTCCAAACAAAAATATCAAATCTATTCTCCATACTAGATAGGATCTAGTATTATAAATGCAAAAGTGTGCCTGTCTGTCTGTCTGTCTGTTACCTCTTCACGCTTAAACCGCTGAATCGACTTAGATTAAATTATCTATAGAGATAGATGGAACCTTGGAGAAGGACATAGAATACTTTTTATCCCGGGAAAAGATAAGATCCCCCGGCAACGCGGGTGAAACCGCGGGTCGGAGAACTGGTTTTAAATAAAATGCAATCACTCGCGAAATTTAGATATGCGTCTATTAAAATATTATTTACAACAGACCTAAAGTAGCCAAATGGTTTTAGAATTTTAAAGGCTGTAAACCCTGGTTTTATGGCTTGCAGAAAACTAAGGTCGAACATGCTGCGGGTCATAAAATGCATTTTTCTATATTATCTTTTATTTTAATCAGTATTATTAGTTATTTCAGTGGAATAAAACGTATACGTCTTGTTATAGTTAATTATAAAGCTATAAAACACTAAAGCTGTGTATAAAATTGCACTTATGATATTACCTACAAAAAATTACAAGAAAATATTTTTACATAAAAAACAAAATACTGTAGTTATCGTCCTTAACGGGCACAGATCAATTTTATTATAGTTGATTGGATTCTAGCCATGAGGTACATCCTCATTCCGCATAGGCAGACCGCAAAAAAAAAAGAAATATAACAAAATTTGCTTTTTAACACTCTTGAACCCCTCGCGTAAGTCCTCTAATTTTGCTCTCTTTGTATTTTTTTTATGTTGACAAAAGTATTATCATTCAGAATATATTATTATCTTATCAAATTACATAATAACTATAATTTCAATTATTTTATAGATACATATAATTGTAAATACCGTTAGATTATAATCTATCTCGCGAGATTTAACGCATTATTTTTTGGTAGATTATAGTCCATCGAAGTGAAATCGCTATATTTATAAAAAAAAAACACAAAGTTCTCGCTGCACTTCTCGATCGGCGTACACTTTTAACCTAATCAAGCCATGTCGATTTTGAATAGAAAATTGTTAGCAGTATGTCACAATATTCCGACAGTTCACAATCTCGCGAGATAGAAAGGTATTTACAATTTTACGGTGTCATATTTACACCTTTTTTTCTTTTCCATCAAACGTTTTGATTTTACTACACTCGTTAACTCGGCCCCTGCGTCGACGTTCCAAAATTATAGCAGCGCTCGACCACAGCACAGCGCCATCTCTAATTGGATTCCACCACGCTTGTGTGTGCTTGATATTAACCCCTTCGCTGCCGTTTGGCGCTTCTGTCAGCGAGTTTTCGAGCTTACGCCTTTATTAACACTTGTTTGTGTGTATTGTTTCGTGTTTTGTCTGTGGTTTTTTGGTTCGATTGAACTGCAAATTTTAGATGTGTTTGCATGAAGTTTGCAATGCATATTGCATCTAATATTGTGCCAAACATTATGCTTTGGTTATACGAATTAGTTGTAAGGGGAAATTAAGCTTTAAGTTTTACATTTGTGTTTATTCGTTATTAAATTTAAACTTTTACTGTAAGATAAGTACCTTTTTCCACGGTGGTAGGGTACTTTGTAGAACCCGACTGGCTGGCTACCACCCTCAAGTTGAAAATCTGTCGCCAAGCACCTATTGGTGTTTTCCGACAGCAGCACTTGGGAGCCAGTTCCTATCTAGGCTATGTGTGCTTACCACCTTCGGCCACATGATCACTTACCATGGTGTGATTGTGGTCCAACACAAGCTTATCCAGAATAAAATGTTTGATCTTCCCAATAGTCTACAAATTAATGTTTTCGGATTCAAATTAGATTAAAAAAAGAAACATTTATTTCAACAGCCGAGCATGTAAAAGTAACCTAACAAGCATTGCCAACATAATAACAACGTCAAATTTGACAAGCCGGAACAGATCAAAGCTATGCCAGATAATATTTGGCGTCAGATATCTGAGATGTCGTCCAAAATGTCTATTTAGGGTTCCTTTTGGCTCGCATCCAGATGATATAATTAGTATACCTTACTGTTTTTTTAATTAGTTTCTCTGTAACTTCGGTTTCAACTTGCACCAAATTCCATGGTTCAAATAATTTATGGTTCATGTAGATTTTTTGGATTTAGAATTAAAAATCTTATCATTAAAAGACTACAAGACTACAATTTTATGAATGCCGAGAGAAATTTCCTTAAACATGTAATTCAGATCAAATCGCTTAATTGCCCTTCAAGTAAAACTTTCAAGTTTTTTACAGATGTTAGCAGTAAATTAAATAGAATATTTATGCGCCATTTTTAAAAATAAACATCATGTACGAGTATCTCCGTCACATTTTTATGAGACCTTATAATTATTAAATTATCTATATATATAAAAGGATAAGTCCTGACTGATCTATCAACGCCCAGCCCAAACCCTTAGACCTAGAAAGCTGATTTTTTCCACGGGTAATGTTTTTAAGATGTAGACGAGGATTAAGAAAGATTTTTTGAAATTCAATCTCAAAGGATACGCGGGTGAAACCGCGGGGCGGAAAGCTAGTAATCAATAAAAAAATAGGAATTAATATCCCAATTAAAATTACTTACGTTATCCAAATTGCTAACGTTCAAAATCATTTACGTTATATTTTTATGCAAAAGGAATTAAAGAGGTTTCAATCGATTCAAACTCCCAGAGTAAAAAAAAAACAAATTCAAATAAGGAACGCTTTACAATCGACCCGCAAGCTCATTTGCACTGTTAATTGAAAAGCTAGCGCTGGCTACGACGAAAGCAATGAAATATTAATGTCTAAAAATGGCTAAAAAACGCTTCTAGCAAAAGTTGACCCGCAAAAACTTGAACTATAACGTTTTACAAAGTGGGTCTCTTGAAACTTAACTGAAAGTTTCACCGGGCAATATTATATGGTTATTGGTCTAAGTTATAAGAGTACCTACTAGTTCTATTAAACCCGTCCAGTGTCTTTACTGACATTCTAGTAGTGGCTTCGTAGTAGTCCCGACAAACATAAACCAGTAAAAAAACAATGGTATTACACGAGTCGTTAGGTAAATTGTTTGCAAAATATATAAAAAAATAGGCTGTATTTTTAATCAGGGAAAAGATAAGATAGTCAAATATATTTAGCGACAAGCCAAAATTTGAATAAAACAATATTTGAGTCCGACTATTCATATAGGTATGCGTCTGAAGGACAAAAATAGGATAAATTTTATCCCGGGAAAAGATAAAATCCTTCGGGAACGCGGGAGAAATCGCTTGACACTGCTATTAAAATATATTAAGGTTTTTCATCCCAAATCGCTGATCGCTTATAATTTAGACCACCAATAAGGAAAGAAGCAGGCAAGACGAACGACCATTCCAGACTTATGCAGCCACACGTGAGTTGTTTATGAAACGGCTGTTTTGTAGGCAATGAGAGGGTTAATTCTCTTTACTTGTACCATGGTGATGTTATTACCAAGGGTCAAGCTGTCACTGGGACTATAATTGGCCCTATCGCGTTACAGGGTTGAGTGCTTAGAATTTCTTTTGGGACAATTTTAGTCCGTGTTACGTGTAACAAAGATTTCTGTACTATTTTAGTGGGTACTTAAGGCGTCGGAACTGGTACGGTAGAATTATATGATTTGTCGTTTAGGAGTTAGTTTGGGATTATGTTTTCTTAATTATAATATTGTATTCGATAATTATCAACTTTTCAATTTATGCCTTTTGCGATCGAGACCATGGGTCCGTGGGGGTCCAAAGTTAGATGATATGGTTCAGAAAAACTGGAGAAAATTTTAAAATACAGCATTTCCATGCTTCGCACACTCAATTTAAAGCGAGTGTTTTATTTTAATGTATTCATTTAACTGGATAGTAATTAAAAAAGAAAATGAATTAAAACACGGCAGCTGCTAGTGTTAAGTGCTTAAAAATTAACGATTTTTCGGGGAAACACATTTAAAACATGCGAGTGATGGATGGTTAAACCACTGCTACTAGACCTCTGTCCAAAAAGAGACAATTTTTTTAAATTGAAGTAATATTTCAGCTGAACAAGGCGTAACGGCAATAACATAGCTTTGAGATGCTTAAGTAGTTTTGACTCGTCATATCAGCCGATCTTCACGATGCTTAGTCTTGGGCTACTCGCATCCAGTGGCTTCCCGCGATCCTCACAAGTTCAGTAATTTTTTTTTATTTCTATATTTTTTTTTATGTCACTAGTGACAACGAGGCAGGCGGGTCACCTGATGGTAAGTGACTACCGTCGCCTATAGACATTAGCAATACCAGGGGGACTGCCAACGTGTTGTACACCATAATATTACAATGCCTTAAGGGCAAGGGCAACTGGCTCTCAAGTGCAACTGCCGGAACACAACAACAGGTGCTTGGCGACAGATTTTCAACTTGAGGGTGGTAGCCAGCCAGTCGGGTACTACAAAGTACCCTACCACCGTGCAATTATAAATAAAAAATAGTTATAATTATAATAATAAAAAAATTATAAATAAAAATGGATCTTCGAAATGTATGTACGCTCATAACTTTCGAATGACTGCACCAAATTTGATGATTCTTTGTTTTATGTATTCGTTATTGATAGGACAAGGTTTGTGTAAAATAAAAATTTCCACGGGAACGTGGGTGAAATCGCGGGGGATAGCTAGTAGTTCATAAATACAGTGAAGCCTGTGACAGTAGGTGTAACACGACAATGAACCTTATTGCTATTAAGGTTAATTTCTATAATGTGTGGTTATTTGTATGATAATATAGATAGACTATGTCATAGTGCATTAAGGATCATATTCATGTAACTGTCAACAATCACTGGTGTCAAAGTACATTGTGCGAACTATAAAAATGTATCTTCTTTAGTTCAAAATGGCGGACATATGATGAAAAATATATAACCTAGACTGGAAATGCTATCACACTAAACCGAAACAACCTGTAGACATTCAGAATCGAGAAACACTTAGCTTTTGTTCAGTCTATTCTGTGAATCTACTAAATAAGCAATACCTGGGAAAGGTTCAATCTAAAATAGTACCTACCTATAACTTTACTATGTAGGTAGCTATTTTAGTTGTGAGATCTTTCCAAATGTTTACCTTGAAACAACTTGCTTACCTTTGGGTAGTTCTTCACTTATTGTGGTTAATGTGGCCAATAGTGGCATACACAAAAAATATTGGTTCGCGCGTTGTGAAAGGGGGCTAGACTGAAAAAAATCTTACGAAAAGTTGTCACGACACTTTTTTGCTATAGTAAGCTATTGTAAGCTGTGCGGCGTGCGCATGTTTCTCTGTCTGTCTCTCTCTCTCTCTTATAGAAAGCAAGCCAGATATTTTTATATATATATCTACTCTCTCGACTTATATAACTTCATTCCATCCGGGTGTCCCTTGACACCTCTCATGTTTTTTTTTGTACTAATCGTCTTTTAGTACATTTCTGCCAATGTTAAGTATATAGTCTCGTGATATCATATTCACAGTAAAATTTGTCGTCGCCTACAAGTCAGGTTTTAGTGAAATGGGTGGCTGTTCCACTGATTTTTTTCATAGACAACCTGAAAAGTCACGAAACACGTTATTCATTGCAGTACACTTCACTGGTGTACTTAGATTGAACGTTATTGGACATCACGCCACCGATATTATTAAACAAAATTCAAAATACACGTTTTAATGAAAAGTCTTCGGTGCTTGTTAGAATCAATAACTTGAGATATTTTTTCGCATTTTTTACTGTGGCCATCCTGTATTATACGGTGAAGTATTTACCATCGAGCTATGGTCTCCTCACAATGTTTTTATCGAAAGCACAAGCTTTTTTTCGATCACATTTGCCAGATTATCTTCGTTATTATTTTTTAAGCATTTAAAATATTTGAATTACAGCCAAGTCCCATGTTTTCGTTGTCACCAAATATCATTAAGTCATCACCATTATTAAATCTTTTTAACTAAATATTAACCGTTAAATGCGGGATGAAAGCTACACAAACAAATTGGTCAGTTCTGTTTTGTAAATAAGTGGTATTTCATTCATTCACGAAGCGTGCGATTCGTTTTCAATGTAGCAACTGTATTTTTAAATAAAATGTGCGTGAACATATTATTATCATTACGCAAACATAATTTACAATTACATTAATGCTTCAGTAACTCACAAAATTTAAAATTGTGTGTGTGTAATGTGAGTTTTCAATGTGTTTATTTATAAGCCAATTTCTATTTGATACAAAATTATGATAATCGTGTGTGAAAAATGTCCCAGGATATTTATTTATAAATAAAAAAATTAAAAATGTTACTACAAAAGCATAAGAATTTTCAATATTGTAAATTCAACTCTATGCGCCTAAAAACAGGTACCCATGTTATAAAAATACATTGTCCAAATGTCACTGGCCCCGATCCGTTTCAGCACTGCTGAGTATAAATTAATATGACTATGACGGATGGACGGACACCGGGACATACCTATAAATTTGACTCTCGGTGTAGCGTGGCACGCTTTATTTATACTCGTTAATTATTACCTCCAGTTGTCGGTACTTTGATTCTTGTCTGGACATTTTGACCCCGTTGTGCTTTTTAGGGTTAGATTTGATTTAATCAAAGATATAGAGTGTTTGTTTCAGTTCATACTTTTAACTATTGGAAAATCATAGCCAATATACCTAATCAGATAGTAAAAATAAAATACGCCTGTATTGGTCAATGGGTCCGTGGAGGTCTGAAAATCGACGTTTCGCAAGTGTTTTATCGAAAAATTAATGGAGGCCTCGGGAGATCGCCTTTTTCCGCCAACGCATTAGCCTGGCCTTCTAAAGAGGAAACCCTGCTAGGAACTTTGCCGATCGGCAGTAGCGGCGGCCTCGACGATTTTTTTTTAAATTATATAGGTTGTATATTTTGTACATTTGTTGTAAATAAAGTGTAAATAAAAAAAAAGTTCGTTTCATGTCGGATATAAAAGTATTATACCAAATTACTCGTTATCCTGCCACGGCCCGTCAAAATTAATTCAAAAACATCTTGAAATTTAAATAACAAGAAAATATTTATACAAAAAACATTTGGGCAGTCAAAAAGCTGAATATAAAATAGAGAACGACTGACTGTTTAATAATATACCACTGTAATAATAAATGCAAGCTTCGGAATATTTCCGACGAATTTTAAGATTTTCCTAACTCTTGAACAAATAATCAACTTTTAACTATAATGTCAAACGATAAGGTTCGATATGGTATAACAATACTTCATTCTAACTAACTAATATTATAAATGGGAAATTTTGTGTGTTTGTTGTTATATCTCAACTCCGTAACCACTGAAGGGATTTTTATGATATTTTTTAGATTCTTACTTTAGGTCCTGACGGGAATGGATACTTTTTATAGGTACTGGGAACTTGAGTGAAACCGCGGGCCAGAAGCTAGTCTTAATTAAGTTATTTGTTCAGGTTTTTATTTATAACTAACTGACCCAACATACGTTGACCTATCCAAAAAAAATGTACCATAAAAAGCATTTTCCATTTTTTTTAATTAATACCAATATTTTTTTCTGCAAAGATTATCCAAATCGGTGCAGTCGTTATAGTCGTGATGGGCTCACTAACGCATTTAATTTTTAATTATATTAATAATTTTCGTGTTGTTGGTTTGTGTTTACGTATAATTAATAATTTATAAAAATTGGTCCAAAAATATTTCACAAATGTAACCATGCTGAGTTTCTTGCCGGTTCTTTATAGTTTGCAATACTAGAGGGATTGTCAATCTGTTGTCAACCTTTTACAATTCCTTTTTTTAATCTGGATAAGTTTGTATGACCGCAATCTCACCATACTAAGTGATGATGGGGCCGAAGGTCGTAAGCACACAAATCTTAGAAGGAAACTGGCTCTCAAGTGCAGCTGTCGGAACACACCGATAGGTGCATGGCGACAGACTTTGTCTTAGGAAGTCGGCCAGTCGGGTACTACAAAGTACCCTACCACCGTGCTATGGTTTCCTCACGACGCTCTCCGTCACCGAAAGCTTCGAACCCACGACCTTCGCCGCGGTATCCGACATCTCTACCACTGAGCTATCAACGCTTTAAAAACCCGTATAATAACGAAGTTCTTTTTATTTACAGGTAATCCATTTCGCTTGCTTTTAATATTTCGGTAAGTGCATCCAGACGAGCAGACGTGCAAGATTAATATTGATAGCTGAAGCTATGCAAGCGTACACTCTCAGATATTGCCACAAAATTGTTACGACGTGTTCTAGGTAACGGCCATGTTCTGGCATTTACCGTGGCCGTTAAAATGTGCATTGGTGAATTACTGGAGTTTTAATGCATGAGAGATTTTAGAGGCTCGTCAATATTAATTTTTTTACAGTTTATTTTTAAAATAAAGACGTAGTTACCTACTTTTCACTTCACGTACCGAGTGCAATTAAAAGTAAAAGTGACCCAAAACAACCAAAAATTCCATCGTTTGTGATGTTTTTATCGTATCGTAATGGATATTGCGATATTACGTTATTAGTTATTAGGTATAGATATAAAATCAACTATTCTGTCGCATTAGGTTTGCCTGTAAGATAGATGTAAGTTTATGGTTAAATAAAAAAATAAAAAAAAATTATGTGTACGTTAGAGTGCCATTTCTTGGCCATTTTTTTAAGATTGAATGTTGTGTAGGTATCTACACTTTTTAAATTATAATATCTTTGATGTCGCCCCGCTCCTCTAATAAAATTGACGGAGTTTTTCACAAAATTCTTACTAGTGGACTCCTTCAAACACAGCTTCGTTGTAGTTTGTAAAGGATTGTAAACTGTCAGTTTGTAGTTTAGTCAGTATTTTTGGTTTCTTAAAGTTTATTATAGCAAAGATAAGTTGTCTTATTACACATACTAGCTGTTCCCCGCGCTTTCACGCGCGTTCCCGTGGGATCTTATCTTTTCCCGGGACAACATATAGCCTATGTTCATCAGGGATAATCTAGCTTTCTAATGGTGAAAGAGCTTTTCAAATCGGTCTAGTAGTTTCAGAGCCTATTCAATGCAAACAAACAAACAAATCTAATGTTTTTTTTTTATTATACTGGATAAGCTTGTGTTTGACCACAATCTCACCATGGTAAGTGATGATGTGGCCGACGGCCGGGGTAGGTACCCCGCTTTGCTCCCTCTAGATTCGGGTCTGCCCAACAGTTATTGTCCTGACCAAAAAAAACACATGAAAACACTGTCACTTGCCAGAATTTTCCAATATTCCGGGAAACTTTTCCAATTTACCTTATTCGGACCGGACCATAGCGAACGTTAAAAAGAAATGCCTAGTCGGTGTGTCATTTTGAAATGTTGCGCTGACTAACGAACGCCATTTAATTTTCATGCATACCTATACTAGCTGTCCCCGCGGTTTCAACCGCATCCCTGTGGGATCTTATCTTTTCCCTGAAAAAGTATCCTGTCTCTTATTCCAGGATATAATCTATTTGTGTGCCAAGTTTCATCAAGTTCGGCGGCTTTTCGCGGACCAACGATAATTTGTAGTAATCTGTTATTAGTTTTATATTCGTTATATCTTTTTTTATTCAGGATAAGCTTGTGTTTGACCACAATCTCACCATGGTAAGTGATGATGTGGCCGAAGGTGGTAAACACAAAGCCTAGATGGGAACTGGCTCTCAAGTGCAGCTGTCGGAACACACCGATATGTGTTTGGCGACAGATTTTCAACTTGAGGGTGGTAGCCAGCCAGTCGGGTACTACAAAGTACCCTACCACCGTGCTATGGTTTCCTCACGATGTTTTCCTTCACCGAAAGCTCAAGCTCATTGTAGGATTCGAACCCGCAACCTTCGCCGCGGTATCCGGCGTCACTTCCACTGAGCTATCATCGCCTTATATCTCAATATAAAAAGACGATGTCAATATAAAAATGAAGCCTACACCTGTGCGGATATTATTATTATTTAAATTCTCTATGGAGTTGCGATCTTTGATGTCAACGTAAATTCGAATTTAAATAAACAAATGTTTCAAGTCAAACGATCGAACAAACAGCATTCATGTGTGCTCATTGAATATTCTTTTGTGCACAATCAATATATCATTCAAAGAGTATATTACCGGTGAATTTTAAAGCAAACCTTTTGCGTCGTAAAATGGTTATTTACTGTCTTAGTAATGATAGAGTAACGTATATTATAAGCATAAGAAAGCGCTTTATTCATTTGACATCCAGCTTCTGTAAGGCTGGACTTACACTTGTAAGTTACAATTTAAAGTATTAAGAAATTACGGTAAGCTACTTACGAAGCGTGTTTACATTTGCAAATTTATCGTAAGTTAATTACGTAAGCCTACTTATGTGAGTAAAACTTGCAAGTGTAAGTGCGGGGTTAAAATAATGTACAAAATATTAAAAAATCTTTAACGATGCTGCCGCTGCCGCCAATCAGCAAGGTTTCCAGCCTGCTGGAAGCGTTGCATCGTTGGATGGCCAGGCTCAAATTTGTGATCGAATTTCGACCATTGGATGATCACTAAAACAGCCAGTTTATTATCTTATACGTTTATCCATCCTTAGGATCCTGTACCTTTGCAATCATTCAACTATCTAATAAAAAAATCTAAAGATTTCATACTAATTCATTTATTTTTTTAAGGTTTCTTTAATATAATATTCTATTTACAACAAATGTACAAAATATACAAACAAATGTACAACTATAATATATAAAAAAACTTCTTCGAGGCTGCCGCTGCTGCCGATCGGCAAGGTTCCCAGAAGGCTGGCAGCGTTTCCTCTTTGGATGGCCAAGCTGATGCGTTGGCGGAAAACGCTCCCCGCCCGCCGGTCAGCCGAGGCCTCGATAAATTTTTTACATACTTATTTCAAAATATAAAACCAATAAAATTACGAAATTAAATTTTCAGCTTCAATACCGCTACATAAAACTTAATAAGCGTAATGCTTGATCTGCTGAATAAGCAAGACAAATTAATGGTCACTTAGCGATCAACATAAGCGGTATTCAGCGAGGCCTTGGTAAATGGCTACCTTTTTATATCAAATTTCTGACAAGGCGGGTCACTTTGTGGTAAGTGACTACCGTCGCTTATGGACATTAGCAATCTTAGGAGGTTGCCAATCAGTAGCCGACCGTCTTCTATGTATGGCTCTCAAGTGCAACTGCCTAAACACAACGGTAAGTGTGGTAGCAAATATGTGACTGGCTAGCGACAGAATTCAATTGACATCAGAGGACTCGCCTAACTGTTCGATAAAGAAAGCTGTTGAAGAACCTAATATTCTAAGAAAAACTAAAAAAAGAACCCAGGAAATGAAAATATTTTTTTTTGGACCGAAGCTGAAGCCGCAGCCGAAGTTGAAACCGAAGCCAAAGCCTAATCGGCTGTCGCAATAACCTTCGGCTGAAGCTGATCGGGCACTGCTTATCTTCGGTCATAAAAAAACAATAAGTTCATGATGGACTATGCAGACAGACTGATGAACGGACATGACGAAACCATCGTCATTGGCATCGATGCATTGGTCGAGTCAAGACTTCAGAGCCTTGAGCATCGACGCAGAGTTGCCAGCCTATCGGGTTTTCTATTGTATACACTTCGGCGAGTGTGCGATGGAATTACTTACACAATTTAATTCCAAGCCCATTCCATCATCGAACAACCAGACGTACGACATTATATGGTGGAAATTACACCTTTTCTCACGAAGCGATTTGCTTCTTCATTCACTATGCGTATTGCTAAGGAGTCACCTATGATCAAGTGAGATAGTGGTCAAACGCGATACCTATGAACAATAAAAAAAAATCATTCTTCCTTGATTTTATAAATCCTTGTTTGAAATTAGAACCCTATAAAATTACTATTTCTAATGGTAATTACTGATAGTAAAAGATCCTTTTATCTACCATATAGAATCGGACTACTTTATGATTTCCGATTTTAATTAAAGAACTCGAATGCAACTTGTATAAAATAAAACTCCTCGAATCTGCGACTTGTGACCAATTTAACTTTTCCTAACTGGCCCACTTTAACTGCTTGTTTGGTTCTGTTTGTTACAAACGACGATCTGTAACACCGTTACGTAACGTCTATTATGTGATTGGGTCAGTTCTTAAGTGCTAGAAATTAGATCAATAATTATATTATCATAAGTAAGGTGATATTTAGCGAGAAATAAAATGTATACTAAAAAACTTGAGAGGTGTCAAGGGACACCCGGATGGAACGAAGTTATATAAGTTATATAAGTCGAGAGAGTATAAAACATTTTTTTTATTATATATATATATAATAAAAAAAATGTTTTATATATATATATAAATAGAAATGAAAATATCTGGCTTGCTTTCTATAAGAGAGAGAGAGAGAGAGACACAGACAGAGAAACATACGCACGCCGCACAGCTTACAATAGCTTACTACACCCAACTGTCACCGACAGTGACAGTGACACAAAAAGTGTCGTAAGATTTTTTTCCGTCTAGCCCCCTTTCACAACGTGCGATAAGGAACTTCGTTCCAATAATATAAAAGCGAAAGTGTGTCTGTCTGTCTGTGACCTCTTCACGCTTAAACCGCTGAAAAAAATTAGATTAAATTTTCATGATACATGAAACTTTGAGAAGGATATAGGATATTTTTTATCCCGGGAAAAGATAAGATATTATTCGATCTTTTAATTTAGTCTTAATGTAATAAATTAATCTGTATATTAAATGTCCGGTAAGTAATACGACACGAGATAGTCAGTGGGTCACCTACGAAATATGCAAAAATTACCTTAGTAAAAGTGTCAACTATTTTAGTTTGTTTTTATTCCTCAAGTGACAACCAGGCAGGTGGGTCACCTGATGGTGAGCAACTACCGTCGCCTATAGACATTACTAGGGGGATTGCTTATATGTTATTCACCTTATTACAATGTCTTAAAGGCAACTGGCTCTCAAGTACAACTGCCGGAACACACCAACAGGTGCTTGGCGACAGATTTTCAACATGAGGGTGTAGTTTCCTCACGACGTTTTCCTTTACGATGGAATGGGTTTGGAGGAATTATTTTAAAAGACGGTTGTGAGTTTAAATGGTTCATTGAATTACCAGTAAAGAAATACATCATCAACATATCATGAGAAAAGTGTATTCAGAACTGAACAAATTGTATTGTATTTCGAAGTAACTTGAAAATGAATCAACCCAACACTCAAGCTTCTCAATGGTCAATTGCAAAGAAAACAGTGTAAGGAATTGGAGAGGAGTCATTGAAATAAAGTCTCTACAAAAGAAAGGGAAAACAAACCGAGTTGGCTGTTATTTCTATTTTATTTACCCGAACTTGCTGACTCGGTCGCGTTTGCGACCAGCAACTTAGGCTAGGAGTTGATAATTATAATTTTAAGAGGTTTTTTGAACTTTGAGTTTAGGTCACTGCCCGTGCTATAAGCATAATAATAATAATAATATCCTCGGACATTTAATTACAGGCCTCTTTATTACACATATTACTAAATATCAGATCTTAATCCATCACGTCATTCTGAAGTCACACAACAAAAAGGGATCTTATTACTTGAGTTTGACAAGACTTACTTCAAGCTCTTTTGTAATAAAGAAAGTAGGTACGCGTTTTAAAATTTAATAAATGAAGTATTATTTCCTAAAGTGTTTATATCCCCAGGGTAAAAATATCATACAGTTTTACAACAAATTAAAAGTTGTAGTTAAATATGTATTGTCTCCAATATTTAAAGTATTTGAGACCCTGTTGTCTTCGAGTTCTTGTAATTTTAATATCTAAGATTGAAAAACAGAAAAAAATGAAAACCAGTTGCCTTTTAAGCATTTTTTAAAGTCGGCTTTTACTATTGCTAATGTCTTTAAGCGACGGTAATCAATTACCGTCAGACCAGCCAGCATTGTCAGACTTGACATTAGAAAAATGCGCAGGCTAACAAACTGCTAGACAACAATGAAATGTAAATCACAGACAAACGTCATCTTGTTTCACAATTGGTCATTTTAGTATCAAATGTGTCGTACTAGCTCCCGGCCTACCCATATAATCTCAATGGCGGGACGTCGATCCACAAAAACAAGTGTTGGAGAGCTCACCAGATTTATGTGTCGATTCGATAGTGTATAATGTCTCAGTCTATGGATGCTTACTTTGGGATTGCGACTGGGCCATACCTATTCTAGATGTAGGCTATTTATTCTTGAAACATGTGACAGAAAATATATTTAGCTAGAATTTGCGTGTTTATGTATTGTGGTGATTATATAGACTAAGTGTTTCGATTTCCAAGTATTTCTTAGATAAAAATATACTCGCGCGGATTCACCCGCGTCCCCGAGGGATCTTATCTTTTCCGGGATAAAAATTATTCTATGTTTTATTCCAGGATATGATCTGCCTATGTACCAAGTTGTTTCGAAATCCGGTCAGTAATTTCCTAACGTTCAGCTTTATAATTATAGTAGACAGATTATTTTCAAAGAAATGTTAATTATAGCTTCTTAAAAAGATAAAGAATATTTAAAAAAGCATAATCAGTTATTAATAGTTTATCTCTAATGCTAGTTTGAAAATTATTTGCTGAGCAATTACTTTTTTTTTCAAGAATCAACAAACTGTAGCTAATTACACAAACTAAATTATATTTATCAAACACAACCTAGTTTTTTTATCCAGCTTCGCTGACAACATTTAGGTACCTACGTGTAATTTAGATGTTTTGAATATTATAGTAATTATGATATACGATACATATATATAGATATGATGATACTAGCTTTCTCCCGCAGTTTCACCCGCGTTCCCGAGGGGAAAATGGTTCAAAAATACTTTCTTAACGGATGCCTACTTTCTATTAGGAACTTGCAGCAAAATTCAAGTTTGTAGCATCATTAATACTTTCTGAGATTTCGTGATAAATCAGTAATATTTCGCTTTTATATATACCTACAGGGTGTCCGGTAAGTAGTACCAACTTAACGGGGAGATAGGTGGGCGGGTCACCTACCAAATATACAAAAAAACCGGCCAAGTGCGAGTCGACTCGCGCACGAAGGGTTCCGTAAAAACGGCAAAAAATCGCGTTTTTTGTATGGGAGCCCCCCTTAAATATTTATTTTATTTTGTTTTTAGTATTTTTTGTTACAGCGGCAACAGAAGTACATAATTTGTGAAAATTTCAACTGACTAGCTATCGCGGTTCTTGAGATACAGCCTGGTGACAGACAGACGGACGGACAGACGGACGGACGGCCAGACAGCGAAGTCTTAGTAATAGGGTCCCGTTTTTACTCTTTGGGTACGGAACCCTAAAAATGACCTTAGGTGGTGATAACAGTTCTCAAGAAACAAACATATATTCAAAAATCAATAATTATATAGGTATAAATGCTTATTTTTTTATTGAGGCCATTTTTATAGAGGCCCCTTATGTTTGTCGTTCTACTTACCGAACATCTATGTATAGGTAGATACATAGATAGATGATTTGACGAGCTTCTACTCCCGTTTATAACATGTTGTAAATCGTATCATTACCTCAACCAATTTTTATAAAATTAGGTGTAGAGATAGATGGGATCTTGGACAAGGAAATAGGATACTTTTTATCCACAAAAAAGATAAGATCCTTAGGAACGCGGATGAAACCGCAGAGCTAGCACATAGCTAGCAGTAAATAAAGCCTTTTACAAGCACTCTTAACTATAGCTTAAAACTTTTTTAATAACCACCATAGCAGTTCTGAATTCAGGCTCAGGAAACTCCAAGTGGACTGTCATTCATGATATCTTTCATGTCTGAATGAATGAAACTTACAAAAGCGGCTACAGCGTCACCACTGACACTCTACCTTACACTGGCGGCCGCGAAAAAGGAACGCTTTTTATCTTATACAAAAATAATATTTTACTGTGGCACGAAATTTACACAACGTTGCATTTTAATAGGAGAGTATTTTTATATCCTTTTTATTTCTAATTTCCAATAGAATATCAATGCGTTTTGTGAGCTTTGTGTGATCACTGTGTTATAACAACAGTTACCATGGCAACGGTAATTATTATTATCAGCCTGAGCTACAGCGAAGCGAGATATATGTAGCTAGTTATCTTACAATGCAAATATTTTTGTGTAATCGTCGAGATCATAGGTAAAACCACAAGGCAGAACCTAGTAATTTAAGAAAATAGGTGATAAAATCTTGACTCAAACAGTTAAATACATTAAAACAAACAATAATAAAAGACATAATAATTTTACACTCAACAAATTTAAGACTCCTGGGAGATATGACAAAATATTCACACAGTACATTTCCTACGTAGTTAAAGAGCCACTGCTCATCATGAGCCATAAAGATGTCTTAACTTTTAATAGTGGCTTTTAAAAGAGCCGTGGAAAGTACCGCATTAAGATGAGCAATAAAATTAAATGGAGACGACTTTGTTAAAAAATGTTTACTGCGCTAAAACCTAGGGTAGTTGAACGCAGTCGTGCTAATTGCGTCAGAGCATCTTTCCATAGGTAGGTATCACAGCAAACACAAACACACACATCTATATCAAATTTGTGCATGACAGTTTTCTTTTATATCAAAATAAAAATTCTAAAAAAAATCCGTTACGCAATTTTGATAGAAATTGTAGAGTAAATAACTTTAAACAAAATATAAAAACGACTACCTACTTTTTTCTCTGAAGTACATTTGCATTATTATTTTATACCTACGTTTTAGTGCAAACCTATTTTAGAGTTTGTTTTTTTTTTGTTAAAATCCATTTTATTTTTGATTGGCGTAACGTGATCATTCTTTTTCAATTTCTTTCTGTGTCAAAAATATTTAAAAATAAAAATCCGTCGTGATATTCGTGCTCCTTTCCATTTTCGAAAATAAACCTTATGTTTCACCATGATTAACTCTATTAATGTAAACTAAATGATTAAACATTAAATGCATTTATATGCACAATGGCCTCCAGTGTACAGTACAACAACACAAACAAGTTGAGGATTGAATTTGAAAGTGGTAGCTTTGAATGACAACAAAAATATTTGACTCCCTTTGTAAATGGTATTATCATAAAGAAAATAGTTTTTTTTAATTATTTTTATCCCCTTAAGAGTTTGTAGCGTGATATTACAATTCCTCAAGTTGAAAATCTGTCGCCAAGCACCTATCAGTGTGTTCCGACAGCTGCACTTGAGAGCCAAGTTCCATGGCTTTGTGTGCTTACCACATTCAGCCACAGCATCACTTACCATGGTGAGATTGTGGTGAAACACAAGCTTACCCACAATAAATAAAACGGCTATCTTAGCTCATTTTTTTTAATCGGACAGGTGAGTCTCAGTTTAGCCCGTTGAAACAAAGACCATTAAAAAAAGAACACACTTTTTCACTCTGCACAACCCACACAAAAACGTATTTAACTTTTTAATCAGTATTGGGGTAGTACCACACTTACCGTCCCAAACTGTAATGCATTTCATTGCTGTTACCACGTTGGATACTCCAGGCAGATAGGACGCATAATTTCCGCCCTCCCGAAAAATTGCCCTCCCAGCTCTCTCCCTCTTTCCTCCGCCATTATTTAAATAGCTTGACGTACCTCATCAAAAATGTAGCTATCCTATCTAAAATATTGTCTTAATTTTCAACCTGGTTTTGGGTTGAAAATTGTACCTAGGGTTTTTTTTAAATTCTGGATAGGCTTGTGTTTGATCACAATCTCACCATTGTAAGTGATGATGTGGCCGAAGATGGTAAGCACAGAAAGCCTAGATGGGAACTGACTCTCAAGTGCAGCTGTCGGAACACACCGATAGGTGTTTTGGCGACAGATTTTCAACTTGAGGGTGGTAGCTAGCCAGTCGGGTACTACAAAGTACCCTACCACCGTGCTATGGTTTCCTCACGATGTTTTCCTTCACCGAAAGCTCAAGCTCATTGTAGGATTGGACCCACGACCTTCGCCGCGGTATTCGACGTCACTTACCACTGAGCTATCATCGCCATTATTCTAGAAATAAGATAGTGATAGCTGAAAAAGAAACTGAAATTTCTAAATTTAAAAAATACGCCTGTTTTGGTCCAAGTTATCAATTTATGCCTTTTCCGGTTGAAACTATGGGTCCGTGGGGGACTGAATCTTTCCAACGCATCAGCTTGGCCATCCAAAGACAAAACGCTGCCAGCCTGCTGGGAACCATGCCGATCGGCAGCAGCGGCAGCCTCGAAGAAGTTTTTTATTTCGTTTTTTTTGTCAGATAGTGATACGAAATAATTACCGTTAAACATGATTAATTATGTATAATTATCCACAACCATAAGTGTGTTGTTCGAAAGTAAACTTTAAGTAAAGGAGTGATGGTCTAATTAATTTAATATCCTAAATAAAATGCCTCGTTTGTTTAAATTAATATTTACCAAACAACCCCATCTACCGCACTAATTTATTACTTATTTTATTACGTAAAATACGAATGTTAAAATGTAATTAAGATTTCAACTCAACAATTTATACCAGGTTTTGTGTGAGGTCGCCTGAATAGTCCAGATAAAAACATTTTAACACCGTAACATTTTTTATTTCCATGTAATAAAAAACACATTAAAATTATCAAACAATAACCGCGACCCTTCGGTGTAATTAATGACAATGTTAAAGTGTTCAGTTCATTCAATTCAAACATGGTCTATTCGAAATTCAAACGGTTTATTCATATTTTAAGTTTAATTATTCGCGCGCCATTTATTTTATCTTTGTAATCTTTATGTAAAGTCTATGATTTTTTAAAGGTTATTTTTACTTTATGCAAAAACTTGTCCTGCCCAAAATGATTTTCATGCATATACTTAGTTAATAGTTAAATGCAAAAAATAAATTTAACATAATAACGTTTTTTTTTTTCATATTTTAAAAAATAATTAAATTTTAAAGTTTTACCGCAAATAACCGATTAAATGAGTTTAGAAGAATGGTATGTATGGTATAAATCTGCACCTACTAAAAATCATGTTTTACTCTTTGACTCGCTGATGAGATGTCTCAAAACTTCAATGGTTTAAAAATAATAGGTGCCTTGCCTTGAAGAAAATATATAAAATATTAACCAGTATTAAGGTCATTTTAGTATATGTTGGTAGGTGACCCGCTCATCTATCTCCCCTTAAGTTTGTCGTACTACTTACCGAACACCCTGTATAGTTATTATTAAACAACAAACTGAAGGCGATGATAGTTCAGTGGTAAGTGACGTCGGATACCGCGGCGAAGGTCGTGGGTTCGAATCCTTACAATGAGCTTGAGCTTTCGGTGAAGGAAATCATCGTGAGGAAACCACAGCACGGTGGTAGGGTACTTTGTAGTACTCGACTGGCTGGCTACCACCCTCAAGTTGAAAATCTGTCGCCAAGCACCTGTTGGTGTGTTCCGGCAATTACACTTGAGAGCCAGTTCGCCTTTAAGGCATTGTAATAAGGTGTACAACACATTAGCAATCCCCTGGTATTGCCAATGTCTATAGGCGACGGTTGTCACTTACCATCAGGTGACCCGCCTGCCTCGTTGTCACTTGTGACATAAAAAAAAAACTGAGACAAAATCAGTAAGACCGGACATCCCCCAGCATATTATATTCATGTGTTTTCGATCCGACTCGACGCCACGTCTGCATACATATTGAAGCACCGGTCTGTGCTTGCGAAGACCTTTCCTAGACACATTCGTTCTAGTTCTAGTTTCATTTTCTAATCTATTCAAATATTCAGACAGTTTTGCCTTAAAGGTTATGGGTAGACCTATTAATATATTAACTTTACATGCGGTTACATTGCTCGTAAACAAAAATAACCTTTTTTTATTTTAGGATAAGCTTGTGGACAATCTCACTAATAATTTATTATAATTATTTTGTGACAACTTTTAGATTATTGGTAGAAATTACGTATTATCTAATTATATATAATATATCAGTAAAATAAAATATAAATCTGTGGGTACTACAAAGTATCCTACCACCGTGCTCTGGTTTCCTCACGACGTTTCCATCACCGAAAGCTCAAGCTCATTGTACTATTCGAACCCACGACCTTCATCGCGTTATCCGTCGCCACTCCCACTGAGCTATCATCGCCTTTCACTATAGTTAGCATAGACAAACACGCATTTAATTCTCCTCACAGTTCTACGTCGCCACAAAACAGGCATCCCTGTGCCTATAGAAGATACTACGCGTAGAAGGAAAACAAAACCTTGTCCGAGCACGTATCCCCGTACAACTTTCGCAACTAGGCAGTATGGATACTTAAGCTCTCATCTGTATAATAAAGTTGATTCACTTCTAAACATTGTGTCCTATATTAAATTTGAAGTGAAAAACAAAGTCAAAGAGTGGCTTTTAAATACTATTACTTAGACGATGAAGAGGACAACACACTCACTCACACACACACACACACACACTCACACACACACACGCACACGCACAATACGCCCTCTCATACATTACACACCTTCCCATACATTACACACACAAACACTCGCACTCAACCTCCACTCACCCACACTTAATGTTTTGTAATATTATAGCTTAAGTTATTTAGGCACTAGTTACTGTCGTACAGAGGAACACTGGCACCCATAACACAGATTTTTCTAGCTTGGGAGCCAGAAGACCCATATACTTGTGTAATCTAGCCAATACATAGTTTTTTGTTGTTGTTATTATATCTATGGTTTCTTTCATGTGTGGCAATAAATAAATATTATTATTATTATTATTAATTAAATCCCTACAAGTGAGATATTACCCTTATATTCCGCTTATTTCACATACACCTTGATTCACTGCGGCTTGTTCCCATTTCGTGAAGTTTTTATTTGGTCATATAAACTACTTTATCGTTTTTTGTTTCACTGAGTTTGCAGCTTTATTTTCTTTCCTTTGGGTGTGAACAGGCGTATAATTCTTTACTCGTTACATAGGGGAAAGTTTTCAAATTTCGGATTTCTCCGGATATAAGGAAGTGAAGTAATTTGATTTGCTTTTTTCGGTTTATAAGTTGTTAGATTTATTTTTCCATGTTTTCATAGTGTAGTCAGGGTAAGATTACTATTACTAACGTGTTATAAAATTAGTTTTCTTATGACGGTTGTACTTACTATCTACTATATTATAGCGATATCTATTTGATAAAAAAACACTCAGGATCACGTTTTTTGTTTTGCATGTTTTTTAAAATAAATAACTATTATAATTTTAGTAGACAGACACTTTAAATGTACCTATTCATTATTTCCATCGAATTTAACCCAACCAGTAAATATTTTAAAAATATCGCACCGAGTTTTTTCCTTTTAAGTTAATTGAACCGGTTTGTATTGGTACGTTTCACGTCTAAGTTTCCTTTGACGATAAGCTTCTCTTTTTATTTCTTGATACATTTACTTATTTAAGTGTAAAGTCAGCGTAGCATTTTCTTTAATGCAGGGCTCGAAAGCCGGTTAATTTTACAAACCGGTTTAGGTCATAGAGCCTGTACTACAATAATTATAGTTTAGCTTTCAACTAACTCGGATCGTTAGGTACTACGTTTTATTCTATGTATTTGTTGACGCGAGTTTTAAATACCTACTTTCCTTATTAGTAACTAAAATTATTACTCATTAGTAAACCATTCCCTTAGTAAATGCTGCATAAATAAAGCAAAAAAAAATAACAAACAAATTAAGAAAAATATTTTTCTTACGAATAATTAAACCAAAAGTATTATTTTTGTGTGTGTTCTCAACTGAGATTTCGTAAACAAATGAAAGTGACAGAGACAGATCTATGCTAAACAGTAGACTACTATCAATATTACATTTTAATAATATTTCCTGTCACCCAAAGGTTGCCTGGAAGAGATCGCTTAAGCGATAAGGCCGCCTATATTGTACTCACTTTATTATTATTTTTTTTATAATGTACCTCTCTTGTATAAGGTGTATGTACAATAAAGTATATTTCATTTCATTTCATTTCATTACACCATAAAGTGACATATATTATCAAAACGAGGTATATTATTGTGCAGGATGGTAAGTTTATACAAAATATACTCAGTCATCTAAATGAGTTGAATAACAACCGCCCTTTGCCTAAAGATAGAATTACGTTTTTCGTGAGATTACCACGCAAATTGAGTCGTTACGCTGTTTCGCCACGACAGAAAATGATTACTGGAACAAGGCCCTCAAACAAATTGCGTGAATAAAAAAATAATATTTGAGGTAGGCCTGAACTAATTTAGAAAAAAACATGGTTGTGGTACCTAAGTAATTTAAATTTCCAGTTACTCGTTTCTTATTTTGCCTTGGGTCGTTTAAAAAATATATATTAGTTTCCAAATAATTTTTATTTTCTGTGTTTCGTCATAAAACGTCTATCAAACGACTTGCTTTCCTCCCCGTGGTTTCACTAGTGTTTTTACTCTTTTGTACTTTTTTCTCATCTTCAAACTCCACATTGTTTATTTAGAAGATTTATTATTAAAATGAACTTTAAGTACACCAGTTAACATTTAATTGTAGAAATCATGCAAATTGTAAGTAATAAACCATTTTACTCTCAACTCCCTAAAACGATTATGTCCATACATTTTAATACTCAAATTGATATTTTAATTAAAAACTTTTCCCAAATGGCTAATTCACGTAACAGACACAGGCTATTACTAATCCCCGGATATCCGGTATACAGGATGTACTATAACTCGCAGGATACCCAGGATTGTGGATTACTTATTTACAAAGTTGTTTGTACACTTAATTAAACGGTAAATTAATTTATTAAGCTTGTTCTAGTTTAAATTAAGTTTGTGCTGGAATTGTGGTAGATTATTACGTTTATTAAGTTATCTGTAGGCCTTAATGTTTTGTAATAGAGTACCTTATATAGAGATAATGCTGCATAGCTGTAGAATATACGTTGGCAAACCTAATAAATAAATACAAATAAATAAATTATCAATCATTGGTCGGGTCGTTTTGTCTTTGCTCAGTGGAACTTTTGTAATTAATGGATATGTTTGTGTTTTACCATAATCTCACAGTAGTATTATGTGATAATATAGCAAAAGATAGTAGGTACACAATACTTGCAAGTAAACTTGATCTCAAGTGCAGCTGCTGAAATACACTGTTATATCCTTGGCAGCTTATGCTATAGTTTCGTTACGGTGTTTTCCTTCATCGAAATCTGAAGGTCACAGTTGGATTCGAATGGTTTTCATACGGACGGCACTCAACATAGCATTTAAAATTCTTATCACCTTTATTATGATACTACTACCTACTGAAATAGATAAAAACCCTCTACCCGGTTAAAGCACTCTTTTAGTACAGCCTGTATAACATACACATGTCAAATTAGTTTTTAAGATACATAACCTAATATTTCGTACCTTTTGTGCGAAGATGACACATTAGGCTCTCACATGTGACCCAAAAAAGGTCCATATATTCAAAAAGCAATCTTGGCATCATTATTGTATCATTTTACAACAATTGTGTAGAGTACATCGACGCTCGGTGTAACCGTGTAATGGACCGGATAGAGTATATCCGGGTCGGCCGGTTATGTAAGATATAACTGGACAGGATACAGGGTGTGAAATTTATACGGCAATAATTTTATAGTTTATACTAATATCACTCTGCAGTTTTATCTGCATTTCCTAGGGATTTTAGGTTTTACCCATAGATTTGAGTTTCTTTTTGTTCTTTAAAGCTAGCATCAAAATTATTCGATTAACGTTTTGTATGGAAATACACCTGTCTTGTTTTTTGTCTCCTTTCAGCATACGATACCCAATCAAAATTACTCATATATTTGTAACGACATCTCTGTAACCTCGCAGTTAAAAATCGCAAGACTCTTGGATAGATGGCGCTATAATGCACGATAGTTGCAAGGCACAAAATTTCATGGAAATCTACATCGCGCTATCAAAGTTCTCCAAGCAAGTTTGTAACACTTACAGCTTTCAAAATAGATGAGAGGCTCGTCACGATGACCAACTCAGATTCAGTCTCGTCCCCCGTTGTTAGCAGCCCGAGCTGCATTCAGTACCAATCACCACCTAAAACTCCTCTAAATCGCTTATACGAAGTCCGCCCCACTTTTGTGTGTCCCCCGGAGACACCCTGAGCCGAGGTTCGTGCCTCAATGAAATGAAATGAAATGAAATGAAATGAAATTGTTTATTCATCCAAATAGGCCTTCACAGGCACTTATGAATAGTCAGACTCTAAATGCTCGGTTCGGAAGGTTGTTTTTGCTGAGAAGAGCCGGCAATAAACTCAGCAATTACTCTTTTCAAAAACAACTTACACCTATTACATTCAATAATTATTATTTATCTAGTCTCACTGACAATATTTGCGTGTTATGGCGGCAAAAATAGTAATCTATAGAATTTAATTATGACTGACTTAATAAACAACAAACTCAAGCAGACCAGCCCCCACAAGCAGCACCTGTTGGGGCGACCTCAGTGGCCAGTCGTCTAAATTTATTCTCTCTGATTGGGAGTGCCCTAAGTGCTTGCCAGTCCGCGTAAGGGTATCATGGCCTCAGGTCAACACCTTCTAGTCTTATTTTGAACCTTGGTCTCTGGATACCGAGCCTGACGAGAGATCTTCCCTTTTTTTTATGCCACAAGTGACAACGAGGCAGACGGGTCACTTGATGGTAAGTGACTACCGTCGCCTATCAACTTTAGCAACATTAGGGCGATTGCCAATGTATTGTACACCTTATTACGATACCGATCTCAAGCAATTGCTGGAACACTTCTGCTTGGCGACAAATTTTCAACTTGAGGGTGGTAGCCAGCCAGTCCTACAAAGTACCCTACCACCGTGCTGTGGTTTCCTCACGATGTTTCCTTAACCGAAAGCTCAAGCTCATTATAGGATTCCAACCCACGACCTTCACCGCGGTATCTAACGTCACTACCACTGAGCTATCATCACCTTTCCCTTTTTAATGGAGTCTAACACTTCGCTTATTCATATACTTTGACATTAAATCGATTGATTGAGTCAAGCATTTTAAGAGTATCCTTCTGCATGACCAATTGCGCATAGTTCACGTATTCACTTTTCCAAACATTCAAGCCAAAGAAATATTCTTCAACTGTTTACTTGGATATTTTTCGCAGCTAACCCCATTTGGGTAGGGTTGGAGACGTGGAATTAACACGTTCAATGTTCAACGTTTCGTTAACTGAATACAAATTGCGTACAATCAATGTGAGAAGCAGCGGGTAGTTTTATATGACGGATTGGAAATGTTTCATCTGACATATCGAATAGGTAATGTAATGTGAGGCATGGTAATTAATTTTGTATTAAAGTTGGAAGTAATTTACATTATCTATATCTTCTTAATCCCACTAATACTATAAATGTGAAAGTTTGGATGGATGGATGGATGTTTGTTACTCTTTCACGCAAAAATGGCTGAACGGATGTTGATGAAACTTGGTGCACAGGTAGTCCATATCCTGGAATAAAACGTAGGATACTTTTTATTCCGGGAAAAGATAAGATCCCTCGGGAACGCGGGTGAAACCATGGGGGGCAACTTAGTAATATTATATTCCATACATACACTTGAATTTGCTGTGTTGATAATCCGGATGCCGGATATCCGGATATCTAAAAATTACGCCAGCCACCTAAACAAAGAGATTCATGAAATCATTTGCAAAACCTAAATGTAATAAAATATTCTCATCTTCGTTCACAATTTGCACCATGTCCGCTCTGTCGTTCAGTCACACATTCGTTCTATTATTCATTGTTCCGTTCATCAATTCATTCTAATCGTATGTCAGCGAGGTTGATCGTTATGATTTCAGTTCGTTCGCATTGCTTTTGTTGACTTTTTAGGGGGGTAGACCTACCTCTGTGGGGGTAGATATTCTGTATATATATATGTGTTCGATAAGTAGTACGACAATCTTCGTAGTTAAAATATAATCATCAATATAATCAATCCAGTAAATAGTACGACACACTAAAGGTGAAGGTAAGTGGGCTGGTCACCTACCAAATATACAAAAATGACCTCAGTAAAAGTGTCATCATTTTCGAGATAGGAAATATCTAAAATTAAAAAATCAATAAGTAAATAAATAAATAAATATTCTCGGACATTTTTCACACACGGCTATCTGATCCCAAACTAAGCAGAGCTTGTATACTACATATACTACTTTTTTTTGTTGTAAATACATACTTAAATAGATAATTACACACAGACTCAGGACAAACAGACATGTTCATGCACACAAATGTTTGTCCTGGATGGGAATCGAACCCACGACCTGCGGCGTGATAGGCAATGTGTGAACCAATCACGCCAACCGGCCCGTTGAGAAATATCTTGTACATAAAACTCAGAAATATCTTGAAAATGGTGACCTTTTTTTTATTGAGCTCATTTTGTATATTTGGTACCTAGGTAACCCGTTCACCTTAGTGTGTCGAACTATTTACTGGACACCCTGTATATCTACCCTCCTATAATAGGTATCTTATTCATTACTTTTGGTAATTACTACAGGAATTTATAACATTTTTAGGAATTCGAATTTTAAAATTCTTATAGAAGGATTTTTAAAATTCATATTCAATTAATTCATAAGTAGGAGATAGCGGGTGAATTAAATTGAATATAAAATTTGAACAAATAAATAAAAAAGTATCTGTTTATGAATTAGAAAACAAAACTTTAATAAAGGCCAAAATACGCGTTTTTTTTTCTCTGTCTGTTTCTTCAGTCGTATCTTCGAAACGGCTAAACAGATTATACAAATCCTACATTGGCAGGTAGAGGACATTCCATCGATTAATCTTGGCTATTTTATATTCTGGAAACACGACTGAAACGACGAAGAAAACTAGTATAAAACAACACAATATTTCCCGAAAAAAACAAAAAAAATTGTACGGAACCCTCGGTGCGCGAGTCCGACTTGCACTTGACCGGTTTTTTAATTCAACTATGACAAATAGTATTCAGGAATATAACCTCTACGACCGATTCCAATATCCCATGGTAAGCATGGTAAGCAGTACGTGAATAAAAGTAATAGATTCACCGTTGATTCATTAACGCTGAATAGCTTTGGGTGGGGAATCACCGGGATCGAACCTGTGTATTTGCATTGTAAGAACATATTTTCGTTTTGGTCCAAGTTATAAGATTTAACAGCTTTGTAATAAAATAAATGTATTATATCTTGGGACATTATTCGTACCTCATGTTGTGGAACAGAGCATATTTTAACCTTATATTCTACTATTAGGGACCATCCATAAATTACGTTACACGGACTTCAAGATTTTTAGATCCGTCCCCCGTCCTTCTCACAGCTGGTCACATTTGTGAGACTACCCCCTAGTGTGACGTCACATATTGTTGCAATTTACGTGTGACGTAATTTATGGATGACCTCTTATTTAATATTTCTAAGTTTGTTCTGAAAAGTGTAAATGCGAATTCATTGCTGGCTCTTCTCAGCAAAAGATTCCGAACCTTGCGTTAGAGTCTAACAATTTATAAAAGCCTGTGAAGGCCTCTTTGGACAAATAGATAGGAACACTCACAAATGTCAGTTGGGAAATGAGCCACTTAGTTAGCGCAACCAGCTTGTTAAGTAGTTTATTTTTACCTGGAGTCGTATGTAGATGGATTGGGAGGTACTGCGTTTGCGTTTCAACGTAAAATATAGCACCATTGTTGTTATCTCGCATGTAAGTTAGATCACTTCTTGGCTTAATTTTTCCATATTGGACCAGACAAGCATTTAAAAACAACACTCCATGTGTGAAAGATTGTTTTTTTTATTTGAATGTCATCGCTCCCGCTACCTCCTTTACCTTGTACCACACACGTAAGCTTACGTTGGGCTTCTGAATGAAACCGACGCACTAACGACCGAGTCCGGATGAATACAAATTGTCATCATTGACGGCCTACCATCGGCCTACTATCGGCCTAATTCTGTTCTACCTGTAGACCTCAGTTTATGTATGTAAATGGATCTTTTGACATAATATTTGAGGCGAAGTGTTAAATATTTGAATAAGGAATAAATTTAAAGAATGTTTCACTCTAAAGGCGATGATAGCTCAGTGGTAGTGACGTCGGATACCGCGGCGAAGGTCGTGGGTTCGAATCCTACAATGAGCTTGAGCTTTCGGTGAAGGAAAACATCGTGAGGAAACCATAGCACGGTGGTAGGGTACTTTGTAGTAACCGACTGGCTAGCCTCAAGTTGAAAATCTGTCGCCAAGCACCAATCGGTGTGTTCCGACAGCTACACTTAAGAGCCAGTTCCCATCTAGGCTTTGTGTGCTTACCACCTTCGGCCACATCATCACTTACCATGGTGAGATTGTGGTCAAACACAAGCTTATCCAGAATTTAAAACAACTGTAGAATAAAATGCCTTGCTGAGTTTCTTGATGGAGTCTTCTCATTTTAAGTATATTACGAACCGGTATTAGAGTCGATTGTAACATTCATAAGTGCCTTATTAGGGCCTAAACTGAGTAAATGAGTTTTGAGTTTACCTTATGACTGTACAAGAATCGATGCAGATTTTCAATAGTTGAATTATAAATCGTATTATTCAAAAACTGGAACATTGAAAGAATACGTGTTTTGTAAAAGAGTTTGTTTCTGGGCCATAAAATATCTGTATGGAAAAATCACGTTTCTCATAAAAAAGAAAGATAAGATATTGCAACATAATCTTGAAAGGTGAATAAACAATAATACTTATGTAGCAAAAGTTTGAGGTGTTAGATAATCTAATATATAAAATTCTCGTGTCACAGTTTTAGTTGCCGTACTCCTCTGAAACGGCTTGACCGATTTAGATGAAATTTTTTGTGCTTATCCGGTATCTATGAGAATCGGCCAACATTTATTTTTCATCCCCCTAAATGTTAGGGGTAGTCCACCCCTAATTTTTTTTTTTTTTTGAGACAAAATTTCTAATTTCTATTTTTTTATGATACAACATACAAAAATACATACAATCCCCAATTTTCACCCTTCTACGATCAACCCTTATTTTTTAATAGCCATTTTAGTAATTTGAGTAATCGGTCAAGCCGTTTCGGAGGAGTATGGTAACAGGACCGATTTGGATGAAATTTTGTGTGTGTATTTCAATGGGTTCCTCGATGATTTGAAAACAAAATTGGACCCGGTAGATGGCGCTGGAATCGGGTTCTAAGTTTTGTTTTAATTTCAGGGCAGGACAACGTCTGCCGGGTCCACTAGTATACTTATATAAATAAGTATTAGATAGGTACCTATTAATTTGCTATACCTGAAAGAGGTCACTGTGTTGTTCAAGTTCTGAGTAATGTTATCAAATCTATGTATGACACTTAGTAGCAGAATAAATGAATAAATAAATGAAAAAGGATAGATATAATAATAACAGACCGTAAAATACAAGCATATATTCATAAAGGTAAGCATTTCCAAATCGATCTCGCAAAGTTTTGATGAACTGCTTTCCCCGATGATGCTCCGCCTATAAAGGGAAGTTTTCAATATTTTTTCACGCAGGAACTCGAATGAAATGGAAACAAGACTGGTGATTCAATCTTCATAAAATGGATCATCGGATATTGCGTTTCATTTACTAATATTGATATTTGCACAGCGAGCGACTGAACTTTTAAATGATTTCGAGTGAAGTAACAAGTTTTGCAGGCGTTGTTGATCTTTCATTTTACTTTAGACTATTCCAGATAATATTAAATTAAGCGGATAGAATGTTGACGAATGAGTTTACATAAATAATATAGCTTTTGTTATATGCTTGTATTTTTGGGTCCGTGGGGGTCTGAAGCTCGTCGTTTCGCAAATATTTTATGTAAAAAATTAATCGAGGCCTCGGGTGACCGGCGGGCGGGGAGCTTTTTCCGCCAACCATCATCTTGGTCATCCAAAGAGGAAACGCTGCCAGCCTTCTGGGAACCTTGCCGATCGGCAGCAGCTGCAGCCTCGACGAAGTTTTTTTATATATTATAGTTGTACATTTGTTTGTATATTTTGTACATTTGTTGTAAATAAAATTCATTGATATTTTATATAGCTTTTTCCCCGCGGTCTCATCCGCATTAAAATAAAATATAGCCTATGTTAGACAGTGATAATATAGATTTAATTATTGAATCATTCATCATAAAAACCTAATTAATATCATTAAAGTCATTAAGTAATCTTAGTTGAACAAAAAATCGTTCAGTTCGTGATTAATTACAAGTTACAAGTTAGAAATAAGTGATTGATTGGATATCCTTAGTGATTCCGTGTGTGAAAAAAATCCCAGGATCTCTAGATAGATAATAAGAAAAATCGTTTCTTTAACATAAAGTATCGTCTCATATTTACCTATTTTTTTTATATTTTTTTGTGTTATATTTATATAAAAAGATACATGTCTTCTGAAAGTGAATGATATTTGTTCCTCAATCACGCATCAACGGCTAAACGGATTGATTACACTTGGCACATAAGTCATATACTGAAATAAAACATTGGATACTTTTTATCCCGGGAAAAGATAAGATCCCTCGGAGACGCAGATGAAACCACGGGGCGGAAAACATGTACCTAATTATCTAAATTGAATCAGTAGTAACCAGTAATTATCGCTTTTTTTAGCTTCCCTTGCTAAAAAGTCTAGTCAGGGATCGAGTCACAGTTTGGCATTATTTGCTGACACCGTCCATCCATCAATATTGATGTCATCACGTCTCGTTCGGGATTTAAAGCGATTCGATCTGATCTCACGCTTGTTCAAGGGATTTTGAGCCGTAAGTACTTCGTACCCGATTCGGACGTTTTACGTGAATACATCTAACGAAGGCACATCGCTCCGCTGTCGGTAAACTCTCGCACACCAAAGGGTTTTATCGCCACCTCCACACACACCACCACATTCTGTTTTGTTTTCTGCGTTTGTATAAAATAAATAGGAAATATCAAAATTTAATATGTTACTAGTTGTCCCAGCGGTTTTACCCGCGTTCCCGTGGCGATGATAGCTCAGTGGTAAGTGACGTCAAATACCGCGACGAAGGTCGTCGGTTCGAATCCTACAATGAGCTTGAGCTTTCGGTGAAGGAAAACATCGTGAGGAAACCATAGCACGGTGGTAGGGTACTTTGTAGTACCCGACTGGCTGGCTACCACCCTCAAGTTGAAAATCTGTCGCCAAGCACTTATCGGTGTGTTCCGACAGCTGCACTTGAGAGCCAGTTCCCTTCTAAGCTTTGTGTGCTTACCACCTTCAGCCACATCATCACTTACCATGGTGAGATTGTGGTCAAACACAAGCTTATACAGAATTAAAAAAAAACAATCTGCGTCCCCATGTGATCTAATGGTATGAAATGTACTTTACAACCTATTCTCAGACCTAAATAAATAAATAAATATCCTCGGACATTTTTCACACACGGCTATCTGATCCCAAACTAAGCAAAGCTTGTAATATGGAAACCAGATGACTGATATAATACATATACTACTTTTTTTTGTTGTAAATACATACTTAAATAGATAATTACACCCAGACTCAGGACAAACAGACATGTTCATGCACACAAATGTGTGTCCTGGATGGGAATCGAACCCACGACCTGCGGCGTGATAGGCAGTGTATTAACCAACCACGCCAACCGGCCCGTCACCTACCGAATATACACAAAAAAAAACATAAAAATTGATCAAGCCATTTTGTAAGAGTTCGGTTACTAACACTGTGACACAAGAATTTTATATACAGGCTGTCCTGTAAGTAGTATGACAAACATAAGGGGAGATAGGTTGGCGGGTCGCCTACCTAATAAACAAATATCACGTCAGTAAAAAGGTCACCATTTTCAAGATATTTCGATAGTGCCGAAGGATCCGCGAATACCTGGCTACATACACACATCAAAAAAAGTTTGTGATCACTATCATAAGCTGATATATTTTCTTAGATTGAAATTTATCAAGTAAAAATCTTTGTTATATGTTTTCTAGGTATATAAATAGGTTGGTACCTTGTTTGAAATTAAAAAAATAAAACTCTTTTTATTTTTTATAAAAAAAAATTGAGTAGGTAATTAATCATAATGATGATTTCGATTATTCAAAGTGATCGCAAACTTTTTTTGATGTGTGTCCATCGCGATAGCTCGAATATCCGCGTTATCGCGTGCGGCCTAGGCTTAAGAAATGATTCTTGAAAAGTTTCCTCGGGATGCCGAGTAAATCCCACAACTACTCCTTTATAAATAGATCAAGAAACAATACCTACACACAACTAAAGGAAACGAGGCTATTTTCGTCATTTAATCGACACATTCGATGTGTCTCCTATATCTAACGTTTTTTCTTTCCCAATGGAGTTCAAGCCCTGAATAAAACAATCCATCTGCAAAGTAAAGCGTATGTTACAGCTCCATTGTTGTTCGATCTTTCGATTACTACCTTATAGCCAGGAAATATTACTGCTACAATCGGTTCTCGATCGATATGCACTCGTTTTCATTGTGTCATTATAATAATACTTCAGTCCCCCACGGTCTCACTCGGGTTCCTGAGGGATACTTGTACTATCTTTTCGGAATAAAACGTTTGCTATGTTTGTTCCAGGGTATGTTCCATCTGTGTGCCAAGTTTCATCAAAATCCGTTCACTAGTTTGTGTGCGAAAGAGTAATAAACATTTTCACACACGTGCAAACATACTTTCACATTAATAAAATTTATTAGGATTATGATTACACAATTTTGATTTCATTTGCATTAAGGCATTAAATACACGATTAGCAATTCCTGTAATTGTATTTTTTATGTGGGTAGTTTTCGTTGACAGAATGTTTTTGTTGGTCATCGTCGGTGTCAGCATCACCTTAATCATGACATTATGGTAGAAAGAAGCTTTCTATTGCCATACAATAATTCTATAGGTGTGTAAAAATATTTTTGTCACTTTGTCTCTCACTTCGCACTTTAAAGTTCAATCGACTAATTCTCCAGTAGTAGGAGTCCTATAACAAAAGGCATTTTTTCTTATACGTCACGTGTGTTCCATTCTTTACTTTAGGGAACAGAATTGTTTCCTTTATCGCGTGTCATAGAAAACTTCCTTGTCTATTTTCCTAAACATTAACTATTTTTCGCTAATGAAACATTGTAATGAAATGCTAGCTTGATATCGATAGACAGGTAAAATACCTTTAGTTTTACTACGTGCTTATAGAATTCGTTTATCGCGGATTCGTGCCTTTTCGCTCTCTTTTCACACACAATTTATTTGTAACTGTATCCTATATTCTTCCCCATCATAGTTCAAAGTATCACACACAATTTATTTGTAACTGTATCCTATATTCTTCCCCATCATAGTTCAAAGTATCACACACAATTTATTTGTAACTGTATCCTATATTCTTCCCGATCATAGTTCAAAGTATCACACACAATTTATTTGTAACTGTATCCTATATTCTTCCCCATCATAGTTCAAAGTATCACACACAATTTATTTGTAACTGTATCCTATATTCTTCCCCATCATAGTTCAAAGTATCACACACAATTTATTTGTAACTGTATCCTATATTCTTCCCGATCATAGTTCAAAGTATCACACACAATTTATTTGTAACTGTATCCTATATTCTTCCCGATCATAGTTCAAAGTATCACACACAATTTATTTGTAACTGTATCCTATATTCTTCCCGATCATAGTTCAAAGTATCACACACAATTTATTTGTAACTGTATCCTATATTCTTCCCCATCATAGTTCAAAGTATCACACACAATTTATTTGTAACTGTATCCTATATTCTTCCCGATCATAGTTCAAAGTATCACACACAATTTATTTGTAACTGTATCCTATATTCTTCCCGATCATAGTTCAAAGTATCACACACAATTTATTTGTAACTGTATCCTATATTCTTCCCGATCATAGTTCAAAGTATCACACACAATTTATTTGTAACTGTATCCTATATTCTTCCCCATCATAGTTCAAAGTATCACACACAATTTATTTGTAACTGTATCCTATATTCTTCCCCATCATAGTTCAAAGTATCACACACAATTTATTTGTAACTGTATCCTATATTCTTCCCGATCATAGTTCAAAGTATCACACACAATTTATTTGTAACTGTATCCTATATTCTTCCCGATCATAGTTCAAAGTATCACACACAATTTATTTGTAACTGTATCCTATATTCTTCCCCATCATAGTTCAAAGTATCACACACAATTTATTTGTAACTGTATCCTATATTCTTCCCCATCATAGTTCAAAGTATCACACACAATTTATTTGTAACTGTATCCTATATTCTTCCCGATCATAGTTCAAAGTATCACACACAATTTATTTGTAACTGTATCCTATATTCTTCCCGATCATAGTTCAAAGTATCACACACAATTTATTTGTAACTGTATCCTATATTCTTCCCCATCATAGTTCAAAGTATCACACACAATTTATTTGTAACTGTATCCTATATTCTTCCCGATCATAGTTCAAAGTATCACACACAATTTATTTGTAACTGTATCCTATATTCTTCCCGATCATAGTTCAAAGTATCACACACAATTTATTTGTAACTGTATCCTATATTCTTCCCCATCATAGTTCAAAGTATCACACACAATTTATTTGTAACTGTATCCTATATTCTTCCCGATCATAGTTCAAAGTATCACACACAATTTATTTGTAACTGTATCCTATATTCTTCCCGATCATAGTTCAAAGTATCACACACAATTTATTTGTAACTGTATCCTATATTCTTCCCGATCATAGTTCAAAGTATCACACACCGTTATTTTATCAAAATCTGTTCAGAAATTGATGTGTGGTCGTGGGTTAGAAACCTACAATGAGCTTGAGCTTTCGGTGAAGGAAAACATTGTGAGGAAACCACAGCACGGTGGTAGGGTACTTTGTAGTCAAGTTCAAAATCTGTCGCCAAGCACCTGTTGGTGTGTTCCGGCAATTGCTCTAGAGAGCCAGTTGCCTTTAAGGCATTGTAATAAGGTGTACAACACATTGGCAATCCTCCTGGTATTGTTAATGTCTATAGATAGGCGACGGTAGTCACTTACCACAGTTGGAAAAAGGAAGTTTTTTACACAATAGATTGTAGGTATATTTTGTACGTTTTGCTGTAAATAAATTAAATATATTAAAGCATGAATGATACCTGGAACATAAATAATCATTGTAAATTCACTAAAGCTAATCATTTATACACCCTGAGAATTACAACGATTCGTAATGGAATGAGCTCAAATGCCTTCTCTCTTCCGAATTCAGTCATCAGTAAGCAAGTCACGATTACCAAATATACGTGACACACTGTAACCTTGTTCGGAGCGCATGTTGAATAAGCTCAGGTTCATATAGTCTGTGCATTATATAGCGTTGCTCTTAATTTGACCTTTTACTGTTTGGTAAGCCTAAATGAAGAGCTTCGAGAACTTGGAGATAATAATTTTTTTATTCTGGAGAAGTTTGTGTTTGACCACAATCTCACCATGGTAAGTGATGATGTGACCGAAGTTGGTAAGCACACAAAGCCTAGATGGGGACTTGCTCTCAAGTGCAGCTGTCAGAACACACCGATATGTGCATGGCGACAGATTTTCAACTTGAGGGTGGTAGCGCCAGTCGAGTACTACGAAGTACTCAACCACCGTGCTATGGTTTCCTCACGATGTTTTCCTTCATCAAGAGCTCAAGTTCATTGTAGGATTTGCGTTAAAAGTAATGAATAAATTATGTACTAATAATTTTAATAACTAATGAGTTGGTAAAGTTTTAATGGATTTTTGAGGTGAACAACTTTCGGCGCATTGGGCGATTATTGTATGGTAAAATCTTACGAGTTAGCTTCACTGATATGCTAATGTTTACAGTATATCTGTAGCGACATCTATCTACAACACAGATATAGTTCGCACGACTCCGAGATAGATGGCGCTCCAATAATCTACATCGCGCTATCGAAGATTTCCAAGCGATCTGGATATTACAAGATTCCAACATGTACAGTTGGATCGCGGTCCCCAGTCACGGTGACTTAGCCTGGCGGAAGATCTTCCCTTTTTATTGAAGGAGACTAATACCTCGCTCCCCCATATATCTGTAGCTATACCTACGTGTGCGCGTTGGATATTTTTTGGATGGGTAAAATCTTATTTCTTCGTGTCACTAACATGGTGGTTTTAAATTTAAAAATAATAAAATAAAACTTATACTTTGCACTATTTCATAGTTTTCACTTCTGTCAGTAGTCGCCAATGATTATCTGTATTTTTCTATTTTTAAAATAATAAAATAAAAACTTATACTTTGCACTATTTCATAGTTTTCACTTCTGTCAGTAGTCGCCAAAGATTATCTGTATTTTTCTTTTTTACGTTCGAACAAGATATTAACATCGTAAGAAATGATGTCAGAATAATAATAATTTGCAATTGTATGCAGTGAAAATAAAATTGTAGATTTCTATATAATTTACAGCTGATTTTTTTCCATTGCCTAATATTTTTACAATTTTCCAGTTCACGAACAAGTTTTTCATGTCTCACAACTGTATGTCACGTATAATATCAACAGGAAAATCGTGAATTTACATCAATAGGAAATGAAAAAAATTCAACCGTTATTTATTTTGCGTTGCTCGCCAATAAAATACAGGCTTTATATACAGATACAATAGGCACTAATTTTTAATGGAATTTATATACTACGTTAGGTATTCTAATTAGCACAATGCTTCAAGAACTCATTAGGTAGGTACCTTATTGAAGTTCCTTAAGATTTTGGGGTTGGTATAAGGCACAACTTAACTATACCTACTTGCTTAATCATTTCCACGTTTAAGCTCGCTTCTGTTTGACAAAATTTACTTACGTTACAGAATAAATGTATTTTTTTTAAGTTTAATTTTCGTTGTTTTTTGTGAAAGGGGGCTAGACGGAAAAAAATCTTACGAAAATCACCGACACTTTAATGTGTGACAAAAGTCACCGACCGCTGTGCGGCGTGCGCATGTTTCTCTGTTTGTCTCTTTCATAGAGATATTTCTATTTATATATATAGTTTTTTTTTTAATTCGAGTATTTAGTTTTTTTTTTATTATTCTGGATTGTCTATCGAGAAACAGATAAAATTAATATTTGGACTAACAGTAATGTCTATCGTTCTTGAGAAAGATGGGGAGGTGAGCCTAACATCCATCGGTGTGACTCGGCGGTCTTGATGAAAGAACGAGAATGTGCGATAAATGAATTCTACGCGCACGTTTGTCGAGATAGTTTTCATATTAAAAAATAAAACCGTTTAAAAATTTCATCTAATCAGTTTCTCTTCAAAACTGGTAGATCGTGGCGGTTGAGCAATTACCTCTCTATTGACAGTTGCAATTACAAATAGAGCTTGATTGCAATTGGCTTAATTTTTGTCATTCTAATATTATAAATAGGAAAGATTTGTATGTATGTATGTAACGAATAAATTCAAAAACTACTAGGCCGAATCCAAAAGTTCTTTCACCATTCGAATGCTACATTATTCCAGATTAACATATGCTATATTTTTATTCCGGGATAAGATAAAATCCCACGGAAACGGGGGAGAAACTGCGAAGGACAGCAGTAATTAATAAAATTGACAAAAGTACAAAAAAACGATTTGTTTTTAAGAAAATAACTATATTAAAAGCGACTCCATGCCACTAGTGTCCTTATCAATATTCCCCAGCCGTTTGCCACAGGAATGAGAACATAAGTATTACATCAGCCTCCGTGAACATTACAATTTTGCCACATTTATTTGCATTACAGACGTGGAAGTATGAAATGGTTAATAGCGTTCCCATATCGAATATGTTTAGATCTTTTTGGCTGTGATCAGGTATTTTTATAAGTATAGATCCCTCCCTATTAAAAGTAAAGATAGTTACACCCGCGGTTTCACCCGCGTTCCCAAGGGATCCAAACTTTTTTCGGGATAAACGTATTCTATGTTTTATTCCAGGATATGGTCTACTAGGCTTTGTGTGCTTACCACCTTCGGCCACATCATCACTTACCATGGTGAGATTGTGGTCAAATATAAGCGTATCCAGAATTAAAAAAAACTTTTAAACTTATAGAATAGAATATCTTATTTTGCATGAAAATTTGGTATTGTTTGATTTACAATTCGTGGGATGCGTTTTCACTTTTCACCAGTAAGTGGCATGCAAAATTTCACAGGATTATTAATATAGTCCCTAGTTTATAAAATACTAAAACATCACTTGTGTGCTAAGTTTCATCAAAATGCAATTAGTTTTTGCGTAAAGAGTAACAAAAGAAAGAGTGTTAGTTACTCTATCTTCCCATCCTTACATCCTACTTTTAAATCTTTAATACATCTACATATAGATGTTATCTTCTTTCTCTTTTTCAAGAACGAAGTGTGGAAACGTAACTGTGGAACCACTCTTAGATCTCTCACAAAAAAGAACTTAAAGGTTATTTTATACAAAAGAATAAATTAAAAAATACTGGGGTATTTCAAACGCATTTCTGTAGTATGATAAAGGTAATAAATTCAGTTAGCCAGAGTAATATTTCTTAACAAGTGGCAGATGTTCTTTATCTATCTTCTCTATATTATAAAAGCGATATATACCTACCTCTCGTTGATTAATCTCCAAATCTCAGAAAGTATACATTTAAATTGACTACATTTACACTCTATACATATAATTATCTACCTATACTATACTAATTGTTGGGACACATATGTACCTACGCGTGTCCCATTGCTTAGCAAGCATTTTATTGTTTAAACTCTCATCGTACGTAGCGCACTGCGAACAGTTACCGTTTGGCAGTCTCATAGAAAAGACAATTACAAGAGTTAGATTATATTCAAGTGTTTTATTTAAAAACGATAACCTTCTGATTGGGGATAGTGGATAGACTATAATATAAACCCCACACTAATAATAATCTTACTAATATTATAAATGTGACAGTTTGAATGGATGTATGTTTGTTACTCATTTACGTCAGAACGGCTGAATGGATCTGGATGAAATTTGGCATGGAGATATATTATAGTCTGGAATAGCACATAGGCTACTATACTTTTTATCCCGGGAAAAGATAAGATCCCTCGGGAACGCGGGTAAAACCGCGCGGAACAGCTAGTAGGCTATATTTTGTCCCGGGAAAAGATAAGATCCCACGGGAATGCCGGTGAAACCACGGGGAACAGCTTGTATATTGTAAAATATGAAAAAAGATTCGTAAAAAGGAAAATAAAATAAATGCCCAATAGGTAATAATATCTGGCTGGATACGTGATTGGCTATTGTTGCGTTTTTCGTTTGATTTTTTGAATAAATATGGCGTTTTATACAGTAAATTTCAATCTATGTGCACCAGTGAAGTGAAATGTAATGAATGCGTGTATCGTGATCTTTCAGGTTGTCTCAAAAGCCTGTTTAAAATCTTTGAAGAACGGCTTCTAATTTCACTAAACATGTAGGATGACTTACTTTACTCTCAATATTAAATTATAACGTGACTAAAGCGTGACTATAATAAAATAAGTAGAAATTGGCAGAAATGTCCTAAACTATTGCCAGCATTAAGGAGCGGCCTCCAATTTCACTAAACTTAAGTACTTATGGAGGAGCGAGGTAATAGACTCCTCCATTGAAAAGGGAAGATCTTCCGCCAGGCTAGGTCATCGAGCCGGGGAACCGCGATCCAACTGTTGATGTTGGAATCTTGTATATATGCAGATCGCATGGAAAACTTCGTAAGCGCGATGTAGGTTATTGAAGCGCCATCTATCTAGGAGTCGTGCGAACTATATCTATGTGTAGATAGATGTCGCTACATACTTTTCCTCAATATTATATAACGGGACTATAATAAAACAAGTAGAAGTAGGTACCTATTGTAAAAGTAAATTAATAAAGTAAGTATTGCCAGCTTAAAAATAAATACCAAGAAGAATACAGGAATAACCGCTAGAAGATTTTCGTCCGCGTACCAACAAAAATAATGCATAAACGTATACATTTTTTATACCACTAGTGACAACCAGGCAGGCAGGTCACCTGATGGTAAGTGAACACCAACACAACAGGTGCATGGTAACAGATTTTCAACGGTTGCCAGCCAGACGAATATTACCAAATCCCCCTCCACCGTGCTGTGGTTGCCTCACGATTTTTTCCTCCGAACTAACAACCTTCGCCGCGGTATCCGACGTCACTATCATTGAGCTATCATCGCCTCGCAGGTTTTTTTTATACCACAAGTGACAACGAAGCTGACGGGTCACCTGCTGGTAAGTGACCACCGTCACCTATATAGACATTAGCGATACCAAGGGGATTGCCAATGTGTTGTACACCTTATTATAATGCCTTAAAGGCAAACTGGCTCTCAAGTGTAACTGTTGGAACACACCAACAGGTGCTTAGCAACAGATTTTCAACTTGAGGGTGGTAGCCAGCCAGTCGAGTACTACAAAGTATCTACCCTACCACCGTGCTATGGTCACGATGTTTTACTTCACCGAAAGCTCAAGCCCATTGTAGGATTCGAACCCGCGACCTTCGCCGCGGTATCCGACGCATTGAGCTAGCATCGCCTAGCAGCTAGGTTTTTTTTTTTTTAATTCTGGATAGGCTTGTGTTTGACCACAATCTCACCATGGTAAGTGATGATGTGGCCGAAGATGGTAAGCACACAAAGCCTAGATGGGAACTGGCTCTCAAGTGCAGCTGACGGAACACACCGATAGGTGTTTGGCGACAGATTTTCAACTTGAGGGTGGTAGCCAGCCAGTCGGGTACTACAAAGTACCCTACCACCGGGCTATGGTTTCCTCACGATGTTTTCCTTCACCGAAAGCTCAAGCTCATTGTAGGATTCGAACCCACGACCTTCGCCGCGGTATTCGACATCACTTACCACTGAGCTATCATCGCCTTAAAAGTTATCACCTAGGTAATAACTGAATATTTAATATCAAAATGATACGCTGAAATATCTATAAACTCCAATTGTATCGAAATGTTCAAAATAATTACATGGGCAATAATCAATGGAATAGTTAACAAAGTTTAGCTGTTAAGTTCATCTGTTATCTAGCTGCGGTACGATTATCTATTCGAGTTTGTCAATTTGAATTTGTATCGATTAATATTCGATAGTTTAATGAGTGAAATTTGTGTTGATTGATTTTAGGGTCTGTACAATTGTTAATAATAATATGATTCAATCAACTCAAACTCAAATCAAACCCAAAATTTATTTATTAAATGAACTCATTACAAGTACTTTTATGATTGATTTATGAAAAACTCTAACGCATGGTTCTTGCTGAGAAGAGCCGGCCATAAACACAGCAATAACGCTTTTAAAAAAATCAAACAACAACTAACATTTAATAATTATTTATCCTATAGTCTCACTGATAATAATATGCGTATTATAGCGAAAAAAAGGAATAAATAAATAGAATCTATGCATTTAAAAAATTGTAGTTATATTATGTAGTATATCAGTTATTTGGTTTCTATAGTACAATCTGCTTATTTTGGGAACAGATAGCCGTGTGTGAAGAATGTCCCAGGATATTTCAAGTATTTTTTAATATATTGTCTCTGAGGGGGTAAAAAATAATCTCATTGAATTGAATACTTATATATTTTTGGTGGTTTGAAACGGTGGTAGAATGAAATAATACATGCTTTCCTGAGATTTGTTTTTAACAAATTGTACCTTATTTTCTACGTTCAAAGGCTAAAGAAATATATTTTTGTTTCAGGTAAAGCAACAGAAGTACCTACGCATTATTATGACTTCGATTATAGGATTTATGACAGAAATCCGACAAGTAGACAGCTGGTGGTAAGTGACAGTCCTCGCGTAGATACATAACAATGCCAAGGGACTTACTAATAAATTGTTGACCTTTTAAAATCCCTCGAATGCAACTGGCTGCACAGCACATCGAAAAAGTGGTAGCTAAGTGACCTACCACCGTAAAAAGATAACAGAACAATCCTACTAATCCTATCCTATCCTACTTCCTACTGATATTATAAATATGAATGTTTGTATGTTTGGATGTTTGTTACTCAATCACGAAACGGTGGTAGGGTACTATGTGGTACTCGACTGGCTGGCTACCACCCTCAAGTTGAAAATCTGTCGCCAAGCACCTGTTGGTGTATTCCGGCAGTTGCACTTGAGAGCCAGTTGCCCTTGCCCTTAAGGCATTGTAATATGGTGTACAACACGTTGGCAGTCCACCTGGTATTGCTAACGTCTATAGGCGAGGGTAGTCACTTACCATCAGGTGACCCGCCTGCCTCGTTGTCACTAGTGACATAAAAAAAGAAAAAAAAATCGAAAAAACATCTGAACGGATTTTCATGAAACTTAGCACACACGTAGATTATATCCTGGATTGAAACATAGTATACTTTTTATCCCGTGAAAAGATAACCCTCTGGGACGTGGATGAAATCGCGGCGCGGAAAACTAGTACAAAATAATAGTATAGCGACATCTATCTACAAATAGATATAGTTCGCACGACTCCTGGATAGATGGCGCTCCAATAATCTACATCGCGCTTATAAAGTTTTCTATGCGATCTGCATATATACAAGATTTTAACATCAACAGTTTAGTCCGCGTAAGGGTGTCTATGGTCCTTCAGACCGCCAACTTTAAGTCCTCCTCAAAAAAAAAAAAACAACAGTTGGACCGCGGTCCCCAGGCACGATGACTTAGTCTGGCAGAAGATCGTTCTCCTCCATAATAGTAAAGAACATTCAATGTTTCCATGACGCAAAAATCACTTTAAGAACAATAGAGGGTCAATTTCAGAATAGAAACCCGTCTTAATATTTCACTTGAATGATCCGATTGCCACTTAAATTCTAACAAATTACAACATTAAAATGCTTATCGCAACATATATCTCTTGGAGTTATCCCAAAGTCTTTGTACAATTTGATGTGTTGTTGGGAATTAAAATAGAATTGCATTGGTACGTTTTAAATTATTAGACGGAAGTAGATAATAATGTGCTACGATTTTCTCGTACATTTTACTTGCAATTTTGTGATGATTATGAAGATAAATCGATGATTAGAAATTACTTTGCAAATATCCTACTGGTTCATATTATAAACTAGCTGTCCCCCGCGGTTCCACCCGCGTTCCCGTGGAGATTTTTATTTTACACAAACCTTGTCCTAACAATACGAATACATAAAACAAAGAATCGTCCAATTTGGTGCAGTCATTCGAAAGTTATGAGCGTACATATATTTCGAAGATCCATTTTTATTTATATGTAAAGATAGAGGATATACATTTGAAACACAATCATTTAAATTGTATCTCAATTCTCATTGTAATTAATGAGGCAATTTTTTTATGTTTAAAATTCGTGGACACCTATTTATATTTTTATATTTTTTTTTCTAATATTGTACAAGTTGATGTCCGTACTGTTGGTTTCCCTAATAAAATAAAATAAAAGTTGCTCAATTCCGCAAAAACTGCAGAACGGATTTTGATGAAACTTGGCACACAGGTAGATTATATCCTGGAATATAATCTACATAACATAGGATACTTTTTATCCCGAAAAAAGACAAGATCCCTCGGGAACGCGCTTGGTTACCCTCAAGCTAAAAATCTCCAAACATCTTCTGATGGGTTCAGATAGCTAACTTGAGAGCCAGTTCCCTTCTAAGCTTCTCAGCTACATAATTAATTACTATAGTGAGGGTGGTCAAATATAAGGTCATATTAAAAAAACAATAAATATTCACTGACAAGGTTTTACATGTGTAGCGACACATTATTGCACATGCATTACAATTCGCTGACTACGGATTGCAGTGTATGGTGTGAGTGGGGTACGTCAGTCACCACCGCGCACCGGTCGGGCACGATAGGTACACGATAAACTGTATTTTATTAAGATTATTATTATACCAATGAAGTTACAAAACAGCTTTTTATTTATGTACTTCCGTTCGGTAAACATGAAATATCAAATCAGCTTCTTTTTTATTAAATGTCATTTAGTTTTGTATGAAATACATACTTGTGACGTCATAAATATACATACTCTTTGTCGTTAAATTGGTCATTAAAAATCATAAAAAGGTTACAACGTGTTCCGCTATTTTCTAGTATTTTTAGATGTTTTATACACTAGTTAGTGTTAGGTATTGGAACGAAGTTCCTTATCGCGCGTTGTGAAAGGGGGCTAGACGGAAAAAATCTTACGAAAAAATTGTCACGACACTTTTAGTGTCAAAAGTGCGTTGACCTGTCTCTCTCTCTCTCTCTCTCTCCCTCTCTCTTATAGAAAGCAAGCCAGATATTTTCATTTCTATTTTTATATATATATATTTTATATATATATACTCTCTCAAGTTTTAGCTGTCAATCTATAATAATTATGACTCATTCAACTAAAACAGCGCCCTTATACGTTTCTATTTCTCAATATAAGTTTATCTATGCAACAACTATTCGAGTAAATAGTTCATAACGCATCCGGACAGTCACATACGCCACAATCTGCCGGATATCCGGCCTATTTACCCGCCACACCTCACCGGTTCCGGATATTATCTGCCTAACCTACTTATTTGTGGAATGTGCTTAGAATATTTTGAAATAAATGTTGCCTGTGAAAATATTAAAGGCAACGCGTATAAAACTTTATACTCCATTTTGAATCCATACTATATCTTCTTGGGAATACTATTATAAATGTGATAGTTTACAGGCAGATTATATCTTGAAATAAAACATGGGATAAACACTGTAGTGACATCTATCTGAAATATTAAAGATAGATATAGTTCGCCCGACTCCTTGATAGATAGCGCCACAATAACCTAAATCGCGCTTACGAAGTTTTCCAAGCGATCTGCATATATACAAGCTTCCAACATCTACAGTTGGACCGCGGTCCCCAGGCACGATGACCTAGCCTGGCGGAAAATCTTCCCTTTTCAATGGAGGAGTCTAAAACCTCGCTCTTCCATAATATTTTCATCCGGGATAAAGATAAGATTCCTCGGGAACGCGGATGTAACCGCAGGGGATAGATACTACAGAAAAATATAGGATTACTAAATAAAATGGTAGCACGTTCCGGGGTGTGATAGCTTACTAATTACATTATCAAGATCAAGACGGGCCGGTTGGCGTGGTTGGTTAACACACTGCCTATCACGCCGCAGGTCGTGGGTTCGATTCCCATCCAGGACACACATTTGTGTGCATGAACATGTCTGTTTGTCCTGAGTCTGGGTGTAATTATCTATTTAAGAATATAAACATTTAATATTTACAACAAATGTACAAAATATACATGCAAATGTACAATTACAATACATAAAAAACATCTTCGAGGCTGCCGCTGCTGCCGATCGGCAAGGTTCCCAGAAGGCTGGCAGCGTTTCCTCTTTGGATGGCCAAGCTGATGCGTTGGCGGAAAAAGCTCCCCGCCCGCCGGTCACCCGAGGCCTCGATTAATTTTTTACATAAAATATTTGCGAAACGACGAGCTTCAGACCCCCACGGACCCATGGTCTCAACCGCAAAAGGCATAAATTGATAATTTGGACCAATACAGGCGTACTTTTTGAATTTTGAATTTTCCGCACCTTTCGCAGCCGCTCCCGCGGCTTTACAAGTCACCGGTAAGTGAGATGGCGCAAGTGTATCGACACAAGTGGCATCCCACACCAACGGCTTGCCGACACTCCTCGGGATCAAAGTCATACCATCCGGCCTCTTGCCGTCGCCACGCGAAATACCGACCGGTTCGAGTACAGAAGGCACGCCGGCGACAACAAGAGCCCTACGGATAATATCATTAAGAGCCACGTGGCGTGAAATACGACCGGCGCTTTGAGAACACGAAAGCCCATGATGGCCGAGCTCATTGACAAGATCCCCACAGCGGCAGCGATGAGGATGATTGGACCTGGAACCAAGACGAAGACAAATGCACAAGCTTAATGTTATGCGGTCTAACAAAGTCCCGATATTACTAGATGGAATGGCTTGCAACCAGTGACCTGATTCACTCTGAGAGACAGCTAACAAACGTGCCCGGTCCGAATCAGTAGAAAAATCAGAAAATAAAATTTGCCAAGTTTTTTCGCAAAGAGGTTTGTCCCATTCTCTCTGAGAGTGACTCAAAGTCGGAATATTTGTGCCTGGACAAGCTACCTGCCAAGCATTTCTGGCATCGGATAGGTAAGAAACCTCAACAGATCCAATAGTTGGTTCCAAAACAGATCTGACGAGGTCACTCACACTGTATACCGAGGACAGAAATGCCGGCAGTGATACGCTAGAAATTTTACGCACTCCTAGGCCACCATATCGTACGGGTAGGGTGGCTTGAGACCACACTTTGTTGTCGTCTAGGCAACAATTTAGGATTTTAGAAAGAGAAATTTTGATCATGTTGTCCAAAGTTTCTAATAATTGATCGAATTTGAATAAGTGGGTGCAGCGGAGTAAATACGTAAACTTCGGCACAAAAAGACATAGTCGTACAATAAAAAATGCATAATGCGCATTTATGTCATAAAGTCGATGAGAGGATTCATTAAAATTTTGTATCTTTTGCTTAAAAAACCCAGGAATGGATTCATCTAAGACGGGGGCTCCGAGAAGAAGAAGCGAATCCCTTGAGATTAATTTAATATTTGGTGCCAAATCATTAAAATCTTGAATAATTTTGGATTTCTCAGATTCAGGAACAGAATCTGAAACTAGGATCTCGCATTTGGAGCAGTTAAAATCAAGACCAATTTTTTTAAATTTTTCAGTTAGAGATTTTAAATCTCTGATAACAGAAGTCGCATCACCTCCAAGAGTTCCATCGTCTAGATACCAAACATTAAATTTAGACTGTAATTTAGATATGATTGGTTGAATGGCCAAACTAAAAATGGCAGGACCGAGAGGATCGCCCTGCTGACAACCTACACCGGAAATAATCGGTTGTGTTAAGTATGTATGTTAAGTATGTTGTTATTTAAGTATGTATTTACAAAAAAAAAGTAGTATATGTAGTATATCAGTCATCTGGTTTCCATATTACAAGCTCTGCTTAGTTTGGGATCAGATAGCCGTGTGTGAACAAATGTCCGAGGATATTTATTTATTTATTATTTATTATTATGCTTCTTATTTAAAGTCATAAATTCTACAGCTCAAATTTTTGTGTTTACAATTTACGTACCAAAATCCCCGTTAAAACATTCTTGGCTAACAAAAATAAAATGTTTCTGACATCCCCGTATAATTATGTTATAATTAGGAATCATTTATAGGGGTTGCGTGAGTATTATCAAAATCACAGCCGGTCCAATCTGTGCGGGACCTTGTTTATTAGGGGTCGCTTTTTTAATGTGGCGGTTTTTGGTACACGGATGAAGTTCTAACTCTTACTGTTCCCAGCTGTTTCACCACATTGTATTCCAGTATATATATAATCTACCTATGTACCATGTTTCATTAAAGTCTATTCAGACTTTTTTGCGTGTTTTAGTTACAAACATACAAACTTTCATTCACATTTATTATGTTAGTAGGATTATATACGCGAATAAATGTTAATCTGTCTCTTAAATGATTGCCAAATTTCATTGTTTTAAGCCAACGGGAAGTACCCTATAGGTTTTGATTCCCTTTTGCGAGAGTCAAAATATGTGGCGCAAACGGCCGTATTTTTTTATTGAGTTGATTTAGAAGTTTATTTTTTTACTTCTCCTAGGGTTTGCAGACATATTTGATATTAATTTCAACTTGGTACCTCCTCGTGTCCCTGAGAAAAAGGGTCTTGGCAGACGAACAGACAGATAGACGGACAACAAAATGATCCTATAAGGGTTCCGTTTTTTCCTTTTGAGGTACGGCACTCTAAAAATGATATTGACTTTGAAATTGGTTGAAAAAATCTATTCCGCAATGAACAAAATCCGTAAATGAGAAAAAGGTAGTAAATTTGCTTTTGATACTTGTTATACCCATAAAAGGATACGTACTACTACAAGGATTGTTATTTCCACTTTAATGCCCCAAACCTGGCAACATTCACGTCGAATTTCGAGCAGAGTAGTGATTCAATTTATATAATTATTCACAAGAATTCTAGGTTCTAGTTATTGTTACACACATAATATTATTTTAACTGTCTGCATAATATAATTTCAGTGTTCACAGACGCATAAATTCTTGGAGCTGAGTTTTTTTAAGTCTGGAGTCAAAGCATGCATACGGGCAATACCAGGAGATTGTCAATGTGTTGTCAGCCTTTTTACAATATTTGAAGGCTGGCTCTGAAGTGCCTGAACTCACCGATAATAGGTAGGTAGGATAATCAACTTGAGAATGGTAGACAGCCAGTCGAGTACTGCAAAGTACCATACCACCGTGCTAAGGTTTCCTCACGATGTTTTCCTTCACCTAAAAGCTCAAAACCATTGCAGGATTAAATAGCAGGATAGGTTTTAATCTTTCTAAAAGCGGGTGGCTAAAAAGTGGATAATTAACTTTGACCTGTGTCGCATCGCCGGCATCAACGGAGGCACTTCACGTACCGAGTGAAATTAAAAGTATAAGTGACCCAAAACAACCAAAAATGCCTTCGATTGTTATGATATATCTTAATGTAGTAGATATTGCAATTTATGTGTGCATTAGACTGCCATTTCTCGGTCATTTTTAAGATCGAATGTTATGTACCTTATTAATTATAATATCAAGCGGCACGTTGTGATGGCAAATAATGGCAATGTATCCAACTACGTGCCAAAAAGAGACAAGCATAGCGAGTTGAGAAGAGAGACCCTACTGTCAAAAGTTAAGGTTAATTTATTTATGACTTGATTAAGAACTATTTTAAATGCAAGTGGTGTTTACCTTATGTAGATTGTACAATTAGCACAATTAATTCAATACCACATTTAAGTTTCGACTAAGAACTATTGTTACAGTCACTGGTAGACCTAATAAAACAAAAAAAACTTGAGAGGTGTCAAGGGACACCCGGATGGAACGAAGTTATATAAGTTATATAAGTCGAGACTATATATATATAAAAAAAAAAAACATTTATTATATATATATATATGTATAAATAGAAATGAAAATACTGGCTTGCTTTCTATAAGAGAGAGAGAGAGAGAGAGAGAGAGAGAGAGAGAGAGAGAGAGAGAGAGAGACAGACAGAGAAACATGCGCACGCCGCACAGCTTACAATAGCTTACTACAAACAACTGTCATCGACAGTGACAGTGGCAGTGACAGTGACACTAAAAGTGTCGTAAGAATTTTTTCCGTCTAGCCCCCTTTCACAACACGCGATAAGGAACTTCGTTCCAAAAAAAAACGGCCATATAACGTGCCGCTAGTTTAATCCTACAATGATTTTGAGCTTCCTGGTAAAGGAAAACATCGTAATAAAACCTTAGCACGGTGGTAGGGTACTTTATAGTTGTTATTTGCTCATAGACGGGTTATTAAGTCTTATATTAGGTACTTCGTACAAATGACCCATTAATTTGACACCGTGTTGGCCCTTATTTTTAATTTTAGGCTCACTGACATGTTGTCCTGACAAATAAAACAAATGATTTTAATTATTTTAATATAATTATATTATTGAAGGTTTGGCAGCACAACTGCCATATATACAGAGATCTTGGTGGCCATCATGGTTTCTATACACAAGATGTGACCTAATGTGTGTGGAGAATGTCCCAATATATGTAATATACTCGTAAAAGTTTAATTCTCAAAAACGCAACAACGGCTGAATGGATTTTAATGAAATTTGCCACTCAGGTACAATATATATTTCCTAGTGAGTTAAATCGTAACAAACAAACAAAAAAAAATCCTCCTCTTCATAATATTAGTTTATGGAATATTTTGATTTATGAATTTATGAAGTGACAGGCAAACATTTTAAACACTCCATAATAAAAGCGCCGTAAAACACCTCGAATTTCAAGAATCTATTACCTCCAGATTGTAGAAAAGGAGTCATGTAGGGTGGATGATATCAAGGGGTCAATTCAACCCCCGTTGAGATTGTGTTAATGATAAAATCAACAAATTTACCTATACAGGGTTGAAAGGAATCCCGTTAACACATTTCCAATCTTATTACAATGGACTTGAATTGAAATTTCCATGGTGAAAGAAATTCATTTATAGTTTTCATTCGTTCCAAGATTGTTCCCCATTTACGGCGAAATGAATTTTTAATCTACTTCTTAAGTCAATACTGGCTCGTAATAGATTGATGTAAAAAATTAATGAGCTGACTTGGTATTTCATTTATTAAAAAGCAGACTATGTTTGTAGACAGGCCGGTTGCTACCTATCACGCCGCAGGTCGTGGGTTCGATTCCCATCCAGGACTGACATTTGTGTGCATGAACATGTCTGTTTGTCCTGAGTCTGGGTGTAATTAAGTACCTATGTATTTAAAAAAAATAGTATTATAGTAGGTATATCAGTCATCTGGTTTCCATATTACAATCTCTGCTTAGTTTAGGATCAGATGAACGAGTGTGAAAATGTCCGAGGATATATATTATTTACCCGTGACAGATATACAAAATGAGATGATTACACATTGTTCCGCAACCTACGCAAATATAACAGCAAAATAATCTTTTTCATCGCAATCAGTTGAAAACGTGAACTCATTACGGAAATGAATTTTTCGCACAAAATGCTACGTGAAATAAAGTAGGCGTTTGTTAATCATTTCGGGAACTTTATTTCCGATTTAGCTTACGTATTTTACAAAAAATTCTAAAAAAAATTATATCAGATTTTTAGGCAGGTTTTTATTTTACTTTTGGATAAGCTTGTGTTGCTTGTGAAGTGATGATATAGGATGAAAGGTGATAAGCACACAAAGCCTAGATGGTAACTGGCTCTCACTCTGCAGCTGACGGAACACACCGATAGGTGTTTGGCGACAGATTTTCAACTTGAGGGTGGTAGCCAGCCAGTCGGGTACTACAAAGTACCCTACCACCATGCTATGGTTTCCTCACGATGTTTTCCTTCACCGAAAGCTCAAGCTCATTGTAGGATTCGAACCCACGACCTTCGCCGCGGTATTCGACGTCACTTACCACTGAGCTACCATCGCCTTTTTTTGCGTCTATCATTTCATCATTGGATAACCGAAAAATATTGCATTTTGGTACTTCATTATATATTATTTAGAAATAATATTATTGAATAAGCATTCTTGTAAAGAATAACAAAGTAACTAGACATGAATGTTATAATTTTTAAAGTGATGCACTGTTGCAAACTTTATAATGAAGGACCTTCTTTATAAGTTTATCATGTAATGTTTTCAAGTTTTATACTAGCTAACTATAGGGGAAGTTTTGGAATTGCTATTTATTAAAACTACCGGGTATTTTCTTGCAACTTCACCTTGGAAGCCACAGGAGGTTCTAAGTTTAGTGGACTTTGATATTTTATTACATCATAAAACTGATAAGAGGGCCGTCCCGAGGGGTTAAAGATGAAAATGATGTATCATGAATTTAAGAATAGAATATTTTATGATTATTTACTACTAGTTGTCGCGCGCGGTTTCACCCGCGTTCCCGTGGGATGGTATCTTTTCCCCGGGATAAAAATATCCTATATTTTTCAGTAGTAGTATGATCTATTTGTGGAAATACGTTTTGCAGTTTTTGTGTGATTTAAGCAACAAATATTCAAACATACAAACATTTATAATATTGCACACCAGACCTGTACCTAATAGTAGATTATGGTATATAAGTGTGTAAAGTTGGTAATTACGGCTGAGGCGCAATTGAGGACGGTTATCATCAATACACACGAGTATCATACGACGTTTTTCAACACACTTGTGAAGAAATTTTTTTTTGCAAGTTTTTTGCACCGGTTGCAAATATATTTTTTGTTCGGGCGACGTACTTTGAATCCCTCGCTATGTTCAGGTCCCTCACTTAAAAATATTATTTTGCTCCCTTATGATACAGTCTACTATTATAACTCACGTTGTGAATAATAGCAATGAAAAAGTCACAGTTTGATTATAGGTGTCATTACGTGCCTAATTGCGGTGAAATTAGAGCCACTTTATGAGCAGGTGTGTTGAAATAGTATATTTCATTACAAGTGCGGAAAGGCTGTCATTGCAAAGAGTTCCGACAAATGTCTACCCGAGCCGAGGTGCAGCCGAAGGCGAGGGTTGACAGTCGGCTCAATTATGTCTAATCACCTCAACCATTCTCTTACAAACTATTGTATGCCGGGAGCATCTTATTCCCAAATAATAAATAAAATATTAGCAACTAAATTTGATAGGCAAACTATTATTGTAATATTAATTGGCCAAGCAATAAATATAAGTAAAAAAGATTTAATTAATAGTTATAATTCCTTGATGAAACTAGGGGTAATGAATGTAATGTTATGTGCTTTTCCATACTGTTCTAAGTACTCTGAAAAAGATAATAATTATATATGGAATTTAAATAATTTAATGTACAACGTGACATTTCGTCATAGTGACGTTTTTACTTTTTTTGATTCTAACAAGTTTGTTAGTAATATACAAATGACTCGGGATACTTTAATAATTCCTAAAAAATGTAAAAAACTTATTGCTACCCTTGTAGCATATAATATTAATAGGTTAAGGAATGGTACAGTATTAATTAATAATACAATTTCCATTAATATAAATAATAATTTAAACGGTTAGTTTCGACAACAGAGAAGCCTAGTAGTTCCATTGTACTAATTCACCAGAATATTAATCGCTTCTTTGGCAAAATTCTTGATATTGATTTATTATTAGATAAAATTAATCTAGATATTTTATGTTTTACGGAGACATGGCTCAAACCAGAAACTATGCTTTTTAATATTAAAAACTTTGTAGTAGCCAGTGTATTCAACAGATTATCCGCTGTAGGCGGTGGCTCAATTATTCTTTTGAATAATAATATTAAATTCAAAGAACGGAAAGATATTTGTAGTCTCTCGGTTGAGCGCGTTTGTGAGGTGTCTTGTGCAGAGTTGGATAGCTACATAATTGTTTGTGTGTATAGACCTCCAGCATCAAATTTAACACTTTTCTTTAATATAATGGAAAATATTCTCCACAAATTATTTAATTCTCAGAAGTCCATAGTTTTATGTGGAGATTTTAATATTGATATTCTAACCAACTCAAATGAAAAATGTAACTTTATTGCTTTATTAAAATCATTTAACTTAGATTTGTTGTTCAATGAGCCAACACGGTCAACACCCACTTCGTCTACTTGCATAGATAATATAATAAGTAATAGCAGTATATTAGGTAAATCAATTATAAGTGGTGTTCGCTCTGATCATATGGCTCAAATAGTAAAATTACCCTATGAACTAAATGTTTCTAAGAAAGTAAAGGAAATTCGACCTATTACAAAGGTGCGATTAGATAACTTAAAAAATAACTTAGAGTTCAGACTAAACTGTAAGACAAAAAATAGTAATGAGCCCAATGTTTTATATGGAAATTTATTAACTAGTATTTGCGATGAACTAAATAAAACCTGTCCTATCAAAAAAGTGAAGGTAAACGGTAAACTAGAGTTTAGTGATTGGGCCACTAAAGGAATTCGGAAAAGCAGAGATAAGTTGTATGAAATTTATCATTTAAGATCATTCACTCGTGACGAGGCATTCCATAAATATGTTAGAAATTATTCAAAATTATTTAAATTAGTATGTCATCAGGCAAAATCAATATACTTAAGTAATAAAATAGGTAAGGCTACCAATAAAATCAAGGCAGTTTGGAATGTCATAAATACGGAATCTGGTAAAATTAACAATAAAAACGAGCAGCTCACGTTAAAAATTAATGATAAAATTGTGTCAGATAAGTTGGAAGTAGCCACTGCTTTTGAAGATTTCTTCACAAGTATACCAGAGGAAACCACTAAAAGCCTTAACTCGTGTCCCGAAGCGGCTGAAGCACTTCTTAGGCAACATATTCAAAAATCTTTTCCCAGTTTTAAATTTTGTCACGTCACTTCTAGTGATATTTTAAAATTATTTAATAGCCTTAATTTAAAAAATACAGAAGACTTATGGGGATTGTCAGTAACGATTTTAAAATCAATAATAACAGTAATTGCACCTATTTTATCGGATATTTTCAATGAATGTATTGATCAGGGTTCTTTTCCTGACCTAATGAAGTATAGTAAAATAGTTCCAATATTTAAATCAGGCTGTAAAGATAATCCTTCTGATTATAGACCGGTATCTGTGCTTCCTGCACTTAGTAAAATCTTTGAAAAACTGTTGCTCAATCAAATGTTAGGTCATTTCAATAGTTGTGAGATACTGCATGGTCATCAGTTCGGTTTCACGAAGGGGAGATCTACATCAGATGCGGCAGCAAAATTATTGAAGCACATCTATGAAGCCTGGGAAAACTCACAGGATGCCATAGGCATTTTTTGTGATCTATCAAAGGCGTTTGACTGCGTTGACCACCGTACTCTGCTCCTAAAGCTTAATTATTATGGTATTCGTGGAACTGCTCATGAACTTGTTTTGTCTTATTTAACTAATCGCCAACAAAAGGTACGAGTTGAAGGTACAACGTCCAATGGTTCTGTAGTCAAAATGGGGGTACCTCAAGGTTCCATACTTGGGCCATTTCTATTTCTAGTATATATTAATGACTTACCGTCGGTCGTAAATGGTCTCTCAGATGTAGTCTTGTTTGCTGACGATACTTCATTCATTTTTAAAGTAGATAGAAAAGACAAAGAACTTACTAGAGTAAATGATACTTTGTCAATAGTTTCTAAATGGTTTGCTGTAAATAATCTTTTATTAAACTCAAAGAAAACAAAATGTTTAAGATTCGCTCTTCCAAACGTACCGCAAGTAGACAGTAGGGTATTAATAGATGACAGCAGCCTGGGACTAGTTGATAAAACTGTATTTTTGGGTATAACACTTGATATTAAACTACAGTGGGGTTCTCATGTACAATCTTTAGCTAGTAAATTGAGTTCTGCTGTATTTGCTGTTAAAAAAATTAGACAATTGACGAATGTTGAGACGGCCAGATTAGTTTATTTTGCATATTTCCATAGTCTTTTATCATATTGCGTTTTACTGTGGGGAGCTGCTGCAGATATTGAAACAATTTTTGTATTACAAAAAAGAGCCATTCGTGCAATCTACAATATGGGTCCACGTGAATCATTAAAGGAAATATTTAAGGAAATAAACGTAATGACTTTACCTTCACTGTATATATATGAAAATATTATGTTCATTCGAAAAAATGTAGATTTGTATAAATCAAATGTAGAGATTCATAATTTCAATACAAGACAAAAAGATAAATTAGTTGTTCCGTATTTTAGATTAGCTAGAGTTAAAAAGTCATTTCTTGGGAATAGTGTTCGCTTTTATAATAAATTACCAGCATCTGTTACCAAGATGACTGATTCTAGATTCAAATCGTACATAAAAAAAGTTTTGAAAGAAAAAGCTTATTACAAGGTAGCCCAATATATTGAGGATAAAGATGTCTGGAGGTAGCTGCACTCTGTACAAGTACCTACACATTGTTTTTGTTTTTTTTACTGTTAATTACCATTTTTTTTTTTAATACGCTGTTATTAGCTTGGTATTTTTTGTTTTAGTTTACTATGTAGGTAACTAATGCGGGTTATAATTTTTTATGTATTTTTGTATTACTTTAAGAATAAAATTGTTAAACATTTGAAAAAAAAAGCCAATATAGTCAGATGGTCCAAAAATATTTAAAAAATGTAACCTTGCTGAGTTTCTTGCCGGTTCTTCTCAGTTGAAGGCTGACTTCCGAACCGGTGGTAACTTCTGTAATTCGACCTTCATAAGTGCCCTTCTAGGGCCTAAACTGAATAAATGGTTTTGACTTTGACTTTGACTTTGGAACAAGTTGCAATGACGGTTCCGCAAGTGTACTGAACGACTATTTTTAATACAGTTGCGAAAAAATGAAGCAATTTAATAAAATAATAAAAACACAATAAACTCAACTAACTAATCATTTATTTCATATAAAAGTTATAGTACACATGTACATTGAAATTGGTACAGTTTTTTAAACTTACTGGGGAAGTTTTAGGTTGCATATTTACTGTTTGAGACAAACTATTATTAATTTCGTATGATTGTTCATGTATATTTGTCATACAATGTTTGTGCAATTATAGTGATTCCGGTGGTGTTAATTAAAAAAAAATAAGGTCGAAATTACTCATTTTGTGCAACAAACAACTAAACTCGCAAAGAAAATTTCTGGAAAATGGCGTCAACCGTAGAATATAAGCAGAGTTTTTTTTTCTTCACCCAAAGGGAACTATCCATACAGCTTAGTCTTCAGTATATTTTTTTTATTGATATGAAATGAAAATGAAATTTAATGAGATGAAATGAAATGAAATGAAACCTAACCTAACTCATTCAATTAAATCATTAAATCTGATATTGAAATAAATTAGTAGCTTCTTTTTAGAAATATACGTATTTGTATGAATCACAAAAACTCTTTAGTAAAAACTTCATGGTTGGTTTTTCTTTTTAATAGACATTATTTTGACAGTTGGGAAAGAGAACGCACGAGTTCGGTAAAGGTAAAAAAAAAGCACTAGTATGTAATAGCCCACATCCCGAACGCTATACGTCCCTGTAATACACCAGTTTTTGAGCAACTGTATTAAAAAATAAATTAAATATCCTGGGACATTTTTTACACACAGCTATCTGATCCCAAACTATGCAGAGCTTGTAATATGGAAACCAGATGACTGATATTATACATAGACTACTTCTTTTTTGTAAATACATACTTTAACACTAGAAGTGCCGAAACTTAAGACCCCCCTCGAACCGCCGCCGTGACAATTTTGTCCCGTTATATCTTTCACGACGTTCATTAGCTTAAAGTATGAAAAAAAAATTAAAACACTATGTAAGTTACTTGAACCAATGTTGATTTATATATTTAGCCCATTTTTATCGACCATAATGAATCCAGGTCTAAGGTATGTGCACCAATTGCACCACGTATGTAAAGTACAGCAATAAATGCCTCTAATTCTTCCATCGTCATATTATACCAGTCTTTATCTTTCAATTCGCGTCGCGCCTCTTCCATAGTACACTCTAAGATATGCTGCATCATTTTTTTGAAACCCTTAGTAGCCAAGCACTTTTGCAAGTTTCATCCACGTTTGCGTTTAGCACGTGGAGTTGGCCCAATGCGATCTCTAAAAACGTTTTGGCATCGATACCTACCAGGTGTACTATCACTGCTTCAATTACTGTCCAGACAGTCCATCGGAAGAAACAAGTGTTGAGCTTGATGTCGTTTCAAAACGAGGGTTTGTCAATGCCTCGAACTCCTCGATCTCGAACTCTTCGACATCGTCTTTGACTTGGCATTTGATGTTGGGCTTCAGTCACGATGCTGATCAAACTTGTTATAGAGAGACCTTGAGGTATTTCTCTCTGAGTAGTGTCATCAGAAGAAGAAATGGAACTATTTTCTAACTCGTAGTTATCGTCAGAATATTCCAAAGGCTCGCTATCTGATTCGTCCTCTAAAATATCATTCAAACTGGCTGGACACAATTTCTTGCAGTTTCAATATTCTGCGACGTTGACTAGACATAACTATAATACGTGAAGTATGCGCTTGTAAAAACAAAAACCGGCCAAGTGCGAGTTGAACTCGCGTAGATAGGGTTCCGTACAATGCCAAAGTCAGTGAACGTATTATATTGAGTTTACCACTTTACTTTCAATTGATAGAATTCTTATAGGTTTCCCTGTAATCTACAAGTTTTGTATTTTTTCAAATTTCTTGGCAGTAGTTTCGAAGATCAGGGGAGGGGCGGGAAGGTCAATTTTCGTCTTCTTTCATGAATAAAATCAAAACTATTTATTTTACAACAATAACAAACCCTTTCATTTGATATAATATGATACAGTAAGGTTTCCAAACTTTTTTTTAATGACCTTATTTGTCCCCCAAAAATGACCCTTATATATTTATTTACTTTGCACATCTGTGTTTGGGTCATAGAATTACACCATCCTACCAAATTTCACCTGATTCGGTCCAGGAGATTCGGAGCAAATGTCTGTGACATGACCGGACAGACAGACTGTGCGTCTGTCTGTCTGTGATTCTAAAAGGGTTCTGTTTTCTTTTTTTTTGTACGGAACCCTAAAAACTTTACGTGAAACGACGAGAAAGTAAATTGAAACAATCACTGCTCAACTGTTTAGTTGAGCCTCCACTCGTGCAACTAACCAGAGCAATGAGCATTACTGCTTAGAATCTTGGCGGGACAAAAATGACCCGGCGGCAATTCTAGGTAAATAGCATATTATTTAATTTGCTATTGTTTTTATTTAATGGAAAACATATAGAATATGATAAATACAATAAATTATGAAAAGTCAAAAAGTTTCACGGTCCTGAGTAGAAAACATAAAAAGTTATTGACAATGAAACTTGCGGATGGGACAAAAATGGAACGATGGCGCTTCTAGTGTTAATAGATAATTACACCCAGACTCAGGGCAAAGAGACATGTTCATGCACACAAATTTAATGTGTGTCCTGGATGGGAATCGAACCCACGACCTACGACGTGATAGGTCTGTATATCAACACATTAAAACTAGCAAGTAATACCCATAAGATAATCCAAATCCTTAAATGTTTGGATTAATGTATAAACAGAATATATTCCAAAAATATATATTTCCCTTCCTAGCTCCCTTTGACCCTTAATACGGTTTTACGGCTTAGTCACATTTGACAAGAGGCTGTCTCTCCTTGCCTCTATGTTTGTCTCTTTTTCGCACATGAGTGACCCATTAAAATAGCTCTAGTTTTACCAACGCTACAGTTTCTGTATACATTTTTAGGGTTCCGTACCCAAAGGGTAAAAACGGGACCCTGTTACTAAGACTTCGCTGTCTGTCCGTCCGTCCGTCTGTCCGTCTATCTGTCACCAGACTGTATCTCAAGAACCGCGATAGCTAGTCAGTTGAAATTTTCACAAATTATGTATTTCTGTTGCCGCAATAACAACAAATACTAAAAATAAATATTTAAGGGGGGCTCCCATACAACAAACGTGATTTTTTTGCCGTTTTTACGGAACCCTTCGTGCGCGAGTCCGACTCGCACTTGGCCGGTTTTTATTTACTCGTACTTGCTCGCTGTTTCCACGAATTTCATAAACCTATTACTCGTCTGATGTGAAGTAAGTCAGGTGCCCATTAGTGAAGCAGTTTATTTGATGTAGCACTTCATAGGAAATAAACTTATTATTTATTTGGTAGTTACTTTGTTATTCAGTAGGTACGGTACTGAATTATTAATGTTTTTACGTATTCGGGTCAACTGGCATGACTTTTTATCAACAGGTTGACAGGAGGGGTAAGAAGTTTGATTAGGACGCCTCTTTAAAATCCTCATATTGGAGTGCAGACTCCAGAACACCAGTGAGGTCAATGACGTAACTTGTTGCAATCTATTGCGAATGGAAATTGGGTTTATTACGTATACGTAACTTGTTGCAATCAGTTTTAATTTTGAAAATGCCATTCTTGTTACGTTCTAGTAATTGCGCAAACAATAGTGCTTCACTACGAATAGAAACATTTTTTTCATTGTTATATCTGTATTGATTTAGTGGTGGTTTTTAGGGTTCCGTACCCAAAGGGTAAAAACGGGACCCTATTACTAAGACTTCGCTGTCTGTCCGTCCGTCCGTCTGTTACCAGGCTGTATCTCAAGAACCGCGATAGCTAGACAGTTGAAATTTTCACAAATTATGTATTTCTGTTTCCGCTATAACATTAAATTCTAAAAACAAAATAAAATAAATATTTAAGGGTGGTTCCCATACAACAACCGCAATTTTTTGCCCTTTTTGCTCGATATCAATAATGGCAATAGGTAGGCACTTGAAATATTCGCAAAATACTCAGTTGTATTTTTACTTTAATTATAAATAATAAAATTAAAATAAAATAAATATTTAAGGGTGATTTTCTCCCATACAACAAGCGTGATTTTCTGCCGTTTTTACGGAACCCTTCGTGCGCGAGTCCGACTAGCACTTGGCCGGTTTTTAATCAAAAATGACTGCAATAAAGTTACATTAAAAATACCAATTTTAGAGATTTTGCTTTTTTAGTAGATTTTATTTACATAAAATGTACAAAATATGTAAACATATGACAACATCTCAGTGTTTCTTACAAAACTTCACATACATATTTTTGATATTAAATAAAATAAGCTGATTTGATATGTCAGTCTAGATCCCTAAGAATTTTGAAACCTGTACCTTACCTCTATTATGCAGACTGCGTGCGGTCGCTATACATAATAATTACTCGAGACTAAATGTTACATGTATTTTGTGCAATCACTTATGAAATATGTCACGGCACTAAGAATTAAAATAGACTCCTGTCACAGTAAATATATAGGCTAAAGCAGTATGGAAACTAGGAACAAACAGGTCAAAACGGCGCGCCCACACAGTCGCATCGACGAGATCCTAAACACCGATCGCAGTGCTGTGTGCATGAACATGTCTGTAATTATCTATTTAAGTATGTATTTAAAAAGTAGTATATCAGTCATCTGGTTTCCATATTACAAGCTCTGCTTAGTTAAAAATGTCCCAGGATATTTATATTACATAAATACCTACTCTTTTTTGATATTGCTATGGAAAAAAGAAGTCATTATAATTACATTTCCATACTGCTTTAGCGTATATAATTACTGTGGTCCGGTGCACTCGTGAGTGAGTCGAATCGTCTATTTGATCTTCCACTTCCTTGAAATGTCAACTAGTATTTAGACGCGACGGTGCTTGCAATAAACGTTTAAATGCTATATCAGGACCACTGTGTCACACTTTAGATAAATGCATGTCCATCTAGCTATGAATTAGTGTTTTCAATGCTACGGTCAGCGACAAAAGTAGAAGAAAAAAACTAAAGAGAAAATATTATACCGTTATCTATGTTAAATTATGTCATATTTAATTTATATTGTCATCACAGTAATATTTATTAGCCTAGCACTTATCCGTGAATACCTGTTACTGGCTTCCTGATGTATAATTTTATACTATAGCTTGTTAGAGAATCAGCTGTATGTCTTCCTTAAAGTAAATAAATAAATAATAAGAATAAAAAAAACCACTTAACACTGTGTCAATCTTAGTGTCAATAGTAGATAATGCTTGTTTTACGTTTTAAAAGTAGGTACCTATTGGTCAGACACTAAATCTTTTCCAACTAATGTTATAAAAAAAAGTCAGTCAACATCCTTTTTGTGGCTAATCGTAGTATATGCAAACAGACAGACTATCCGGCTTCGTATTAGTAGGTAAGATATTCCGAGATATTGGATTCTTGCCAGAACTTACGTAATGTATGACCAGTCTGTCTCCCTGTGTTTCCCTTTTTTCGACGTCGGGTGAGACAATGAGCCTTACAGTATAGTGGCATAATAATATTATGGTGTGCAACATCTGACATCTGATCTTGGTAATTTCCATATACCAACCTCTTTGAGTTTGAGGCTGTATGGGCTAAAACCCTTTGCCTGCTGCACTACAATACAAAAAAAGGAAATGTCCCTATCTGACAGCCAACCATATAGTGTCAAATAGTGTCTTCTTTGGTGTCTTCTGTTGCCCTTATTCATAAAAATCTCGACGGTGTTTAGCAAGAGCTTAGCAGATTCTAAATTCAAATTCTCTATAGAAAACTTGAATTAAGAATCTGCTAAGCAGTTTCTAAACATCGTCGTATTTTTTTTTAATAAGGCCATAGGTATATATTTATGCAGCCATATCTACGAAGTGGTCTGTTCTACCATTCTTTTCTTTATTTTTATAACTATCTATAATAACAAATATAACAAAACTACAATTAATTTATTAATCCATTTAATCTCCTAATAGGTATTCATATTATACCACTACGTAAATAAATTCAGAAGTATGTGGTAGTCTATTTACAACCGACAACTGAGTTTATACTGCATAATATTTTATTAAGAAGTTTGCACACTTGTTTGTACAGTAAATTGCTCTGTCACAATTTGAAAACCGTCGAACACATGTAAGGATATTACGTAACTTGTTTCAATCAGTTTCAATCGTGCAAACGGTTTATTGAAACAGATTTTTGCATATACATGCGTGCATATACAAACAATGGAACCAATATTGCCATTGTAATGTTTCTATTGATTTAGAGGCTGTTTTCAAGATAGAAACTCATTGAAACAAGTTACGTAATAGCCCTACTGTTCATTGAAGCAGGTTTGTATTCAAATATTAAACGCGCAGTGTGGTGTGAAAACCGCTTTGTGTTCGAATTTTAAATCGCTTGGACTCCAGCCAAAATATTCTATTCACACGTTGGAAACATAAAAATTTTAAATTAAATATTAAGAAATTGGAAATACAAATTTCTGAATGTGATTTAATCGGCATGTTCTTAAATAAGACATTATTGTATTTTGTACCCTATTCTATAGTTATCAATAAAGTATTTTCTGCGTAGGTTTGTCTTTTTTATTCAGAAGGCTTAGCACGTACACGTTTCAGCCGTTTTCTTGGTGGATATTAGCAATTTCAGGGGCATCGCCAATTAGTTGCCGACCTCTATACATCCTAAGAGGCTACTAGATCTCAACTGTTGGGTCACACCATTAGGGGCTTGAAGACTTCCAATTGGCAATTTGAGGGTGGTAGCTTGGCAAGTAGGTACCTACTACAAAACCCTATCTTTCCTGACGATATTTTGGATCTCAAACTAAAAGCTCATGCTCTTTGATTTGAACCTACGAACGTCGGTCATGGCATATGATACACTACGAATAAAATTATTTAGCGGGTAAAGTCTAAAATAATTATCAGTGAAATAAGGTATTATACAAATATCAACCTTATGGCTCAGCCTTTAAGTATTAAAAGGGCTCAGCATAAAGATATTAATTTTCTTAGCAAACATATTTCCAATGTATCGACCCAAAAAGATAATACCTACATAACACGCGTAATTTCCGGCTTCCAAAAAATATATTTGCTGGCAAAAGAAACTGTTGACGTTTCAGAAACATGTAATCGAGAGAACAATGATGTCAATGACAGGAATAGCAAATCTTTCTATCTTTGTCAGATTTTGTTGTACTCCATTCATAAACGTCGTCGCGTGTAGACGCGTGTAAAGTATTTTTAAAATTAAAATATATTTTATTATTAAATTCTTATAAAAGTTAGAGTACGAGATATTTATGGATCAAGTGAGCTGAAGCACCCTAAGTAGAAAACAAACATTTATTTATTAGGGTAAATAATATTATCTAAACTTCGAGATTCATTTCAAAAAAAGAATGATAACGCAGTCCTAATTTAAAACGTAAACGCACGTAATCATTAAAGGTTTTTGGCTTGGTATCTAACCTTTAAGCCATTTCTTAATTTAAATATTTAATTTTTTATGTTATAGTCACGTTTTATTGTCACTTTCACTGTAAAGTCTAGTCCTCGTCCGTACAAGTCCAGACTATTTTTAGTGAAATTGGCGGCTATTCCACTAAAACTTTTCACGGACTTCTTGGGACAACCTGGAAAGTCACGATACACGCTTTCATTTCATTTCACTTCACTTGTGCACTTAGATTGATCTTTATTGGACAAAACACCACCGAAATTATTCAATAAAACTCAAAATACGCGAATTTAATGAAAACAAAACGAAAACACAACGTCACTTCGCAAGTTCCTGCCAAAAAGATCATCATTAAAGGATTCACATCCACATATAACGTACGTGGAAGACTCGTAACAGCACAGACATAAAAATATTACATACATACTGGATGTGAGTTTTTTTTTTTATTCTCGATAGGCTTGTGTTTGACCACAATCTCACCATGGTAAGTGATGATGTGGCCGAAGATGGTAAGCACACAAAGCCTAGATGGGAACTGGCTGTCAAGTGCAGCTGTCGGAACACACCGATAGGTATTTGGCGACAGATTTTCAACTTGAGGGTGGTAGCCAGCCAGTCGGGTACTACAAAGTACCCTACCACCGTGCTATGGTTTCTTCACGATGTTTTCCTTCACCGAAAGCTCAAGCTCATTGTAGGATTCGAACCCACGACCTTCGCCGCGGTATTCGACGTCACTTACCACTGAGCTATCATCGCCTTAGGAGGCCATTGTCCAGCAGTTGACGTCTTCTGGCTGACATGATGATGATGATGACATTATCTATAGGCGTATTCAAATATACCGCGCGTGAGCGAATCGTGTCCGTCCGCACAGAAAATGTAAAAAGTCTATGCCGTTACTAGTCTGCCATTTTTTTTAATAATCTTTATGTATGACCATAAATACAAAGTATTTCAGTCGCATACATTTTCTTCAGTTTCAATATTCTTATTTTATGTTATATTCATATTCACTGTAAAGTATGGCCTTCGTCCTGTATGGACGGTCAGGTGTTAGTGAAATTGGCGGCTGTTCCACTAAAACTTTTCACGGACTTTTTGAGACTACCTGAAAAGTCACGATACACGCTTTCATTTCATTTCACTTCACCTGTGCACTTAGATTGATCTTTATTGGACAAAACAACAACAAATTCGTGTATTTTGAGTGTTATTGAGTAATATCTACTCAATAACACTCAAAATACACGAATTTAATTAAAATAAAATGAAAACGCAGCGTCACTTCCAGTGTTATCAATAAAAAAAGTAAGCAGTTTCTTTTTCCTACAAAAATAATGGGAGATACTCATTTTTGTTATTACTACCACAAGCAAATTTTTATGATAAGGAGTGCTAAAATCATCAAAATCCAAACCCAAGGTTATAAAATGCAACAGATAATATAAACTTAGCTAAATCTGATAGCCCACAAATCAAAACTAGCTCATCCTTTAACCCCACCTGTTTCTGCACGATAAATAATTTTGCATAAAGTAAATATAGTTCGGTGAGATAAAGTGGTGCACAATTTGTTAGGAAAACATTACTTCGGCTACCATCTAGTACCTACGTTAGCTGTAAGATAAACCTCTATGTACATAGGTACATATATTATGCGGCTGTCAAAGTTTTTGAACGCCCCTTTTATTGTCATACTATTTAAGAATCTGGGCGAATATCTTACTATAAAGATGTTTGTTATTCTTCCAAGCAAAAACTACGGAACGTATTTTGATGAAAAAGATCATATTCTGGATTCTTATTATTCAGGGAAACGATAAGATCCTTTAGGAACACGCGTGAAACCGCGGGGAACAGCTAGTGTGTTATAAAAAAAAACATTGAAAATTTAAATAAATATTTTTACAATTAAATAAATTTCTTTGTTCTTCACGCTCGGTTATATGATTTACGTAGTAATTATTATCTAATCTGTGACCACAGAACAAATAGAAAAGGTAGAAGGAGCGTACGTAAATAAGTCTCCAATGAAGTGAAGCATCGTGAACGAATTTGTTTACGCGACCTGCACGTACGTTATCCCAGGTGACTCGCGTCGCACAGGCTTCCTTGTTGTCTGTGACATGATTCTGAACGAAGTACCTAAAGTAAATAAAATGACCGCTAAACTAAATAATTTATTAATTTCTGTCTGTACATAAAAATATTTATTTTATCATGACTAATATGAAAATTCACATGCACTTTTAGAACAGAAATATTAGTCCTGGGTTGGAATCCAATGTCTTCTAATAAAATAATAATTATTATAATTGAAAAAGTCCAATGTAATTAAGTGGTTTACGAACTTTATTTTCTCACAAAGAATAAAGGATTCGCTTACGGAGAAAACATTTTTATATTAATATTAATGAGCGTACACAATATTTAGAAAAAAAAAAGAAAAATATTACAAAATAAATAAAATTAAGTCGGGTATAACAACAAAACTATCTTAAATGTCGAGGATTGTACACCCCAACGAGCAACCAGGGATATAGAACGCGCGAGCGTACTTGCATGCTGGATATGGCAGATCATTATTGTTAACTTGACGGGCCGGTTGGCGTGGTTGGTTAACACACTGCCTATCATGCCGCAGGTCGTGGGTTCGATTCCCATCCAGGACATACATTTGTGTGCATGAACATGTCTGTTTGTCCTGAGTCTGGGTGTAATTATCTATTTAAGTATGTATTTACAAAAGTAGTATATGTAGTATATCAGTCATCTGGTTTCCATAGTACAAGCTCTGCTTAGTTTGGGATCAGATAACCGTGTGTAAAAAAATGTCCGAGGATATTATTATTATTAACTTAGATGCTATTAGTAAGGCAACATAGGCGTCAATAAATGCCCGTAAAGGTTATTGACTATTGAATAATTTGTGAGTTTTGATAGTTGAATTATTATATAGTATACATTTAAGTTTTTTTTTAAATTTTTTTATATTATCCTATTTAAATGTTTAGTATTTTTGTTCGAGTTGATATTGTATTTCATCAAATATATACATTTTAAGCTGTCTTTTAAAACTGATTAATGATTTTGCATCTTTTAATTCTACAGGTAATTTATTGTATAATTTCACACCTTCGAATTCAATATTTTTTTACCCGTAGTTTGTTCTTGGAGGGCTTTATTTGTAATTAAGACTTGAAACGATTAACTGCTTAACTGTCGAGAATTTAAAAGCAAATTGATTAATGTCAATCAATATTAACTTACGTAACCTCCAGCAACCTGAAGTATTTACACCAACATTTTCCCCTTTCAACCTTTGAAATAAACAAGGGAACAATGCTTTTTGAGAACCGCTGGCCCGTAAAGAACATACACTCACAGACAGATTTGTTTTGTTGTCCATTGCATAGAAATGTACACATCATGCCACAATAACTGGCGTACTGTAAATAATATTCAATACAGTTACTATATTAATAGAGTATTTATTTCGTTGTTCAAATATTAATGAAACCTAATGTAATCTTATCGAGTTGCGTGACGATTTATTCATCTATGGTTTCAACCTTTATAAGAATCCCCTTTGACATTGACATCCTAATAATAGAAAGAAGTCAATTCTACGGATCTAGAGAAAATTTGGCATTTTTCATATCCTAACTAATATTATAAATGCGAAAGTGAGTTTGTTTGTTTAATTACGCTTTTACGCATAAACCGCTAAACAAATATATAATTATTGCAAAACCCTTGTTAGTTTTCTTTATTATTTCTTTAATTCCGTGTCGCTTCTGACTAAAGGAGAATGGGCAAATATTTTAGTCTTGAAAATTAAATAAATACACTGTTTATCTTAAAAAAATCTTGGTTTTTCTTTGCGAGGCTATAGAGCGATATTGTGAATATTTTTTCTGGGTATAAATATTTCTTGGAAATGTATATGAACTCACACGATGTTCTTAGAATTGAACATCGCTGTCATTTCACAAATCACTTTTTGTAACATTAAATAAACAATGTAATTTTGTTATGCTAATGATTACGACGGTGTGAATGAATAGAATACGGCACATGTAGAATATATATATATATATATATATCTATGTACATAATATATAAAAGCAAAATACCACACGCTGATTAATTACGAAATCTCAGAAATTATAAATGGTCTTAACTTGAAATTTGACAGGTTGATTCTCCATAGGGAGTAGGTATCTGCTAAGAAAGGATTATTAAAGAAATTGTGGGGAGCAGGTAGCCACGCAGGTATAGGTAGGTACCCAATGTAGCAATAATTATATGGATTTGTGTTACTTTGTTTATTGTAAATATTTTTATTTAGGTACATCTATCTTATTTTTTTACTTTTTTTTATGTCACTAATGACAACGAGGCAGGCGGGTCACCTGATGGTAAGTGACTACCGTCGCCTATAGACATTGGCAATACCAGGGGGACTGCCAACGTGTTGTACACCTTATTACAATGCCTTAAGGGCAAGGGCAACTGGCTCTCAAGTGCAACTGCCGGAACACACCAACAGGTGCTTGGCGACAGATTTTCAACTTGAGGGTGGTAGCCAGCCAGTCGAGTACCACATAGTACCCTTCCACCGTGCTGTGGTTTCCTCACGATGTTTTCCTTCACCGAAAGCTCAAGCTCATTGTAGGATTCGAACCCACGACCTTCGCCGCGGTATTCGACGTCACTTACCACTGAGCTATCATCGCTTTAAAATAGGAAACATACTCTATATCATAAATAACGACGCCCCGCAATATTTCCTGTGTTGCCACAGTATATAATGTTTTCCCGCAATAAAAAGACGAGATTTATATTTGTAATACTAAATTCTTATTACAGTCAGATTGTTCAAAAGTTTTACTTTTTTCCTGTTTTAACAGCGTTTACAAAAAAGAAATCCTATTATCTACTAGAAGGTGTTATATATTTATTAGACAACTAACCCATATCTATTCTTATTTTATGGACCCTCTTTTCTTCCAGAGCGTTAAACACACGCATGTTCCATTCTTTATTTGAAAAAAGTATCTATTTGTAATTTGTATAAGGAATGTAATGGTAGGGGAGGCGAATAGGGGATTTCGGGATTTACTCGAGCGCGTCAGATTAACATAAGGGGGGCAACCTTGCACCTTGTGAAGTACTCTCACCAAATCTGAGCCTTCTATGTAGTGTCGAACGCCTAGGGTAGCCCGTCAGATTAGTAAAAAAAAATCGATGGTTTGAAATACTCGAGCGCGTCAGATTAAGGTAAGGTAAGTTAGTTACATGCAAAATAGTGTACATTTCAATAATCTGACAAATTGGGCGTGACGAAAGAAAATTGGAGACTCGCAAAGTTGCAAAAAAAAAACGTCACCTGGATTTTCTCGAGCGCGATTGGTTTTATTTTTATTTTGAAGGAAATTAGTCACGAATCACGGAAATATCTTAATCTGCCGATTTGCACAAGCCGAAGTGGCTAAAATCATTATTAAGTGTATAGTCCAGGAATATTATGAGTTTCACCTCAGAATGAGAAATAGTCAGCTATTAACTTGTATAAACCTTTATTTTGACACCCTAAAACTTGTCTCAAAAGCTACTTATCTTAGGGTGCCCGCGACTACTGATTTTTCAAGGTCAAAGGTCAAAAAATCATTTATTGCAAATATCTCGTTTCCTATGGGTTTTTTGGTATATGTATTCATAATAAATATTGTAGAAAGTTAAATTTTCTACAACTTTTGTGCAAACATTTTTTCGATATCTTGAACCATTTTCGAGATTTCGATATTTTTTACATATTTTTTTTTTCAAACCGTCAGATTAAGGAAATCCCTCAACATAATTGTCAGATTATGGGTCAGTACAACAAGGCCATCAAGAAGAACCGCCTGTATAAAAATCTGACGCGCTCGAGTAAATCAAGGTCACGATTTTTTTTTGCATTTTCAAAAATCGGCCCTGACTGATGGTCGCGTCCAAATCGTCAGTCTTTAAAATAGGAGCTACTGGAGGGTTCACTTAACATCCCTTATCAATGTCTGACGCGCTCGAGTAAATTTTTTTTTAAATATTTTCGACCCCTTCGTACGGCCACCCCCACCACGCAAAACGGCAGATTATTATTTTTCCGTTATCAGACAGACGTGGCGCGACTACCCTATTAATATCTGACGCGCTCGAGTATTTCTTGGTGACTGTTTTTTTTTACATTTTTGAAACCCTGTAGACGCTCCCCCCACCGCTGAAGGGGAAAATATCACATAACCTTTTTTTCTTTATTCCACCTAATCTTCAAATTCCAGTAGGTCCCAAAGACGCTCGAGTAACTACAAATTTAGCATCAATGCCTCCCCTACCATAACCGTATTTTGATACCCATTTGTATGATTTGAATAATCAAATTCTTGAAGAGTATAGAGTTTATGTGAAAATTTCGTACGCGTTAGTTTTTTTTTATATTTTTTTTCAATTACCTAATAAATATAGGAGACTGCTGCGCATCGATGCTGGCGCGGGTTCGCGGCGGCCCCAGCGCCATCCTGACCGTGTGCGCCTGCCGATGGGACTCGGTACTGATGGCGCACTGGTTAGGCCTACACGCTAGCGCCTGACACCTATTTGCACGTACCTGTATTTTCACTAACACTAGGCTAAGAACATTGTTACTAACAAATTTATGGACAAGGTCTGAAATAAATCATTATTATTATTATTATTATTATTACACAACAACTTCGTTGTTTGACGGTGTGGCTTCTGTAGCTAGATCTTCACGCCGATTCTTAGGGAAAACTGAAAAAATGGTTTTGACTTTGAATTTAACTTTAACTGTTACTCTGCCTCTGAATGTAATGATTATATAATGGTTCATATACACAACCAAGAGGTTTCCAGCTAAGTAGTGGTAGCCAGCCAGTCGAGTACCAAATAGTACCCTACCACCGTGCTGTGGTTTCCTCACGATGTTTTCCTTCACCGAAAGCTCAAGCTCATTGTAGGATTCGAACCCACGACCTTCGCCGCGGTATTCGACGCCACTTACCACTGAGCTATCATCGCCTTAAAATAATTAGAAGATTAATAAGAATTTTTGTGTTTCATTTGATTTGTATAATAATATCTAGCTATAATGTGTCGTATTGTCTATTTTTGTATACGCTTTCATATTATTATCTTTTGGAATTGTCACTGCGGGCAACATACTTTATAATATCTAAAGATTTATCAAGGTAAATGATTTTTGTAATTGATTGACTCGTCTGGATAGTATTTCGTTAGAATCATCAAAATTAACTTTTTGAAAATTGAAATAAAAAAAAACTTATCTTTCATAAAAACGGATATTTGAAAAAAAAAGATAAATTTCCCTTATGATGCAATAGTCTTCACCGGTTTCAATATAGGTAGCTTCAAAAATTCAATACGCCAGAAATCACTCTCCATTTGAAGCAAAAATACTCGAGCGAATTTAAAATGTTAAACTTCAGCTTTTTGACTGGGAAACATAGGTACAAAACCTAGATTTAAATATTAAACCCGCCTCTACCTGGACCTGGATATGATGCATTCCTATACAAGCAGCGAAACAGGCGTAGATGTTAGTTTATTCAGCGCTTTTACATGCGCACAGTGGATGAGAGAAGTGCTTATACATTTTACATAGATAAAAAACATTAATATTTTAGATCATCCAGATATTTTATTAAGCTTGAATTGTTAGGAAATTGACATAAGAATAAGTAAAGCTAACTATTCAATATATTATTTTTATAATAAATCTGTCAAACATCGCTCCAAACAATAACTAATGTTTCACAAATGCTATTCTAAACTTAACAATCTGATATATTCTTCAAGCGCACATACTTAATAATTTCTACTTTAAGAAAACCACTCTAGAATTTGCCTTCAGATGGGATGGTCGTCCCTACTACCTACAATATTTTATAAATATGAAGATGTTTGTTACCCTTTCATGCAAAAACTACTGAACGGGTTTCGATTAAACATGGCATAAATATCCTACAATAATCATTTCCTTAAAAAAACATAGGATGGTACATTTTATACCTGGAAAAGGTAAGATCCCTTGGGAACGTGAGTGAATCCGCGGGAGCAACTAGTAAAATAATATTCCAGAAATCGCGATTAAATTTATCAATTAATAATACTATTAAAAAAATTTACCGATCGTCTGTACATTATAGCAGCTATAATTCAGTAATGGCCGCCGAGTGCGAAGCGTCAAATTCCCGTCGTGCAACTCGTTAATTCATGAGCAAATTTAAATTGTCTACGAGTTTTCATAGCGCTTGTGTGCTTGATGGTACTATAAATAACTTTAACAACTATTTTAAGTGTTTTATAATGATTTATAACGTTATTATACTTGTTAGTTTAAAATTGGTCGTATTTTAGCAAAAACGAGTCAATTCACTGATTAGTAGTATATATTGAGTTATCTATACATCTATACTAATATTATAAAGATTTGTATGTTTGTAACGTATAAACTCAAAATCTACTGGACCGATTTCATAGCATTTTATATTTTTATTCCGGGAAACGATCTCACGGGAACGCAGGGGAAATCGCAGGGGACAGCTAATCTCCACACGTATCGACCTATCAATAAATCTAAGGGTTCTTATCTTATTTTTAATCCTTGTTTCGTATAAAATTTAAAAACTTTTACAGTTATAACCAAAAAAAAACTAGAATTAAACTAAAAAAATGTTTGTCATAATTCATCTAGATTTAGAAAAATAATAAAGAAATATTGTAAAATAAAAAGTAGAGAGGAAAGAAAGTCTACTTAAATCTATTTACAGCCACGATGCCCACAATCCATAAGAATGATGTCTAGCCTGAGAACGAATAGGTACTTATATTTCCTTAATCACAAATTAAAACATATTAGTCGAGCACATACGTAATGCGAGGAATGTTTTATGTCTGGGAGGTATAAGATATACGCGTTTAATAAAAATTTAAATAAAAACTTTTTGTCAAATGTCGCGTCAAAACTGTCGCGGGATTTTTGCCAAGCTAGGTCGGGAGTCAGGTGTATGAAATGATGTGAAGAGGAAAACGCTTAGTGATTGACACGGTGTTATTGAGAATGATTTTAAAAATATGATCCCAGTTTTTGTCATGTTCATATTTGTCCATGAGCTGTTTTACTAAAATTATCGATAATGAAGAATGTTAACTAATTTTAAATATTAGCTCTCCACATTCTCAGTCAAAAATAAAAAATACAAGTGAAAGAATTACTTAGATACGTCAATTAATTTCCGATTTATATGTAGAAGTTAACGTGCTATGCGGACTTGTACTCGATTTGACGTACTCGTGTGATGGTGTGACGTCATCTTGCAACACTCGCTCATAGCGGAGCATTGCAAATTGACGTCACATGAGGTCACGTCAAGTGACTAACAGTCACGCAGGACTCGATTTTATCGTATGTTTAAATGCCTGTAAAATCAAAACTAATAGGTATTTTTGACTACAGCAACTAGTGTATTTGTATACATACAAGCTTTACTGTAACAAACTTTCAACCGATTTGGCATACCTATTAACATTCTCCATTCTAACTGCATTAATAGAATTCGAATGTATTTATTTTTATGTCAGATATCTGACAACAGGCAGGCGGGTCACCTGATGGTCAGTGACTACTGTCGCCTATTTAGCAATACCAAGGGAACTTGCCAATGTTTTTGACCTTTTTACAATCCCTTTAAGGCAATTAACTGGCTCTCAAGTGCAACTGACTGCACATATATGCTGCTGGCCAGGGGGGCACTACTAATATACCCTACCTCCGTGCAAAATGTCTTTATTCGCTGTTATATAGCTGAGGTTCAATTTCGTTTGAATTGAAATATCGACGCACAATAAAAAACTTTATATATATATAAATCAATGACATAAATAAAACATAATGAAAAATAAACTGAACCATCGAATACAAACAACAATTTAATTTCTTCCTAGCTCCCAGTCTATAATTTGAACATCTGTAAAAATAGTGGCGTCGCTTCGGACAAAGCGCAGCATCAGTTTATTGCACGACGCGCAACGAAAACAACTGGCATAATATTCGAATTTTGAACTTACAAACTATTCCGAATTCGAATATGGAGCACGCGTGCCAAACGTGCCGTTTTTTTAACGTTACCATAGCTGCATAATATTGGAGGATTGTGTTCCGTATTTGAAAATTTGTTAAATTAAAATGTTATCGAAAAAATTTAAATCCAAATTTTAATGGTACAGCTTAAGAGCTCTTTCAGCATTTTATTGTGTTTGTGAATGAAATTTACGGTTGTTAATGAAAGGTAAAAATTTATTTTGTTCGTAAAATGTTTATTAATTGAATAAATAATATCGATTCAATATGAAAATACGGTGTTCATAAACATTAATTTTATTAATATTTCCCAGCTCATTCTAATATACGCCATTTGAACATTGATTTTACTTTATATTAGCCGTTTGTTAATAAAGTTATATTAGCCGTTTGTTAATAAAGTTATAATTGTACGCTAGCTGTAGGATTTATTGAATGATTCGTATAATTGGAACGTATTGTCCAAATTTCGTTCGGAAAGTAATTATTTGCTTTTCGTTTCATATTTTGCGAATAAATGTCAAATAACAAACTTTTTGAGATATTTTGGAACAACATAATGATAGTAAAATTGTAAATAATATTAATATACCGAGACATTTTCCAAACACATTCTGATCCCAAACGACGAGGACAAAAAACATGACGACGGCTCCATCCGCATGCCATAATGTTACTTACCAAAAAGCGTCATAGAAGAATTGGTTACGTTTTCACTGTGCTGTGTTTTTCTCCAAAATAATTCACACTCGTCATCGCTGTGGTTTTCTTTGGGCTAGACCCATACGTTAACTCCCATTCTCCTTTTACAATAATGGTACCAGAAAATATATGAATAAAAACTCATTTTTTTATGTATCATCGAGTAAAGCCGGGAGATAAGGCGAAGGGCACGTCATTTAACTTTTAAGGCCCTTCCAGCCCTTCACTCCGTCATATAATTATGCAAGTTGCTTGCCTGAAAAAAGAATTCCCTTTTCTTTTTTTTATTTGACGTCGAGAAGAAATAATTTGACTGTTGACTGATGTTTAAAGAGCCATTATATCCTTTAGTTGTTTGTTTATTGTTTACTAGTGATCCCCGCGGTTTCACCCGCGTTCCCGAGGGACATTATCTTTTCTCGGGTTAAAAAGTATCCTGTGTTTTATCTACCCGTGTGCCAAGTTTAATCAAAATTCGTTCAGCCGTTTTTGCGAGCCAGATTAGTAAGATATGAACGTTTCTATAGTGTATTTTATTTATTCAATAACGTTGGAATAGCTTAACAGATTTGAATAAAATGTAACGCATACCTAGATGGATGAAACTTTAGAACAAATCTGGATACCTTTAATCCCGAGGAAAACATTAGATCCTTGAAAACACAGCTAGAAGCTCGGGGTAGAAACTAATAGTTTTAATTAGTAAACTTGAGAAACCGGTTGAATTCTTATTACTTCAAGGAAGAACTATGATAGTGTTTTTCGAAATTCTGCCTTAGGAGAATGCAGATAAAATCACAAGGTGAAAAGATAGTCTATACCCACTAAATTATTATTAAGAGGTAAAGTGTTTTTTTTTGTTGTGAGTAATCTTTGGAAGTACTGAATCGATTCTAAAAATTCTTTCACCAATGGAAAGCTGCATAATCACTGTCTAACATAGCCTTTATGTTATTTTAATTCCCTCTGAAATTCGGGTGAAACGGAGGATATCTAGTATAAATAAATATTGTTCTTCGAAACGTATGAACGCTCATAACTCTGCTTAGTTTGGGATCAGATAACAGTGTGTAAAAAAAAAAAAAAAAAAAGAAAAAAAAAAAAAAAACTTTCGAATGACTGCACCAAATTGGATGATTCTTTGTTTGATTATTTGTTATTATTAGGACAGGGTTTGTATAAAATAAAAATTCCCACGGGAACGCGGGTTAAGCCACGGGAGACAGTTAGGTAGTCCATAAATAGAAGAGAATAAACTAAAAAACACTTTCTTCTTCCTCAGGTAGTGCCAGTGCAGTGCTAGTGATGTTAAAGTGATGCAACAGTGACAAGTGTTGACATGTCTGTGCTGCCAACCATGGAGGCCACTCCTCTCCCCCTGGAGGTAGACGAGGAAGGGCGTCCCCAGCAGGGGTCTTCGACTGGCAGCGGATCGTCATCTGGCACGGGGTACTATGGACATAAGAATGGTAAGTGGGCCTGCATAATGAAGAATGTTAACTAATTTTGAATATTAGCTCTCCATATTCTCTGTCAAAAATAAAAATATAAGTGAAAAAATTACTTCGATACGTCAATTAGTTTCCGATTTATAGAAGTAAACGTGCGATGCGGACTCGTACTCGATTTGACGTACTGGGTACTGGTGTGACGGTGTGACGTCATCTTGCAACACTCGCTCATAGCGGAGCGTTGCAAATTGACGTCACATGCGGTCACGTGACTGTTAGCGGGACTCGATTTTATCGTAAGTTTATGCCTGTAAAATCGAAACTAATAGGTATTTTTTACTACAACAAAAACTTGTGTATTTGTATACATACAAGCTTTACTGTAACAAACTTTCAATCGATTTGGCATACCTATTAACATTCTCCAATAAACTTAATAGTATCGAGTCTTCGCCCATTTTTTTTTTATATAGACTAGCTGTCACCGCGGATAATTATTTCCCGGGATAAAAACACTCACAAATAACACGGCTTTCTATGGGTAAAAGAACTTTCAAAGCCTACAATAAGCTTTAGCTTTCGGTGAAACATCGTGAGGAAACCACAGTACACACGGTGGTAGGGTACTTTACTCAACTGGCTGGGTTGAAAATCTATCAGAGCCAGTTCGCATGTCTCACCTTCCATGGTGAGATTGCGGCCAAACACAAACTTATCTAAAAAGTAAAAAAAAAGTTATATCGGCTAGTAAAATCTGGCAACATAAAAACTTTTTTATGTAACACAAGAATCGAGTAGAGTGCTTACATAAATATTGGTATTCCCTCATTATCCAAAGTCTGGTAAATATGACCGTATATTTGTTGGAAGTCATCAGAACTACATTAGTCGGCAATTCTGATGTTAAGTGTGACTCAGGGGTGATATTATCCATAATTTAGTCTCACGGCAAATAGAAAAATCGAGATGTTAAGTGCGAGTTATTTTTATTTACGAAGGTTCCGTATTTAGTTTACTTTGAAATGTATTCTTGAATTTAAACAAATATACTGTAAGTTTTTTTTAAACAAGCTTTTTTTTAAATCTAAAAAGAATAAAATAGATGTCTGCCACATTGGATTTAGAGTGACGTTAATTTATTTTTCGAGTTATTCTCAGAAAGCCCTCTCATTTGATACCCATATTGTAGGAGTAGGAGTGCATTAAAAAATAATAGTCCGCTATCTTAGGTGTTCCGCCATGTTGGATTTAGAATGACGTCACACAGCTAACCATTCATTGTCATCCTATCTAAACGTATATACAAAATAACTGCTCAATCAGTTAAAGATATCTGCTTCAAAATTGATTTGAAAGTAGTTCGAAGAAAATAGTTTAATATTCGAAACGTATTGTTTAATCATTACTCGGTTCACCATCACCCAGATTTCACCATTACCCTGCATCATATGATATACCTACCACAAATTATTATAAATGTGAAAGTTTGGATGGATGGATGTTTGTTACTCAATCACGCCAGAACGGCTGAACGGATCTGAATGAAATTTGACACAGAGATAGAATAGCACATAGGCTACTTTATCCCGGGAACAGATAAGATCCATCGGGAACGCGAGTGAAACCGCGGGGGAAAGCTAGTATGATGATAATAAATAATCACTATCACAGTGAGATTGCATTCAAACCCCTATCTAAAGTAAATAAATTACAAGTTCATTTCAGTACCTTCATGTAAAACGAACCTAAATAAATAAACAAAACCATTGATTTATTTCGTACGGAACCCCAAATTCAGGGCGTCAACACGAAGGCAATCCGGTGTAAATAAATCTGAAAGTCAAGTGAAAGTTACGCACACAACGCTTACCCATATCTGATGGAGGTTATATGGCTTAAAATACGGTCTAAATAATGCTCGGTCATATGGATTTTTATTATTATTATATGAATATCATTATTATCATTGATAATCTATCCCCCGCGGTTTTATTAGTATATAAGCTTGTGTTTGACCACAATCTCACCATGGTAAGTGATGATGTGGCCGAAGGGGGTAAGCACACAAAACCTAGGTGCAACTGCCGGAACACACCAACAGGTGCTTGGCGACAGATTTTCAACTTGAGGGTGGTAGCCAGCCAGTCGAGTACAAAAAAGAACCCTACCACCGTGCTGTGGTTTCGTTCACTGAGGGATCTTATATTTTCCCGGGATAAAATGTTATACCATTCTTTATCTCTAGGATATTTCTTTAATGAAACGGGATATAAATATAAACGACTTTAATTATCACTTTATTTATTTCTGGCAACTAATTGACAGAGTTTTGTCTTAACTTAGTGTATAGTACAGAATAATGCTAAGGAATCAGCTCCCAGCCTATTTAAATGCCCACCCCCACCATGAAATGTGGTGGCAAGAAGAACTAGTGGCGTTACGGCCAATCAACAACGGGTATTTATCATATTGGCTGTTATCGTCGTTGTAGTTACTGGACATAGACAATCGGCTTGACGTGACTGGATTGCTTGGCTGCTTGGGCTGGCTGCCTGGCCTGGCTGGCTGGCTGGCTGGCTGGCTGGCTGGCCTGGCTGGCTTGGCTAGTTGGCGTGGTGAAGTGGCTGTAGCGTTACATTAATCAACAATGATACGGGGCGGATAATTTTTTGTTATTTGGACTTTGACTACCATATTTGATAGAAATTGATATTCAGTCAGTCAAATAAATAAAACTGAAGTGTCCGTGTGTGTTTGGTTAGTTGCTCGATACTAAAACCCATCCTCAAAGTTCAAAACCTTCGAACCTAACTAACACTATAACTTTCCCGAACTAAATTCACATTTGTAGTATTATATTATACTACCTGTCTCCCGCGGTTTCACCCGCGTTCCTGTAAGATCTTTTTTTCCCGGGATAAAAATATAGCCCATGACACTCACAAATAACGTGGCTTTCTATTAGTAAAAAGTTCTATTAGTATTTCAAAATCGGAACAGTAGATCCAGAGATTACCCCATACATACAAACTCACAAACATTACCTCTTTATGGATTAGTATAGATAAATTGAGCGAAAAAGCCCGGTTTACATACCTATGTAATTACAAAGTATATTGACATTACTTTTACAGGTAGGTAGGCATATTTTATGTAGGTAGGTTATTTCTACGCAAAAACTGCGATAATCAAGCGTGGGCGAACGCGGGGACTGCAAGGGGCGCGCGGGCGGGGGCTGAGGTGAGGAGCAGTGACGGTGCACCTTACGTACGACCATTGCTTTGCTGGCTTTGACGAGATAAACATTATTTAATTACGCTTTCCAAATTGTTAACTTTGTATTACTGAAGTAAAATATACGTTTGTTACATTCAAATAATAATAGGAGTAATTGAAAACCAATAATCAACCACCAAATAAAAAAAATGGACGTTGTTGGAGCGAAGACGAATCATCATCGTAGGATCAGTGCACCTCTCAACGGTCAGATCAATCCATATTACTAGTCAGTGCTCATTTGTGCTAAAATTGTGTTATTTTCATAGAACTTGTTCGCGTGTGTTACCTACATATATGTATAGCGTTATTATTTGACGGGCCGGTTGGCGTGGTTGGTTAATACACTGCCTATCACGTCGCAGGTCGTGGGTTCGATGCCCATCCAGGACACACATTTGTGTGCATGAACATGTCTGTTTGTCCTGAGTCTGGGTGTAATTATCTATTTAAGTATGTATTTACAAAAAAAAAGTAGTATATGTAGTATATCAGTCATCTGGTTTCCATATTACAAGCTTTGCTTAGTTTGGGATCAGATAGCCGTGTGTGAACAAATGTCCGAGGATATTACTTCGAGAACTGAACCGCACTGTACGTAGATTCTATTTACGTACTCATCTTAGTTTTCCACATAACTTACCATAATGACAAATCGTATAAGGGTTCCGTTAGGGAACCCTAAAAAGGCAATCTATAGAAGACTAGCTGTCCCCCGCGGTTTCACCCGCGTTCCCGTGAAAATTTATATTTTAACCTTGTCCTAACAATAACGAATAGGTACCTACATAAGGCGATGATAGCTCAGTGGTAAGTGACGTTGAATACCGCGACGAAGGTCGTGGGTTCGAATCCTACAATGAGCTTGAGCTTTCGGTGAAGGAAAACATCGTGAGGAAACCATAGCACGGTGGTAGGGTACTTTGTACCCGACTGGCTGGCTACCACCCTCAAGTTGAAAACCTGTCGCCAAGCACCTATCGGTGTGTTCCGACAGCTGCACTTGAGAGCCAGTTCCCATCTAGGCTTTGTGTGCTTACCACCTTCGTCCACATCATCACTTACCATGGTGAGATTGTGGTCAAACACAAGCTTATCCAGAATAAAAAAATAAAAAAAAAACAATGAATCATCCAATTTGGTCATTCGAAAGTTATGAGCGTACATACATTTTGAAGATCCATTTTAATTTATAGGTAGGTAGGTATAATTTATTAAAATTCGTGAGGATATTATTTGTGATTTTAGGTAGTTAAAAAAGAGCTGTTGTTAAGGGTAGGTATATTCACGTTGTTCACCTAATATGACAATGATATTAGTATAAAGGTGTAGATAGGTGTGGTACAACAACATTTGTTTTTTTTTACTTCTGTTCTTGTGTGTTTGACCGAAATCTCACCATGGTACCTAAGATGATGTGTACCTACGTATAATACCTAAACTAATTATTTTTTTAAATAAAATTTTAACGGTTTGACAGTGAAAGTCCCGTAAGAATCGGTGCCGTGGTTTCAGAGATCAGCCGGTACAAATAGCCAGACAGACAGACAAGCAATTTTAAAATAGTATTTTTTTTTTGTTTATTTTGTATATTTCTGATTTTAAATATTTCGAAATTGTTGACTCGCCCACCTTTTTTACACCATAAGTTTCTCGTAGGATGCCCTGGATGATATTGAGTGAGTTTAAAATATCACCTCAATTTTACATAGGAATTAACCATTTTTTAAACAAAGGTATTTTATTCCAAATTCAAAAAGATTACCACCAGCAAAGTTTGGATGCGTTTTTTTTTCCGAAAACTTCGAATTGTTCTCATAAAACTGTGACCACGTTTTTTTTTATTTTGTTTTAAATTAAATTTTCTAAATAATGTTTGTAGCAATACCTACTCTCTAGAGGGATCTACTCGTACCTGCCAATTGTCAAGTGTGTAGCACTTATACTTTGTTTCCTTTTTTAAATTTTCTTGAAATTGATTGAAATTCAAAATTAGATCTTAAAAAATTTAAACCCCCTTTCAATACCTTTTTTCCCCTTTAGGGGTTCAATTTTGAAAAATCCATTCTTATCGGATAAGGTAAATATTAAAAAAAAGGAAAAATTCACGTTCAGTTAATTTAATTTTGTCATACATTTAATAACCTACTTATAGAACAAATCATATGATAGATATACACCTCGAAATAGAATTGACTAATGGTTATATTCATAATTGGACCCGGTAGGTGACGCTAGAATGGGGTTCTATGTATCTTTTTCGTGTTAGCGTTTCTGTGTGAACCTCTGCGAATCTGCGATTGAGTTTAACTTGGTGGTTCAATTGTAACTTGCTATCACTGAATTATTGCCAACTACACCTTCTCCTTCCTTTCAAATAATAGCCCCCCATATACGCCGGGCCTGGACGCCGAAGCGCCAACGGTATCCCAACTCAAAGTATCCAAACTCTGGATATGAGCATTCTTTTTGATGTCATTAAAATTTTTGTTACTCTTTACGACGTCCACGGACCCGTCGGCTTTGATGCATAAGGTACAAAAGAGGCACGGGCAGTGCAAACAGGGCGCCCTCGCAATGAAGCCGCCAGCTGGCTGCTTGTGCGTAGAGCGGGTTGCCATCAGCCATGAGGTCGCTTCCCAGTTGTGCGAGTAGTGCGGAAAGGTAGGCACAGGCGCGGCAGGCTTCGTCGGGGGGCGCCCATTTGATGGTCGAGCGCCTACCTGCTGGCAAGGGCTTGGGGGCGCCGCTGTCCACGGACCGCAGCACGCGTATGGCGCCGCCGCGTTCTCTAGCCGCTGAAACGTGCACGCCACGCTCTCCGCCCACATACTGCTATTCAACAGTATCACCGCATCCGTATACAGTATCTACCAAATTATCAGTAGTCAAGTTCACAATTTGCTGCACTTGTCTAAGAGTTCAGAGCCAAACTTTGGTGAAATATTTCGTTATCCATTTGAGACATCTGTGATATAAAACGTCCAAGCCATATGATAGAGGGAAACATTTTAACACGCCAGCGATGCACACTCCATAGGGTTTATGGAGGTGATGACAATATTTTGATTGCAGTGTATGGCTTCCTTGAGACCCTCTAAACTCAACATAATATCATCTATAGTCGCCAGTTCAACGATAGTTATGGATTCAGGTATCGCAAAATTGACAACATTGTAAGAAAACCTGGATGATAACTTTACTATAGTCACCGTACGAGACATAGATTTGTCAGAGCCAAATATTCTTGTAGTTTTAACTTTCTTACTACTGTCATCAATGTCTTGTCTGTGTTGTAATGTGTCTTTTGTGTCTGACACTTTGACTTTTTTATCCGGTATGCTAATAATTTCTGCGATACTGATATTATAACTTGTACTAGTACTAGTACTACTAAACATTACAATATAACAGTTCATATTTTTATTATTATTCGTTAACAGTAGTAGTATGTATTTTAGTATTTCTATATTTATTTTTTCTATTTTAAATTCAAGGACTGCAAGCCTAAGCATTTCCGGCCTCTGTTTTAAAAGAGCCGCGACAGGCGCCCGGATTTTTGTAGTTCCGGGTGCCAACAAGTAGATTATCTCGCACCAAATCTGAGAGAGGCTTTAAACGAAGGACGTCCGAGCGTCTAGACCTCCGAAGTGCGCCGATTTGCGCATCGCGGGCCTAGATAACTCAGTGACGCACGACCTATTGTACGGTGTGCAAGGCTGCCGGCCTACCCATAAACTAGGTGGCAAGGCCTGCGTTGTGGCCCGGCCGATGAACAAACGTAAAAAGATGAAAAAAGTCGAGGGCCGAATCTGCCACGTTGGTTACGGCCAGTTCACAGCCAAACACCAGCGCAGTAGCGAACGAGGAGGTGGTTCTAATGCTCACTGAGTAACGTTACGGACGCCCTTCGTTTGCTACAAGTGAATATTAACCACTGTTCCAGAGCTCAGGATTTTCTAGTCCAGAGCATGGCACAGTGGAGGATACAGGTGGCTGTGCTAGACCTCCGAAGTGCGCCGATTTGCGCATCGCGGGCCTAGATGACTCTGTGACACCGGAGGATGTTGTGGCTGTGTTGGCCAGGACTGGTGAATGCCCAGTAGAGTCAATCAGTCCGGGCCTGATCCGCCATCACGACCACGATTCTGGTCAGATGTTGTCCTATACGCTGCCTATATGTATCAGAAAAAGGCACTGCAGATGGCGATAGCCGAAGCCAAAACCCAGGCTTGGGAAGAGTCGTTGGAGACTTTCAATCGTGATCCGTACGGACGGCCCTACAGGGCTGTAAAGGTCAAACTCCAGGGGCTCGCCCCCAGGGGCTCCCAGGAGCCCTCAATCACACAGAGACTCAGCCCCGGCTCTGGGAGGAGGTTGTTTCAACCCTGTTTCCGTACAGGGAAGAACATCTACCTCCGGCAATGGCATCGAGGCTTACATGTCCGATAGCTCGGTGTCGGTGTCGGTGTCCACGCCGGGACGGCTGGGGCCAACGTGATATGTCGTGCGGTGTTCCGCAGGGGTCGGTGCTGAGTCCGGTCCTGTAGAACAACTCTGTGCTGCGGGAATCGTGTATACGGGGAGTCGCGGTGACGTATTGCACCGATAACACCCTGGTCGCGGCACGAGTTATAGCCGCCTACTGTGCCATTGCTGAAGTGGCACAAGTAGTGGGCCGTATACTAAGACTTTCAGTTTCGCCATTATTTTCTATAGGCATGGATCAGGCATACTAGATAAATCAATGTAAAATTTATGACACAATCATTCACTGCTATCGAAATCGATAGACGCGCGACAGTTTTCAAGACTCGTAGATTTTTGTTCATTTTTGAAAATATTACATATCCTATCTGTCGGTTTATATGTTAACATTAAATAATAATTAAGTTTTTGTCATCTACTAACATAGGTTATAAGTTATTGTCTACTAACAAAACCCATATTTTAGTTTTAGTATATTTTTTTATTATTATTTGTATAGAAGGGTGAATTTAAATCTGTCTCTGCAGAATATGTTAGACATATCAATTATCCATGTTAATGAACTATTAGAAAAACAGGACTTATCGTAACTGTCAGTGATAAATTCTCAACTTTTAATGAATTTATAGTGGTTTAGTGTACTTGATTTCAATGGACAAACTACATCTTTTAATTCGAAAGGTTCTTGTAAACTTGTCCAGTTATTTGACACTGTTTGCTCAGGCATTTCCATAGCTTTGTTACTTTCAAGAATAGTAGATTGAGACATTTTTTTAAATACATTTGTGCATATGGAGTCTTCTGTGATTGATGTCATATCAAAAATGGTGGGTGTTAGATCTTTTTGTATTAAATCTGGAACTACATCATTCATCAATGTCCAATTTTGTATTTGCAATGGTCAGGTGATTGATTATGTGTTTTTCAATTACTCATATTATTATTTGAATAAAACAAACATATATTTTACTTCAGTAATACAAAGTTAACAATTTGTGAAGCGTAATTAAATTTTAATGTATAATTCGTCAAAGCCAGCAAAGCAATGGTCGTAAGGTAAAGCCCCTGCTGCGGACCTGGAGGAGGTGATGCACCGCATCATATCCCAGGTCGGACTCATGGTGAGCGCTCGACTCGAAGCGCTCGATGTTGATGGGTTCCATGGTCCTTTACGGAGCTCTCGGATGGGCGAACGCGGAGTCAGATAAAGGCGAGGCAGGATGACAAAGTAAAAACTGAAACGATGTCGCAGGATAGCTTGGCGACGTCATCGCACCCTCGCACAGCGGAGCCCTCTACTGATTCCTTCACTGAAACACAAACTAGTAACATGAACGCCACATACACTTTAACTAAATATACCAAAGGCTCTGTTGAATCTATCAGACTGATCAAGTTACAAAGCTCAACCAACGCTTCGTGCGCGTTCTACTCAGTTTAGAAATAAGGTCTAGGATTTGGACCTGTGGCATTAAACTCTGGGGAACAGCCAGCCACTCCAATGTAGAACTTCCGCAAAGATCTCAAAATGCTTTCCTGAAATCACCCTGGTTCATAACCAATGATGAGGTGCACCAGTTAGCAAACATACCTCTAGTTAAACAAGAAATAGCAACAACATGTACAAAACAAAAATTTGGATGAATATGCTAGCTCATGAGCTACTTTTTACAACTGCCCATATTGCCCACGGCCCACGGCCCAAACAGCCATTTAGGCTTAAAAGAAAACGAATTTTTGAGCTAGATTTACGATTTAGCCTGCTATAATATGAAAGTATAATAAATCTTCATCACTGGATGAGTATATTTGCACGTCTGCCTCTTTTCCACTCACTTGATTATAAAGGGATACTGCTCGAGTGATTACATTTGATTTGATTTGATTTGAAAATACGAAACCGAGATACTTAGAACTAAAAAATAATAAAGAAAATGATAAGAGATCAGCCATGAACAAACCGATTGCAAAAATGGTGTCGTCAAGAAAGTCGTCTCGCAATACAAGCCCCATTCTATCTCGGAAAGAACGACAGAGTCGCACAAAGACGTGGTCTGATGGCAACTTCAAAACTGAAACGATGTCGCAGGATAGCTTGGCGCACAGCGAAGACCTCCACTTTCCCACACTGTATCACCAACTAGCAACAGGAACGCCACATACCACAACATACCAAAGGCTCTGTTGAATCTATCAGATCCATCAAAAGTCACAACGCTCACGCTTCCTGTTCGCCGGTCAAATCGTGGACCTCGACTCAGTTTGGCATTAAGATCCAGGAGCGTAAGGTGCCCGGATCTTTAATGAATGGAACGAAACCAAGTTCCGCCAAGATAGTCCCCAAAACTGTGAAAGACACACAATCCAGTAAATTTACATCAAAACAAAAGGAAACGTCGAAACAAACAAAACAACTAGTCGTAAAACCTGAAACGTCAGCGAATATCCCGATCATGAAACGCTTGGATACATTCTTGAAAGACGAACCAATATTCGGTGATAAGAATACTCTTATTGATATTGATTAATGAGCCACTTAGGTTATACCGTAAATAAACGCCTCAAATGGAGATGGACAGGACACATGCTAAGGGAAGAAAAAGAGAAGTGGACGAGACTAGTAACGGAATGGTACCCGTGATAGTAAAAGGAATAAAGGTAGACAAACTAAGCGTTAGGAAGACGACATGAAAAAGATAGCTGGTCCAGAATGGACACGCACTGCAAAGGACAGGACAAAATAGAAAGATTTAGAAGAGGCCTTTAAATTGTTAAATAGAATTAAGTTAAACGTTATGTTATGCACGTTGTTAAGTTACAGGAATAAACGCATTTTAATTAATTTATTTTATTTTATTTATACGTTTGAACATTATAGTAAATAGTAATCAATTATCATTTGTAGTGTAAATAAGCAATTTGAGCCAAATTCAGGGTACGTATTAAAGTCGATATAATACCAACCATCCCATAACTCATGGGTAAATTCAAAGGCTATTGTTTGGGAACCAGGTGCGCTTAAGTGCGTCACGGTACATTAATTTCTTTGTTGAAGCAGACCAATGGAATTACCTTAAGGAGCCGGAAAATGGCTTGGGAACTAAACGGTTCTATGATTTTATAGTTGAGTTAATTAAGATATTGATGGCGGTTATCTAATCGTTTAAGAATTTGGAGTAAGATTTTTAAATTTAAAAGTTACTTACTCAGTGGCAGAGATGCCAGATACCGCGGCAAATTGGTTCGAATCCTACAATAAGCTTTCGGTGATTGAAAACATCGTGAAATAACCACAGCACGGTTTGTAGTACCCGACTGGCCGGCTTCCACCCTCAAGATGTAAATCTGTCACCAACCAGCTATTGGTGTATTCCGGCCGTTGTATTTGAGATGCAGAAAAAGGGTTGCCTGGTTTTGCGAATGCCTAGGCGACGGTAGTCACTTACCATCAGTTGAACCGTCTGTCTGCTTATCAAACTATAACAATAAAACCAGGTATGGTATCCTCACGCACGATGTGCTCAAGAGTATTTTTTATTTCAGTAGGCGGGGCGGCTGATGGTAAGTGACCGTTGCCTATGGATATGCAATACCATGGAGGTCTTCAATGTGTTCTCAGGATTCAGGTCACCTGCTATGTTACTACTATTTATCATCACCTTAATCTGTTGACTCGCGAGATTAACCTGTCAAACAACTCGTCAACTCGCGCACAGTTTTAAAAAAATCAAAATTCGCGCCCAATTTTCAAGTAAATGTCATCGTCCCGATTGTCCCATTTGAGAACCAAGTGGTGCGGACTCTGAAACCCCGATTGTCCCAAGAAAGAACTGACAGGTTAAAATGCTTCTGTATCAAGAATCCAGGTTGTTAGATAGTGATGGAAGAGTGTAATATTATTTCCTCTATTGTAGTGCAGGCAAAGGGTTTAACCCCATGCAGCCTCAAATTCAAACTCAAAACTTATTTATTGACCAATGAGCGCGCGTGGTGGCAGAGTTGGCAGTCAGATGGTACCAATGTATTTTCCGAGAGGTTTGTTGGTATTACCAAGGTGAGATATCATTATCTACACATCATATGGGACTACTGTAAAGCTTTTTTAGTTTATATTTATTTATTTTATACACCCACTTTTGGTAAATAAATGCATTTTGGAACGAAGTTCCTTATCGCACGTTGTGAAAGGGGGCTAGACGAAAAAAAATCTTACGAAAAGTTGTCACGACACTTTTTGCTATAGTAAGCTATTGTAAGCTGTGCGGCGTGCGCATGTTTCTCTGTCTGTCTCTCTCTCTCTCTCTCTCTCTTATAGAAAGCAAGCCAGATATTTTCATTTCTATGATTTTTTTTATATATATATATACTCTCTCGACTTATATAACTTCGTTCCATCCGGGTGTCGCTTGACACCTCTCAAGTTTTTATAATATTTATTTTATTATACGTTGACTTAAAATGTCCTTGAATATGCTCACGACATAATACGTCGTGAGCGCTCGGAAGGTTAACACGGTTCGGTGTCGTTCGTTCAAATAAAATATATCACCAACATTTGGCACATTTTTATAACTGCTATTTCAAAGGAGTTAACTAAGGAAGTTCATAATGAAATGTTCATGCTGTAACGCTAACTTCAATGATGGGGTACAGTGTAGCAGGTGCAAAAAGCACTTAGATTTCGGCTGTGCTAACATCTCGGAAACTGGCTGGCGAAAATTGGGCGTGGACCGAAGAGCGCAATGGAAATGCTCATCTTGCCGATTGTCATCTCCAGGTACATCACCAGGTGTATTAACCCCTGAGCCAGCTTCTTTAGAAGCCATTTTGAAGGAGATTCAGGATCTTAAGTTGCAGTTATCAACGCTTCCTAAACTAATCGATGAGGTACGTAGCATTAAGAGTGAAATTATAGAACTCAAACATGCTTGTGAATTTAATGGTGCCAAGTTAGACGAATACGACAATAAACTAACAGTGTTTGAGAATAAAATGGATAGTTTCGAGAAACGTCTCAATATGGTGAACTCGCTAGAGTCGGAATTAACAAAAACCAAACTGGAGCTATCTAGTTTTGACCAACGATCTAGATTAAACAATATCGAGATTAAGGGTATTCCACTTAAAAGAGACGAAAACTTATTCTCGATAACGGACGCTATATCTCGAAAGGTAAATTATGCCATCGAAAAAAATCAAATAAATTTTATTACTCGGATACCACTACACAATACGAAGGAGAAGTCCATTATCGTCAGTTTCATAAATAGATACGTCAAGGAAGACTTCATTGCTGCTGTACGTTCTGTAAAAAACATATCTTCAACTGATCTTGGTTTTCAAGGAGAAGCAACTCGGATTTACGTAAATGATCACCTGAATGCTGATGCCAAACGGCTGTTGACTAAAACTAAAGCAACCGCTAAGGACAAGAACTTCAACTACGTCTGGGTAAAACACGGTAAAATACATGTCCGAAAAAATGACATGTCACGAGTTCAAATAATTTCTAACGATTTGGATTTAAACAAACTTGTTTAATCAGTCACATACTTATGTATTACATATTATTTTTTCCTTTTTTGTTTTCTTACAGCTACGATATTAATGTCATATTAGTAATCACTGTATACGTATTTTTTTCAGCTCATGTAAATTGTAATATTATTAACTTGCATATTGAACAAATGTGTAAAAGGTTTAGTACCAATGCTTCACTAATGACTTGTCTTTGTTACCATTGTAATCCTTATCGCGCTGATCTACTCGAGCATTATTTCAATAACATATTGATCTCTTTCTACCAGCTAGCTTTGTCGCCCTATAGCTTGCTTACTCGCACACTTGCTAACGATAATACAACCCGCAAGTTTTTTTGCTTGCTTTTATATTTATTTACAAATACCCTCATATTATCACTTTTCTGTTTTTTAGTTTCGAATGATTATTATTCGTTAAATTACTATGGAGTTTATTATGGTATTGTTTTTTCTCGTTCCAATGGCTAAAAGAGTAAATAATTTAAATATTTACTATCAAAATGTGCGCGGGCTTCGTACTAAAACCGAGAATTTTCGACGTCAAATTTATCTTAACTCCTATGACGTTATTATTCTTACCGAGACGTGGTTAGTGGATGGTTTTTCAAGTTCAGAATTGTTTGACGATCGTTATATAGTGTGGCGGCGTGACCGTAACTATGAAACTACTAGACAATCACGGGGCGGTGGAGTGCTGATAGCAGCACGCAGAGATATACCTGGCATATCTGAGCCTTTATTCAATTCGACAGCCGAAGACTTATGGATTAGTGTCAGTTTGCGTTTATCTAATTCTCGTACCTTCCTAAAATTACACATTTGTGCAATATATTTATGCAAAGAAAATCAAGGTCTCTCTTTCTCGTCGCAACTTCAAAATTTCGTATCCAAATTAAATAATACTGTTATTAACAATCCTTCAGATTGTTTTTTGGTGGTTGGCGACTTTAACTTAAGTAGTATATCTTGGATATGCCATGATAATGGCTCAAGTCTATTACCCTCTCATTTGCATTCTAATGATGAATACTTACTTACAGACGAATTAAATACTTTAGATTTACGTCAATATAATGCAGTAACTAATCATTACGGGAAAATTTTGGATCTTGTTTTATGCAACCACGAAGTTGTGGTAACGGAATGCCCTGATCCGTTAACAGTAACTGATGCATATCACCCAGCACTACTTATAGGAGCTAAATTTATCGAACTTACCGCCTTGCAATCGGCACCACGTACTCGGTATGTGTATGAGAAGGGTGATTTCGAATCGATCAACAATGACCTTAACGATTTGGATTGGATGACGGAGTTCGCGCATACTTCGATGGAGGAATCAGTGGACTTTTTCTATGGGGTATTGCGTGACTTACATGATAAATATATACCAACTAAAAGGCCCATTGATAACTCTTTCCCGGTATGGTATAATACTCCGCTTAAAAAGGCTATAAAAGAAAAATATAAGTATCTCCGTAAATTTAAAACATACGGAAACCAAGCAGACTTAAATTCATTTAAAATACTTCGTAATAGGGTAAAAATGTTAGAAACTGATTGTTATAATAATTATTTAAAGTTGTCAGAAAAATCAATCGCGACTAATCCAAAGTACTTTTGGACATTCGTTAGTAATAGGTGCAAAACGAATGCAGTGCCGAGTACCTTCACATATAATGGAACGATTTTAAATACTGGTGAGTCTATATGCAATGCATTCTCTTCGTTCTTTTATTCTAGCTTTCTTCAGCAAACTAACAACACATCAAGTTCGGATTTGCTAAATAACCCTGGTTTAATGACATGTAATTCTAGTAGCACACAGATAATAGTTAATACCAATGACGTAATCTCTCTTCTTCAAAAATTAGATTGTACGAAATCAGCCGGCCCAGATAATATATCCCCAAAATTTTTAGTTAAGTGCGCTAAATCTATTGCCGTTCCCATTTCATTTCTGTTCAACAAGTCGCTAAAGTCCCAGTCTATGCCCAGTTTGTGGAAATCTGCATTAATTACACCAATTCACAAAAAGGGTTCTAAAACCGACGTTATGAACTATAGGCCCATATCGAAACTTTGCATCATAGCCAAACTATTCGAACGGCTAATATATAATCAACTTTATCCATCTCTTAGATCAGTGTTCAGCCCCTCACAACATGGTTTTCTTAAAGGACGATCAACAGTTTCAAACCTTATTCTTCTTAATGATTACATTACAGGAGCCATGGATAAAGGTAGTCAAGTGGACGTCATTTACACCGACTACAGCAAGGCATTTGACCGCATTGATCATAGTATTTTATTACGCAAGCTCTATAATGTAGGAATTCACGGTGATCTTCTTAGATGGTTTGCCTCTTATATTAACAATAGGTCTCAAGCTGTAGTTCTAAATAATTATGTTTCTTCATGGGTTAGAGTACCAAGCGGCGTACCGCAAGGATCTTTAATTGGCCCATTGCTGTTTATTATCTATGTTAACGATATTGAATCTTGCTTCCAATCCTCCTCTTTATTGTCCTTTGCTGATGACATGAAAATTTATACTACGATCTCATCCACCGATGATATGACAGCTCTTCAAGCAGATTTATCTCGCCTGGATGATTATTGTAGACACAACAAACTGGATCTTAACCCATCAAAATGTGCAGTAGTGACTTTTACACGTAAAAATGTACCACTACCTACATATTATACGTCACAAGGTGAGTTGCTCCCTAAGCGCGATATTATTCGTGATTTGGGAGTAATTCATGATTCCAAGCTTTTATTTGATGCACACGTCGATCATGTAGTCGCAAAGGCATCTAAGTCACTTGGTTTCATCTTGCGAATCTCTAAATGCTTTAGTGATATCAAAACCCTCAAGATTCTATACTGCACTTATGTTAGATGTCATCTTGAATATGCCTCTCAAATATGGAATCCATGCTATAACAAGTATATTGATCGAATAGAGCAAATTCAAAAAAGATTTATAAAACATATTTGTTATCGACTTAACATCCCATATTCAAGCGTAAATTATCTAAATCTATGCAAAAAATTTCATTTAATGCCTCTTACTAACAGACGTGAAGTTGCTGACTGTACATTTCTCCAAAAAATTTTTTCGACTGACATCGATTGCCCTGATCTTCTATACAAATTTTCTTTAAACGTCCCAGTCCGTTTTTCTAGGCACATTCAAACAATACGAATTCCTCCAGTGTATACTAACTATCGTCAAAACACCTTTACCGTGCGAGCTAGCAAGACCCTTAACAAGTTAATTAGGGAATACAATTTTGACCTATTCTGTACAAGCATTGGCTCGGCTAGACGGCAGCTAAACCTTAATTTCTTTAAAATTTGAGCATCTCTCTTACTTTTTCTTGCCAAAATTCAAAATATTATTGTTCATTACTAATTAATAGACGTTACCTTACGAGTTAATCCACTCACACTTAATATTATCATGTAATCTAACCGTGAGGATCTGTTAATGGCTTTCTGTTTTTTATGTAAAATTCTAGATTATTAAATTAGCTGTAGATCTTCCTTTCATAAATAAATAAAATAAAATAATATTATAATACATTTTAATCCTCTTCATTTAATACCTGATAGATGGTCCAGATGACACTGACCATCTTGTATGACAGTTTATAAATGAATCGACTATTTCGATACCAATAAATTAATTAAATCGTTAACGCTTGGCATACCGAACGGGTTGTACATTGATTTATATTGTTGACGACTATAATTTCGGTCAAGTCCGTGAATTCAATCGGAACCAGGCCGATAGCCGATCAGTACGGGGGAGCTCTTGAGAATGTCATTTACAATGATATGTATTCGGCATGATATTCTCGCCAGTACCGTATTATGAACTACTAGCTTTCCGCCCGCGGTTTCACCCGCATTCCGGGATTGAAAGTATCCTGTATCCTTATCCAAGGTTCCGTCTATATCTATACCAAATGTCATCTAAATCAGTTCAGTAGTTTAAGCTTAAACAGACAGACATATACTTAGACACACTTTCGTATTTATAATATTAGTATAGAAGTTAGACGCAGACTTAGGGATAACAGTCAAATTGCAATCGGGATTCGAACCCATGATCTACGGCGTGTCCAAGTACACTTACTAAACTAGCCAACTAGCACGTCTATATGATTATGAATAAAAAAGCTGAGAAAATATCCCATTTAATTTGAAAATGATCTATCATTTACTATGCTAAAATTCCCTGATTGTATCTTTAAATTAACAGTATAATACTTACACATGAATTGTATTATATGCTTAATTAACTCAGCTTTAAGGTTCGAAATGGAATAACCACTTAATAAATGATGTTAATGCTTTAATCCCGGGTAACGCCCGGGAAAACGATAAAATTGTTTTTTGTTTGGATTAATTTGTTTTGTTCAGTGTTTACGGATATGGATGGCTATTATATTGAGAGATAGTCTTTGCTCGTGACTTTACTTGCAAGGAATAAATTGACAATAGATTTTGGCGTGATTGGTAAGATCATTTATAGTTCTGAAAGAAATATAAAGAAAGCAGAAATACTTTACGTAAGTGAAGATGATACGAATTCCAAAATTAATAAATTACCTTTGACCTAAATAATAATACCAAAATTTTATTCTCACATCTCTTTCCTTGGGGGAGGCCTTTGTCCATCAGTGGACGTTTTCTGGCTGACATGATGATAATTTCTTCCCGAAACAAAAATATCCTTACTGTATCTCTTTCTAATAAAATAAGCTTTCAAATGGTGAAAGATTTTTTTTTTATTCTAGATAAGCTTGTGATTGACCACAATCTCACCATGGTAAGTGATGATGTGGCCGAAGGTGGGAACACACAGACAGGAACAGGAACACACAAAGCCTAGATGGGAACTGGCTCTCAAGTGCAGCTGTCGGAACACACCGATAGTTGCTTGGCGACAGATTTTCAACTTGAGGGTGGTAGCCAGCCAGTCGGGTACTACAAAGTACCCTACCACCGTGCACAAAGTACCCTATCACCAATTCGGTCCAGTAGTTTCAATGCAAACAAACAATCAAACCTTTCCTCTTTATCTTATACCTTTAAACGAGCAATTCTCGTATATATATAATCTGAATCTCAGAAACGGCTGCAACGATTTTCATGATATTTATTATGTTGGGGGTTCCGGGGGTAAAAAATCGATCTAGCTAGGTTTCATTTTTAGAAAACGTCGTTTTATCCGTGTTTTCAGGCAATGAAAAACTGCTACAATATCAATAAAAATAGAGCGGACTCGAAATCAGAAGACCCGGGATCGAGTACAACAGGAATGATGTTTTTCCCCCTTTTTTTCAAGTTCCTTCTTTTGTGAGAAAAACTATTAAAATATTACCAAAAAAAACGAGCAAAGCTCGGTCACCCAGGTACTAATATTAGTATAGATAGGCAACGTCCCTATTAAATAATTCAAATTTAGGCAGACCATTTCTACTGCAAGCACAGGCAATATAACTTGTCTGTAACGGCATGTTACTCTACCCTGTATGTACCTAGCTAAGGTTATACAGCGTGTTGTGGTCGCAGTGGACATGTGTTTGGCGGGTTTGCTCGCCCGCAGCGGGAGGTGTGCGAGTTGCGGGACCGCAATCACGCGCCCGCAACAGAGCTGTCACTGAATTTGATGTTTATTGAGATACTAACTGTCCCCTGCAGTTTCACCCGATTTCCCGATGGATCTTGCCTTTTCCCGGGATAAAAGTATCCTATGTTTTAATCTAGATTATTATCTACCTGTGTGCCAAGTTTCATCTAAATCCGTTCAACAGTTTTTGCGTGAAAGAGTGACGAACATCTTCACATCGAAACATATTTTCACATTTATAATATTGGTAGGATAGGATAGGTTTCTCCTTTTTGCCGGTCTATTTAAGTCTGTTTTTCTTTTTCCAAAAATGTATAAGTTTTATCTACTTCATTTGACATGTTAATTAAGAAAATTACGCGCTAGACTAGTGCCCTAAACTACGCCTAAAGTCTTGTAGCACCCGCGCGTATAGCAAGCCCGAGAGATAGCGGCGAGATAAGAACGTCCTCTAATATAAACTAGCTATCGCGGTTCTTGAGATACAGCCTGGTTACAGACAGCGAACTCTTAGTAATAGGGTCCCGTTTTTACCCTTTGGGTACGGAACCCTAAAAACAATACAGTCCACTTGATATTGTCTATGGGCCACCAGCAGACCCACCTGTCCTGCTTATCAAATTTAATTTTTGTTTGAAATTTTAAACAGATACTTACTTTATAGTTTTTTTTTAAGAATGCTGTCAATACTTTTAATTGTTGTGTTTACAAGTAAAAAAACCCATAACATTTTGTAACTAATGAAATGTAAGCATAATGTTAGTATTGCAAATAAATAAATCAAACTTCTCACATACAAAAAAAAAACTTGAGAGGTGTCAAGGGACACCTGGATGGAACGAAGTTATATAAGTCGAGAGAGTATATATATATATAAATAGGAATGAAAATATCTGGCTTGCTTTCTATAAGAGAGAGAGAGAGAGAGAGAGAGAGAGAGAGAGAGAGAAAGAGACAGAGAAACATGCGCACGCCGCACAGCTTACTACACACAACTGTCACCCGACCAACTGACACTAAAAGTGTCGGTTTTTCGTAAGATTTTTTTCCGTCTAGCCCCCTTTCACAACGCAAAACAAAATGTAAGTACCTACATACTAACTACTCTATACTATAACATTTTAATTGGGTATTTCTCAGCTTGATAGAATCCAGTGCGATTGACCCATATACTATACTACGGTGTGGGTAAACCCGGTGAGGGGGAAAGGGGGATGTGCATAATTGTGAACAGAATATGGCTCAGCATTGGAAATGGAAATGCCAGTCCGAAAGGTTGCATTGGAAAGGATTTTGCTACCCTGAACTTTAAAACTTAGTTTGGGTTCGCATAATGTTGATTTGGAATTATACAATGTGTATTTTCTCAACTTGTTCAAACGAAATGTGCGGATGTAAGACAAAAAATTATCGATAAAAATCGGGAAAAAAAGTTGATCATGCAACTTCTTTTACCTTTACTTTCATTTTTGGTATATTCTCTTCCTTTTCCAATGGGTTTCATCCTACTATAATTTACTTTTTACCATTTTCAAAGGCTTCTGCACTGGTCTATATATCAGTCGTCTGGTTTCCATATTACAAGCTCTGCTTAGTTTGGGATTAGATAGTCGTGTGTGAAAAATGTAAAAAACTCACATAGCGTGGCATAAGGACAGGAAAAAGAAAAAAAGAAAGTACTTTTCCTCCAGGACTTATTTGCTTTAGTCATCCTGCATAAATCAATGTTTCCGTAATTAATTCAAAACACTCGATCTTACTTCGAACTGTTCAAAATATACAGAGTTGCGTGCTAAGAACACGTTATGAATTAGTTGGTATGCAAAACTTTATGTAATCTTTTCATCATAATAATTATTGGCCAGTGATAATGTAGCTTTCGATCGGTGAATTTTTTTTTTATTCTAGATAAGCTTGTGTTTGACCACAATCTCACCATGGTAAGTGATGATGTGGCCGAAGGTGGTAAGCACACAAAGCCTAGATGAGAACTGGCTCTCAAGTGCAGCTGTCGGAACACACCGATAGGTGCTTGGCGACAGGTTTTCAACTTGAGGGTGGTAGCCAGCCAGTCGGGTACTACAAAGTACCCTACCACCGTGCTATGGTTTCCTCACGATGTTTTCCTTCACCGAAAGCTCATTGTAGGATTCGAACCCACGACCTTCGTCGCGGTATTCGACGTCACTTACCACTGAGCTATCATCGCCTCAAATAAATATTTTAGTTCCAAAGATTTGCCCGTACAAACAAACAAAAAAACAATCTATTTCTTTATTTTTATATTGATATACACTCAAAAATAAAGGGTCGACTAGTTAACTCCAAATTACTTTGAATAATGTATTTACGCATAAAACCTACTAGAAAAAAATGTAGGAACCTAACCTAAGTGATTTAACACTTAAAAATGCTTCGGTGTTGCGCTCGCTTTTGCATGACATACTAGTGCAGCCCAATAATTAATTTACATAAGGCACGAGTCGAATGAAACCAAAAAAAGGAATATTACTGAGTATATTGCCGTCTCTCCTCAGCAACCTTCCGAAATAAAAAAGAATCCATAAAAACAATTTAACTCAAAGATAACCAAACACTTTGGGAAACTGTAAGAGTTCCTCATTTGACTACGGAACCGGAAATCAAAGTCAAAACAAAACAATTTGAATTTCACTCCAGTGTAAACTCTCGCCATATTAAAAGCCCTGTTCCGACACAAGATTATTTCCATAATCCACTCTTATTATATGAATATTTACCGAGCGTCCATTGTATTTATACAAGACGCCATTTTGTCGTGATCAGGGACCCTACCACCGGCTCATTGCGGTTCATCGCTTGATAGCTTAGTGGTAATGACGTCGGATACCACGGCGAAGGTCGTGGGTTCGAATCTTACAATGAGCTTGAGCTTTCCGTGAAGGAAAACATCGTGAGCAAACCACAGCACGGTGGTATGGTACTTTTTAGTACCCGACTGGCTGGCTACCACCCTCAAGTTGATCACAATGACCTTGTTATTGATTTTTTTTATCGAAATGCTCTTATATAACGATCAGAATATGAGTAAAGTTCCGATTACAGATAGACAAACACGCTCAATGGAATATTAAATTCGGATAGTAATAATGAATTCCGATCAGATTCAATACTAATTACAATACAATCAAGGCAAGAGACAAATATAATTATTGATGTTAAAATTTAACTTCGCTGCATTATTTCCGGACCATATTTGCATAATGCTGTCCATCCGTATAATGACGTAGCGTGACGAACGCTGATTGGTAGATAATGAACCGGACAATATTATGCAAGATCGAACACTAAAAGGTTTGAATATGATTATGAAAAGGATTTACGAACAATTTATGAAACTACTGTATTTGCAGAGGTCTACTTAAACGAGCACTGATGGTAAGTGATTACCGTCTTCTATAACTTTAACAATACTTCGGGATTGTATATAATAAGTGATGTATCATCTGAGATGAATTTCAACAACATTGTAAGGTTTTTTAAAATAAATAGAAGTAACTAGAAGCCTTAGGATTTCTAAGGCTTATGTTTTTTTTGGCTTTATTTGCCGTTTGTGAGCATTATTATCATGTTGATACTCGTTTTGAAATAGTACACACATAGACGATATATCTGTACCCCGCGGTTTCACCCACGTTCCCGAGGGATCTTATCTTATCCTTGGATAAAAAGTATCCTACGTTTTATTCCAGGATATTATCTACCTGTGTGCCCAGTTTCATCTAAATTTGTTCCGTAGTTTTTGCGTGAAAGAGTAACAAACATCTTAATACACATCCATCAAAGCATACTTTCATATTTATAATATTAGTAGAAGTAGAAGGATGTATAATGATAACATATGCTTTATTTTCATGTTGCGTTAACCTTTTACTGAATAATTTATAAATATTGACCGAAAACTCAAGCACCCCATCGACTGTGGCGTCATTTATTTATAATAATTAATTAAAAAGGCCTCCAATAAAACGTTTCATAACCTAATTGGTCCCATAATAGTCTCATTTGTTGAGGCCGCTTTGTAGGCCTAAAGCGGATGGGGTGAAATATGGAATATGCAATTAATAATTAAATTGGAGATTAAAAGCATAGGGTATTAATTATTTTATGGAATACACTCTGTATTTGGAAACGTTTTGTGGCTGGCATGGTTTGTTATTCAATTTTCAATCCATTTCAGGATCTATTGTGAGTTCAGACAAAATAAAAAACTAGATTCCCGCGCACTTAAAGTGAAGCACAGTAAAGGAAGCCGATCGCGTTCCTTTGCGACGCAAGTGGCGCAAGATGACGTACATGTGCAGGTCACGCACACAACTTTCGGAACCCTAAAAGAATAACTTTCGTAGGCACCAGAAGTCTATTAAGTTTATGTAAATGTTGATTTCTACCAATATTAATAAACGTCAACTTAGGGCATAAAGTTTTTCATGCCTTTATAAGCAATGCAGGGGTCGTGAACATTTATTGATTTATTAAATTCATTAATTACATTGAAATTCAAATAAGAAGAACGCTTTGATTTTTATGAAATGCATACAAAAAAATAGCCTTATGTCTTTATGTTAAGATTCATCTAGATTAAACAACAAGGCAATGATAGCTCAGTGGTAGTGACGTCGAATACCGCGGCGAAGGTCGAGGGTTCGAATTCTACAATGAGCTTGAGCTTTCGGTGAAAGAAAACATCGTGAGGAAACCATAACACGGTGGTAGGGTACTTTGTGGTACCCGACTGGCTGGCTACCACCCTCAAGTTGAAAATCTGTCGCCAAACACCTATCGGTGTGTTCCGACAGCTGCACTTGAGAGCCTCCCATCTAGGCTTTGTGCGCTTACCACCTTCGGCCACATCATCACTTACCATAGTGAGATTGTAGTCAAACACAAGCCTATCTAGAATAAAAAAAAAAAAAAAAACAAGGGAATAATTTTAACTGAAATATAGGGTAATATTAAAAATATAGTTATTGGCTTGCTGAGGGGTAAATTAACAAAATTTACCAAAATAATTTATTGGCGCACCTTGGCAGTAAATTAACTCGTGTAACTGTGCTGTGACGTCAAACGATATGACGTTGTTATGCCGTGATGCCCCCTCCACGCAACCGCTCTCAACTCCCTTTTGTTTTTAAATTGCTTAAAGTTTCCAGTTATAATATATTGAATCGATATATGAGTGACAGTGACGATGTTACTGTGTTACAGTGATTAGTTTAAGAATAAAATTGTTAAACATTTGAAAAAACGCTAATATAGTCAGATGGTCCAAAAATATTAAAAAAATGTAACCTTGCTGAGTTTCTTGCCGGTTCTTCTCAGTTGAAGGCTGACTTCCAAACCGATTGTTACTTCTGTAATTCGACCTTCATAAGTGCCCTTCTAGGGCCTAAACTGAATAAATGGTTTTGACTTTGATGAAATGACCAAAAATAAGAAATATGTTCTCATTATTTTACCTACTCTATATTTCGTCATAAGTTTTTATTAATTATGAATTCTAATATTAAAATAGATCAGATTTCACATTCACATTTGCCCGGAGTCCCGTGACGGTAATTTTTTAAATTTTTTAATTCATTCCTATCCTCAGCATTTTTATAAAATATAATAATTAATATTAACACTTAGGTACCGATATTAAATAACAACAATATTCATTCAAGTTTCTTATGCACATAAAGTTTACCAAAACGCTCCTTTCCTCCCATCCGAGATGAGACAATAAAGTTTTATGAAATATACATACAAACAGTGAGTTTCGTTTAGTTTGAAACTGGAGTCTCGTACGCTGCAACAAACTTTACTTGGTACACTTTGGCTGACTCAGGCGGATATATTTAAATTATTTTTGTTTCATAAACTTACAATAAGTAGGTATATATTTTGTTTAGAATACGAAAATTTTTCTTCTCCAATTTAGAAATTTTCAAAGTCAAGTGTTTGTTTTTTGTTGAAGACTGTTTTTAATTTTTTTTTAAATCTACTGATTTGATTTTTTTATGTAGGTACTAGGTGTATTATCTGGCAGATGAGTGGTGTTACCGGCGTTAATTTTCTCACTCTTACAATCTTGAATTTTTAAAAACCAAATAGAATATGCTTTTTTGGGCAAGAGTGCTCTATCTTCGGTTTCATTATTGTTTTATCAGTTTTTAACAAAAAGCGGGCCTAATTAACCAACTTCAAAAAAGGAAGTAGTTCTACTGTGTGTATTTTTTTTAAAGTTTGTTCACAGATTAATTGAATTTTTTTTTTATAATAAAATTTAAAAAATGTAACCTTGCTGAGTTTCTTGCCGGTTCTTCTCAATTGAAGGCTGACTTCCGAACCGGTGGTAACTTCTGTAATTCGACCTTCATAAGTGCCCTTCTAGGGCACTGAATGAATGGTTTTGACTTAGACTTTAATAATCTGGCCTTGAAATTAATCTCTAGTTAAATGAAAACACTTAATGCCGTACCAAATATAAAATAACATGAAACACTTAAACATTAAGTACTTGTTACAGGCGGGCTGTTAAGTGAGTAGTGGTCTTAGCTTCAACTAGAATTTAATACTGCCATTTTACTAGACAAATAAAATCCCATTTGTCGAACATAAATGACCAATAAGAGCGAAGATAAAATTACTACTATCAATAATAAAAGGTTTACGACCCCTGGCCGGCAAACATCAAACGGAAATGAAAATATAAATCAAACGCTTCGAGACGTTACCTAGAAGGAAAATGTTTTTGATATTTTATTGTATTTATGTACATATGTATGTATATTTGTTGTTTATTCTATTTTCGAAATTTACGTTACGAGTAATTTTCTAATATTCTTTTTAAATCAATTAAAAAAATAACATCTTTATGATTTTACTATCAGAATTAGAAACATTCATAATTCTTGCTTTAATTATTTATTAAGGTTGCTCATTATTAAAAAGTCAACAAATCCTAAGACAACAAGTATGACCCTATATAACCTTTTCTTTCTGATCCGTCTATTTGACCGTAAAACCGCTGGTTTAATAATCAAAGGAAAAACCTAACCCAACAAGTGCCCTAAAACCTTCGAAATCAAGAGAAACGCCCACGAACCGATCAATTTGCTTCTAATTCCTCACGCTCGCTTTGTACACAAAACAGTCATAAAACATTTTATTGCCGTCCCTGTCTAACTATAGATATATCTATAGATCCATAGACATCTTAATAAGCGTAGAAGTGGCTTGGATTTCCTTTTATAATCCTACTAATATTATAAATGTGAAAGTTTGGATGGATGGATGTATGTTTGTTACTAATTTACGCCAGAACGGCTGAATGGATCTGAATGAAATTTGGCATGGAGATAGATTAAAGTCTGGAATAGCACATATGTTTTTTGTCCCGGGAAAAGATAAGATCCCTCGGGAACGCGGGTGAAACCGCGTTGAATAGCTAGTAATACATAAAACATAAACAATAATAATAGTATGAATGCGAAACTGTATGTTTGTAACTCAATAACAGTGTAATAGAATATCGAAAAGATATAATTATCTACTTGTATCTATTACTAAATGTGAAACGAAATCTGTTTGTCTGTTACCTTTCACGTCGAAATCGCAAAACTATTTTTTTATTTTTTATTAATTTTAGTATAGAGATAGATGGGAACTTTAAGAAGGATATAAGGTACTTTTTATCCCGGGATAATATAAGATCCCTCAGGACAGCTAGTAGGTAATAGATATTTTATTCCATGTGTCACTTTTTAATCTTACCCCGCACTTACACTAGTAAGTTTTACTCACGTAAGTAGGCTTACGTAATAAACTTACGATAAATTTGCAAATGTAAACACGCTTTGTAAGTAGCTTACCGTAATTTCTTAATACTTTAAATTGTAACTTACAAGTGTAAGGCCGGCCTTATAAAGTAACAAAAAGCGACGGAGATCTCTTAATCAGATTTCTCAGTCTTGTTTTACGTAAAATACCTACAGTTATGTTATTTAAGGCGATGATAGCTCAGTGGTAAGAAACGTCGAATACCGCGGCGAAGGTCGTGGGTTCGAATCCTACAATGAGCTTGAGCTTTCGGTGAAGGAAAACTTTACTTTGTAGTACTGGCTGGTTACCACCCTCAAGTTGAAAATCTGTCGCCAAACACCTATCGGTGTGTTCCGACAGCTGCACTTGAGAGCCAGTTCCCATCTAGGCTTTGTGTGCTTACCATCTTCGGCCACATCATCACTTACCATGGTGAGATTGTGCATATCGAGAATTAAAAAAAAAAGTTATAAATTTCAATATAACGTAGCTGACCCTGACTATAGAGTTTATACGTTACAACCCGTCAGTCGGGTGCCAAATAATAAAAGACACACGATTAGATGCCTCGCAGTCGTAAATGTAAAATACGGCTCTGTTGGAAATGAAAAGATCAGCCGGTCGATGGATAAAGTCGAGATATAGTGTTGGTGGAAGTCGATATCGATAGTTAATGTTTATTTTGGGATAAACACGTACGTAGTGAGTGAGGACGTAGAATCGATTTTATTTTTTTTAAAACAAAAAATATACTGTGTTTTGGTGGTCCTTTCAGGCTTTTAAATAATAGGTATGCCTATTTTTGATTGACTATTTATTAATGACTTTTAGGTATTATCTATTTCTTATTATTTTAATGCACATAGCCTATAGACAAGACCGCAGTCATCAGTAAATTATATACTCTTTGGTCATCAGCAGAGGGCTCGTGACAGGGAGGGGGTGATGACATTCAAGAATTATGTATTCTAAATGGATAGGTCACTCTAAATACCTACTTGAAGCAAATACCTATCAATTGCGAAAAAGAGAAAGATAACAACTACGTTGGGACAACCTATCTTTCTTTCATTAAGGGTAAGTAGGATTAGAAAGAGAGAGTATCCCAACGTAGTTGTTATCTTTCTCTTTTTCGCAATTGATAGGTATTTGCTTCATGTTTTCCTTCAAAAGCGCTCATTGTAGGATTCAAACTGACGCGTGACGTCCTTGGCCGCGGTATCCGACGTCACTACCACTGAGCTATGATCAAAGTCAAAGTAAAAACTATTTATTCAGTTTAGGCCCTAGAAAGTCGAATTACAGTAGTTACCACTGGTTCAGAAGTCAGCCTTCAACTGAGAAGAACCGGCAAGAAACTCATCAAGGTTACAGTTTTAAAATACTTTTGGATCTGACATAACCTTAAAAACGATGACTTTGATTGTATTGAATGTAATTTATTGAAATTACTACGAATTTTGTATTATTTTTGTATTTAATCACCTCGTTTCCTTCTAACACATATCGTGACGATAATGAGCAAACAAACGTACTGAATTAATTACGTTACTCAATCAATCATGTCATAATTATCATAAAATAATATCATGGGGAATGATTAATTGATACCAGTAGGTATTAGAAGTTTGTGAGTGAGCATAATATGCTCATTTCTAAACATAACCTAATGAAGAATGTTAACTAATTTTGAATATTAGCTCTCCATATTCTCTGTCAAAAAAAAAAAAAGAATTATTTCGATACGTCAATTAGTTTCCTACCGTAAGTGACTACCGTCGCATTTGACCATGGCTTCATAAAAAATGGCATGCGAGAATTTAAGATTTGATCGGAATATAAAAATACCATCGAATTGTTATTTTGTTGCATAATTCTTTCCTAAAAATCATCTACACTGTCATCCTATAAAAAAATCACGGATCACTTTGAAGATTCCGTTTCAATTGAACAACTAATAAGTCATAACTTGTATCTTGGCAGCACGTATCTCAGATATGTACAAAATCTCTCCCAACCGCCTGGAGGCGCGAGAATCTAACCTTAATTTAATCATACCGTCTAGTGATGTGGTGCCTTGATGTTTGTACTCGAGTAACAAAATACTCTACGCGTGGAAACTGTAAATTATTTGCGAAAGTGTTTAGAGCTGTGAAGATAATATATCTATTAAAATGATCTTAAAATATTATAGCAAATTATATTGAGCATAATACACAACTTAAAATTGCAAAGGGATTTGTGAGAGTGAGTGACAGCAATGTACGTAAAAAAATAGGCATAGGTCTAAGCGTAATTTTTATCATAATTATTTTCCCACCCCGCGGTTTCACCCGCGTTCCTGAAGGAACCTAAACTTTTCCCAGGATAAAAAGTATCAATTATGTTTTAATCCAGGATATAATATGATTTACCTATGTGCCAAGTTTCATCAAAATCCGTCCATCCAAATTCACGTACAAACATTCGTACAATAAGGTAGTATCCTAAAAAAATCTATTTAGTCTGTCAGTTAGTTTACCAAAAAATATTGGACACGTATTTTTTATTTTGTTCTATGGGGATCCTACCAGGTTATTAAATGAATAGTCCATAAAACTGAAAACTGTCTATAATAGGAGTTCCCACGCCGTGGTACAAATTTTACCACAAACCCCACTCCTATACTTTGAGGCGCTATAACTTTGTACATTTTTATTGATTTGATAAAGCAAAAAATACGTGTCAAATATTTTTTGATAATCTTACCGACGGACTAATTAGAATTCATTTTTATTGACCTACCCTATTCATTTAGAGATTTTTTTTTATTGCATCATTGTACTCTACTCAAACTAGAATCAGTTTTGTTAATCTTATTTGATGTCACATCACTATTTGCGCCACCCTTCTACCGAATTTAGGGTCTCGATTTAAGAAGCAATTCGGAACAAATTAATCAAAGTTTTGACGCCAGGGTGCGGGGAGATTGGGGAAATAATAGCCATCTGTCGACATCAAGTTTTTGCCAACTAATATTGATAATGTTCAAATAATATTGATTTATTTATTTTTATTTTATTTAAATAGTACATCAGTTGGTCGATACAATGTAAAAATAATCAAGAAGTTTAAAATTTATTGGAATAAGAAAAACTTCATAAGTTACTTTACTACATTTCAAAGGATAACCAATGACTCTGCAGTGAACAAAAACATATGTTTCAGCAGTAAAAGGGCTTCGTCGGAATAAGCATTAATTTTTAATTACAATGCTACATAATCATAATAAATATGTGTAACTTTATGTGCGTGTTTGGGTGTGTGAGTATATTTTGCCTCCGAAACTTTGGCAGGACTGTATGGAATTAATCTTCTCACGTGGATAGATATTAAAGTGGAATAACATAAAGGATATTAAACTTGACACCATGGAGGAAATATTGCATAAAAGTAGATCATATCCTGATAAAATATAAGATTTTTATCCTGGAAAAAGATAAGATCCCTCGGGAATATGGACGAAACCGCGGGGATAGTTAGTATACAGGGTGTAACGGAAAGGGTATACACATATCGAATCTACGGCTTCATAGGATGATAACAAATTACGGGGCATTTTTTTAATTTTATTTCTACGCGTTAGGAAAATAATGAGAAATACAAATACAAGAAACCTAAAAACCAAACATTCTCATATCATTAAGCATTTCTCATATCATACACCTAAGTATATCTCAACACGTGGCACAAAGCATTGTATACATACAGGGAATTGTTTCCTGGTGTCTGCTTACATACAGACAAATGGAATGGCGATGAGATGACATTTAATATTTTCCTGCAAGATATTAGTACCACGTAGGTTATATATAACACAAGTTCGGATATTGACTACAGTGAATCGGAACTTTAGGTATCATTTTATTTTAAACTAGCTGTTCCGCGCGGTTTCACCGGCGTTCCCGATGGATTTTATCTTTTCCCGGGATAAAAAGTAGCCTATGTGCTATTCCAGACTATAATCTATCTCTGATCCATTCAGCAGTTCCGGCGTAAATGAGCGACAAACATCCAAACTTTCACGTTTATAATATTAGTAAGATTGGTTTCGTTCGGCCGAACCATGTTCGATCATCTACTAATGTTGTACATAATTATACTAAAAAATATTTACATTTGAAAATGTTAATAAAAGCTTGTTTTTAGTATATTGTCAGATCTACTGAGTTCATCAATGAATTTTCTCCACAAAATCATGGTTTTACTAATTTTTGGAAACAGTCTAAACAATATTTTTTTACTAATTCTAAAAAACCGGTCAAGTACGAGTCGGAATCGCGCACCGAGGGTTCCGTACAAATTTTGTAGCTTTTAAAAAAAAAAGATTTTTATTTGTTCTCATAAGTGGCAACAGAGACAACGGTGACAGACAGACAGACAGACGGACAGTAGAGTCTTAGTAATAGTTTCCGTTTTTACCCTTTGGGTAAAATAATTCTCCATTTAATATTTAGTTTTTTATACATTGTCAAATCCACTTGAAAAGCTACAGGAAATCTGTCATTCAAAGACGAATACTTCAAAAGACTTATCTTCAAATTGACATCAGATAGCAATCATAGCCTACAGGTGTGTTGGCAAGCTTCTGCCGACATATGTTCAAGTAACCGTAACGCTAGCCGTTCCGCCTGCTTTCCACATCCTAGGCATACAGCCAAACAACTAATGGACTGGTGAATGCTCTCCTAAAGAATTTGAGGTTATCTTTTATTGCATTAGGTATACTATTTCTGTTGACATAAACTGCTGTGTTGCCTTTGTAAATGTGAATCAATTCAAAGTCAAAGTCAAAACCATGTATTCAGTTTAGGCCCTAGAAGGGCACTTATGAAGGTCGAATTACAGAAGTTGCCACCGGTTCGGAAGTCAGCCTTCAACTGAGAAGAACCGGCAAGAAACTCAGCAAGGTTACATTTTTTTAAATATGTACAATAATGTGTATAGTAGAGATAAGCTAGATTTTTTTATGTCACTCACATCACAAGTGACAACGAAGCAGGCGGGTCACCTGATGGTAAGTGACTACCGTCGCCTATATACATTAGCAATACCAGGGGGATTGCCAATGTGTTGTACACCTTATTAAAATGCATTAAAGACAATTATGCTCAGATCATGGACAGAAATTAACTATGTTTTATTTTCGTATCTTGTATTTTTTAGTGTAATGGCACGAAAAAAGAGCATTTAAAGTCATAGTTTCAAAGTTATTGTCATAATATTACGTTTAGTCTCCTTTTTCGGGTATTATTCGTAATATGTTTGTTAATTCGCCTATGTTTTCTTAAGTTTTTTTTTTCTATGCAGTACCTACGTACGATGATTTTATCAAAATCTACATAGTAACTAATCCAACAGAATAGTCTTGTCCAAAAATACTCTAGAAATAATCCTTTTCAGTTCTTTTTCGCAAATTTTCCAAAAAAAACCTCATTGTTTATCATATATTAGTAAAGCGCTTCAGCCTTTCACTTTTTTTTTTATGTCACAAGTGACAACGAAGCAGGCGGGTCACCTGATGGTAAGTGACAACCGTCGCCTATAGACATTGGCAATACCAGGGGATTGCTAATGTGTTGTACACCTTATTAAGGCGAACTGGCTCTCAAGTGCAATTGCCGGAACACACCAACAGGTGCTTGGCGACAGATTTTCAACTTGAGGGTGGTAGCCAGCCAGTCGAGTACTACAAAGTACCCTACCACCGTGCTGTGGTTTCCTCACGATGTTTTCCTTCACCGAAAGCTCAAGCTCATTGTAAGGATTCGAACCCACGACCTTCGCCGCGGTATCCGACGTCACTTACCACTGAGCTATCATCACATTTTATTTAGGAATATGGGTTGTCTAAAAAACTTGGCATACCTATTTAATGTTAAATGAGGAAAAGCTGGTAATACCTACTATTGTTTGCTACATACCTACGTCACCTCGTTAATCAACAAACATGAAATTCAATCTAGATAATGTAAAAACACCTGCACGAGTACCTACTTCAACAAATTATCATTACCATAAAAATAAAACTGAAAAATATAAAAATAATATTTGAAAAGCTGAACTTCGCATTTTATATTATACAAAAAAAGCATTGCCTTTTTATTTGTAAATGGTTACCAATGCTTATTCAGCTCCAACGTAAAAGCAAAGGAAAACTTTTCATTGGAAAATGATCATTTATTTTAATTAGGTACCGATGGATTTTATTTAAACATTTTTGTAGAATGAAACGGAAACGAAACGATGTGTAGAACTTTACATAACAATAATAATAGTTATCATATAACACCTAGTCTATTATATAATACGAATTAAAATAAAATATGCCCATGTTCCTAAAAATGCCAAAAAAATCACATTTGTTGTATGGGAGACCACCTTAAATATTTATTTTATTCTGTTTTTAGTATTTGTTGTTATAGCGGCAACAGAAATACATCATCTGTGAAAATTTCAACTGTCTAGCTATCGCTGTTCTTGAGATACAGCCTGGTGACAGACAGACGGTCGGACGGACAGACATCGAAGTTTTAGTAATAGGGTCCCGTTTTTACCCTTTGGGTACGGATCCCTAAAAATCAAACAAACTATCTGGCTACGTGAACTACCTACCAGTGAGTTCTGGGAGCCAGTTGCGTTTGAAGTATTGTAAAAAAATTGCCAACAATTTACAATTCCCTTGCTATTAGGTACTAATATTCATAGGCGACGGTAAAATGACAAACTTCTGTCATAAAAAAAGCATAGATAATTAAGAAGAAAGATAACGGAATTGAGACAATCCCATTTCGTTTTTATTTGGCCAGCGTTAAAAGAATTCAAAGTAACAATCAAAGTAAAAGATAACTTAAAAAGCATTCCCACAATAAAACTGATAACCCGAAAATTCAAAAGGGGACCACCAAAGAGGATTCTAGTCCCTTTGTCGTCTCCATCATAATGGTCCGTATAATATTTTATTGTAACAAAATCATTTACGCGCCAAAAGGGGGCGGCCATGACAGTCGCAATTTGTTACACAAGAATAGGAAACTTGGTCTTTACCACGTTATATTTTGTTCTATCTCTGACACACGGTAGCTTGGGCAGTCAAACTTTTGTACAGGTTGCACGCGCATTTCAGTTGTGCATCCTCCCACACTTATGTGCATAGTAAGCGCCGCTTTTTAGACAATAAAGAAACCCTAGACAATAAAGAAACCCTTTTAGTTTCGTTAGTCCATTTTTTTGTTTTTCACAGCTAACCTAGAATACTAAGTAATAACATTGGTCCAAAGATATGAACAAATTATGAAAAATACATTTTTGCAAGTCCCGAAAATGAAGTCCGCCCTCCCTACTGCTAAAACCATGCTAAATCGGTAGTTTTGTAAAACTACGAACATAAGACTGTAGTTGCAAGGAAAACTGGTTCTTTTTCTTCCTAGTTTACGAGCTATATTTGACCGAATTTGCGTTCAAAAACTAATTTTCTTATCAGAAAAGTACTTTAGGGCTTGAAATGATATCGATTCCTAATTCCTTTCCGATTTTACCATAACATTACTCATCATTCTTCCCACCCGTATGTTTATCTTATGTCTACAATGTCTAGACCCATGTCCTTCAGATAGCACAGACTTGTCTTTCAATGTTTGTGTAGTTGAAGTTCTACGCGATATCAAAAAAGTATTCCTTTCGCCTTGACTTTTATGAAGTTACAATATGATCTAAATAGATAGCTTGGATGGTTCTTTTATTTAGATATCAGCTTTTATTCGTGACTACGAGTAGTATCATCCACTTCAATGGATTATTAGATTATTACGTTATTGTATTAATATTCGATCACCAGTCAGTAAAGCGATGGTGCTCGTTAAAACCTGTATCTGTTAGTTCTTCTGTATTTTTTATGTTAATAATTTAAAAAAATCGTGAAAAAAAGTAGACTGCAGACAAACAAAGAAACTTTCGCATTGATTAATATGAAACACTGGCTGTCCCCCGCGGTTTCACCCGCGTTCCCGTAGGATCTTATCTTTTACCGGGATAAACATTTGCCTATGTGCTATTCCAGACTATAATCTATCTCCATGCCAAATTTCATCCAGATCCATTCAGCCGTTCTGACGTAAATGAGTAACAAACATACATCCATCCAAACTTTCACATTTATAATATTAGTAAGATTAGTGGGATTGCACGATAAGTAAGTCGGGGTTATTCGGTTACAGTTCCGACTCGGGAATCGATTATAAGCTTATAAAGAGGTAAGGTTTTTTTTGTCTTTGGAATTACAGAGTCTACTCTAAAAACTCTTTCAACAATATAAATCTACATTATCACTGTATAGCATAGGTTATTTAATTTAATGTTTGATTACTTCAAAACCTGTAAAAGTTTGCCGTAATGTAACATAACATAATTCTGGAAACTTCACTTTCTAATCAAGAACGTGAGGTAAATTTAATGTTTAAGCATCAAAAAGTCCCGTGACCACATTTTCAGCAGTTAGCCAAGGAATTTCGTATAAGCTTGAAACAAAGTTTACGCGTGACTGAATTTTCAACCGCATACTTCGGTTGCAATAAATCATAACAGAGTTGGGCAGAAACAAAAAAACTTGTTATAGAATCGGCTTGGAGTCCACTCGTGACCACGGTCAATGTAACTTGATCGAAACGTCGAGGTAAGTCGAAATTATATTTTGATTATTCTGTTCGCGAAAAGACCCGGTATAATCTACGAATAGAATCGGCTTGTTTATTTCACCACAAAACCACTATGATAAATTATCTGGATGGACATTTTTGGATAGTTTATTTTTTTATGCATGCTATGTTGAACAATTTTTACCATTGGAGCAACTCTGGAATAGTTAAGACGATTTCAATTAGCTCAAAACTCATTCAATTTAGGCCCTATGAACGTTATAATTGACTCTTCTACCTGATTGAGAGTACAGAAGGCATAATATAATATTAACTATGATTATTTTTTTAACTACTAGTTTTATTTACAACAAATGTACAAAATATACATGCAAATGTACAATTACAATACATAAAGCTGCCGCTGCTGCCGATCGGCAAGGATCCCAGAAGGCTGGCAGCGTTTCCTCTTTGGATGGCCAAGCTGATGCGTTGGTGGAAAAAGCTCCCCGCCCGCCGGTCACCCGAGGCCTCGATTAATTTTTTACATAAAATATTTGCGAAACGACGAGCTTCAGACCCCCACGGACCCATGGTCTCAACCGCAAAAGGCATAAATTGATAATTTGGACCAATACAGGCGTACTTTTTGAATTTTGAATTTTCCGCACCTTTCGCAGCCGCTCCCGCGGCTTTACAAGTCACCAGTAAGTGAGATGGCGCAAGTGTATCGACACAAGTGGCATCCCACACCAACGGCTTGCCGACACTCCACGGGATCAAAGTCATACCATCCGGCCTCTTGCCGTCGCCACGCGAAATACCGACTGGTTCGAGTACAGAAGGCACGCCGGCGACAACAAGAGCCCTACGGATAATATCATTAAGAGCCACGTGGCGTGAAATACGACCGGCGCTTTGAGAACACGAAAGCCCATGATGGCCGAGCTCATTGACAAGATCCCCACAGCGGCAGCGATGAGGATGATTGGACCTGGAACCAAGACGAAGACAAATGCACAAGCTTAATGTTATGCGGTCTAACAAAGTCCCGATATTACTAGATGGAATGGCTTGCAACCAGTGACCTGATTCACTCTGAGAGACAGCTAACAAACGTGCCCGGTCCGAATCAGTAGAAAAATCAGAAAATAAAATTTGCCAAGTTTTTTCGCAAAGAGGTTTGTCCCATTCTCTCTGAGAGTGACTCAAAGTCGGAATATTTGTGCCTGGACAAGTTACCTGCCAAGCATTTCTGGCATCGGATAGGTAAGAAACCTCAACAGATCCAATAGTTGGTTCCAAAACAGATCTGACGAGGTCACTCACACTGTATACCGAGGACAGAAATGCCGGCAGTGATACGCTAGAAATTTTACGCACTCCTAGGCCACCATATCGTACGGGTAGGGTGGCTTGAGACCACACTTTGTTGTCGTCTAGGCAACAATTTAGGATTTTAGAAAGAGAAATTTTGATCATGTTGTCCAAAGTTTCTAATAATTGATCGAATTTGAATAAGTGGGTGCAGCGGAGTAAATACGTAAACTTCGGCACAAAAAGACATAGTCGTACAATAAAAAATGCATAATGCGCATTTATGTCATAAAGTCGATGAGAGGATTCATTAAAATTTTGTATCTTTTGCTCAAAAAACCCAGGAATGGATTCATCTATGACGGGGGCTCCGAGAAGAAGAAGCGAATCCCTTGAGATTAATTTAATATTTGGTGCCAAATCATTAAAATCTTGAATAATTTTGGATTTCTCAGATTCAGGAACAGAATCTGAAACTAGGATCTCGCATTTGGAGCAGTTAAAATCAAGACCCATTTTTTAAAATTTTTCAGTTAGAGTTTTTAATCTCTGATAACAGAAGTCGCATCACCTCCAAGAGTTCCATCGTCTAGATACCAAACATTAAATTTAGACCGTAATTTAGATATGATTGGTTGAATGGCCAAACTAAAAATGGCAGGACCGAGAGGATCGCCCTGCTGACAACCTACACCGGAAATGATCGGTTGAATTTTATAAAAAAGTTTTGTAGGATGGCCATAACATTGCCACAAGTAAGAATATATGTCAGGACAAATATCCCTAATTTGTGTCAACATAGCGGCCCTATCGACAGAGTTAAATGCATTTTTTATGTCAACCTTAAGCAGAACATCACCTCCGTTATTTAAAAGAAAGGTCCGAGCCGCATGTACCGCTGCCTCACAACCTCCCTTTGAGCCAAAACCAAGTTGAATTGGTTGAAATAAATCAGTAGCTATCGGGAGAATGTGACGACAGCAAATTTTGGAAGCCATACGACGGATAGTATTACTCACCGCGATCGGTCTTATACCACCGTCTTTTTTGGAAAGGGCGCAAAGGTTGGCCCCATAAATGATCTCGGTGATGGGGCTCGGCACCTTTCCTGCCAACATAAAATTTATAAGAGAGGTTAATCTCGATAACAATTTAGTGCCAGCGTCCCCGGCGGCACCACAAACAAGATCTTTGTAATGCTGTGGTGTAAAACCGTCGAGGCCGCCAGCAGAGCCAGGTTTAAAGGATAAAATTACATTTAGAAGATCTTTGGAGGTACAATTTAGACTGGTTTGGTCAGATGAAGGGGGATCCGGAAAAATTATATTTGGGAGCGGAGGTGGATGTTTAGACCTTAAAGCACAGAGGGTTTCAGGTGTGTCTGCAGCGACAACATCGCTTGAAAATAAAAGCTGTGCTGCTCCCTTGAAATCGCCGTCGTTGGCTTTATTTTCAATTTTTCTAATAGGGTTTGCCTGATTGATAAATTGACTTTTCGAATATATTGGAATTGAGGCCAATTCTGGATGTGAACAATTATTTTTTATTTTTTGAGTTAGAGAGATCTCATTTTGCTGGCGATTAGGAACATGCAGCACCCTGTAAGAAAATGTGAGCAGTTCTTCCCAAGCACTCTGCGAATTCTGGCTAAGAATTTTGTCTATCGATAGACATAAAGCTGAAGCCACACAGAAACGTGCTCCGCGAGGTATTCGCTTTAATACCGGAACATTATTTTTTAAAAAACAAATCCTTTGCCAAAACGGTTGCTCGGAAGTATTTGAATTTGTGGTCGAATTTAAAATGCCAGAATTAGCAGAGCTAGTCTGATTGATTAATACTGAAACAGGTTTATGTACCTTTCCAATATGAATTTTCAGACCACGGTTTCCACGAAAATAGCGAGGATGAGAACACTGCCCACATCTTAGCAAATTTTCATGCGATGTACCACTAACCTGGCTGCAAGGTTGTGGGTCAGAATTGGTGCCAGGACCAACATGTATGCCCAAAGGGAGCATTTATAAAACTAAAACATAGCACTAAAATTATCTTGAGACCGGGTGTGTTGATGGCCGCCTATGCCGATTGCGCAGAAAGAGATGCAGCCCTGGAGGCGGCAGATCACCTCCCGGCAGGATACGAGACGCGCACACCAACCACCGATCTGAAACAAAACGATAAAATTAATATTAAAATAATAAAATATTTATGCCGAGAAATTTTGATGCGTCAAGTTTGACGCTGTCAAATAACACAAACACTATGATTTAAATTACGACAGTATGTAACAGTCGCTCTTGCAGGGCACATCTTATTTAATCATTCTAAGATGGTTTTGAAAAGAATAATCGAGTTTATTGGCGGATCTTCTCAGCAAAAGCAACCTTCAGAAACGTGCGTTAGAGACAATTCATAAATGTAAGATCGTCCATTTGGATGAACAAACATTTTATTTCATCTTGCAAACCAAAATTTTCATACCTACAGCAGGTCAAGAAAAATGAATGAAAAAAAGTGGGAAATAAAAATTAGGATAGCTGTTGTAAAGAAGCCATCGTGAAACATCCACCCATTTTTGGTCTACTACTTAAAATTAGGGATTATATGATCTGGAATCCACGTTACAAGACCAAATAGATAATTATTTGCACTGATTGAGTCCTCAGGATAAATCCAAATATCTGTGGTTTGTATATTTATATTATCAGAACCTGCTACAGCAAGAACAGGTGTACATAAACATAAAAAAGCTTTATCACTTAAACTTTGCTCGCTAAAACATTTTTTTGCGTACCTAATTTATTTTGCACGGCGTATTTTTCGAAGCTTAAATGAAACAACTTATTCTTTACCGGCCCACCCTAGTTGAGCCCACTCCAAAAATACACAACGCGAATTGACTTTGACTTTGACTTTGACTTTGACTTTGACATTGGTAGTCGAAAATATTTTTGCAATTTCCAAATAAAATCCTATTTGGTAATTCTTTACTTTCATCATAAAATATCAAGAATTTCGTGGTTTAAACCCATATTATGTTGAATTCCTACATTCATCACCAGATTGTCATAGATGTTCGGGATCGACGTGAATTAGGAACAACGGAGGGCTGTGTAGACGCCCTTTGGCAACTGGTTCTAAAGTGCAACTGCTGGAACTCCCCACCGGGCGACAAATATTCAACTTGAGGGTAGAAAGAACCCTACCACCATGCTGTGTGTGCCCTTACAATTTTTTTCATGACCGAAAGCTCACTGTAGAATTCTAACCCACAACCTTCGCCACGGTATCTGACGACACTAACTCTGATATATCATCGCCGTAACAAGCAGACAGACGCTACACCTGATGGTAAGTGGGTTGGAGTTTCTGTGTTCCCAGAAAATTATTTTATTCTGGATCGTGGTTAAAACCGCAGATCGTCAACTAGTGGATCTTCCAACTACTATGCATAGGTTTGATTTATTCCAGTTATGTTTAAGTTCGAATTAACTGTAATAAACATTTCTTTAGCAAGAATGGAAATAGCTTCTAATTAGAAACCTTTTTAATTGCTCTGCTATTATGTTAAAAACTCTGTCTTAATTTCTGATGGAGGTAAAAAGACTGGGGTTTTATAATGAAAATTAAATAATTACCATTATTCTGGTCTGCCACGTAATTAGAAGGTAAACTAGCTTTACCCACAGTGCAATCCCCTGTTTTACTCTTAGAGGATAAATTTTATAAAATTCTTTCATTTCAAAAGGAATAATATCCTCCAAATTTTATAGACTTATAGCCTAAAATGTAAGCTCTACGAACCACTCTTGGTGGACCAATCAGCCAGGAACGTGAAAATCCTTTTAGTCTTTTATTTTAGACCCCTTGTTTAGAGAAGACCAGTTAAGCAATGAAATGAAATGATTTTTCATCTGAACATGCCCTTACAGAAACTTTAAGTTGAGCTTTGACGCCGTTTCTTCTCCTGACAGGTCTTTATTTAGACATCGTGGTAACGGTAGCAATAGAAATGATGTTCAATAAGTGATCCTAAATTGAATGCTTGCCAGATGAACTGATTTGCCAGACTAACTAAGGTTCAGAAGGTTGCTTTTGTCGTGAAGAGCCAGCAATAACCACAGCAATTCCTTTTTTCATAACAAAGATAGTTCTGAAAAGTAAATTTGGAGGCTCATGATAAGGGGTAACAGAGACGCCATTTTCACCAATATAGATACCTCATACTACTACAATAATAACCTTACGATACTCCTTAATGCTATCTTTATGAGTCCCAAAAGTCGTTTTTGAAACGAGCATCAGTTGCTTTCTGAATAAAGTATGAACTAAAATCACCCCGCTGTTATTCCTGGGTTTCTAGGGGAAGAATATTGACCCGTAACAATAAGTATTTTTTACCAAAGAATTATCTACCTATGAACTATCATCAAATTCCGTACGACCATGGTGAATGTATTTTGTACATTTTGAAGTTACATTGAAAAATCAACGGATTTAAAATCTATCTCTAAAATTTGTAAACTTGAATGAAGCCATAAAAAACTACCGGCTTCAAACATCAATCAAATATGCTGTGATTCACAGAGCAAATATCTTGAGAGCAGGTGACGTGCCATTCGAAATACATTACGCTGGGGATTGCACGTATGAAGAGCATAAAACATGTTGTTTTTATGTCCGTACGTGACAAAGTTTATGTCTTACACTGACACATTTGTTCTGGATGCGCTCTCAAATATGTTGGGGTATTATTTATGTATGACTAGCTGTCCCACGCGGTTTCACTCGCGTTCCGCGGGATCTTATCCTTTCTCGGTATAAAAAGTATCTTATGTGTTATTCCAGGATATGATCTACCTGTTTACCAAGTTTCATCAAAATCCGTTCAGCCGTTTTTGCGTGAAAGAGAAACAAACATCTTCACATACATACATCTTCACACACATCCAAACATACTTTCGCATTTATAATACTAGCTGTTCCGCGCGGTTTCACCCGCGTTCCCGAGGGATCTTATCTTTTTCCGTGATAAAAAGTAGCCTATGTGCTATTCCAGACTATAATCAATATCGGTGCCAAATTTCATCCATATCCATTCAGCTATTCTGGCGTAAATGAGTAACAAACATACATCCATCCAAACTTTCACATTTATAATATTAGTAAGATTAGTGGGACATTCTCTAGAACTAGGATTAATAATTTGTCTAAGATTTTATTTATTTATTTAGCTAACAAACGGTCACAATATAAATGAAATTAACTACAATAATACATAAAAAGACCTACAGTATCATTCATGAGTTAACATTGTTTTTTGAGCTGGTGTAAAATTTAAAATATAAAAACCTAATTTGTATCTAAAATATTACTTACAGATTTTATAGCAGGAATTTTCACAATAGCTAAGTAGCGTTTTGGTGGTAAATTAAAATACAGGAGAATACAATCATACTAGCTGTCCCCTGCGGTTTCATCCGTATTCCCGAGAGATTTTATCTTTTCCCGAGATAAAAAGTATCTTACGTTTTATTCCAGGATATGGATTACCTCTGTGCCAAGTTTCATCAAAATCCGTTAAACCATTTTTGCGTGAAAAAGTAACAAACATCCATACATACAAACTTAATGGCACTTCCAGACCCAATAAATCAATGATTACTATCGTCTCTTTATTATTGAAAGGCTGGAATGAGACGTGATGTCGAACATATCTCTCACGATAGCCTGTATATACACTATAACTACAATCTTTATATGCAATAAAATCATAGGAAGGGTAATATTTATACGCGCAGTGAATGTTATCAGTATTTTTTTTTTTTCAAGGTTTTTGGCTTGGTATCTAGACCTTTAAGCCATTTCTTAATTTAAATATTTCATTTTTTATGTTATAGTCACGTTTTATTGTCACTTTCACTGTAAAGTCAAGTCCTCATCCGTACAAGTCCAGACTATTTTTAGTGAAATTGGCGGCTATTCCACTAAAACTTTTCACGGACTTCTTGGGACAACCTGGAAAGTCACGATACACGCTTTCATTTCATTTCACTTCACTTGTGCACTTAGATTGATCTTTATTGGACAAAACACCACCAAAATTATTCAATAAAACTCAAAATACGCGAATTTAATGAAAACAAAACGAAAACACAACGTCACTTCGCAAGTTCCCGCCAAAAAGAAATGTTATCAGTATGTTATTAAATTGCCACAGGATATTTGGGTTTCTTTTTAAATCGCCGAGTCTAACCCTACTTACCCTGAATGAAAGAAAGAGAGATTGTCCCAACGTAGTTGTTAACTTTCTCTTTTTCGCAATTGATAGGTATTTGCTTCAGGTTTTGAGAGTTACCTATCCAGATAGTATACAAGATATATATAATTCTTGACCATAACATTATGATGAAAAAAACAGATAAAACCAAAGCTATAAAGATAACAATCGACTAACATGAACAATCGACTAGTTTTATCGACTAAACTGAACAATCGACTAGTACTAATAAAACTTTCGCGATTTAAATTCAAATTCGTAGATTATACCGGGTCAACTCGTGACCACGGTCAATGTAACTTGATCGAACGAAACGTTGAGGTTAGTCGAAATTATATTTTGATTATTATGTCAGCGAATAGACCCGGTATAATCTACGAATATGAACAATCGACTAGTTCGATTATTGGAACGAAGTTCCTTATCGCGCGTTGTGAAAGGGGGCTAGACGGAAAAAAATCTTACGACAGTTTTAGTGTCACTGTCACTTTATTGTAAGCTGTGCGGCGTGCGCATGTTTCTCTGTCTGTCTCTCTCTCTCTCTCTCTCTTATAGAAAGCAAGCCAGATATTTTCATTTCTATTTATTTATATATTTATATATATATATATATATATATATATATATATATATAACTCTCTCGACTTATATAACTTATATAATTTCGTTCCATCCGGGTGTCCCTTGACACCTCTCAAGTTTTTTTTAGTAATAATCGCCCATCGCTACTTCTCATTAAATATACATTAATGTTTCCCTAACGAAGTATTTACTTTAAACTAGGTCTAACTTAACTAAACTTGGTACCGTCCCTAAATTACCGTGACTTACTCGCTCCTGAGTGTGCCTGAGTATTGATTTAAAACTAATTCTCTGTAGGTATATGAAATCTCAGAAACTTGTGTAATTACTTGTTGAAACCACATGTAGATTTGGCTTGATTTTGCCTCAGACTAAATAAAAAACCGGTCAAGTGCGAGTCGGACTCGCGCACCGAGGGTTCCGTAATAGAGCCTCAAGGATTATTATTTTAAATTTTTTTCGATTACCTTATTTGAGGTAGGTGCCAATTAAGCTAGACCTCTAAATTGTATGAGGGGTCTATCTTAATTGGTGGTTCCTATGTATGTATAACTTACCTTAATTTTCAACTTTTTTCGACCCAAAACCTATAAGGTACTTCCGGTTGACCTAGAATTGTACATTTTAGCTAAAAGCAAGGTCTTACAGCACAAGTAAAGGGAAAATTCCAAAAAATAAAAAAAGTTGAAAATTAAGGTAAATTTTTGTAGTTACAAGTTTTCGCGAAAATCTAAATTTGCCCATATCTTTTTATGGTGTAGACTCAGGATCTAGATTTTTATACACCTAATAGGGACTATTATACCTCAGTATCTGGTATAAATTTCAATTTACTAGGTCCTTCCGTTCCTGAGATAATCGGTGGTGACACACGGACAGACAGACGGACAAGAAAGTGATCTTATAAGGGTTCCTTTTTTTACCGTTTGAGGTACGGAACCCTAAAAAAGGTAGACAGAGCCCCGCACACTTAAAGTAAAGCACAGTAAAGGAAACCGAATTAAAAAGGAATCCGATCGTGTTCCTGTGAGACGCGAGTCACGCGGCATATCGTACGTGCAGGTCACGCACACAGCTTCGTGCACGTTGCTTCACTTCATTGGAGACTATTGTTTACGTACGCTCCTTCTACCTTTTTTATTTATTCTGTGGACCATGCACATAAATATCCTGCGTCCTGGATGGGAATCGAACCCACGATCCGACCTATGGCGTGAGCCAACCGGCACGTTTATAGAATAAGCACCAATAAGTACATTTAGTTGCACAATAAATAAATATGTATGTATTATTTTTCTCTCCCAATGAAGCTTAATCTCTTTCACAAGTGACTTTTAACAGAAACTTTTTCGCAGCCAAATACGGTACCCGCAAATGAAATAATCTCTTATTATTTTAGGATGTAAATACGTGCGTCCATGAGGAATCCCAACAAAAATACACCAAACTCATAAATTTCCTGAAACGATATTGTTCCATGTATGTGTGTTTGTCTTTACATAACGTCCTAAACAAACAGTGTAGCCAAAAAGATCGCGAAGTGTGAGTTTGTATGCTGAGTGTTTAGGAAAAATCTTTATCTCGATGATAAAACATGTAAGATTGCTTAAAATTCAAAGCCATTCATTAAATACTTTCAAATCAACTCAGAAGATCCGTCAAAAAATTCATAAAGAATACTTTATCATTTTTATTAAATGTCATTTTTTTTTTAATTCAGTTAGGTGTAAAAAAGTTTACTTTAGTTTTTTAATTCATTTAGGAAACAAAGTTTATTCATTTGTAAAAAACATACAGCAATAAATGCTATTTTTAACCGACTTCTAATTCTCAATTCGACTGTATGATTTTTTTTATTTGATAAACTTTACTATATAGAACATTACCTCGATGTTGCCTGTTTCCCTGGTTGTTGAAATTGAATTATAAAATAAAAAGAATTCAGTTGTGTCAGAAATAAATCAGGATAAAGCTTAGATTTTAGAAAAAAAGTTAGATACGTTAACTTGCCGGCTCCGGTTAAGCAAATGTATTCGATCTCGTCTATATTGTTTTCTTGGTATCCTTTTTCTTTCTCTGCTAAATCTTTATTGAGCGAAATAGTCACTCAATTTGTCTGTCAGAACCAAAAAATATATTCCACTTTTTTGTGTGTTTTGAAACCCAAAATTATGGAGCTTCAATATGAAGTAGGCTTGTTTACTTTTGTACAGCCGTAAATTACAGAAAACTGGTCGTAAGCCGGTGAATAATATCCGGATTTCACGCTTGTTAAGAATGAGTTACGAAGTCGACAAATGCTCTCGGATATTATTGTTTAGTTATTTTTGGGAAACAAAATATTTTTTTATGCCACAAGTGACAACCAGGCGAGCCATCTGATGGTAAGTGAATTCCATCACCTATAGAAATTAAAAATACCAGGGGGATTGTTGCCAATCTGTTGTACAACTACCGGAACACCAACATACAAACTTAGTATTTTTTACTCTTGTATAAACTTGTGTTTGACCATAATCTCACCATGGTAAGTGATGACGTGGCCAAAGGTGGTAAGCACGCAAAGCTTAGAAGGAAACAAGCTCTAAAGTGAAGCTGCCAGAACACACCTACAGGTGCTTGGCGACAGATTTTCAACTTGAGAGTGGTTGCCATCCAGTCGAGTGATTTTCATATCCGAAACTATGCGGATATTTTATAAATAAATGAATGAATTTGTTTTTTTTTACGTGGGGAAATCCTGCATTTCAGACTTTTGTGTTCCGCCTCCCGCCATAGTGGCGGGGCTACGGGATCAAGCTAGCTGAATCAAGATCGCCGCCTGAAAAATATAAATGGCGTAACTCAAAGTTAGTTGTTTTTCACCCATCACCGCCGAAATTGACTTCCTATCCCACGTATATCTAAACATAATTTCCCACAATGTTTCCATCAAAGTCATGATACATTACAACTTACCACCTTACAAACACTCCAAGTTAATAATTCCTGTCAAAAATACAGTCACATACGAAACAAATATTTTGGTACGAGTTAACGCAAAGAACCTCGTCTAAATGCGATTTACGTCGTCAACTGTACCGGCTGAGCACCCTGTATAAATACTCGCTTGTTTATTTATTGGCTGTTACCATTCGGAGCGATGTAAGCCACTTTGCTCGGTTTTGACGGATATTTCACTCACGTGTTTTTTTTCATCTCATCTCGTAATTTTATCTTTTTGGAACGAAGTTCCTTATCGCGCGTTGTGAAAGGGGGCTAGACGGAAAAAATTCTTACGACACTTTTAGTGTCACTGTCACTGTCACTGTCGGTGACAGTTGTGTGTAGTAAGCTATTGTAAGCTGTGCGGCGTGCGCATGTTTCTCTGTCTGTGTCTCTCTCTCTCTCTCTTATAGAAAGCAAGCCAGATATTTTCATTTATAATACTTGTACAATAATTTTTTTTTTATATTTATATACTCTCTCGACTTATATAACTTAAATAACTTCGTTCCATCCGGGTGTCCCTTGACACCTCTCAAGTTTATTAACTTAATGTTTAAATGGGTAACTGTTTTTTTAAATGGGTATGCATGTAACTATAATATAATAGGTACTTGCAGAGCAGCGCAAATGATCTGTTTGTTTTATTGTATGGATAAAGTTTCTTTTAAATTTAAAAATATTGCCCATTGATTGTAGCTACTGATTAAATTTATAAGTGACTAGCTTTACACTCCGCGGTTTCACCCGTAACAAACATACATCCATCCAAACTTTCACATTTATAATATTAGTAAGATTAGTGGGACATTCTCTAGAACTAGGATTAATAATTTGTCTAAGATTTTATTTATTTATTTAGCTAACAAACGGTCACAATATAAATGAAATTAACTACAATAATACATAAAAAGACCTACAGTATCATTCATGAGTTAACATTGTTTTTTGAGCTGGTGTAAAATTTAAAATATAAAAACCTAATTTGTATCTAAAATATTACTTACAGATTTTATAGCAGGAATTTTCACAATAGCTAAGTAGCGTTTTGGTGGTAAATTAAAATACAGGAGAATACAATCATACTAGCTGTCCCCTGCGGTTTCATCCGTATTCCCGAGAGATTTTATCTTTTCCCGAGATAAAAAGTATCTTACGTTTTATTCCAGGATATGGATTACCTCTGTGCCAAGTTTCATCAAAATCCGTTAAACCATTTTTGCGTGAAAAAGTAACAAACATCCATACATACAAACTTAATGGCACTTCCAGACCCAATAAATCAATGATTACTATCGTCTCTTTATTATTGAAAGGCTGGAATGAGACGTGATGTCGAACATATCTCTCACGATAGCCTGTATATACACTATAACTACAATCTTTATATGCAATAAAATCATAGGAAGGGTAATATTTATACGCGCAGTGAATGTTATCAGTATTTTTTTTTTTTCAAGGTTTTTGGCTTGGTATCTAGACCTTTAAGCCATTTCTTAATTTAAATATTTCATTTTTTATGTTATAGTCACGTTTTATTGTCACTTTCACTGTAAAGTCAAGTCCTCATCCGTACAAGTCCAGACTATTTTTAGTGAAATTGGCGGCTATTCCACTAAAACTTTTCACGGACTTCTTGGGACAACCTGGAAAGTCACGATACACGCTTTCATTTCATTTCACTTCACTTGTGCACTTAGATTGATCTTTATTGGACAAAACACCACCAAAATTATTCAATAAAACTCAAAATACGCGAATTTAATGAAAACAAAACGAAAACACAACGTCACTTCGCAAGTTCCCGCCAAAAAGAAATGTTATCAGTATGTTATTAAATTGCCACAGGATATTTGGGTTTCTTTTTAAATCGCCGAGTCTAACCCTACTTACCCTGAATGAAAGAAAGAGAGATTGTCCCAACGTAGTTGTTAACTTTCTCTTTTTCGCAATTGATAGGTATTTGCTTCAGGTTTTGAGAGTTACCTATCCAGATAGTATACAAGATATATATAATTCTTGACCATAACATTATGATGAAAAAAACAGATAAAACCAAAGCTATAAAGATAACAATCGACTAACATGAACAATCGACTAGTTTTATCGACTAAACTGAACAATCGACTAGTACTAATAAAACTTTCGCGATTTAAATTCAAATTCGTAGATTATACCGGGTCAACTCGTGACCACGGTCAATGTAACTTGATCGAACGAAACGTTGAGGTTAGTCGAAATTATATTTTGATTATTATGTCAGCGAATAGACCCGGTATAATCTACGAATATGAACAATCGACTAGTTCGATTATTGGAACGAAGTTCCTTATCGCGCGTTGTGAAAGGGGGCTAGACGGAAAAAAATCTTACGACAGTTTTAGTGTCACTGTCACTTTATTGTAAGCTGTGCGGCGTGCGCATGTTTCTCTGTCTGTCTCTCTCTCTCTCTCTCTCTTATAGAAAGCAAGCCAGATATTTTCATTTCTATTTATTTATATATTTATATATATATATATATATATATATATATATATATATATATATAACTCTCTCGACTTATATAACTTATATAATTTCGTTCCATCCGGGTGTCCCTTGACACCTCTCAAGTTTTTTTTAGTAATAATCGCCCATCGCTACTTCTCATTAAATATACATTAATGTTTCCCTAACGAAGTATTTACTTTAAACTAGGTCTAACTTAACTAAACTTGGTACCGTCCCTAAATTACCGTGACTTACTCGCTCCTGAGTGTGCCTGAGTATTGATTTAAAACTAATTCTCTGTAGGTATATGAAATCTCAGAAACTTGTGTAATTACTTGTTGAAACCACATGTAGATTTGGCTTGATTTTGCCTCAGACTAAATAAAAAACCGGTCAAGTGCGAGTCGGACTCGCGCACCGAGGGTTCCGTAATAGAGCCTCAAGGATTATTATTTTAAATTTTTTTCGATTACCTTATTTGAGGTAGGTGCCAATTAAGCTAGACCTCTAAATTGTATGAGGGGTCTATCTTAATTGGTGGTTCCTATGTATGTATAACTTACCTTAATTTTCAACTTTTTTCGACCCAAAACCTATAAGGTACTTCCGGTTGACCTAGAATTGTACATTTTAGCTAAAAGCAAGGTCTTACAGCACAAGTAAAGGGAAAATTCCAAAAAATAAAAAAAGTTGAAAATTAAGGTAAATTTTTGTAGTTACAAGTTTTCGCGAAAATCTAAATTTGCCCATATCTTTTTATGGTGTAGACTCAGGATCTAGATTTTTATACACCTAATAGGGACAATTATACCTCAGTATCTGGTATAAATTTCAATTTACTAGGTCCTTCCGTTCCTGAGATAATCGGTGGTGACACACGGACAGACAGACGGACAAGAAAGTGATCTTATAAGGGTTCCTTTTTTTACCGTTTGAGGTACGGAACCCTAAAAAAGGTAGACAGAGCCCCGCACACTTAAAGTAAAGCACAGTAAAGGAAACCGAATTAAAAAGGAATCCGATCGTGTTCCTGTGAGACGCGAGTCACGCGGCATATCGTACGTGCAGGTCACGCACACAGCTTCGTGCACGTTGCTTCACTTCATTGGAGACTATTGTTTACGTACGCTCCTTCTACCTTTTTTATTTATTCTGTGGACCATGCACATAAATATCCTGCGTCCTGGATGGGAATCGAACCCACGATCCGACCTATGGCGTGAGCCAACCGGCACGTTTATAGAATAAGCACCAATAAGTACATTTAGTTGCACAATAAATAAATATGTATGTATTATTTTTCTCTCCCAATGAAGCTTAATCTCTTTCACAAGTGACTTTTAACAGAAACTTTTTCGCAGCCAAATACGGTACCCGCAAATGAAATAATCTCTTATTATTTTAGGATGTAAATACGTGCGTCCATGAGGAATCCCAACAAAAATACACCAAACTCATAAATTTCCTGAAACGATATTGTTCCATGTATGTGTGTTTGTCTTTACATAACGTCCTAAACAAACAGTGTAGCCAAAAAGATCGCGAAGTGTGAGTTTGTATGCTGAGTGTTTAGGAAAAATCTTTATCTCGATGATAAAACATGTAAGATTGCTTAAAATTCAAAGCCATTCATTAAATACTTTCAAATCAACTCAGAAGATCCGTCAAAAAATTCATAAAGAATACTTTATCATTTTTATTAAATGTCATTTTTTTTTTAATTCAGTTAGGTGTAAAAAAGTTTACTTTAGTTTTTTAATTCATTTAGGAAACAAAGTTTATTCATTTGTAAAAAACATACAGCAATAAATGCTATTTTTAACCGACTTCTAATTCTCAATTCGACTGTATGATTTTTTTTATTTGATAAACTTTACTATATAGAACATTACCTCGATGTTGCCTGTTTCCCTGGTTGTTGAAATTGAATTATAAAATAAAAAGAATTCAGTTGTGTCAGAAATAAATCAGGATAAAGCTTAGATTTTAGAAAAAAAGTTAGATACGTTAACTTGCCGGCTCCGGTTAAGCAAATGTATTCGATCTCGTCTATATTGTTTTCTTGGTATCCTTTTTCTTTCTCTGCTAAATCTTTATTGAGCGAAATAGTCACTCAATTTGTCTGTCAGAACCAAAAAATATATTCCACTTTTTTGTGTGTTTTGAAACCCAAAATTATGGAGCTTCAATATGAAGTAGGCTTGTTTACTTTTGTACAGCCGTAAATTACAGAAAACTGGTCGTAAGCCGGTGAATAATATCCGGATTTCACGCTTGTTAAGAATGAGTTACGAAGTCGACAAATGCTCTCGGATATTATTGTTTAGTTATTTTTGGGAAACAAAATATTTTTTTATGCCACAAGTGACAACCAGGCGAGCCATCTGATGGTAAGTGAATTCCATCACCTATAGAAATTAAAAATACCAGGGGGATTGTTGCCAATCTGTTGTACAACTACCGGAACACCAACATACAAACTTAGTATTTTTTACTCTTGTATAAACTTGTGTTTGACCATAATCTCACCATGGTAAGTGATGACGTGGCCAAAGGTGGTAAGCACGCAAAGCTTAGAAGGAAACAAGCTCTAAAGTGAAGCTGCCAGAACACACCTACAGGTGCTTGGCGACAGATTTTCAACTTGAGAGTGGTTGCCATCCAGTCGAGTGATTTTCATATCCGAAACTATGCGGATATTTTATAAATAAATGAATGAATTTGTTTTTTTTTACGTGGGGAAATCCTGCATTTCAGACTTTTGTGTTCCGCCTCCCGCCATAGTGGCGGGGCTACGGGATCAAGCTAGCTGAATCAAGATCGCCGCCTGAAAAATATAAATGGCGTAACTCAAAGTTAGTTGTTTTTCACCCATCACCGCCGAAATTGACTTCCTATCCCACGTATATCTAAACATAATTTCCCACAATGTTTCCATCAAAGTCATGATACATTACAACTTACCACCTTACAAACACTCCAAGTTAATAATTCCTGTCAAAAATACAGTCACATACGAAACAAATATTTTGGTACGAGTTAACGCAAAGAACCTCGTCTAAATGCGATTTACGTCGTCAACTGTACCGGCTGAGCACCCTGTATAAATACTCGCTTGTTTATTTATTGGCTGTTACCATTCGGAGCGATGTAAGCCACTTTGCTCGGTTTTGACGGATATTTCACTCACGTGTTTTTTTTCATCTCATCTCGTAATTTTATCTTTTTGGAACGAAGTTCCTTATCGCGCGTTGTGAAAGGGGGCTAGACGGAAAAAATTCTTACGACACTTTTAGTGTCACTGTCACTGTCACTGTCGGTGACAGTTGTGTGTAGTAAGCTATTGTAAGCTGTGCGGCGTGCGCATGTTTCTCTGTCTGTGTCTCTCTCTCTCTCTCTTATAGAAAGCAAGCCAGATATTTTCATTTATAATACTTGTACAATAATTTTTTTTTTATATTTATATACTCTCTCGACTTATATAACTTAAATAACTTCGTTCCATCCGGGTGTCCCTTGACACCTCTCAAGTTTATTAACTTAATGTTTAAATGGGTAACTGTTTTTTTAAATGGGTATGCATGTAACTATAATATAATAGGTACTTGCAGAGCAGCGCAAATGATCTGTTTGTTTTATTGTATGGATAAAGTTTCTTTTAAATTTAAAAATATTGCCCATTGATTGTAGCTACTGATTAAATTTATAAGTGACTAGCTTTACACTCCGCGGTTTCACCCGCGTTCCCGTGTGATCTTATCTTTTCCCAGCACAAAATATAGCTTATGTTCATCAGGGATAATGTAGATTTCTAATGGTGATAGAATTTTTCAAATCGGTCAGTAGTTTCAGAGTCTATTCAATGCAAACAAACAATCAATACTTTCTTCTTTATAATATTAATATAGAAAAATCTATAGTTATATCTACTTTGTTATAAGCAACATCTAAGCATCAAATCTAATGGGACGGGAATCTTACGTAACCGCCGACTAAATAATATCCGCACTTCATATCCTAATTACCCCAACCCTAGTTCAGGTTCCACTCAAAAATACCACAAAAAATATTTGGGTTTATTCCGGGTACGACAAAACGCCGCACCAACCCTACGTTTACTTCTTACGTCATATTTAAAGCATGACCTAAAATATTTTAGGTTATTCGCTAATTTTGATAAATGACTGACCTTTGTCCTTTGTTTGTTACCAAATTGACTTTGTAATGCCCGAATGAAGTAAGTTTTCAAGTAAATTGGGCGAATGAGTGCCATTAAGTCTTGCCGTTTTATGTCATGGTTCCGTAGGTGTATATTTTACAGATATTATCCATGAAGCGCTGGTGACAGCCTTTATAATACTGTCTAGTTCTATTGCTTCCACGTAGACGAAAAAATAGATGTTTTTTTTTGGAGTCAAATTCAATAACATTTAGTCAGTTTAAGACTTAGGACAGTTATGAAGGTATAGCTACAGAAGTTACCACCGGTTCGGAAGTTAGGCTTCAACCGAAATTAACCAGCGTGAAATTAGGCTAGGTCACATTTATTAAATACTAGTTTCTTCTTCTTCTTTTTCCGGAATATAAAGTATCCTATATGTGTTATTCCAGGATATGATTTACCTGTGTGCCAAGTTTCATTAATATCCATTCAGTAGGTTTTGCGTGAAAGAGTAACAAACATCCATACATATAAACTTTCGCGTTTATAATATTAGTAGGATTTTTTATATGATTAAAAACAAAACAAAAAATATATTAATAAAAAAACTACAGTATCTAAAAAGCATGTTTTAGGTCTAACAAGAACCTGTCAACCAACATTTAGTACAATAAAATTTCAATACATAGTTATCTACATTAATTCAGCGTCAATAGTTACTCCTCCAAGTTGAGTAAGAAAACTATAAACATTGTCTGGGCAAGCATGCTCCATCGTCAACCGTTTAATGCGATGATAGCTCAGTGGTAGTGACGTCGGATACCGCGGCGAAGGTCGTGGGTTCGAATGCTACAATGAGCTTGAGCTTTCGGTGAAGGAAAACATCGTGAGGAAACCATAACACGGTGGTAGGGTACTTTGTAGAACCCGACTGGCTGGCTACCACCCTCAAGCTGAAAATCTGTCGCCAAGTACCAATTGGAGTGTTCCGACAGCTGCACTTGGGAGCCAGTTCCTATCTAGGCTATGTGTGCTTACCACCTTCGGCCACATCATCACTTACTATGGTGTGATTGTGGTCAAACACAAGCTTATCCAGAACAAATATTTTATTATCACTCGTTACAAAGGAACCTTAAATATGAAAAATGTGAACTCATTAAAAGAAACAACTTTTTGTCGTCTCGAGAAAAAAAAATTATACCCCCTAACAAAATGGCGAATGATGAAATGTTGTTTTTAAACAAACTTCGGCGTTTTCGGGAATAAATGTTGTTATTTCCCACATTTAGTTGATATTGTCGCCTCATTTTACTTTTAACTTTTTAAACGGGAAATTTTCCAACTGGTTTTACTAAATGGCGTGTTTTTTTTTCTTTTTAATTCAAAATACGACTTATATTCATATTCTTTTCATACTAGATGATCTTCTTTTAGTGTCTGTTTAAAATTTAAATTTCACTGGCAGATAGCTGATATTGCAAGGAGTAACTTTTATTTTAGAATAACTAGGGTTTCGCCCAAAAATATTTAAACCATAGATTAATAATAGGTCATCGCGCCGCTCAGATGCGGCGCGCGAGGCCCTATTATTAATCTATGATTAAAACCTATGAAAACACAACAAAATTTGATTCAAATAGGGAACACGCACGGGGGACAGTTAGTCAGCCATAATATTTTTCGGCCATTACTAAATTTATTGTTTCTCTGTCTATAAACTAATAAAAATAACACTGCAATTCTGTTAATCTTTGGATTTGTAATCGAATGGTCGTAAAAACGTAGCTATCATGTGAGGTAAATATACATGTGTTTCGTAACGAAGTCCTCTTAGATTATTCTTCACCTCGATATTGCTTATTTCACACTTCTGTGAACAGAAAACCAGTAATAAATATGAAATTTTGATTAAAGTATAATTCATTCTACCTACGCTCCGTGTTAGAATTTTTATTTATGTGGGTAGGTAGGTATTTTATATAAAATGTACACTTTATTTATACCAGTATTCGCGCACTGATCTAATGCTTACGAGAGAGGATATCGGTTGATAATAATCAGAGGAGATACTAAACTATCCTGTATTTTAACCGACTTTAAAAAAGGAGGAGGTTATCAATTTGACTGTATGTTGTTATTTAAGAGGAAACGCTGCCAGCCTTCTGGGAACCTTGCCGATCGGCAGCAGCGGCAGCCTCGAAGAAGTTTTTTATATATTATAGTTGTACATTTGTTTGTATATTTTGTACATTTGTTGTAAATAAATACCTATTTATATCTTTAGTACACGATTCAGTAAGATACCACAGAATAAAAAATCAATAATACTATTCCTACAATATATTTCAGCGACCATTCAGCTTATTGGTAGTGACGTCGAACACCGCGGCGAAGGTCGTGGGTTCGAATCCTACAATGAACTTGAGCTTTCAAAATATCGTGAGGAAACCAGAGCACGGTGATGGGGTGTGTTCCGAGAGCTTCACTTGAGAGCTAGTTCCCATCTAGGCTTTGTGTGCTTACTATCTTCGGCCACATCATCACTTGCCATGATGAGATTGCGGTCAAACAGCTTATTTAAAAGTAAGACAAAATCTGTCAGTCAGTAAACAGCTGAACGGTTTTTGATGAAATTTGGCACAGAGGTAAATCATACATTGGAATAATATATAGCTTACTTTTAACATAAGGTCTCTCAGGAATTCCGGTGAAATGGCGTAGTGGCATTTTGTGTATGATAAGTAGTTTTTTTTTTTTATAACAATTATCATAGTGCAACTAATTTTACTGAAATTTAAACAAAAACGGGACCTAACCTTACAGTAAATAACTTTACACTAATAAATATTCTGACTCTAACAAAAACAAACAGTATTTTTGACAAAACCGCCTGAATATGCTTGGCAGATACATAAATCTATATGTTATTAGACATACTAAAATCAATATATCTTGAAACCATTTGACCATAAAACAAGCGTAAACACGTATTGAAGCTAGTAAATAAATACTTAGGACACATTTATAACAATTTTCTTCAACAAACAACAGATAAAACAAAAAAGTTTATAAAATAAAGACAAGATCAGAGAATAAACAACAATCTCCAACAGAGTGAGACGGCTATCACAATTCACAAGAAAGCCCTTAACCCTTTGTTGACCCTCGGGTCTTTGGCAGCTTATCGTTGACCTATTCGAATGAAGGACAGAAATAGTTTTAGTTCTATGTACATACATACGGATGGAAAAGCCACCGAACATGTTTTTTTTATGTCGTTTAATATAAATAGCGGCAACAGAAATACATAATTTGCGAAAATTTCAATTGATTGATTTTCTTGAAATACAGCCTGGTGACAGACGGACGGAAGGACAGACAGCGAAGTCTTAGTAATAGGGTCCCGTTTTTACCCTTTGGGTACGGAACCCTAAAAAGGAGAAGACGTGGAGTTTTAGTTTACTAATTTTTTATGTATTAGTTTACGAATAAAATTGTTAAACATTGAAAAAAAGAAAGCCAAGATAGTCAGATGGTCCAAAAATACTTAAAAAATGTAACCTTGCTGAGTTTCTTGCCGGTTCTTCTCAGTTGAGTTCAGTTCTCTTCCGAACCGGTGGTAACTTCTGTAATTCGACCTTCATAAGTACCCATAAATGGTTTTGACTTTGACTTCATGAAGAAATATTAAATAAGGTCTAGCCTACGTACTGATACTCAATTGTAAGCTTACATACAAACAAAAAGAGGAATAACCAATGATATTATAATTAAAATAGTGTAGATAGGTTACCTACACAGCATTCGCTCTTCAAAAATCGCCCAAAATTACACACTAACGCAAATATAAAGAACGAAATATGACACTACATTACGATATCTAATAACACACAACAGCATTTTTTATTATTTTAGGTCACTTTTACATTTAATTGCACTCGATTCGTGAAGTGCATTCGTTGACACCGGCGATGTGACACAGGTCAAAATAATAATACGTTTTATAACCTATCTTAACATTTTTAATTATAATATCATTGAGTGTACATTTTTTTCCTTTGATTAACTAGTTTTTTCTCATAAAGTTACTCACTCAATTACCTACATAATATTTATACTGAAATTATTAAATATTTAAGGAGGTTTTTAATTCAACAGTTTTTTTATTCAGCAATTCTTAGATTGTATGTAATAAAGGTCTCGACTTTGACAATTCTTGTTTGAGCACACAAATCGCTTTAATATAGTAAAGTTATATTATAACACGAATGGATCTTATCATTTAATTAATATAAATAACCTAATATGTACTCGGTATATGGTTTAACTCACTTTAAAAACCAAAAAATTGGATGTCAAAAAAAAAATAACAATATTGCAGTCTAGGTTGGATTTCGTGTTTTATCCGTATATCGAAGATTGACTGTGTTGCAACAGCTTGCTTGTTTGATTTTCATGGGAAATATAATATCAAGAGTATTGAGCATGAGTGTGGAAGGATTAAGAGGTAGAAGAAGGCCTAAGAAGGTTAGGCGATGATAGCTTAGTGGTAGGCACTTCTACCGCGGCGAAGGTCATGGGTTCGAATCCTACAAGCAGCTTGAGCTTTTGGTGAAGGAAAACATCGTGAGGAAACAGCACGGTGGTAGGGTACTTTGTAGTACCCGACTGAAAGGTGAAAGGTGTGAGTACAGAGACGACTAGTGATAGAGCGGAGTGGAAGAGGAAAACATGTTGTGCCGACCCCACCTAGCGTGGGATAAGAAGGAAGAAGATATTTATATAGAGCAAATGAGACTATTGCCACGTGAAAGGGACCATCGGCTCTTTATTAGGGTCCCGCGTTTATTAAATAATATTAATAAAGAACGGATACCTTATGAGGTTCAATATTGGAATCCTGGACTAATTTGGTATGAATGCTTTGTTGGGTTAACTGTAACATATTACCAACTGCTCAATATTGATTTGGGTGTATTTAAATAAGTGATGTGGGGGTTACTCTTTGTAACGGAATTGCTTTACAATTACCTTGTACTTCTGTCTCCCACGTTTTCATGGCTAAGCTATTAAATTAGTCGAGCAGTAGGACACGTATTGTTTTTCTGATGACTATGAAAGTTATCATTATTTATTAATCTATTGATTTTGTTCACAGGTAAGCGATCGATATACATTACTACAAAGGTAGGGTAAGAACAATAGGTATAATTACTTTTGAGGTAAATAGAATCATCGTCAATATAGTGGTAGGCGAAAAATATAGTTGACTGAAAAGTACCAGGCAACCAGAACATAGAAGGCGTCCTCTTCGTAACTGTGACCTACGAGTGCTACGACACACCGTAGCGACCACGGTGCGCTGTAGAAGTGCTACGACACGCTACGGGCTGTGAGCTACGAAGCTACCAGTACGAGATTGCGCACCTACCTTTAAAAAAATACTCCCTTAAACTTCTAAGGTCCTGGTACACGACATAAACGATTTTTGCCAGTTTCCTCGCATTGTTTGAATTGAAATTTCGTAGGTAGAGATAGATACATCATATTATAGGGTATTTTCCATTTAGAATATTAGAGGGTATCTAAGTAGTCGTATGGCTCAAATAAAGCCTCGAAATAAAATAAAAAGAATATCTTAGCGTCATAAAATAGCAAAAAGGCGCCATTTCGTTATTTCCACATAAATGTTATTCGGCAATGGGACTTAATTTCAATATCGTATCTCCTTTATACGAGCTAAAAGCCGCTTTATCCACATTTTTATTGCTTCCCACGTTTGTTTGCAAATATTTGATATTGAATATATCGTTCATTTAATTTGGTATGATACAGTCAATTTTATAAATAGCATTTACGTACGTTTAGGTACATTTTTGTAGGATTTTAAACCCATTTGCGAAATAAAAATACACTTCAAAGTATATTAGTTTTTTTTTACAATTTTGCAAATAGGTTGTAGTTATGCATCAAAATTTCAGACCCAACTCCATAATTCCCTCCACATAACGAGCAAATCCAGGTTTTAACCCTTGTGCATACAGCAATTACCAATTCATTTCGCGTCTCGCCGTTAACAGTACAAAGGTGACCGCACTCCGAATTTGCTGACCAAATACCGAATGCCGAATAACAATGTGAACGACACGAATTTCAAATTTACACCGAAAGGCGACAGGGTTGATAGGTCAATCTATTCGGTAAATGGGTCAGAACTATTTAGTGATAATTTTACTAAGATGGAGTAGCTATTTAGGGATTTAAATCATATTTCGTACTTATAATAACTAGTTTTCCGCTGCGGTTTCACCCGCGTTACAAAGGAATCTTATTATCCTATGTTTTATCTAGGATATGATCTACCTATGAGTCAAGTTTTATCTAAATCCTAATTTCGTTCGATCGTTTCGTTCATTATTTTTCTGTTATTTGGACTTTTGGGTGTTTGTTGCTCAATCACGCAAAAGCGGCTTAACGGATTTTGATGAAACTTGGGACACAGGTATATCATATCCTGAAATAAAATATAAAATACTTTTTATTCCGGAAAATGATCCCTAGGGAAACCGTGGGGTGGAAAATTTGTAAAATATAATTATGTACAAAAATAGTTGGTGAATTTCCAGCCAAGAGAAACTCACATTTCTCATTACTCTAAACATCTCGACGTCTGAAGTGGTCCCTTTATTAAATAAGAGTCGTTTGTATCCATCTAATTGCTACTCTAACTAAAGCTTGAGTGGCAATAAAGGAATACAAAGCGTGACTTTTGGAGCACAGCTGTGGTAGAAAATACCGCGTGTACTACTGTACTAAGCATAAGTTATATTGAAGGATCTTATTCTTCTCGAAATAAAAAGTATCCTATGTTTTATTCCAAGATATAATCTACCTGTGTGCTAAGTTTCATCAAAATCCGTTCAGTAGTTTTTGCGTGAAAGAGTAACATACATCTTCACATCCAGAATGGACTACATACACTTCCTAATAATGTTTCATATCTAAAATTCCCGTGTCACGATGTTTGTCCGCGATGAACTCCGAAACTACTATACCAATCTCGATGAAACTTATCTCACTAATAGATTGTATCCTGGAATAAGAGATAGGATACTTTTTAAACCAAAAAAGATAAAAAAAGGTAACGCGGTAGAAACCGTGGGGGAAAGAAAGTTTATAATAAACAAGAAATTGTTTTTTACGTTCTAAATGAAACTCGAAAATCGAATGTACAATGACGCATAATATGTTTATTCTATTTTATGGACAATTTATTTACAACAAATGTACAAAAGGGTATTTAACTATATAATAAATAACACATAAAATACTAACTAAAAACAAAAAATAAATAAATAAAAATCATAAGTAAAAAAGCTGTAAGTCGCTGCCCTGCGGTAGAGTTCCCAGAAGGCTGGCCACATTACCTCGTTGAATTACCTATTCTTTATTTAAAAGGGAAGATTTTCCACTGGGGTCTTATGAAGTCTGATGATGGTTAAATATTTTTAGTCTTTTTACAAGGGTCGTTTACTTTTCCACGTTGAATACTCGACTAGCTGGCTACCACCCTCAAGTTTCCTTCTAGGCTTTGTGTGCTTACCACGTAAGGCCACATCATTACTTAATATAGTGAGATTGCGGTGACAAGATAAAAAGAGCCTATCAGTGATGTAGCTGCACGGTGGTAGGGTACTTTGTAGTACCCGACTGGCTGTCTACCACCCTCAAGTTGAAAACACTTGAGAGCCAGTTGCCCTTGCCCTTAAGGCATTGTAATAAGGTGTACAACACGTTGGCAGTCCCCCTGGTATTGCTAATGTCTATAGGCGACGGTAGTCACTTACCATCAGGTGACCCGCCTGCCTCGTTGTCACTAATGAGATAAAAAAAAAACCAAAGCATGAATGTAAACAATGAAGTTCACTATTTTCACGTTCAAAACAGAATAGTTGATTTCATATCACGAAATACTTCGATTACTCGACGTTTTAAAATTGGAAGCAAAGCACAATAGTGTATGGTGCACGATTTGAGAATGGGGCCATTAAATAAGATTTTATTGTGCTTTTCAATAATACACATACTAGTGTTCCGCCCCGCGGTTTCACCCACGTTCCCAAAGGATCGTATGTTTTCCGGGATAAAAAGTATTGTTGGGTATAATACGCAATCCAAATCATACCTTCTTAATTTAAATAGATAAACATCAACGTATGGTCACTATAGCGTAAACTATGCAAACTTACATACATTAAGCCTACGTAAAAATTGTCGTCAAATAAAATTTGTAGAATACACACGTCTTTTGCAATTAAAAAATCATATATTATTTACATTTTTTTTATTTTTTTATTCTTGATAAGCTTGTGTTTGACCACAATCTCACCATGGTAAGTGATGATGTGGCCGAAGGTGGTAAGCACACAAAGCTTAGATGGTAACTGGCTCTCAAGTGCAGCTGTCGGAACACACTGACAGGTGCTTGGCGACAGATTTTCAACTTGAGGGTGGTAGCCAGCCAGTCGGGTACTACAAAGTACTCTACCACCGTGCTATGGTTTCCTCACGGTGTTTTCCTTCACCGAAAGCTCAAGCTCACTGTAGGATTCGAACCCACGACCTTCGCCGCGGTATCCGACGTCACTACCACTGAGCTATCATCGTACTTAAAATAGAAATTATTAAAATATATTATAGCCCATGTCACTCTCTGATTCTATATGTAACGCGTGTGAAGCCACGGGGCGGTAGCTAAAAAAAGTGACTCGCTTAGACTATCGAGAGCTTTATGGCCGTACACATAGCTTGCACGAGCAAAGCGTTTATTGCTCGGTATTTTTCAAGCTATTGTGTTGACGTAGGTCCGTGAGTTGCCTGTTTATTAAGAACTGCAAGTTATTTCGTTTTTGACAAAATGTTTCCAAGAATCAATGTCTATACTAATATTATAAACAGGTAGTTTGTGAGGTTGTAGGGGATAATCTCCGGATCTACTGAACCGATTTTGAAAATTCTTTTACCAATAGAAAGCCACGTTATTTGAGAGTGTCATAGGCTATAATTTTATCCCGGGAAAAGAAAAGACCGCGGGGGACAGCTACTTTGAAATAAAAAGTCTTCAATTAATTTTTGATAAATAGTTTGGTTCTAGCATCAGTTCGAATTTTCACATTTAATTAGTAGGCTATAAACTTAGCGTCGAACAGACAAACGTAAGGAATATAATGTATTTATTTATATAGATTACCCTCATTTACGTTTCCCATTACATCATGTAATTGCCTGAAATTCCAAACAACATTTCAAATATGGAATCAAAATAATTAGAACCTTTTCAGACAAACATCTTTCGTACAGACCTCATTATAGTAACGTAGTGATATATTAAAGGGTGCACCACACTGTGCGGTCTGCAGCGCTGCACTATGTTATCGCTGAACGCTGTTTGTTTCACTTTACGGACAGGTTTAAACCTCAGACCAAATAAAAAAGGTAGACAGAGACCCGCACACTTAATACAAAGTAAAGCACAGTAAAAGCCGCTCGCGTTCCTGTGCGACGCGAGTCACTCGGGATCACGTACGTGCAGGTCACGCACACAACTTCATGCACGTTGCTTCACTTCATTGGAGACTATTGTTTACGTACGCTCCATCTACCTTTTTTATTTGTTCTGTTGTTGAAACATGTATGTACCTACTATGGGCTATATTTTTCACTTGGATACTTTAACTAAAGCATAGAATGAAATTTTGAGGTTAATGTATTAATATTTATACAGTTTGGTACCGTGGTAGGGTACTTTGCACTCACCTGCCTGGCTTAAAAATCTATCGCAGGGAATTACACTTGAGAGCCAGTTGCCTTCTAATAGCAAATTTAAAATCTTTTTTCCCGGGGTCGTAAGTCAACGAAAGAAATGAGAAAAAATAGGAGATTCCCCACTCTATCCTTTAGTACTTCAACCACAACCAGAAGGGTTATAGTGAAAAAGATATACCCAAAACCTCAATAAAAATCCGTTTTTTTATAAATTATCTATGTCAAACGTCTGACATTCCGATAGGTAGTTAAACTGATGTTAAAAGACCATCCAATTGCCATCCTCAACTACCTGCTAAATACTTAAACAAAAACCACTTAAGAGGCCTTTAAATAGATTAACACAGAGTCTAAATTCCCATCGCATTATGTAACAGAAAGCTAGGATAACATTAATTAAGTTACATCCTGGGAGTGGAAGCGATACAGGTGCGGCCATTTTTAAAATTACCAATTAGTGTCAAAAGCGTTGCCCCCTTCTAGTGCAGTCGATAAATATTAACGGAGGTAATTTTACGTGGAAAAACATATTTTTTTCTTTAATTTCTATTATCCTACTAATATTTTGTATGGTTGGATGTTTGTTCCTCAATCATGCAAAAACGGCTGAACGGATTTGGATGAAATTTGGCACACTGGTAGATCATATCGTGAAATAAAACAAAGGGTACTTTTTATTCCGTGAAGAGATAAGATCCCTCGGGAACGCGGGAGGAACCGCGGGACGGAAAACTAGTAACTAGAGAATGAAAATCAAAAGCCAAGCAAGAAGTGGAGCTCGACAAGCCAAATGATGCGCGGAAGTGGAGCAAAAAGTCACAGAAGAAGACCCAAGAGAAAAGAAGACGAAGAAGATAACAGACAAGGTCTAGATGAAATAAAATTATCAGCAGAACCAAACTGGAGAAGGACAAGCAACAATGGAATTTGTTGAACTTTTTGTAGTTTTTAGGGTTTCTTACCCAAAGGGTAAAAACGGGACCCTATTACTAAAACTTCGCCGTCTGTCCGTCTGTCTGTCACCGGGCTGTATCTCAAGAACCGCGATAGCTAGACAGTTGAAATCTTCACAAATTATGTATTTCTGTTGCCGCTATAACATAAAATTCTAAAAACAAAATAAAATAAATATTTAAGGGGGCTGCCATACAACAAACGCGATTTTTTTGCCGTTTTTTGCTCGATATCCATAATGACAACAGGTAGGCACTTGAAATATTCACAAAATACTCATTTGTATTTTTAATTTAATAATAAATAATAAAAATAAAATAAAATAGATATTAATGGGGGGCTCCCATGCAACAAATGTGTTTTTTTTGCCGTTTTTACGGAACCCTTCGTGTGCGAGTCCGACTCGCACTTGGCCGGTTTTTTTGTTTAATGGAAATAATAATAATAATAATAATAATAATTTATTTTCTCCCAATACATACAGATAAACTTAAAATATAAATCACAAAAACATGGGCTTACATATGTATGTAGCGGGAGACAGGAGTCCAAACTGAGTAGACCCCGTGCTATGGATCTCCTGGTCCCCGCCTCTCAAGATTTACAAAAATAGTGCACAAAACAAGAAAGGGAGTATTATAAATATGAATTTGTAAAGTAATAAGTAGATGAGGGTGTGTGTGTGTGTGTGTGTGTGTGTGTGTGTGTGTGTGTGTCTGTGTGTGAGTGTGTGTGTGTGTGTGTGTGTGTGTGTGTGTGTGTGTGTGTGTATGTGTGTGTGCGCGCATGCGTGTGTGTGTGTTGCTGTGTGGGGGGGTGTATGTCTATGTGTTATCTAAGCGTGTGAGTAAGTGTACGAAAAGGTAAAACTTCATGTTGACAATCACAATCTACATTGATTCGAGAAGGTTTCTGTGTAATTTAAAGAGAGAAGCCATAGAGTTAACGCTTTCTTACAGTCATATCTATTCATGGAGTAAATCCTCAATATTCTGTTAGCAGTATTGTATAATTTGACACCTATGAAAGAGAAGAATTTTTGAGCAAAGGATGTTTTTACATATTGCAACGGACAGATCGTGTAACTTCTTATTGTAGTTGCTTTTTCATGCTCTTTGTTATACGGTGTAAGCGAATGTTGACGAAGTAAGGTCGCAAGTATAAATAGTTGCCTCATAGTTAGCACTTCAACTTCCTTATACAGTATCTCCGTAGAGTATAATCGCGGTTTACAGAAACATGACTTTAAAATTTGACGCTGAGCTATTTCTATTTGAATCATGCAAGATTTAGAAGCCCCACCCCAAGAGGAGATGCAGTAGGATAAGATGGATTGACACAGCGCAAAATAAACAGTTTTAATAATGTCTTTATCCGCCACATTTCGTAGTTGTTTGAAGACAAAAGACAACTTTCTTACCTTCTGCGAGAGATTATTTATATGTTCACGAAAGTTAAGATTTTTGTCAATAGTAATACCTAAATATTTTATATTATTTGTCATGGCTATCGGGGAACAACTGCAGTTTTTAGAAAAGCAAGTATGTGCGATAATTTTGTAATTATTAAATTTCCAATCATGGTTGTCTCGTATGCTAAAAGGGATATATTTAGTTTTATCGGCATTAAGTGTTAGGCAGTTTGCGGCTAGCCAATGACATACCCTATTGAAGCCTATCTGTGCAGATTTGTAGACTTCATCCCAAGTGTCACCATAGAACGTCAGGGTGGTATCGTCTGCATAGGAAATAATTCTGCAATTTTCAAGATTATATATCATTACCTATTTCGGAATAATTAATTATTATTATTATAAGTATTGCTAAATAGATTGTCCGGTAAGTAGTAGGACGGTAGTCATTTACCATCAGGTGACGCCTACCCGCCTGTCAGAATTATGACATAAAAAGAAGTTAGCTTAAACGAGTACTGGAGGGTATTTTATTTTTTACCTTTAATTAAGCTTGTGTTTGACCGCAATCTCACCATGGTAAGTGATGATGTGGCCGAAGTTGGTAAGCACACAAAGCTTAGATGGGAACTGGCTCTCAAGTGCGATGCAACACACCGATAGGTGCTTGGCGACAGATTTTCAACTTGAGAGTGGTAGCCAGCCAGTCGGGTACTGCAAAGTACCCTACCACCGTGCTATGGTTTCCTCACGATGTTTTCCTTCACCGAAAGTTCAAGCTTATTGTAGAATTCGAACCCACGACCTTCGCCGATCCGACGTCACTACCACTGAGCTATCATCACCTGAATCAATTAAAAAACAAAAATGTTGTGAAACATCAATAGTATCTTGTTACATAACTCCTCAAAACTAATTCCTGGGCAAATAAACTTTATATTATTCGCAAAATGTTGTGGCAGGTACGCAACACAGTCGTCACTCCAGACACCCGGATAAATATTCTCCGGCTTGTGAATAATTCAACCGGGCCAAGCGCCAGCGCCATCTCGCGGATGCAAATGCAAATATCGAGATCCCAGGCCGTTGCATTCATAGTTTACTATTAGTGCAAGTTATAAGCGCCAGCGGGTACATCTTTATGGTTGTTTGTCAAACTAAGGTCCAATACGCGCTGAAAAAAAATTACTAGGTTAGATTACCAAACTTAATTGTTGAGACCATGGGTCCGTGGGGGTCTGAAGCTCGTCGTTTCGCAAATATTTTATGTAAAAAATTAATCGAGGCCTCGGGTGACCGGCGGGCGGGGAGCTTTTTCCGCCAACGCATCAACTTGGCCATCCAAAGAGGAAACGCTGCCAGCCTTCTGGGAACCTTGTCGATCGGCAGCAGCGGCAGCCTCGAAGAAGTTTTTTATGTATTGTAATTGTACATTTGCATGTATATTTTGTACATTTGTTGTAAATAATAAAATAATAATAATAGTTTCTTAAAAAAAAAAAAAAAATTAACTAGTAAAAATCCCATATGAATCGTTTCTTTTTTTTATGTCAATTGGTTGACAAAAAGGCAGATGACCCACATGATGGTAAGTGGTCACCGCCGTCTATGGACATTTGCATATACCAGGGTGATTGCCGATATGTCGCCGACCTTGTAGAGCTCTTTTTACGCCCTTTTTGAAGAATCTGTTCAACAATTTTGGAGATTAGCGTGTCACAAACAAACAATAGTCTCTGCATTTTATTACTCTTCCCAAAACATCCCCAATCGGGCTTTGGTAAATAACTATTGAATATACTCACACGCTGATTCTATAGGTTTACATTTGTATAGATTTAAAGTGATTCACTTGATTTTATTGAACCTGTCTGTCACCAGGCTGTATCTCATGAACCGTGATAGCTAGACAGTTGAAATTTTCACAGATAATGTATTTAAGTTGCCGATATAACAACAAATACTAAAAACAGAATAAAATAATAAGAAAAAACTTCAAAATTTGTACGGAACCCTCGGTGCGCTAGTCCGACTTGCAATTGACTGGTTATTTTCATTATCTTATTAGAATTTTCTATAACTTGAACCATCATTTTTTTAAATTTAATTTCTGTTGTAAATTAATTTGAGGCTGTTTCCAGATATGAAGTCCGCCTTATGCTCAGGAACGTCGGACTTCTCATTACCTGCTCCATAAAACGCATTGCTGCTAAAGCCTCACACCTATATCATTTAATGTGAACCTGAAATGCATGTAGTAAAACTCTCACTGCTCTCGCTGATTGGAGGTAACAGTGCAGCAACCGTCGATTTAATTTGGTTCTTAATATTAACTATTTGATTCAATTTCCAAGTTCATTAATTTAGAAGCCCTGGCTACCTTTAAACGTTACAATTAATTCGATAACCGTTTTGAAATGACATTATAAATAAATATCCTCGGGCATTTGTTCACACACGGCTATCTGATCCCAAACTAAGCAAAGCTTGTAATATGGAAACCAGATGACTGATATACTACATATACTACTTTTTTTTGTAAATACATACTTAAATAGATAATTACACCAAGACTCAGGACAAACAGACATGTTAATGCACACAAATGTGTACTGGATGGGAATCGAACCCACGACCTGCGGTGTGATAGGCAGTGTATTAACCAACCACGCCAACCGGCCCGTCGAATTGAAATTAATCTGGCAAGAAACTCAGCAAGTTTTTGAGGATTATTGTTTTAAATTCTGATTTGTGGGATAAGAGAAAGTATTTACCCATATTTATTTAAACACATACATTCTTCATAATCGGTTATCTAATCACAAACTAATTAGAGCCTGAACTATTTTTTAATTCTGGATAAGCTTGTGTTTGACCACAATCTCACCATGGTAAGAGATGATGTGGCCGAAGGTGGTAAGCACACAAAGCCTAGATAGGAACTGGCTGTCAAATGCAGCTGTCGGAACTCACTGATAGGTACTTGGCGACAGATTTTCAACATGCAGCCAGCCAGTCGGGTACTACAAAGTACCCTATCACCGTGCCATGGTTTCCTCACGATGTTTTCCTTCACCGAAAGCTCAAGCTCATTGTAGTATTCGAACCCACGACCTTCGCCGCGGTATCCGATGTCACTACCACTGAGCTATCATCGCCTTAGTATGTAAACCAGACAACTGGTATAATTAAAGTTGAGATTGTCGTCTAAATAACACCCTTATAATGGGAACGATATCATACACCTAAAAACGAACGATTTTTATTAATGTATTTTTGTATTAGTTTAAGAATAAAATTGTTAAACATTTGAAAAAAAAAGCCAATATAGTCAGATGGTCCAAAAATATTTAAAAAATGTAACCTTGCTGAGTTTCTTGCCGGTTCTTCTCAGTTGAAGGCTGACTTCCGAACCGGTGGTAACTTCTGTAATTCGACCTTCATAAGTGCCCTTCTAGGGCCTAAACTGAATAAATGGTTTTGAGTTTGACTTTGAATGACGTTTTATAGTAAGGCATAAACTCTTACAAGTAAATGTCGCAAGCTCTAAATCATAATTGTTTTTGGACGTTTTCCAAATTGCACAGTTTATGTTGGCTTTCTTGAAGTTTCTATTTATGAACTACGGTTTAGTTTTAACGTAACAATAATATTGAATGGAAAATTTATTGCACGACTACGTAGAAATCTGATTTTAGATCAATACTATGTATTTTATTTACAAATACAATTAACTTTTTTACTTCTTTCTAGACGTTGTAAAACGTAGGCAACACATTAGCAATCACCTTCACGATACAATGTCCATAAAAGAAAGATTAGGTGACCCGCTTACCTGCTTGCCAACTTCTAATATAAAAAAAGATGTCTGCCCTCCCTTTTTTAACCTGGAGATACCCGGCCGCTCAAGCAAGACAGCGACCAGGTTATTTCAGACTCTTACTGACAAAACCCCACGGTGGTCACCATCAGCGCTGTAGAAGGGGTCGGGTTCTCGTACAGAACTCATACTCGAGCCCCTTCCACGCGCCAAGCTGAGATTGCCAGTCCCGGAGAAAGTATCATACCTCTCCCCAGCATCCTCGCAGTGCTATCGCACGGGTCGTGACCACGATGATCTATCATTCTCCTCAAGGCCGCTTAAGGGCGCTTGGGGCCCCCGCCCTGATTGCCAACGTCCCCGAATGTCAAAAAATTATATCTGGCCCTCCTATGTAAGGTAAAAATAAAGGTGAGTTCAAATTGCTGCAGCCTTCAGCAACATTATTGATTACCACGGTGAGATATGCGGTCAGACTCTATGCAAGTATTAACAAAAATCACAACGCCAAATATAGTATTTTAAGGCGATGATAGCTCAGTGGTAGTGACGTCGGATACCGCGGCGAAGGTCGTGGGTTCCAATCCTACAATGAGCTTGAGCTTTCGGTGAAGGAAAACATCGTGAGGAAACCATAGCTTGGTGGTAGGGTACTATGTGGTACTCCACTGGCTGGCTACCACCCTCAAGTTGAAAATCTGTGGCCAAGCACCTGTTGGTGTGTTCCGGCAGTTGCACATGAGAGCCAGTTGCCCTTACCCTTAAGGCATTGTAATAAGGTGTAAAACAAGTTGGTAGTCCCCCTGGTATTGCTAATGTCTATAGGTGACGGTAGTCACTTACCATCAGGCGAGCCGCCTGCTTCGTTGTCACTAGTGACATAAAAAATATAGTCTTAAAATATTCATATACAGAATCTTTATAAAGAAGAAAAGGCAATAACATTGAGTGTAATTAAAAACCGCGACGTCTCGTGGAGACGTGAGTATAAACGAACTTCAAAGCAATCCTTCTGCTCCTCAACGTTGCGGAACGAGTGCGGTGCGATGTGCTTCCGTGGTTGTATGGTGTGAGCCACGAGCCATGGGCGGGGAAAATGACTAACAGATCTTTACGGTGCCTCAGAATAAATGAGTTCCCCTCAATATTTCTTGTACCAAAAATTGTTTTAAAATGTTAACTTAAATTGACAAATTATAAACTACAAATAAATAATTATAACCTCGGACATTTTTCACTCACGGCTATCTGATACCAAAATAAGCAGAGCTTTTAATATGGAAGACATTTGTTCACACACGGCTATATGGTCCCAAAATAAGCAGAGCTTGTAATATGGAAACCAGATGACTGATATAATACATAGACTTTTTTGTTGTTGTTGTAAATACATATAAATAGATAATTACACCCAGACTACAGACATGTTCATGCACACAAATGTCTGTCCTGGATGGGAATGGAACCCACAACCTGCGGCGTGATAGGTAGTGTGTTAACCACACGCCAATCGGCCCGTCAAGTTTACAATTTTAATCCAAATCGCTGTCCCGTGGAATAGTGCCAAGAAAACTGGCAGTATCTTAATTACCATACTGGATTACAATTACTATTCTTTGAGCAAAGCATGTGCAAATTCTCTTGTCACAAAAGGCCTCAAGGAGACTTAAATGAAGAATCTTAAAAATATAACCCACCGCTGCCGCTTATAACTTGGGGCAACATTTCTAAGGCGTCCTACAGATATACAATGTTGGCTTAAATTAGGCCGGTACAGACCAGCGAACAGAGCGAACAGCGATACGCACCGTAAGTTGTTCGCCATATGTTTTCGGCTAGGTGTACATTTACGTAATTAGGTATATTATGAATTACGGGAAGAGGGATTTAAAATTTCTTCGATTAAGCGACTCAATATTTTTTTTACTACAATTTTGGAAGAAATTTAGTTAATCACTTTTGTACCCTTCTATTCATCTTATCTCATACTTTTGACAGTTTGTATGATAAATTGTTTAATTTGACTCTGTAATAAACTGATCATCCACTTTAGCGGCTGATTGTATTTAAATAACCTAAGTTTCCTAAAGAAAATAAGTTTAACATCGTTTATTGTTATAATAAAATTATACTCAAACTTATTTTCAAACGCTACACAAAAAATTATGTTCAATAATGACCGAGAAATGGCATTTTAACGCACACATAAGTAACATAATATTGCAATATTCACACTACATTATGATATATCATAACACGCGATGACATTTTTGGCTGTTTTAGGTCAGTTTTTCTTTAAGTTCCCTCGGTAGGGAAGTGTATCCGTTGATACCAGCGGTCAAAATAGACTCTGCCGATTTTGGAGCGCTTATAACAAACAACCTATTAACACTTTTTTTAAATTATAATAAAACTGATGCTACATAATAAAAATGCTGCTCATGAACTGTAAAATGAATGAATAAACGAACGAGTGAATGAATGTAAACGCTGAATGAGGCGTCTGCTCGTTAGACAAATGTATTCCGCGACTGTGAACTAACAATTAACAAAGGAACTTGTATTTAGCTTGGTTTTAATTGCTTTTTACGCTTTATTATTTTTCTAACACACATACGTTTTTACTATTGCAGTGTTCGTTTAAGTCATAAGTTCATGACATATCTGATTTTTTAAATAATGTTTTTTCATGACCATAGACACAAAGTCTGAAAGACACCTTTGTTTTACACTTTTAGTTTTAATATTCTTATTTTATGTAACAGTCCCGTTATATCACATTCACTGTAAAGTCTAGTTCTCGTCCGTACAAGTCCGGTCAGGTTGTAGTGAAATTGGCGGCTGTTCCGCTAAAAGTTTTCACGGACTTTTTGGGATAGCCTTTTTTCAAATAAGGAGAAAAATTGCCTTGCTTCGCGAAGGTTGGTAACACGTTAGCAATCCTCTGGTATTATAATGTCCATATGCGACGGCAGCCTCTTGCCATCAGGTGGCTGACGTGCCTGTGTTATTTGTTTCGAAACCTGGCCCTTGCCTTGTAACAGATTTCAGATGATAAGGGCCCCCAAAAAGTTTGATGAAGAAATTTATGAACCAACAATGATAGTTTGTTAAACAAGTATTTTTTACTGGAAACACATTACGTTTCCACGTTATTCCCATGCACATATGTATTTGGAGCGCAAAGAAAAGCCTTTTTGTAAGTGCATCGCTGATTCCAATGAAAATTTTATGAAAATAGTTGTTTTTATTACATTCTCGGTGAAAATTTCTGTTTTAAAATAAATAATATGGATAAAGCATTTCAATCAATATTTTCGAAACAATTCGGCCAAAAAACTCGAATCAATCAACCAACTGATTCCAAACTGAACATTGTGTCAGCACACCGACAAACAAGCAAATTATCACTGATGACCACCGCACATTTGGCAATACCAGGCAGATCGTCAACTTGTTGCCAACCTTGAAAGGCTCTGGTTATGCCCATTTGCAGAACTATAATAATTTATCGTAGTGTTTAGAAAGTTTTGCATTTGATCGTTCGGAGTCCTTTCCATTCGAATCTTCTAATCGGTACTGATTACTGAATCCGTCTTCTAGTTTACTTTGGCTGTTACTGCTAAAGTTATGTTCGATATCAAGATTATCTTGATTATGATTAGGACTTGATTTAGTTTACAAACCACTTTTTTCTACTGTAACTAGTTTATGCATCTAGTTTATCTCTCTTGATTTCTTGTGGATCCAGAAATCATTAATAAAATTGGAATGGAAACTTAACTTTTCAGACAATAAGCTTCTGAATATTTTCTATTGGTTATTAACCGTTTAACCCTAAACAGAACTTGGTACAGCATAAATCCTTTCAATATTGACGTTAATAGAAAAAACCTAAAAGCTTTACCCCAAACAAACCGCACAAACTTTTATTGACCCCACACCGCGTCTGTCCGGCACAATCCGCTTCTATACAGTTTCCAGTGACGGTAACTCGATTGAACTAGTTAGTACTAGTTAGTTCCGCCTATTCCGTGGTACAGACTGTAGACAATGCTGCCAGATAAAAGTTTTTGTCCCAATTTGTGGGAATCTCGGCACCTGTGTTAAGTTAGTTTTTCGGTATTTTATTGTTACTGAGGGAAAGGAGGGAAAAATATAATATCACTTCTCACACACGGCCTAAGCTATGTACGAGTAAGTAAGAAGACTTGGAATTATAAGAACCAGATGTCTGTATACTTACTTACTACTCATACATGTTATTGTTAACGATAAGTAATTTCATTAGGCACCTAGGAGGGCACTTATGAATCATAGAGAGAATGTTGCCATCAAGAAAAAATATCAAATAAGTAGTAGGTAACTATTAGAGCTCGTACACATGTTGCCGACTGCAGCCGCCGACACTCGGCGACGTCAGCCGCCAAAAACCGGCTGCCGTCGCCGCGCGTCGGTGGCTGCAGTCGGCAACATGCTGCTCGTGTGAACGAGGCCTTAGGAGTAGACTATAGTAGGAGATTATCTATATGCGAACACAATACAAAAATATCCTGCCGAATAATTCCCTACCATAGGCTCCACACTTAAGGTTCCTTATCATGCAGCACGTATCCATAAATATCAGTACTTTAATATTATAAATGCGATAGAATGTTTGTTTAGAGATAGAGAGTTGATGAATTTTTATCCTGGAAGCGCGTGTGAAACCGCGAGGCAGATGATAGTGCCTATATTACATAGTTATATCAATAGATAGGCACAGTTACAAACTCAGAACCCAAAAGTTTACTTATCTGGAAATACCCGTTCAATGATGTTATCGCAGTCTATGTTTAAAGGCGAACTCGAAATCTTCAGCTTGGCAACTCCAGTAGCCGCCAAAACGAATGTCTCGAACCAGCACTAGCTAGTTAAAAGCGGTTTACACCGGATCTTTCTGGTTTTCCCGACAGTTATTGATGATGTCGACATAGTTATAGGTAGATCATAGACTTTTTAGTTAGTTTGGATGTTTGTTGCTCAATCACGCAAAAATAGCTTAACGGATTTTGAAGAAACTTGGCATACAGTTAGATCATTTTCTCCTGTAATAAAATATGGTATACTTTTCATCCCAAGAAAAGATAAGCTCCCTCTGGAACGCGAGTGAATCCGCGGGGGACAGCCTAGTGCTTTTATAAATTCTCATGAATTATTGTAATTCAATTCGTAGGATTTTAAAGACCAAAGGCTTTTTCATTTGCTTAAAAAATATTTCTTTATTAAGAATAGGGCTTTTATAAAATCTCTTGGGAAATGCAGAAACGAAACTAAAAGCTATAGACCAAAATGGATAGGTACAAATATAATATCTGATGTTTGTTTATCGTTCGCTGTGTTTGCAAAGAATGTTCGTTTGCATAGTAGGTATAATCTCAAACGCAAACATAATATTATATCTTATTTTTTACTCCACTATACAGGGCCCGGTCAGCCTAATCCGACATCCGATAACCGTCAAACTTTCCGACCCTGCTCCCGATAAGGGAATACCAGCTGTGCAACAATATAATAAAGTTCAAATCTGTGTGAAAGTTAGTTTGTAGTTTAACTGGATCAGGTGGGTTGGGGTATCAGTGAAAGCGGGTATAATTGGTTAGACCTTTTGGATACCAATGGTTCCAGTAGCTTTACGTCTATTATTTAACCCCTTGAATCGCCGATCGGACGGCCATTTGAAAACTACCTACATAAAAAATAGAATTCCAGCTATTACGATACGAGAACTTAAGATATTTTTACTTAGAATATTACATAATATAATTGCAAATATTACTTTACACCTTCCACTAATTTATAGATTTGGCTAGAATCTTCTTTCTTGCTCTTTTGCATCTGATGATGAATTAACTTACTTCTCCTACGCCTTTATCACTAAATAAGTACATTTCAGACCGTGTACATTTCTGCACTACGGATACAATTCACCTGGGGCATTTTTCCAAACTCCCTAACTAAGCAGAGATTGTAATATGAAAACCAGATAAATGATATAATACATATACTACTTTTTTTTTAAATACATACTTAAATAGATAGTACACCTAGACTCAGGACAAACAGACATGTTAATGTACACAAATGGCTGGCTGGGAATCGAACCCACGACCTGTGGCGTGATAGGTAGTGTGTTAACAAATCTATGGTGATAACCAACCACGCCAATCGGCCCATCAAACTAAATAAATATAAAACATATAAATATTTTATGTAAAAAATTAATCGAGGCCTCGTGTGACCGGCGGGCGGAGCTTTTTCCGGCAACGCATCAGCTTGGCCATCCAAAGAGGAAACGCTGCCAGCCTGCTGGGAACCTTGCCGATCGGCAGCAGCGGCAGCCTGGAAGAAGTTTTTTATATATTATAGTTGTACATTTGTTTGTATATTTTGTACATTTGTTGTAAATATAGATATTTTGATAAACATATAAATCGCTACCTCCTATGAATTTTAATGAACCGCCCGCTCCCACTCGCGCCACTCACTCTCCAAACAAACTCCAAGTCCATATTACCCGGCCACAGTTGTTTGACTTGACAACTCCAACGATTGGCTCAATTTAAACAGGTCTGTCCAACTGCCCGCTTGATGGACCAACTAAAGTTGAGCTACAATAATTAATTTTAATACGTTTTGGAGATTTATTACTGGAAATGGTATATGTTAAGTTGTTTAGGGTTTAGATTAATTGATACTATCTGTTTCTGAGTTCCTCTTCAAATATCTCATGTTTATTAGTTATCTTACGACTATTGTAAACTAGTTTTCCGCCCCGCGGTTTCACCCGCGTTCCTGAGGGATCTTAGTTCCATCTATCTCTATACCAAATTTCATCTTAATCGGTTCAGCTGTTAACAGACAGACAGACACACTTTCGCATTTATAATATTAGTACGGATGTAAAAGTATATTAGGATGTAAGGCCCATCCTTGTGAAGATGTTTGTTACTCTTTTACGAAAAAACTACTTAACAGATTTTACTACTTAATTAGATCATATCCTCCAATAAAACATAGGATACTTTTTATTCCAGAAAAAGTTAATCCCTTGGAAATAGCTAGTAAAAATAAAATAAAATTATCCGTCTACAAGCAAATTCCTGACATAGTTTTTTAAATTCACACCGAGTTTTGTATTTCAGCATTGGGCTCACTGAATTTCATACCGCACATTTGAATATCTCAACATTTTGAGTTCGCGCACCGCGGAAACTCAAGTGGCAATTAGTATGGTAGAAAAAATAGAAATAAGATTAAAATATACGAGCTTTCTGAATTACTTTTCGTGGTAAACGGAACATTATGATGTTTGTTTTAATAAATATTGTACCCGAGCTACGTACAAATGTTTTTAAGAATCATGTAATATTGTATCATCATCACCATGACAGCCGGAAGTCGACCACTAGCTGCTGGACAAATGGTGAGATTATGGTCAAACACAAGCTAAGCTTATCGAGAATAAAAAAAGTATATAGGAGGTTTTTGAGGCATTTAATTTTGTGTGATCATGAAAAAAGTCTACGACTGCATTTGCTGAGAACTTTTGTAAGGAACAGCTTTTTTGCGATTTCATAGTTAGTCCTACTGTGGAAGAAAATCTCGGACCTCCCTCGAACAGCCAATTTTTTTGTTCTTATTGCAACCAATAAGTTTTTATCCAGTTTATAATTTACTAGCTGTCCTCCGCAGTTTCACCCGCTTTCCCGTGTGATCTTATCTTATCCCGGGATAAAAATATAGCCTATGTTAATCTGGAATAATGTAGCATTCTAATGGTGAAAGAATTTTTCAAATCGGTTCAGTAGTTTCAGAGCCTATTCAATGCAAACTGTATAATATTAGTATAGATGATTTCGTAGAAAATCTAATATGGCGAATTTTAAAAATTATATACACTTTTTTTTTATGAAGATTTTTGGCTTGGTATCAAGACTTTTAAGCCATTTCTTTATTTTAACGTTTTATTGTCTTTTTCACTGTAAAGTCTACTCCTCGTCCATACAAGTCCGGTCTAATTTTAGTGAAATTGGCGGCTATTCCACTAAAACATTTTATGGACTTCTTGGAACAACCTGGAAAGTCACGATACACGCTTTCATTTTATTTCACTTCACTTGTGCACTTAGATTGATCTTTATTGGACAAAACACCACCGAAATTACTCAATAAAACTCAAAATACACGAATTTAATGAAAAAAAAACGAAAACACAACGTCACTTCACAAGTTCCCGCCAAAAAGTCCATTATGTACACTAAATGTAAGCAAACACAGATAACTAAAATCCAAGAACTTGGATATTAATTGAGTACTGGCAACACAGTAAAGACTAGACACGCTCGATATCTGCAGCTCTAATGAACGAACCGCTTAGCCCTAATGCAGGCAGATAGTCGGTTAACGACCATCCTGTACTCGTATATGGTACTAAAAATGTTTGATGCAATGATCTATTTGATTAATAGTAGTAAAAGCATTAGATGGATTGTTATTAATGTTTTCCGCCCCGTGGTTTCACCCGCGTTCCCGAGGGATCTTATCTTTTACCGGTATAAAAAGTGTTGTTTTATTTCAGGATGTGAACTACCTGTGTGCTAAGTTAAAAATCTGTTCAATCGTTTTTGCGTGAAAGAGTGACAATCATCCTTCACACACATTCATCCAAATTTTTACATTTATAATATTAGTAGGATATTTGCAAAAACTTTCTATTTTTCTCTGTTCTTTGGTAAACTAAAAATTTTTAGAAAAAAAATAACTTAATGTATCTTCAATGTTTTTCTTCAACATTTAAGATACCTAAAAAATATAATTATAACGTAATAATGAATATTATTTTAGTTCATCTTTAATCCTTCAGGACGCTCCAATTTGCTCAAGAAAATGTAATTCGATCCCACTTGAATTATTTATGAGAATCACCCATATTTCCAATTTTGACACGAGATTAAAGTTGCCGCGTGAAAAATAATATGGGGTCAAAGGTCGTAGAATACGCGGGTAAAATGACGGCTGTCAAACGTGGATTAAATATGGCGGCTGGATGTGTCAAGTGAGGGTTTGACGGGCTCTAAATAAAATATGCCGTTTGGATCACGCGGTTTGATTTATTGGTGAAATGGCGTAGCAATGTTAGATAAACACGGTTTATTGTTATTTGTTTTACCTGGAAACTAATATTTGATGACAAGTTATTAAAAAAAATAACCATTTATTTTAATAAAATGTACCGGCAGGATATTATGAGACGAATTTTGTATGTTCCCATCTAGGCTTTGTGTACTTTCGGCCACATCATCGTAAGATTACGGTCAAACACAGGCTTATCAAGAATAAAAATAGTTCAAATGATGCAATTATTCTATGAAAAATTATGTTTTTTGTGACTTCGCCTAGTCTGCTTTGTGACTTAACTATACTTTTCTAGGGAAACCTGTTTTTAGCCTTAGTTTATGGTATCTAATAGTTTAATTATTTGTTTTTTTTTAAACGCTATTGCTTTTCGAAATAAAAAATAATGTTGATCAAGGGCCGCAGTGACCTCTATATGCATTTTTACTTTGATGTATGTTCGTTTGTCACCAGGTGAATGGCGCGGGGAGAGGAGAATGTTGGACATCACTCGGGACAAGCCTGTTAAAGTGTGTGTGCGTGTCGTAGTGCCTGTACGGGATCATCCTAAGGTGAGTGAAAAAGATCTCTTAAGGTTTTTAAATATAAAAAAAAACTTGTTGAATTTGTCGCCAAGTACCTACCAATATTATTTTGGTGCATTAGAGAGGCTGTGAGAGTGTGACCTTCACAATATCAATAGAAAACCTACCATAGAAAAAAATATGGTCGGTTAGTTAACCGTTTCCATGGTGACTGTTGTTATAAATCAACCTAACAAATAACTCTCTTATTAATATGCAATGATAAGTGTAAAGTCATAGATGAATAAATCGTCGCGCCCCACCGGAGCGAGGACCAATTCGTAAAGTATTGTAAAACAGTACTGAAAAAGATTTAAAGAGAGATAAAAAACAAGATACCTAGGTAAAAACAATCGCTGGATTTTCACATAAAATTCATGCCAAACGAAACACACTTTTCCAACAATATTCAGTAAATATTCACAAGTGGGAAGTGTGAGTCATTTCCCATCACGGCAGCAAGTGATATATTCTCGAGGCATCACTCACGGCTATGCTCAGCAAATCGACTGGGGGTGAACACGTGCCTATCTCGTTTTTCCTTAGTACACTCGTTGAAAAATTACACGAATTTGGCATTTTTATGCTGTGTACAGACGTGCGAGATTTCGATATAAATTTATTATGTAAAATTCTGTTGTTTTTTTGGCTTAGAAGCAAATAAATTACTTACAAATTGAAAAAATCTGACGTGACTTTTTTAAAGGCTTTGTATGACAATGGACTATAATATTGTAAATGTTAAAGTTTATATTTAAATGTTTGTCACTCAATCACGCAAAACGGATTTTAATGAAACTTGGCACACAGGTAGATCATATCCTGGAACAAAACATAGATTTTTTTATCCTGGAAAAAGATAAGGTCCCTCGAGAATGCGGGAATGCGAGATTTGATTTGACTTGTTTAGGCAAAAAACCCTAGGACAAAAAACTAGTCAAATAAATCAAATCAAAATGTTTTATTCAATTTTGGGACACTTAGGGAACACTTATTGAACGTCTTATTGCTATTTTTTAATGCTATTGTTATCACCATTTCCAAATCAATGTCAGGAGAAAAGAGAATAGTAGTGTTTTAATTAATCCATTCAATATTAACATGAGTCAGAAAATGGGGTAGAAGTTGGTTCCCCTTAATGCTCAGCTCACGTCCCACTTCTTCCTAAAACTACGACAAGCCGGTTGAGTGGTTGGTAAGATACACTACCACTCATGCCGTGTGTTCAATTCCCACCCTGGACAAACATGTTAAGCATGAACATGTCTGTTGGTTCTGAGTCTGAGAGTGTGATCTTAGTTACGTACTATGTATTAATATACAGTATATTATATTATCTAGATTCCATAGTATAAGCTAGAATAGTTTGGGATCAGATGGCCGTATCAAGAATGTCCCAGAATATTACTTTTATTTTTATTTTATTCTGTATAAGCTTGTGTTTGACCACAATCTCACCATGGTAAGTGATGATGTAGCCGAAGGTGATAAGCACACAAAGCCTAGATGGGAACTGGCTCTCAAGTGTAGCTGTCGGAACACACCAATAGGTTCTTGGCGACAGTTTTTATACTTGAGGGTGGTAGCCAGCCAGTTGGATACTACAAAGTACCCTACCACCGTGCTGGTTTCCTCACGATGTTTTCCTTCACCGAAAGCTCATTGTAGGATTTGAACCCGCGACCTTCGCCGCTGTATCCGACGTCTCTACCCCTGAGCTATCATCGCCTTAGAAATATAGATAGTGCCATGAACAAAGACTCGCCCCACTCTTTTTCTTAATCCCTTACAGTGCAAGAGTGCATCCTTTCGGTAGTGCTGTCGATATTCCTATATGTATATATCGATTTGCAGTTGTGATTTTGACTTCGTGGATGGATGATCTATCCCTACTATACATTTTTGAGTGTGTATATTTATGTAACCTCTGAGATATGTAACGGCTCAACGGATTAACTTATACAACATCATGTAAGTGTTTTTTTTTTATGTCACAAGTGACAACGAGGCAGGCGGGTCACCTGATGGTAAGTGACAACCGTTGCCTATAGACATTGGCAATACCAGGGGATTGCTAATGTGTTGTACACCTTATTACGATGCCTTAAAGGCGAACTGTAGGTTTCTATGTATGTTTGATTCCAAGAACTAGGTTTAAACCTAAACACTTAGGTAACATCTGAAGACACAATAAATATTTGCGTTTAATCGTAAACCTTCGCGACAAAATGCAATCAAATAACAATGCGTTAGCAGCCTTAACAGTATAGTTTTACAAACATCCTGTCTTGCCAATTCTATAGGTAATATTTCTTTTACTTTATTGCTGTTGTTTGGTAAAATATGTCTTTTTACGGCCTATTACTAAGACTCTACTGTCCGTCTGTCTGTCTGTCATCAGGCTGTATCTCCTAAGCCGTGATCACAGATGATGTATTTCTGTTGCCGCTTAAAAACAGAATAAAATAATTTTAAAAAAACACTTCAAAATTAGTACGGAACCCGACTCGCACTTGACCGGTTTTTTACTTGTTTGCTTCGTGTCTCATAAAATTATGTCAGATCATATACTTCTAGCCAATATCCTGAGAATATTGGATTTGATATAAGCAAATTTCATATAAGAATTAAATACAAAAAGTAATATGAAGCTTCACAAAATTGCCTAAACCTGCTCGTAGTAAGTGCTACGTAATTACGTAGCAGGTGCTACGGGCTACGAGACGTAGAAGGTGTTTGTGTAATATTTTTAAAGCAATTTTTATGTTCTGATGTTTAATATTAATGTTTTGTACAATTTTTGTGACAATCTTTTTATAATAACGGGATAGTCAAATATGTACCTTATGTTAAATAGATTTAAATATGAAATTTGAATAATTTATTGATGACTAAATTATCCCCCGCTGTTTTACCCGCTTTCCCGAGTGATGTTATCTTTGGCCGGGATAAAAAGTGTACTATGTTTTATTCCAGGATATGATCTACCTGTGTGTCAAGTTTCATCAAAATCCGTTCAGCCGTTGTTGTGTCAAATATTCCAACATACTAAGTTTAACACTTAAAATACTGCCTATTCATAGTTACCTACATCAATAACAATTATAAAAATTTGTTAAGTGTGATATAGCATAAAGAATACCAAATTAATGGCATTATCTTCTTTGTGCGCAGTAGAGTAATATCCCGTACAACTCCCGTCCCGTAATAAATGACAATTATAGCGCCACTTCATAGCGGCACTCTCACTACAAGGTGTGGTGCAAGCTATAAGAGTAGAACGATTACTGTATTCAACTATTTCAATAAGAAAACCATAACTTTACTGTGTTTTTTAAATGACTGCAATATGATATGTTTTACTTTTTCAAACCCCGTGGCTCCGCCATTTTGAAATATTTCCAAAAACTGAATCGACAAAATACCATAACTTAATTAAAGAACTACTCACAAAATTTCACGAGAATCGAATGAGAAATGCGACCTGTAGAGGAGAACAACTGGACAGCCGGACAGACATACAAAGCATTTTTGTCCAAACTGAAACAGAGAACTAGCTAGTGTAGTGAAGGTGCCCCAAAACTATATAACTTTTGGATTTCAGAGACGATCTTAATACGAAATTTAATACAATTGCAGAGTAATGGAAGTTAATAACTGGGTAGTTTTGGAACGACCGTCCCATCCGCTAGCGAAGAGATTAAATCGACGTGGACAATTATCAGTTTACTCTCAAATTGAAATACCTAATGCTATGCAACTTACATTTTAGATTTGAAAACAACAAATTACTGTTCATGTAATAATTAAATCTTGGAACATTCTTCACATAATGGCAAACTGACCCCAAATAAAGCAGGGTTGCACTTTACATAGATAATTAGACCCTCAGGATAAACAGACAGAAATGTATGTCTTGAATGGGAATTGAACCCATGACCTGGTGCATGACATGTATCCATCTATCCTATACGTTATCTAGTCTTTATTTTTAAAATCTTTACAAACGTTTAATAATACCGCGGCGAAGGTCGTGGGTTCGAATCCTACAATAGGCTTGAGCTTTCGGTGAAGGAAAACATCGTGAAAAAAACCATACCTTGGTGGTAGGGTACTTTGTAGTACTCGACTGGCTGGCTACCACCCACAAGTTGAAAATCTATACATTAATAGGTTTACCTCTGAAGCTAGTAGAACGAAAAAGTAGATAAAATAGAATAGTTTAAGTGTACCTACACACATATTTCTGAACTTTAAGTTTTAAATTCCATTAAAAAAATATGATTGGTTAATTTATTATATCTAGAATATTACGAGTAGTAAGTCTATGTACCTTCGAATTGAATAGTAGAAAGCCTGAATCCTCTGTTGTAAAGCGAATTTTGAGAAATAAATATATTATTATTATTCCATTTATTTAATTATCTTTTACTTATTAATTACAATTTCAAATAAAGATATAAAAAACAACAATATTTATATTTATAATTATAAAAAACAGCATCCAACCGGCATCGGGAACAAGGTCCAAGTTACCGGTGGTCAAGACTCCAGAGAGAGGAACTTCCTCACAATGCGGGCCTTCTCCAGGAGTACTGCCTTCTGAATCTGGCCCTTGATCCAGCCACCTAACGTGAGCCTCTTAAGGTGTTTGTCGAGGCTCTTTGCCAATAGGCCATGGGCGGAAACGACTATTGGACATACGGACAGACGGACGAAGACAGACAGTGAAGTCTTAGTAATAGGGCCCCGTTTTTACCCTTTGGGTACGGAACCCTAAAAAGGAAAGATTTGTATTAACGAATAAACTTAAGAACTACTGGACCGATTTTAAAAATCTTTTGCCGTTAGAAAGCTACATTATCCCTTATGATCATAGGCTATATTTTTATCCCGGGAAAAGATAAGATCCCACGGGAACGCGGGTGAAACAAGTCACAGGGGCACAGCAAGTCTTGAATAACATAGATTCGAAGTATTCTAACAAAATACTAACTATTAAGTCAACGAGCCGACCAAAATTCAATCTATACATTCAAAGTCAAAACCATTTACTATACAGTTTAGGCCCTAGAAGGGCACTTATGAAGGTCGAATTACAGAAGTTACCACCGGTTCGGAAGTCAGCCTTCAACTGAGAAGAACTTTGGCTTTTTTTCAAATGTTTAACAATTTTATTCTTAAACTATTCATCAACTTAAAACCACTCAATACATATTTAGCACTAGCTTTCCCTTGGGATCTTATCTTTTACCGGGATAAAAAGTAGCCTATGTGCTATTCCAGACTATCATCTATCTCTATGCCAAATTTAATCCAGATCCGTTCAGCCGTTCTAGCGTGATTGAGGAATAAACATCCATCCATCCATCCAAACTTTCACATTTATAATATTAGTGAGAAGTGGGATTAGAGCCCTCATACACGAGCCCAGAATAATACCGCAGGTACAGTGGATCCCGTGACATTTATATGCGGTCTAAATAGATCCCGGGCGGGACCCGCATCATGTCACGATAGCGTTTTGGCCGTCAGTTGAGAGCTCAGCAAACACAGGTCGAGATCATAGGCTTGAGTGATGCGTGTTTGGTCCAAGGTGTAAGCGATGACCAATTGTTTTTTTATGTGACAACGAAGCTGACGGGTCACCTGGTGGTATGTGACTACCGTCGCCTATAGACATTAGCAATACCAAGGGGATTGCCAACGTGTTGTACACCTTATTATAATGCCTTAAAGGCAACTGGCTCTCAAGTGCAACTGCCAGAATACACTAACAGGTGCTTAGCTAATGTAAGAGGTAAATCTCATGTAAGCATTGAAGATATCAAAGCATGTAAGTCATTTGATGTAAACTGTAAAGATTTTATTTCATCAAAAACAATAAGCTTACATTTTCACGCGTTAACACTTATGAGCGGGATATACCTAAGAGCCTCATAAGATAAATTGGCGTTTTTATCCAAAATGGAATCGCGTAAAAAGATTTAGCTATCGATTTTAAATTCTATCTTCCGTTTTACGGTCGGTAATTTTTGTAGTATCGGAATCAAAAACATTCCGATAACATAAGCCAAACACTTGTATGAAAAACTACATTGTAAAGAAAGCGTGTAAAACCACGAGGCGGATTCTAGTATTACTATAACCATATATTAAGTTAAAACGATACATACGCGTGTAGAATGTAACGGTGCTTTTATAACTTTGAGTAATAAAGTTCTATAAGGATAAACGTTCGCAAACAATTTCCGATCCTAACTCAGAATATCATTTTGATATAAGTATACTCAAACGATATCGCCATATCAAAGGTTTTTGCTTTTGACAAACAATTTGGCATCACGTCACGTCAACAATGGTTGTAAATTGAGGTTTTAGGTCGAGATTTACTGTAATATACAATACTAGCGACCCGCCCCGGCTTCGCACGGGTGCAATGCTGATACTAAATATACATACCTACTACAGAATGTCCTTATAAAAAACGTTTACAGCTTTTTTGTCATTAGACAATACAAACATGTTTTGTTTAGAGGTTACTCTTGAAAGAGCGACATATTTTATAGGCAAGCGCCGCCGCATTAGAAACCTCTAAATTTATCAGTGTTTCGCTACTATATTATGCATGTATTATACATATAAACCTTCTTGAAGAATCACTCTATCTATTAAAAAAAACCGCATCAAAATCTGTTGCGTAGTTTTAAAGATTTAAGCATACATAGGGACAGACAGCGCAAGCGACTTTGTTTTATACTATGTAGTGATGTAACTCTAGAAGAGAACGAGTACTACAGTGCTGTTAGAACAATCCGATTTCATTCATCTTAGATATTCATGAATTCGTTCGCCCACTTCTTTAAAATCTGCCCAACCGCCAAAACACGGTGCGTGCATCGGTAATAATGAAAAAACTGGCCAAGTGCGAGTTGAACTCGCGTGGACAGGGTTCCGTCCAATGCCAAAGTCAGTGAACGTATTATATTGAGTTAACCACTTTATTTTCAATTGATTGAATTCTTATAGGTTCCCAATATTTAGCCCTTTCATATGAGACTGTAAGGTTTGCAATTTCTTTTTTAATTTACTTATTTGTCCTCCGATAATGACCCTTATTTAATACCCGGTAAAAATATATTTACCGACAGATGCCTGGCGACAGATTTTCAACTTGAGGGTGATAGCCAGCAAGTCGGATACTACAAAGTACCCTAAGACCGTGCCATGGTTTCCTCACGAATCACGATGTCTCCAAGGAAAACTTTGCACATGAATGTAATGGCAATTACCAAAGTTGGAATTATACCGCCTCTGGCAGCGTAGCGTAGCGTAGTAATGATAAATGTATGAGAGTGTATATCGGTTTGTTGGTTTGTCATTGACGCAACAAAGTAGCAACGTGATTTTATGCATAAACATAGTCTATGGTCCGTAGAATAATATAAGCTACATTTTACCCCGGGCAAAACCGGGAGGTGACCCTAAACTATAGATACAGTTACGTAGTTATCAAAGACATCCGTTCTCTTTGAAAACGTTCCGGCTGTTCGAGAACCCCCATTCAAATCCATATCGCGATTCTTCCCGTCTCGTGCGCTCTTAGCCTTAATCGCAAATCGATATTTGAAGACTATCTATTCAACACCTAACTAGGAATACATAAAAAAATACATTTTCCGTTAGTTTTCCGTACACAATTTCTTCCCGGAATTTAGTCTTTATTAGAAAAAATACCGGATGGTGTAATATTAGTTTTTTTTTACGCATGGTGTTTGACCGCAATCTCACCATACTAAGTGATCATGTGGCCCATGGTGGTAAGCACACCAAGCCCAGTTGGGAACTGGCTCTCAAGTGCAGCTGTCGGAAGTAGTCGGAAGACACCGATAGTTGCTTGGCGACAGATTTTTAACATGAAGGTGGTAGCCAGCCAGTCGAGTACTACAATGGCGGTACCATAGGTATAATTAATTGGTGACGGTAAAATCTTGTATATTCAAAAAAGCTTGTTTTTGAAAAAGATTATTTTTTAAATATTAATTGCATAGTTTTTTGGCGAGAGTTACTTTTTATATGAGAAACGTGGATAAAACCAAGCAAACCGGAGCAAATCCAAGTATGTACAGTTTAAAATTGATTGTAGCTTTGTTGTTTTTATCTTCAAAAACATTATCAAATGCCCTTGAATTTAGTGTGGTACTTACGGAATCATCCGTAAGTACCAAATTCAAAGGCCATACGATATTCAACTGTATTAATTAATAGCATAGCATTCGAAGTTGTTTTCCGTTTACCGATCAATGCCTCTTAAATTGATGTACTCATATAAGATAGAACCCAGTATGTGAACCAGTTAAACAATGCTTCAATCAGTACTGTAAACATCCTCGAGTGAATAAATCCCTAGTGAACAGTTACTGATTAAGCACTAGACCCCGTTAATTGAAAATCACCCGGACTCCGTTTGTTTACCAACTCTTATGTTTGTACTCGTTGTATTTACAGAGATTGTATCTCAGTGAATGTGGGCCGGGAAATAACATAAAATAGTGAGGTGTTTTAATATCACGAGAACATTGATATCTGATAACTAAAGATAAACAATCCCAAACAAAAGTTCTGCCAAAACTGTCTAAAATTGTATTTGGTAATATTATCTTTTTATTGGTTCCGTACCCAAAGGGTTAAAACGGGTCCCTATTACTAAGACTTCGCTGTCTGTTCATCCGTCTGTCCATCTGTCTGTCACCAGGCTGTATCTTAAGAACCGTGATAGCTAGACAGTTGAAATTTTCACAGATGATGTATTATGTTGCCGCTATAACAACAAATACTAAAAACAGAATAAAATAATAAAATAAATAAATATAAATATCCTCGGACATTTGTTCACACACGGCTATCTTATCCCAAACTAAGCAGAGCTTGTAATATGGAAACCAGATGACTGATATACTACATATACTACTTTTTTTTGTAAATACATACTTAAATAGATAATTACACCCAGACTCAGGACAAACAGACATGTTCATGCACACAAATGTGTGTCCTGGATGGGAATCAAACCCACGACCTGTGTGACGTGAAAGGCAGTGTGTTAACCAACCACGCCAACCGGCCCGTCAAATAAATATCTAAGTTTGTTGTATGGGTGCCCACCCATACAACAAACGTGATTTTTTTGCCATTTTTACGGAACCCTTCGTGCGCGAGTCCGACTCGCACTTGGCCGGTTTTTTTAAAGTTGTATTGCCAAAGCTAAGTAAAGAGTACCCAAATGTTCGAGTGCGCACTCATTCGGTTAGGTAATTTTTTGTCGCTGATTGTGTTTATCAGATATCAAAGCACGAGGATGACAAAAATGCTAGTTACAATGTTTTCCATCACGGAAAGCTGATTTGATTACATGACTTTCATTACGGCATTTAGATATATGTATACCGTGGTGAAGATTGCTTCTTACCTGTTTGATTTAGATTTTAATCTCTTGTAAAAAAGACAGATAGAAACGGGACTATCTCATGGATAACCTAACAGATGGTTACCCTATGTAGTCCGGAGAATAGTGTCAATATTTCTCACTTCTCGGACAGCTGGCGGACGTGGATTTGACTGGCAATTACGCGGAATACCAGCCGACGCCAAACCGTCAAGGGAAATGATCGGATAGAAAGAATAGACTACAAATGCATAGAGTAGATATATTCTATCAAAAATAATAGATATTTCTTGAATTTTTATTGCAATGTGATTGATTATAAATTCGAGTACCGTGACTAATTTTGGATGCGGCTTCTATTTTAAGCAAATATTTTTTACTAATTTCATTAAAATATTTTTAATAATAATGATTGTTAATGTTAAGAGGAAGCAAGGTAATATTTTCACATAATTTTGATCATTGTGTTTGTTATTTGCCCAACAGTTCAAAAAATAATCTTTTTTATTAAATTAACAGAAGCGGGGCGTGGCATGATACGTTTTTATTATGACGACTAAATGGAAGTACATATAAAGTTTTGAATCTTACATAAATGTACTCTCAATTCGATCGCGTGAACGTGGAATCATTCAATCTTAAAAAAAGTGAAACTATAAGAGCTCGATAGTTTTATCTGTCCCCAAACGATCCCTCGAGGAATGACACGGTTGATCGCCGAACATTCCGCGAGGGAAAAATCGCACTGTTCCATAAACACGGCTGATTGACTTTTACTATACCTATACTAAGCAGTAAAACTGATATTGGAACACTATATTCACTGAAAATAGTATACCATCTTAAATACAGACAAACTATCTATACCTACATACAATATGATTTTCTATGTGTACGTAACTTATCATTATTCTTATCCACAGTTTAATTTCGTTGGCAAACTGCTCGGTCCAAAAGGAAACTCGCTGAAGAGGCTTCAGGAAGACACCATGTGCAAAATGGCTGTGCTTGGTAGAGGATCAATGAAAGACCGACAGAAGGTATATTTTAGTTTAATTTGTTAGAAAAAACTTGAGAGGTGTCAAGGGACACCCGGATGGAACGAAGTTATATAAGTTATATAAGTCGAGAGAGTATATATACTATAAATTGAAATGAAAAAAATATCTGGCTTGCTTTCTATAAGAGAGAGAGAGAGAGAGACAGACAGAGAAACATGCGCACGCCGCACAGCTTACAATAAAGTGACACTGACACTAAAAGTGTCGGACAATTTTTTGTAAGATTTTTTTCCGTCTAGCCCCTTTCACAACGCGCGATAAGGAACTTCGTTCCAAAAACATGTTCTAACTTTATGGCCTTATTAATTTTCTGGCAATCGTCCTTTATGCTATTTATGCCACGTTATTTTTATTCTCGTTATATCACATTCACAGTAAAGTAAGTCATCGTCCCTATAAGTCAGGTCAGGTTTTAAAGAAATTGGTGGCCGTTCCACTAAAACTTTTCACAGACTTTTTGAGACAACTTGAAAAGTCACGATAGACGTATTGACTTTACTGGTTTGAACTATATTGAGCATTTATCTTCTAGGAAGAAGAACTGAGGGTGTCAGGGGATCCCAAGTTCGCGCACCTGTCAGACGAGCTGCATGTTGAGATCAGCGCATTTGCGACGCCTGCTGAGGCGCACGCGCGCATTGCGTACGCGCTGGCTGAGCTGAGGAGGTTTTTAGTTCCGGTAAGTTATACATATATAGATAGTGCCATTCACGAAGATGTGTCCCACTCTTTTCACCATGGTAAGTGATGATGTGGCCGAAGGTGGTAAGCACTCAAAGCCTAGATGGGAACTGGCTCTCAAGTGCAGCTGTCGGAACACACCGATCGATAGGTGCTTAGCGACAGATTTTCATCTTGAGGGTAGCCAGCCAGTCGGGTATTACAAAGTACCCTACCACCGTGCTATGGTTTCCTCACGATGTTTTCCTTTACCGAAAGCTCAAGCTCATTGTAGGATTCAAACCCACGACCTTCGCCGCGGTATCCGACGTCACTGCCACTGAGATATCATCACCTTAATTTGACTTGCCACGGTAATTAGCCATAATAAAAACACAATTTTTTTTTTTTTTGAATTCAAATAATAAACCATTGTGCACACATTTTTGCGGTAAAGTAATTCGTAAAGGCATTAAATTTTACGCCCATCCCTACGTCAAAAAAATTACTAAGCCCATCCAACAAAACTTTAAAAAATTCATACTTTCATACGCAAAATAACAATCAGCGATATGAAGGGAACTGGCTGCCTCTGCATTAAATATAATCCCAACGTGCGAATATCTGAGTTTCAACGCTAAAATAATGAAACTTTGTGATGTTCTCATGTCTTTTCTTGATGGAAACTTGGATGTAGTTATGCTATGCTATAAAACTTTATTATTACCAACTAAGAACTTAGCGTTATGAACTGTTTTAGTGTAAATTTCAGTAAGTTTTATTCACCTGTTAATATATAAAAACTTATTTATATTTTATTCCAGGATATGATCTACCCGTGTCCCAAGATTCATCAAAATCCTTTCAGTTTCATCAGTTCAATTTTTGCGTGAAAAAGTAGCTAAGAAACATATGTTTGAATGGGAAAATAGATGTGGAGTTTGATACTATTTCACTCTGACCGGATTTCGATGAAACTTGGCATACATATACTCAGATCATATCTGAGTTATTAAATAAAACTCTAAATAAATACATGATTTTAACAAAAAAGCAACGGGAGCGTTCAAGTGTTACGTATCGCAATTTTTGGAGATTTTTGTGTGAGCATTTTTACCTAAAAGTCAACCGAAAATGTAAACCCCCCCACCCCCCTCCCATCCCTGTAAAGCATCGTAACGTTTTACAAGACCCCCCACCACCCCCCAAATTCGTTACGTAATACTTGAACGCAACCAACGTCACTTCGCAAGTTTCAGCCAAAAAGTAAGTGAGATTAAATTAGTTTAGTGTGTGACATTACCACCATTCTGTTATTATTCCAAAACTAATTTGGAGAGTTATATTCGGACATAAAATCATACAAATGTCATAATACCATCACATTACATTTGATAACCTCGTAAACCGGAACATTATTGTGGTATGTAATCATGATACTTGTCCTTAACTAAGTTAATATAAGTACGTACAAGCCAATCTAGACTTTACTGCTTTGATATAAGAACGATTGGGAGAAACGAGCGTTTTCTATGAATTTGTATCCTAGTGTGTAGGTAACGTAGGTCTGGATGTTTGTTGCTCAATCACGCAAAAACGGCTAAACGGATTTTGATGAAACTTGGCACACAGGTAGACCAAATCCTGGAATAAAATACGGGATACTTTTTATCCCTGGTAAAGATAAGGTCACGTAAACCACGTGTTATATAAGTTTTTGAAATAATGAGCCTATCCTTGGAAATTGTGTTCTTACATAGTTGGGTACATTGTAATACCCACTTGGCTGGCTACCTTATCTTCAAATTTGTCGCCCAGCTTCTCTTGCCTCATGATCTGTAGGTACTCTTTTTAGATTTTCATCTCTAACCCCACACTTAAAATGGAAATAACTGTTGTTAGTGAATATAATAGTTCATTAAAATATTAATTGTTGTAAAAATAGTAAATTTTGGATTTTTGTGGCTCGTCTATGTTGTAGGTAGGATTGTTTTTTTTTTATGTCACTAGTGACAACGAGGCAGGCGGGTCACCTGATGGTAAGTGACTACCGTCGCCTATAGACATTGGCAATACCAGGGGGACTGCCAACGTGTTGTACACCTTATTACAATGTCTTAAGGGCAAGGGCAACTGGCTCTCAAGTGCAACTGCCGGAACACACCAACAGGTGCTTGGCGACAGATTTTCAACGTGAGGGTGGTAGCCAGCCAGTCGAGTACCACATAGTACCTTACCACCGTGCTGTGGTTTCCTCACGATGTTTTCCTTCACCGAAAGCTCAAGCTCATTGTAGGATTCGAACCCACGACCTTCGCCACGGTATTCGACGTCACTTACCACTGAGCTATCATCGCCTATATAGGTATATATTTTGATATTCATTTTGCTGACTAGATGACCTCAGACAACAGAAATATGGGGTTTACTTAGTAATAAAACATAAGAAAAGGAGAACATCAGCAGAGATTCTCAAACTTTTTGATTATTTCTTCCATAAATATTATATTTATATTATATAACATCATTCATTTATTCTAAAAAATATTAATAAAACACTTATACTTATTGCGTTTTTGTTGAGAAACGCCCTTGTGCCAGAATTTGTAATAATATTTACCATTTGGATACGAAAATCCATGTTCAAAACGTAATATATCACTCCAAAGAGCCCTAATTACAACTATTTGACATTTAGTACCTCTTAAACAAACCACAAATACGACTACCCTTCCAAGCTTACAGAAGTCGACAAGTAAAAGGATTCAAGTTTTTGGTCCCGTAACATTTCAAATTGAATAGAATGTTTTGCGAAATTATATAATTTTAAACTCTCATGGGACTCGTACTAGATATTTAAAGGTTTAGCTTTTGTATACCAAACCGTTTTAATTTTATACTAGTATACTTCCTCACAATGTTTTGAATAAACATTGTATTAGATAGAATTGAAAATCTGTCGCCGCTGCACTTAAGAGCCAGTTCTCATCTAGGCTTTGTGCGCTTACCACCTTCGGCCACATCATCACTTACCATGGTAAGATTGTGGTCAAACACAAGCTTATCCAGAACTAAAAAAAAATGGTCTCCACTTTATAACATGAACAAACTTTTAACAAAATAAACTCGTAACTCGGAAATAAAACAATGAAATTCTTCCTCTTCCACGTCAAGAGCTGAGAGGCAATTTTCCACAACATACATTTACTATTACTTATGGTAAGTGTATTGAGAGACGCCGTCACGTATCAGGTTTACATTCGGGCTATTTCGCTCCCATTCGAGATTAAGGGTCGTAGCTCACTTACACGACTCCGCTCCCACCCGATAAATAAAATATCATTCAAATATGGGCTTCAGGTCGTGCTCTTTAGATATAGTTTGTATTGACAACATAAATTAGCAGACATAAATTACTGCCATCAGACTGCTCGGTAGTTGACTTTTAGAATAGGGCGGTGTTGGAGTAGAGACGTTTAAATGGGCTATGACCTTTGAGTTGCGAGTGAATTGGTCGACACAATAGGTTGACCTCCACTGTCCTTTAAAAGTAAATTGTTTTTACGTTATGTTCTTTATTTCGAAAATGTTAGAAAGAAATAAAGTGCAGACAATTTATTGACAAGGAACTAATAGGAAAGGATAAATTGAAATTACGTCCTAAGCTTTGAAAGAGTTTCTAAGAAATAATATGTTTTTAGAATTATTTTAGAATACTGGAAATATAAGAGTACCTACAAGATGGATGTTAACAATTTGTCTATGTTACAAGACGATCTTTTATGGAATTGATAATATGATGAATATTTTTATAAGTTTATAGAGCAAATAAAAAAGGTAGAAGAAGCGCACGTAAACAATAGTCTCCAATGAAGTGAAGCATCATGCACGAAGCTGTGTGCGTGACCTGCACGTACAATATCCCGCGTGAGTCGCGTCGCATAGGAACGCCATCGGCTTCCTTTACTGTGCTTCACTTTATGTACATGGGGTTTTGTCTACCAATTTTAATTGGTCTGAGATTCGTTTTATCAAAGACTTTTGTCAATCCTGTACACTATAATATAATTCGACAGTGAGTCGAGTTTCCTAAAGAGCCTTATTTAGACTGGGCACCGTACTTTTCTCTTTCCACAAAATAGTCCCACTGTTTGTTACTCAATCAATCATGCAAAAACGGCTGAACGGATTTTGATTAAACATGGCACACATGTAGCTCATATTCCGTGATAAAACATAGCATACTTTTTATCCAGGTAAAAAATATAGATCCCTCAGAAACACGGGTCAAACCGCGGGGGATAGCTAGTTATCTAAAGATTTTACAGCCAGAATGTATGGTTTCAGGATTACAACGACGATATCAGACAGGAGCAAATGTTGGAGATGCAGATCCTGTCTTCGCAGACCGAGCAGAGGCGGCTGACCCCTCCTGACTCCTCGAGGAGTGGCAGCGAGGAGACCCTGCCGTTGCGGGACTCCGTACATAAACATAGGGTGAGGATATTCATATTTTTAGTTAACTGACTATAAGTTTGCCATACAAGGAGGTATTGAAGTCACTATTTTGGGCACGTTATACAGAACAGCTAACTAAATTCCGTGAATTTTCGTAGTCTTGTTTTATTTGTAATTTAGTTAGTATATAATGTTATTTATCTTTTTAGTTGTAGTTATTTTTATAAATATAGTAAAAGGTAACAAAAAAAACACTCTAGAGTTATTTCGTTACGAAATAAAATTGGCTAGATAAAACTGACTAGAGAAACAACTTAGATATATTTGTCAAAAGTTTTTTTTTTTATATAAATGCAAAAGTTTGCGCGCTAGTATGTATGTACTAAGTACTAACACAATTTGGGACACTTTTGAGAGAACTTTTGCTTGGGTTTGTTTATCTTTAGTTATTAGATATCAATGAAATCAAGCAATAAACTGTGAAATACTCGCCAAAATTTGCACGACTTGCGCCCTTATATTATATCACAATAACCGACCTACATAATAAGAAGTAAATTGGCACCTTTATCCGGCTCTCAATATCACCCAGATGAAGCTGTGACCAATTTGTCATCCATTGAGTGTGGACTCAAGGAGGTTTATTGCTCTATGGAGTTGATTCTGCGTGATATGTCATGAATACCTTATTCTATATATTATGGTGTTATTGGTATTACTAGCTGGTGATACTTCCACACATGTGGAAGCCGCACGTAAAGAAATAGTGTTGACTCTTGGACTTGGCTCGATCATTTAAGTTGTTTGTTGTTTATTAAGTCAGTCATAATTAAATTCTATAGATTACTATTTTTGCCGCCATAACACGCAAATATTGTCAGTTAGACTAGATAAATAATAATTATTGAATGTAATAGGTGTAAGTTGTTTTTGAAAAGAGTAATTGCTGAGTTTATTGCCGGCTCTTCTCAGCAAAAACAACCTTCCGAACCGAGCATTTAGAGTCTGACTATTCATAAGTGCCTGTGAAGGCCTATTTGGATGAATAAACAATTTCATTTCATTTCATAAGTTCATCTAACTATCTAAACTAATCTTACTAATACTAATATTATAAATGTGAATGTTTGGATGTTTGTTCCTCTTTTACACCAGAACGGCTGAAAGGATCTGGATGAAATTTGGCATAAAGATAGATTATAGTCTGGAATAGCACATAGGCTGCATTTTATCCCAGGAAAAGATAAGATCCCTCGGGAACGCGGGTGAAACCGCGCGGAACAGCTAGTATAATAAAGAGAAAAGATTTGATTTTTTGTTTGTTACGATTTAACTCAAAACCTTACAAACAGATTTTAAAAATTCGTTCTCCATTAGAAAGCTAAATCATCCCTGAGTAACATAGGCTATATTTTTATCCTGGGAAAAGATAAGATCCCATGGGAACACGGGTGAAACCGCGGAGGACAGCTTGTTTTCAACTAAACGACTATATTTTGATTCTCATACAAAATTACGAATTTTGAATGTAACTGAATCTTCATAACATCTAGGATTCCTGAATTAATAAATGTGAAAGTTTGTATGTTTGTCTGTTTGTTGCTCAATCACGCAAAAACGGTTGAACGGATTTTGATGAAACTTGGCACACAGATAGATCATATCATGGAATAAAACATAGGATACTTTTTATCCCGGGAAAAGATAAGATTCCTCGAGAACGCGGTTGAAACCGTGGGGCGGAAAACTAGTATCTAGTAAAAGCTTAGTTATTGATTTAAAAAAAACGGTTACCTACTTCATTGTGTATGAATCTAAAGTTATATTTTCAAACATTTACACCCAACTAGGCTGGTATGCAGTAGGATTGTACTAACAAGTACCAACCAGAATTTATATTATTGTTTGCGCAAACTACTGGTTTATTCAGAGCACTCCTAGCGAGCTGTACAAATAGGCTCTTTGACGTTGCATTCAAGTCAATGATATAATTAGTAAAAAAGTGTAGATAGGTTACCTACACAACATTCGATCTTAAAAAACCGACTTCAAAAGGAAACTAAAAAATGTTAAAAATAAATTTACTTAGCACAAAGTAATTCGTATTTTGATTTAGTTAATCAGAAACATAAATAAGTATTTTATAATTTTGAAGTCAGTAATAATTTGTATTAATTAAGTAACCTATTCAAATTATTATTCTATAAATACCTATTGATGTGTTTGATGCCGGTGCCAAGACTAAAAATACAAGGAAAGAAAAATATATAAAAAATATATTATACGGTCGAATTGATAAACCTCCATCTTTTTTGATGTTGGTTAAAAACGGCCGAGAATTTGCACTCTAACGCACACATATATAACTTATATTGCAATATTCACACTACATTACGATATCTCATCATAACACACGATGGCATTTTTGGTTGTTTTAGGCCACTTTTACTTTTAATTGCATTCAATACGTAAAGTGCATCCGATGATGCCGGCGACGCAACACGGGTTAAATTAGCCTAGTTAGCCATTGTTTAGCCTTCCGCTTTCGGTGCGCTTATAACCTGTCTACACCTTTTTCCTTATAACATCATTGGTTCAAGTGAATTTTAGACGATATAGCTTCTCAAGTGCAGAATGGGATTGGCAACTCTAGCTATTGTTAACTCGAAAAATTGGATTGCAAGAGATCGTTTTGTAGTTATTACACAACTAGCTGTTTCCCGCGGTTTCACCCGAGTTCCCGTGGGATCTTATCTTATCCCGGGACAAAATATAACCTTTGTTCATCAGGGATAATGTAGTTTTCTAATGGTGAAAGAATTTTAAAATCGGTCCAGTAGTTTCCTAGCCTACTCAATGCAAACAAACCATCAAATCTTTCCTCTTTATAATATTATATTATAGTACTTGTGGTATAGATAACAACGTTGCTTGTATTTGAAGATAAAATATGAAACACTAACCGTGTAACAGAGGCATATCTAGGTAACCAAAGGCCCGGGTGCAAAAGGTTAGCAATCATGATATTCATTTTGAAAACTTATTTTATTTACTTGTTTGGAGTATGTTGTTTGTATTATTAATTACTTTGTTTCTTATCTTCTAGTAGGAATATTTAAAATAAAACGTCAAAGAGCGGAATCCCCTAACACAAGCAAACCCTTGCTGTGTAAGCAAACCAGGTGGTAATAGTGATAAGTAGAAGAAATAAACGATTTTTATTTTATTTTTATTTAAGTATCGTTTACTTTCATTTATTTATTTATTTAGGTAACCAACGGCATACAAAGTTGATTTAGAAGTAAGACCAATAACAGGTAGCCCCTTTTTAACCAACAATATTGTGCATTCAACTTACTTTTAGCTATAAACATAAACTTCTTCGTCAGTTACCAGGCGTGCAGCCCTCGCCCGTGCCAGCTTCTCTCCCTGGCATCGCAATGAACCACGGCTCGAACGTCCGGGACTTCTCGCCACCAGCACCCACTCCTGCCCCTGATCATTTGACTGCTGCACATCACCAGGTAAACATCCACCTGATATTGGCACCAATTTTGTTGATACCAACATAACTTGAGTGTTGTTTGTTTTATATTCCATTGTCGTTAAATTAAATTTATATTTAGTTCACTACTTTATAACTTTTGTGAACAAATTTTTTCATAATATTTTGATAGGTAATTTGATATTGTTGTTAGATTAACTAACCTTTTAGTTATAATGGTATTTATTTACTTAATTAGCAGAAATGCTTTCAACTCCAGTTATCACGAGAGGAGAGGAATAGTTTAAATTACAGATGATCAATATAAAAATTATTTCATAGTAGCTGTCCAACGCGGTTTCACCCGCGATCCCGAGATAAAATTCAAAGTTAAAAAAATAGGTTGAAATTTAAAAAAATAGCAATTTATTACGGTTGATACAAAATATCAACTGAAAACATTTTGAATTGCACTAAGTATTGTTAAAATAATATTTCCATAATAACTACGGTACCTACTGTAACTAAATTATTTCAGCTAGAAAATACAATATCAATTGAGTAACTACCTTAAATACTTATTTAACCACACAATGTATTTGAGACTCGAAATCATCGCGTATTATTTCGATAAACGTTGATTTAAAAAACGCTGAATCTGTATTTGAGTCGTAAACCTGAAATACGAATCACACACGAATTTTGTAGCCATTTTGTAGCAAATCAAACTGGGATCAAAAATCGCTTGTACAGCATCGGCAAAGCTTTGATTTGTCACAGAAATCCTTATAAAATCCTTTAGATTTCTTTGTATACAAATTGAACAATGTTTTGAAAGTTTAGGTTAATATTTTACTTTCGAAATAAACAGTAAAGTCAAAATGCCGTTGTGAAGGAAAAAATCTCGTTCAAACCATAAAAGAGAACTCGGGTTCTTGTTAAAAAAGATCAAAAGGTCTTTTAAGATGGCAAAGGGCATCGTTACCTATAATATATATGTATCGATGACGATGTTATAGCTCATTGCATTATGCGCAACTATAAGTCAGACATCTGACATAATACCTTGATTCAAATTAGCAAATCTACTCGTATCAGTCCCCATCAGTTCCCGAGGGATATTTTGTTCCAGGATATGATCTACTGTATGCCAAGTTTCAATCAAATTCTGTTGAGTAGTTTAGTCATAGACAAATTTTAATAATTGTTTGACCTGTATAAATTTTCTGCGTGGAAAGATAGCTTGTGAGAAACTGCTTCTTGGTGTAACAAAAGTTATCCTATACCTACAGTTGGCAAGTCACTCAGGCCACGGCATGCTAGTCGGTGGTGGGGTCTTACAGCAGCCGCCCACTCATCATCTGCTCACACAGAACTCTCTACTCGGTAAGTTTTGCTGAATTACTTTTTTTTATATTACTAATAAGCACTAACATTGATGTATGCAGCCAAGTTTCTTAACAATATCAAGCATCTAGAATTTAAGATACATTCAACTAAGTGGTAGTGATGTTGGATACCGCAGCAAAGGTTATGGGTTCAAATCCAACAATGAGCTTGAAGTTTCGGTGAAGGAATACATCGTGAGGAAACCACAGCACGGTGGTAAGGTACATTGTGGTATTCGACTGGCTGGCTACCACCCTCAAGTTGAAGGTCTGTCGCTAAACAACTATCGGTGTGTTCAGGCAGGTAAGTGGCCTGCCTGAATGCTTGTCAAGATTTAGATAAAAAAAATAAGATGAAAAATTAAAAAAGATCAAGAGACCAACAATCTACTAGCCTTCCCATGTTGTAATTTTTTTTTATAATCGGATTATGGGTCCGGCCAACGCTCGTGTGATACTGGTGTTGCAAGCGTATATAGGCTACGGTAACCGCTTACCATCAGGCGTAACATAATGCGGCAACGTATTCTTAGTATAAATAGCTGAAAATTATCTTAAGGAGAAACCTCGAAAAGATTAAATAAACGAGACATTTTTAATTATTTCTAACAAAGCAGATGAGAAAACTAAATCTTTCATTTAGATTTTTAATAAAACCTTTCTCCCATACGAAGCCAAAACAGTTTTCAACCGTGTTGAAACTTAGGTGATTATCGCACAGTGCACAGCTTCGTTTCATTCCAAGTGCCGCCACATAAATAAACTAGTTTTGTCGAAATAAGTGTAGCAGCACTGAACTGTTGGAAACTAAAACTAAATGGCATTTGTTCGGCTTTTCCGTTCCCGACACAAATTTTCATCTTTACTGCGGTATTAGTAACTGAGGCGATGATTTCTCAGTGGTAGTGACGTCGGATACCGCGGAGAAAAGAAAGAAAGAAATATTTATTTTGCTTTAAATGTGGTTAAGTACAATAAGGCCTTAATTCAATTAAAATTCGGCACATTTAGCTTTAATATAAGCATGCAAATATATTACCTATATACTATATAAAATTGGTTAATCATTATGTCCTTTAAATTAATACCTCTAAAAAAAATACGTATAATAAATGTCAAATACAACTAAACAATACCACAAAACTTGTCAAAGAATTAATTAAAACTAATCATTTATGTCATAAAATGTTTTAGATTTTAACCATTTAACTAATTTACATTTAAAATGTGTCAGTGGAAGTGATTTAATATAATCTGGTATCGCGTTATACACTTTTATACACATTGCAAAACATTGTTTCTGATAAAGAGCAATTCGAGGCGGAATGTCACAGACCAATCGATTTGGATTCCTCGTGTTTCTAGGGAAAATGTCCTGAGCTGTTTTAAAATACCCATAATGAGTCTTAACAAATATTGCAATCTCAAGTATATCCATAGAAGGAAGAGACAATATACCTAGATCTTCAAACAATGGCCTGCATGAGGCGTGTGGTGGCACACCACATATTGCACGTACACATTTCTTTTGTGCTATGAATACTTTCCTTATATCCGGTGAATTTCCCCAAATCAATAATCCATATTTTAGAGTAGATGCTATGTATCCATGGTACGCTGCTAGGATAGTTGAGCGAGCGGATGTCTGTCTCAATCATTCAAAGACAAAATATTCCTGCTGTTCCAGTTTAGTACCTACTCAAAGTTTACTAAGTAAAGTTAACTTGCTATAAATATAGTCTTCCCTTATTTCTAATGAAACTTCTTGCTCCTGATAAGAAAAAGGTTATGACTTGGTCAATCAAACGTTGTTTCAAAGCTTTTGAATTCAGAACCAGAATTTAAATTGCTGAAGAATATATATGCTCTTTTATTACTTTTAAGAGACTTATTCCTTGCACTTATACTGGATTCATTCAATTACGTATTTCAAAATGAAATTTCGCTTGCACATTTAATTAAATAACTTTCGGAGTGAACTCAAACACTCGCAAAACATAACCACAATAACTATTTAATGAAATCCACCAGATTGTAGATACAATGTACACAATACTAGCTGACCCCGCGGTTTCATCCGCGTTCCGGAGATATCTTATCTTTTCCCGGAATAAAAAAAAATAGCCTATGTTAATTTGGAATAATTTAGTGAAATCGGCCCAGTAGTTTTTGAGTTTATTCGTTACATACTCAATTAACTCGTACATAGATACAAATCTTTCCTCTTGGTCTCGGTTGCACTCGGTACGTGAAGTGAAGCCGTTGATGCAAGCGACGCGACACGAGTTCTCGTGGATCCCACGAGAACGCGGGTGAAACTGCGGAGGACAGTTAGTTAAAAATAAAAGTGACTCAGTGAATAAAAATAAAACAACCAAAAATGCCGCCGTGTATTATGAGATATCGTAATCTAGTGTGATATTGCAATATTAAGTTATTTATGTGTGCCATTTTGGGCCATTTTTGATGATACTAACCCAATATCCATTTTTTTTAATGTCACAAGTGACTATGAGGCAGGCGGGTTACCTGATGGTAAGTGACAACCGTCGCCTATAGACATTGGCAATACCAGGGGATTGCTAATGTGTTGTACACCTTATTACAATGCCTTAAAGGCGAACTGGCTCTCAAGTGCAAGTGGAACACACCAACAGGTGCTTGGCGACAGATTTTCAACTTGAGGGTGGTAGCCAGCCAGTCGTACCCTATCACCGTGCTAAAATGTATCCTAAACTGAGATGGCCCGTATAATTATCCAGCTTTACTAACTCGCAACTAACCCAGGTGGTGGCGACATCCTGGGCCTCAGCAGCCCAGTGCTGGGCGGAGTCCTCCACGCTCACCCAGCGCTGCGGGGAGTCAAGCCTGCTGCCGTCCACGCGCTTGCCACGCAAGGTCGGTACGTCGCTCTTTATACAGCCACTATATGAAACAAAGAAAGAAAGACAGAAAGAAAATTGATTTTTATTACATACACGCAACATCACAGATAAAGAAAAAAAAAACTGTGGCACTCGGGGACTGCCGCGGTAAAGCTATTGCATAGCATTATACTTTTCATCCCATCTATTTGAAAAGTCGACGAGGGAGTCCCGCCGCCGAATAATAGCTGAATAATAATATTTAAAAAAAGTGTGTTGTCTTCAGACTTTTTTTTTTGCAACCGCGTTGTCAGCGGCTGCCAACGGCGCGTCGACGGTCGCCGACTGCCGTCGGCATCGTCGGCGTCGTCGGCGCCGTCGGCAAACGTCGACGTTGTCGACGACGACAAAAATATCTAGGTGCCTCGGTGTCATGGTTACAGTGTCAGGTTATTTCGTTACGAATTTTTTTGATTCGGTCGCCATCAAAGCTCGCGATAAAAGATATACAATAGCTTAAAAGTACATATAAATGTTACAGAAAATAAAAATACATGAAAGAAATAAACATAGTTACAACAATTACTAGAAAAAGTTAAAAAAAAACATGCGATGTCACGTGATGTCACGTGACGTCACGAATAAAGGTTCCGACTCAGCGTACAACGAAGGACAGTAGACCTTCACTTCATTATTCTCAGTTACAGATTTTCAGTCGGAACCCAAAAACACGATAATATGACCTTTATGTAACCCTTGTGACCTTATTATAACCACTATAAGGCTGGTTTTGATTGATTATATTGTACTGTAGTTTAATGATAGTGAGTTGACGGTTTTAGTTTGAAAACATGACATGTGTTTCAAAGTGCGTATTAGCCTACTGGCTACGTACCTACGTGACTTCATCATCTGACCCCTTCCTGCTGAACTGTTCCAGAATGATACCAGTTGACTCGTCAGTGTCATAACCATTTTTATTGATGACTAGTGGGCCCGGCAGACGTTGTCCTGCCCTAGAAATAAAACTTAGAACCCGATTCCAGCGCCACCTATTGTGAAACTAAACCATCTGTCAGTCCGATCTCGAGACATGTCAAAAAGTCGTACTATACTAAATGTATGACAAAAATAATTTACTTCATTATTCTTTTTTTTGTGACTTTTTCGTATTTTTTAGTATCCTACGTTCGTCTCCTGGTTCTAAACTACCTCCCCACCAATTTTCAGCCAAAGCGGTCCAGTGATTCTTGAGTTATAAATAGTGTAACTAACACGACTTTTTTTTACTTAACAGTTTTTTTTTTGTTACTGGCAATCATCCTTTTAGGATATTTCTGCCAATTCTCCTTTAATATATTTTTTTAATAATTTTTATAATAATAATAATATTTTTATTTCCAAGAATATGGTGACAGAAAAAACAAAAAAAGTACATTCATAGTCAGCCAAGAACTGGCATGCAAAAATTATAAGCGAAGCATCCGTAAATGTTTTAGTCAATACAAAGTCTTTCAGTCGCATACATTTATTCAGTTTTAATTTCTTCTTTTATGTTATAGTCACATTCTCAAATTCACTGTAATGTCTAGTCCTCGTCCGTGCATGTCCAGTCAGGCTTTAGTGAAATTGGCGGTTGTTCCACTAAAACATTTACGGACTTTTTGGGACAACCTGGAAAGTCACGATACACGCTTTCATTTCATTTCACTTCAGTTGTGCACTTAGATTGATCATTATTGGACAAAACACCACCGATATTATTCAATAAAACTCAAAATACACGAATTTCATGAAAATAAAACGGAAACACAACGTTCCCGCCAAAAAGTCCCCTCACTTCGCAAGTTCCCGCCAAAAAGTCCTACTTAACAGTTGACACCGATCAACCACCATTATTTAAAAATAGCGCCAATTCACCAGTACAATATGGCGTCAGTTGATTACGCTACAGCGTACTAGCCAGTATGCTGGATTGAATTTAGAAACACATCCCATATAAGCATAGTTTAAATATACTAAATAATATCAATTAAATCAAAGATTTACTGTAGGGTACAGTAAATCAACAACAACCAGTAGCATTATCTATTAATCTCGCAGCTAAAGTTCGCACTAATCCTGCATAGATGGCGCTAAAATGCAAGACAAAACATCACGTAGAATCCTACATCGCGCTATTAAAGTTCTCCAACCAAAAAAAAAAAAAAAACAGAAATATCTCGAAAATGGTAACCATTTTATTGAGGTCATTTTAGTATATGTTGGTAGGTGACCCGCCCACCTATCACCCCCTTAAGTTTGTCGTAATACTTACCGGACACCCTGTATATGGTGTTAAAATAAAAAATCTAATCAAAAATATATTATGTCGGCATATACGCGTCAAAAAGCCAAATCCAAATACAGATATCGTATGCGGTTGGAAAGGGCTTCTCAATAGCAATTGAATGATACCAATAAAACTCCATATTTTATTTTTTATTCTGGATAAGCTTTTTGTTTGACCACAATCTCACCATGGTAAGTGATGATTTGGCCGAAAGTGGTAAGCAGACAAAGCCTAGATGGGAACTGGCTCTCAAGTGCAACTGTCAGGTGGTCAACTTGAGGGTGGTAGTCAGCCAATACCCGAGTATTACAGATTACCCTACCACCGTGCTATGGTTTCCTCACGATGTTTTCCTTCACCGAAAGCTCAAGCTCCTTGTAGGATTCGAACCTACGACCTGCGTCGCGGTATCAGACGTCACTACCACTGAGCAGTGCCGGGAATGTAAAAGAATGAATGCGTATCAACGACGGTGCCAGCACATCTGCAACGGGGGCGGTTGGAATAAGCGTATTCTATATTTTATATAGAAAATATTACCCGTTCCGTACACATACATTTCTTTGAGCTACTTTGATGACAATTGAACCCGGAGATTATGAAATCTTTTTCTAGACTCATAAACGTAAACAATATTACATCAAACTATGTATATTAAAATTGATCAAACGGCTTACTTCAGAAACCGCAAAAAAATAATTGCGCTATTCGAAATTGGAATCAAAGAAAGCAATCGAATATTCCGTCGTAACAAAAACCGCCCAATTTGTTCCGATTTGGTGGAAAACAATAGAGAAAATGCTTTGAAAGCAAGCCTAGACTGTTAATTAAGAACACTCCACTAGTTTACTAAAGCCTATCGGAATTTCTGTTTATTTGTTGCTTTGATCTTTTAAACAGAAACGTCTAGATGTGACGGCAACTTAATTGGAAATCTTTAAATGGCACGATTCTATATTAACCCGCTTCTGTTTACGGATTTTATGATTTGATGCAAGTTAAAAATGATGAGCGGGACACGATTGTAGACCGAAAAAATTGCTGTCGTTTAACAATTTTCAGTAAAAATTATTAAGAAATTTAAATTAATTTAAATGTCCTAAAAACTTGCATGAATTTTATGATTATAATACCCCGTTTACCACATTTTTATTAAGTCACTTGTTTGTTTGTCTGTCTGTCTGTCTGTCGTTCTGGGTAGAATCTTTCAGCTCAAATTTCGAGCACTCACTATTAGCTATCCGGTTGAAACTTTTATGGTAGCTTTCATATCACCATAAAACGTGGTTTTTAGATAGATTTTTAATCTTTTAACGTATTTTTGTGAATTTTTATTTCTGCCTTAACATAAAACTTTTATTACACCTAATGCCCAGCCAGCCATTGCTAATAAAACCACTCTCTCTGACCTCTTATAACTTAAAATCTTCTAAATCCTGTCTAGCGATAAGTCTAGACGCCATTTTATACGTCTCGCCTCCCAAATGAAGATTATGGAAGAAAATAACAAAATATTTTCTGTTTACTGTGGAATTTATGAAAAAAAATCTATATAATCTGTATCGTCTATTTTTTTTATTCACGATAAGCTTGTGTTTGACCACAATCTCACCATGGTAAGTGATGTGGCCGAAGGTGGTAAACACACAAAGCCTAGATGGGACCGAACTATAGTTTATAAGAAATAATTGAGCAAGAAAATACAACCTTTTCAGTCATAACAAAAATACTTTCTTTAATCAGAAATGATCCGTCAAATAAAGCTGATAAGTCGGACTTTTCACTAAATATTCCACGGTTTTCTTATTTTCCTAACGTCTAATACCACTAATGACTAAGTATACATAAAACATTTGCGTCTGGACGTGTATTTATGAAGGTACCTACAAACTAACCTTTACGTCTTTGGAATAATTAAGCGAAATCCTTCTTGGTTGATTTAATGGAGACTCTTTGATCAAATATGCTAGAGCTGCGATTCGGGTAACGTCGTCTACAAAACTGTTTCAATTATTTCGACCAATTGGTTTTATCAGTCTTAAAAGCGAATTAACTACCTTAATTGATAAATTGAGATTTCACTATTAAATAGAGAAATGGTTAAATATACATGCTACCCAACTAATATATAAATGTGAAAATATGTAAAAATTTAATTTCTTATTAATAAATTTCTATTCTATTCTATTCTATGTTAGTATGTGATGTTTGGAGCTCTTTAACGAAAAAACTACTGAACGGATTTTGATGAAACTTGACACACAGGTAGATAATAATCTGGAATAAATCATAGGATACCTCTGTCTATCCCGGGAAAATAGTAAGTAGTATCTCGTACCTAGTAAGTAGGTAATCAGTGGTCAGTAAAAAGGTAGATAAACAGAGTTTATATGATTAACTTGCTGTCTCCGCGGTTTCACCCGCATTCCCGCGGAATCTTATCTTTTCCCGGGATAAAAAGTATCTTATGTGTTATCCCAGGATATGAACTACCTGGGTGCCAAGTTTCATCAAAATCCGTTCAGCCGTTTTTGCGTGAAAGAGTAAAAAAACATCTTCACATACTTTCACATTTATATTATTATTAAGATAGTATGTATGAGTTCCAGACTATAATCTATCTCCATGCCAAATTTCATCCAGATCCATTCAGCCGTTCTGGCGTAAATGAGTAACAAACATACATCCATCCAAACTTTCACATTTATAATATTAGTAAGATTAAGATAGTAGGTAAGCCAAATTTCATCCAAATTCGTTCAGCCGTTTTTACTTGAAAAAGTAACAAACATCTTCACACACATCCACTCATACTTTCACATATATAATATTAGTAAGATTAGTAGCATTATTATTATTTTATTTATTTATTCTGGATAAGCTTGTGTTTGACCACAATCTCACCATGGTAAGTGATGATGTGGCCGAAGGTGGGAAGTACACAAAGCCTAGATGGGAACTGGCTCTCAAGTGCAGCTGTCAGAACACACCGATAGGTGCTTGGCGACAGATTTTCAACTTGAGGGTGGTAGCCAGCCAGTCGGGTACTACAAAGTACCCTACCACCGTTCTATAGTTTCCTCACGATGTTTTCCTTCACCGAAAGCTCAAGCCCATTGTAGGATTCGAACCCACGACCTTCGCCGCGCTATCATCGCCTTAAATTTATATTTATTATTATTAGTATATAACTTAACAAATACAAGTGATTCCTTCAACAAAGCGCATGTAGACATATATTGCATCAGGTGCGGTTGGGTCGGCGGCTGCGAGCACGGCACGCAAGCGGCCGCTGCTGGGAGGTGCGCGGCCCGCCATGTCACCGACTAAACGCGCTGTGATGACCCTACTCGCGAGGGCTAGGGCTGCCACGCACAAGCACGCACCTGCCTGGCCTGCACCCCATGAGTAAGTACCTCTGTTAGGGAGCTAGTCACGTCGGATTTTAAGGCGATGATAGCTCAGTGGTAAGTGACGTCGGATACCGCGGCGAAGGCCGTGGGTTCGAATCCTACAATGAGCTTGAGCTTTCGGTGAAGGAAAACATCGTGAGGAAACCATAGCACGGCGGTAGGGTACTTTGTAGTACCTGACTGGCTGGCTACCACCCTCAAGTTGAAAATCTGTCGCCAAGCACCTATCGGTGTGTGCAGCTGCACTTGAGAGCCAGTTCCCATCTATGCTTTGTGTGCTTACCACCTTCGGCCACGTCATCACTTACCATGGTGAGATTGTGGTCAAACACAAGCTTATCCAGAATAAAAAAATTAAAAAAATACCGCGGCGATGGTTGTGGTAGTTTGTTTCATAGCACGGTGGTAGGGTACTTTGTAGTACTAGACTAGCTGGCACCCTTATGTTTAAATCTGTCGCCAAGCACTTGTTGGTGTGTTCCGGCAATTGCACTTGAGAGCCAGTTTGCCTTTAAGGCACTGTAAAGAGGTGTAAAATTGTATAACACATTGGCAATTCTCCTGGTATTGCTAATGTCTATAAGCGACGGTAGTCACTTACCATCAGGTGACCCGCCTACCTGGTTGTCACTTCTGGTATTAAAATAAATATATTATTAAAAATATGTCTATCTTTTTTTTTTCAGGCACGCAGCCCTATTACCATTAATAAGGGATGAATTTGTGACAGGAGTTGGTGTAAACATCAACTTAGCGTAATCAACGATTCATATATATAAAACATAACTCGTACTTAGTCAAATTTCATATTATATTATATGTACCTATAGGTAAATAAATTATTATTATTCTAGTCGATTAAACGATTTAAGTTAGTTTATAAACGTTTTTTAAGCATCTAATGTTATTTTATAACATTGATTGATTTATTTTTAACATTATTCAATTGTGTTTTTGAACAACTATGAATGATCTTATCCTATAAAATAAAATAATAAATGCAAATGTCTGTGTGTATAATTGATACGCCGATATCATTAATCGCCGTAATGGCTGATAGCTGATGGCGGAACAGATCTAGATAAAATATTAATACCTACCCTGGAAGAAATTAATCATTTAACTCTTCAGGAAAAACTACGGGATGGAAGGTAGTCAAATATAACTTTAAAGTTAAATCCACATTATTATTTTGCAAATTCATAATTTATTTTTATGTTTCGTTTCTTGTTGGTTACTTTATAAATCAGATATATATTCACTTATACCTATTTTTACATGTTCTGGAGTACATACTTTAATTCTAAATTATCAGTATTCTTTTGTTAAGTATTGTTAAGTAAATTTCGATTAAACTCCAAGTAAATCATATATTCAGAATAGAAAAAAATATTAATAAAGGACCATTGTATTATATTCTACGCCTTTAAGGAAAGAAATGTATATAATATATATTATTATATAATAAATATCTCTATAATTGTGAAGTTTAAGAAAATTTTTTTATAAATTAATTAATATTTCCATATCTCTAAAAATTATTATTAAATTATTTATTTCACATTTCATTACGATACCTAGTTAAATTGGATTTTGAAACCAAACAGTTAAACTACAGTTTTTTCATAAAAAAAAACTTACTACGTAATATTATTATAATTCATGATAAAATTAATATTACACATATTTATTAATAATAAAATTATATTCACAATCAAAAATATTAATAAATCAAATTAAACGCACCGAAAGCACTGTTTTTCAGATTTACAAGTAATAATAGTAAAACATAGGAGGATTTATAATAATATTATTCAAAGTTCAACCTTTGTCAGATACAACAATTTAAACGTTAAGTACCGGTGAAGAACTTGGCAATAAGCCGGACTTAAGTTATCGACTCCAAGTTAGGGTTTATTTACTCAGATCAAAGACGAAAAGATTATAATTATACATATTTAAAAAAAATATTGTTTTAATGTTATTTAATATGTTTGTCTTTTTTATTACAGAATATTATAATTCGTTTTCTTTTTATTTTTAAAACCCGTAGTTTATGAATAATTAAGAAGCATTTTAAAATTAAAAAATAAGCGTTCGACTGTAGGAATTTTAAATTAGAATAAACAATTAAAATATAAGTTTTTAAATTAATAATTGTATAAAAAGTCCACGTGGATTTTTAAAACATATTGGTAATCTGAAATATTATAAAACTTGTAATTAAATTATAATATTTAATATTAATGCAAATTAGACCAAAGCTTTATGATAAATGAAACATTACCTATATTAATGAAATTAACATTTTTCAATAATTTGAGATGTGACATTAACAATTGCCATAACAATTTTTGATGAAAAAATTTTTGATTTTAAATTTAAGTAATCACATTAAAGCTTATATATATTTAAAATAAATAGTATAAATATAAAATTTTACTGCTTTAAACTTAGTCTGTATTTCGTGATATGTAACTCATTAGGTAGTTAGCGAAATATTCTGCGTTTTTACTCTTTAGGATATTTACGATGAAATATAATATATTACTTTGATATTTATAAAAAATACATTATATTACGTATTCACATCAAACATGTAAATAGTTTCATCAAGATAACACCAATTTCTATATGAGATTAAAGTAAATAAATATTAATATAATATACATTATTATAAATGAAAACGTCGCTGTCTTAAATGTATAATTTATTGTATTATATACAGGATGTCAGATAGGTGGGCGGGTCACCTATAAAATATATAAAAATCACCTCAGTAAAAAGGTCACCACTTTCGAGATATTTCGATAATTCAGATTTTTATGTATTGATTTTTGAATTTTAGATCTTAAATATCTCGAAAATGGCGAAACTTTTAATAAGGTCATGTCTCCCTCTTAAGTTTGTCGTACTACTTACCGGACACCCTGTATATACATATGTATGTATAGTATAATTGATAGTTAAATATAATATAAAATAGTTTTAATTAAGTCTTCCAGTCATTGTGGAATTGCGATGCTTGTATCGGTGTAATTATGTATAAAAAAACTATTTTATGTTTGTAATTTATGAAAGCAGGTGCTCTATCAATAAATGCAAAAAATATACTTTTTTTAACAATAATAATATCAGTATATTTTTAATATTTTCTATTTTGCATTATGAGCTTACACGGACAAAATGTATCCAAACATATCTATGGTATTCTAACAATAGGTACCCTTTTAAAAAAAATGCAAGATTTACACAAAAAAAAAATTTACTCACAACATAATAAATAATATGAAGCGTCTTTTAAGTCACGCATCATTAGTATTCCATATTTATAACAGTCTCGTTAATGTCATTTTGAACGACCATTTTTTTTTTTTTATAAAAAACTGACAGCTTTAAGATCTGTCAAAATTACTTTTGTTTGTCAGACTCTCGTGGATCAATAACAGTGTTAACAAATGACAGAAATGACGTGTTTTGAAATTAGCTAAACAATAAAATGAAACCATTATCTATCTGTATTCATGATAGTAACGCTGTTCATTTTTTTGTATAAATCTTGGCATTTTTGTTTAATAAACTAGAAAAGGGTGAGTGAAAACAACATTTACAACTCAATAAAAGAACCCATCCAATATCGGGCTGACTGGCAACACTGGAAATGATTAAAACCTGCTTTCATAAACATTTCACGGAGTTTGTTTGACGAGTGTGCACAGAAAACATGGTAGTAATAAAAATACGATTATAGTCGTGGATATTTGGACTTTTATTTATGTCCCTTTATAGAACAATATTGTAAAATAAGTTATAAGTAAGTTAAAATAACGTTTTTCAAAACAAGCTTTGGATTTAGAGTGACGTCACTTTATTTTTTGGGTTATTCTCAGCAAGCCCTTTCATTTGATACCCATATTGTAAGATTGCATTAAAAAATAATAGTCCGCTATCTTAGGTGTTCCACCATGTTGGATTTAGAATGACGTCACACAGCTAACCATGCATTGCGATCTAAACTAAACGTGTATACAAAATTTCAGCTCAATCGGTTAAAGATGTCTGCTTCAAAATTGAGTCGCAAGATTCACCCCGGAAAAACATACATACCTACATTGCAAGTTAATATAAAGCTTGTAAAATTACACCCGATTCACACCTTTCATAAACATAATTATCATTCTTCACACAGCCCATCCATATTTTCTTCGACCTTCATCTACCTCTATATCCATCCACACTCATACTCAGACTCGTTTCGTTAAATGTTTTTCATTCCTCCTCAATACATGGCCATACCAAGCCAGTCTATTAGAAAAGAACCTTCTCCAAAGTAAGTTTGCGCTAAAATTAACGTATAGTAGAAATAGGATGTTAACTGATATATCCAATCAGCTTCTTTTTATTTAATGTGAAAAATATAGCTTTTAAAATATAGCGACGACTTTTAAATAAGTACGCAGACCTTTATTTCATACTAGCTGTTCCGCACGGTTTCACCCACGTTCCCGTGGGATCTTATCTTATCCCGGGATAAAATATAGCCTATGTTCATCAGGGATATTGTAGCTTTCCAACGGTGAAAGAATTTTTGAAATCGGTCCAGTAGTTTTGGAGCCTATTCAATGCAAACAAACAAATCTTTCCTCTTTATAATATTAGTATAGAAGTACAGACTAGTGGTCCCCCACGGTTTCACCCGCATTCCCGAGGGATCTTACCTTTTCCCGGGATAAAAAGTAGCCTATGTGCTATTCCAGTCTATAATCTATCTCTTTGCCTAATTTCATCCAGATCCGTTCTGGCGTAAATGAGTAATAAACATATATCCATCCAAACTTTCACATTTATAATTATTTCATATTTTTAGTTATTTGAAATAAATATTTATAATAACAGCTGAAAATTTTAAAGCAAAACATAAACTGAAGCTGCATAAAATAACGAGATATCCAATTTCCAAAAATAAAACGAAAAACAATAATAGCTACGAAAGTTCCTCATAACTGTTCCAAATAACAAACGATACGTTAAATGGAAACGAATACCTGCAATAATTGGAATAAAAATATGAGAGAGAACTTCTTTGAAACTTTGTATTTGGTTCAATTCGTTCGTCGTTCATTTATTATCATTTCATTCGTTCGATTTCATTTTAAAAATAACTGAAAATACTGAAACAGGCCTTTGCAAGCACTTATATCATAATCTAGACTCTAACGCACGGTTCGCAAAGTTTTTGCTGAGAAGAGTCGGTAATAAACTCAGCAATTACTCTTTTCAAAAACGACATAGACATGTATATATATATATATATAGAAATGAAAATATCTGGCTTGCTTTCTATAAGAGAGAGGGAGAGAGAGAGAGAGACAGGTCAACGCACTTTTGACACTAAAAGTGTCGTGACAATTTTTTCGGAAGATTTTTTCCGTCTAACCCCCTTTCACAACGCGCGATAAGGAACTTCGTTCCAATGAAATATTTAAAAAATGCCAATGTGACTATAACATAAAAAAAAGAAATTACAAACTGAAGAAAACGTATGCGACTGAAAGACTTTGAGCCTATTATGTATCTCTGACTAGTCTGTGAACATGCTGAAACTTTGATCACAAGGTAAGTTGAAAATGAACAATAATGGCTTTGGAGCCTTATATTAACTCCTCGATGAAAGATCTTAACTATAGTATGTATAGTTTCTTAGGTATGTCACTGCCGACGCTTTTGCTGTTACACATCCTCCTGTCATCCGTATATTATGTTTCTTTTTTCATATAATCTTTATTCATGACCATAGTTACAAAGTCGCATACATTTTCACAGTTGTCTTGTCCTCTCCCGTACAAGTCCGGTCAGTTTTTAGTGAAATTGGCGGCTGTTCCACTAAAACTTTTTACGGACTTTTTAGTTCTACCTGAAAAGTCACGATATACGCTCTCATTTCACTTCACTTGTGCACTTAAGACTGATCTTTATTATAATAATAATAATAATCATTTATTTGCTAAAAACATGGTATACATTGGTCTTAAAAAATATATATAAACAGGTCGTGCATGTTTTGCCATGATGGCGTGCAAATAGTAACTACATTTATTTAATTATTCAGATTTAATTCAATTTTAATTAATCACACATTTAATATACAATCACTAAGTCAATAAATTTATACAAATTAAATTATATTACAAATTGTTTTGTCATTTTTTATATTTGCAAGTCAAGAAGTCGTCAACAGAATAAAAATTATTTTCATATAGCCATGCCTTGAGTCTAGTTTGGAAGAACTTTGTTGGTAAATCAGTCAAATTAGTAGGTAAGGCATTGAACACTTTAATGCACATGGCGTAACAATTTTTTGAAAATGTTGCCGTCCTTATTTTAAATGGAAGGACTAGTCTGTTGGAGTTTCTAGTATTTCTTGGAAATATATGAGCAGCTTTCGTGAAAAAATCGCTTTTTTGTTTAACAAACATCGCCACTTCGAGAATATACATACATGGCAATGGCAATATTTTTAGTTATCTAAATAGAGGTTTACAAGATTCATAGTTTGGTATGCCACATATAGCTCTGATACATTTTTTCTGACAAACAAAGGCTCTATTTATATCTGTCGAATTACCCCAAAGTATAAGACCGTATCTCAGGACTGATGCCACATACCCGTGATATGCTAGTAGAGTTGTCTCTTGTGTTGAAGTTCTACGTAATTTATTTAAGACGTACACAAATCTACTGATTTTACCGCACACTTTATCTACATGCGCCTTCCAATCTGCATATTCATCAATGATTAACCCCAAAAACGTCGTTTCGTATGTCGCTTTGATCTTAACATCATTATATTGTATATTTAAAGCTTTTGTTGTACTACATTTATTATGAAATTATATATATTTTGTTTTGTTCAGATTAACACTAAGATTATTATTATCTAACCATTGTATAATTAATTTTATTGCTGTATTAACTTCACTTTCATAATTTATAATATTGGTGCATGTCACTATAACTGATATATCATCAGCAAATAAAAAACATGGATAGGGAACAACGTCAGGAAGATCATTTATATACAATAGGAAAAGAAGTGGCCCCAGCACACTGCCTTGAGGTACCCCAAAACCATTCACCCTATATTCAGATCTAAACGCTACTACAGAGTTATCTTTTGTTATTTTTGAGATCTCAACACACTGCTTTCTAGAATGGAGATAAGATTTAATCCAGTTTAAAGCAGGACCACGTATTCCATAATTTTCAAGCTTGTTTATTAAGATATCATGAGATACAAAATCAAAGGCCTTAGTCATATCGAAAAAAATTGCAGTTGTAGGTTTTCGGGAATCCACATTTTTGTTCACTTCAAGCATTAAAGTAAAAACTGCTAAGGAAGTCGATTTTTTCTCCTGAAAGCCAAATTGCTGCTCTTTGATTATTTTAAACTTGGTCAAAAAACTTTTCAACCGTTTGCACATAGCTTTCTCAAAGATCTTTGAAAAAATGGGTACAAGCGTTATTGGACGATAGTTTGATATGTCTCTTCTATCACCTTTTTTATGAAGTGGTTTAACGACAGATTGTTTAAGTGAGTTTGGGAAAATACCCTTCTCGAGTGATTCATTTATGAGATGCGTTAACACCGGTGTTATCTCTTCATTACAGAACTTTATTATTTTTGTCGATATTTCATCATATCCCTCTGCATTTGTATCATTGAGTGACTTTATGATAGCGTTTATTTCAAAAACTTCAAAAGGCGCTAGGAAAATGCTGTTGTCCAAATTATATTTATTTGTATTAATTTTTGATGTCATCCCGTGTTTATTCGTTAAATTTATTAAGTGCGCATTAAATTTATTTGCAATTATTTCCGGATCATTTATTAAATTATTGTCAATTTTAATTTCATCAATATATTCATGTTGCATATACCTATCATACTTAATCAAAGACCAAGAAGCTTTGCATTTGTTTTTAGCATTACTCATATATCGCATGTTAAATATTTTTTGCGACGTATCTATGCATTTACGCAGTATCTTTGAGTAGTTGAGGTAACTAGTTTTACACGAAGCGGTTCTATTCTTGTAGTATTGAAAACGTAGCAATCTCTTGACTCTACAACTATTTTTTATCCCACTAGTTATCCACTTTACTTTTTTATTAAAGTTTGAGATTCTTTGTCTAAATATGGGAAAACACAACTTGTAAATTAGACTAAAAGTTTCATGAAATATATCGAAGCTTTTGTCGAGATCACCTACGTCGTATATATCCGAAAACGAAATGCTCTTCATGTAATTTTTAAATTTTTTCATATTTTCTACGCTGTAATCTTTTTTATTTCTATATATTACTTCGGGAGTACGAGTTTTATTTGTTATGCTAAATGTTAGTAATTGCGCTGTATCATGGTCAGAAAGGCCCAGATGTAACAATTCTCCTGAGGCGTTCTCAATATTACTTATAACGTGATCAATGCAAGCTTCCAACCGTGTTGGTTTATCAATGTGGAGTTTAAGGTAATTGTTGGACTTAGTCAGTAAGGATAATTACTGACTAAGTCCAACAAATATTGAGTGTCCCTATCTTTTTTCATTGTATTGATGTTAAGATCACCGACCACTACAACTTTTCTATTATTTATCAGACACACTTTACGTAGAATTTCATCCATTTTTAGGAAAAATGTATTTGTACCGGAATTTGGCGTGCGATAACAACAGATAATAAACAGTTCTGGATCAAGAATATGTACACCACAACATTCAAACGTGTTGTCGCTCGCGAACGTTTTAACAAAGTTTATCTCGTTGTATTTTATTCCCTTCTTCAGGAGTATACAGACTCCACCTCTAGCTTTTGATCTAGAGTAGAAAGAACCTAACGTATAACCATTAATATTTATATTAGATTCATGATTTATTTTTACAAACGTTTCTGATAGACAGATAACATCTGGATCTATACTCTTGTCGATAAGATCACACAAAGCCACTTCTAATAATTGCTTCTTGGATAAAATACTGGCAATATTTTTAGATTTTTAGATTCGAAAAAATGTTTTATTCTCGTTTACACTTTGTCGCTGCAGTGGTGGGAAGTATTGGACAAAACACCACCTATATTATTCAATCAAACTATGCATGGTGTTGGCCTCTGGGGACCAGAGGCCAACACCATGCATTGTTTGGTTAATATAGGTTGAAAGCTAGGGACTTTTTCGCCCAGAGGCTAAGCTTAATCATTCAGCGGGGCAACGCTGCTAGCATTATGGGTACCATGGACCATTTGGAAAATCTTTTATTGTAAATATATTTTTATTTAGGTATTTAATTAGATTTTTTTTTTTTTCTTTGATTTACTTTTGTAAAAATAGCATAGTAGACTTTATTTATTGTTAATATCCTAAAATTCTATATTTGTAACTTTCTAACTTAATAAAAATATTTATCTGTGAAAAAAAAAAAAAAAAAAAAAATCAAACTCAAAATACACGAATTTAATGAAAATTAAATGAAAAAGCAACGTCACTTCGTAAGTTCCCGCCAAAAAGTCCTTTGCAAAAAGGTTTTTCAACAGGGTTGCCAAACTTGTCCGATAATACATTTCCAAAATAGGAATGTAGGAATAGAAGGAAATAGAAACTGCGTCATTTAGTTTATTTTAATGCATAAAAAATTAAGAATATTATTTGTTTCTAAATGTAAAACGGAACGCATTCTTCATCGGTATCTGATCATCATGTCAGCCAGAAGACGTACACTGCTGGACAAAGGCCTCCCCCAAGGATCTCCACGATGGCCGGTCTTGCGTTACCCGCATCCATATCTGATGATACTCTATTATAGACTTCACTAGCTGTCCCCCGCGGTTTCACCCGTGTTCCCGAGGGATCTTATCCTTTCTCGGGATAAAAAGTATCCTATGTGCTATTCCAGGATATGATCTACCTGTGTGCCAAGTTTCATCAAAATCCGTTCAGCCGTTTTTGCGTGAAAGAGTAATAAACATCCATCGATCCAAACTTTCATATTTATAATGTTAGTGGGATTTTTCAACTGCTGCATTTTTACAATATTTCCTACAAAAAATGTTGGGAACCCTAAATACAAGTGTCATGTCAAGTGTAAAAAACAAATTCTATTAAAGAGCTACAGCGTTTTTTATATCTAACTATCGTCTGGAAAGTTATAATGGAATTTATTATTTTCACGTTTCGTAAAAGTTAAAGGACGAACTGGAAGATTTTAAGGTATGTCAAAAGTGCGTGACGAACTACAGATGCAGTAATAATTCAACAATGTGGAATATCGTGGAATTCATCAAATTCGGCTAAAGGCGTGTCGCCGAGAGTACAAAAAATGCCACTTCCATCTGATCTCAAGCTGAACAGAGCCTGTACTTTAAAATCACAACATCATATTATTATAAAACAAAGTCCCCCCGCCACGTCGCGATAAACTCAGAAACTACTGAACGAATTTTCAAACGAGTGTCACCACTGGACGAAGTGATTCATATGTGAAGTTTGAAGTGTATAATAGGGATTATGCACGTATTTTATCTATGGTTTATTACATTACCAAAAAAATATATAACACATCCAAAATCTTAACCTATAAGCAAAAAAAATTTACGGTCGAATGGAGAAACTCCTACTTTTTTAAAGATAAAGATAAAGATTTTTATTTGCGAGAATAATATATTAACATAGGATGGAAATACAATTAGTGATTTGTGACAACATATTCTGCCAGTGTTGGCATGCAAAAGTAAAATGTCGCAGCTCGCAGGCATGCTCGTGAGTTACATACATCAAACTAACAAAATATTCGAAAATTATTTCAATTATATTTGTACAAATTATTTTGAAGTCGTTTAAAAATAAAATATAACTGAGGATAAAATAAACACTACCCAACCCGCACAAGTTTACTTCACAAGTAGATAAGTTCACAGAGTACGCGACACATTACCGATAAGCGTTCGGAAGCGCTCCGTGACGGAACAGCTTCCGCAGAACAGGTAGGTATCGCTGTTACCCCGGCTGCGGACTGCGGACTGCGGACTGCTGAGTATGTAGATATCAGTAACTGTTACTCCGGAACGAGTTCTCGGCTATCTGCGCTGTATTAGGTGTTTAACGTTCTGAGTTTAGTATTTTTGTGACATGACGTGCCATTTCCATACAAAATGACTGTAATAATTATATGGCCAGTTCCCATCTAGGCTTTGTGTGCTTACTAACTTCGGTCACATCATCACTTGCAATGGTGAGATTGTGGTCAAACACGAGCTTTAAAAAAAATGTTGTTATGAAAATGAAAATGGTTTTATTCAAATAGGCCTTTACAAGCACTTATGAATAGTCTAGACTCTAATGCTCGGTTCGGAAGGTTGCTTTTGCTGAGAAGAGCCGGCAATAAACTCAGCAATTACTCTTTTCAAAAACAACTTACACCTATTACATCCAATTATTATTTATTTAATTATTTATTTAATTATTTATTTATCTAGTCTCACTGATAATATTTGCAAAATAATAATAAATAGAATTTAATTATGACTGTCTAAGTAAACAACAAACTCAAGCAGACCAGCCCCCACAAGCAGCACCTGTTCACAAGTACGACGCGTGTGGCAGCCACCGCCCTCCTCGCACATTTTGTGGATTTATTTCCACATTATAAGTATTACGACAACCATGAAATAAAATTTTACATAGGCAGGTACTAGCTGTCCCCCGCGGGTTCACCCACATTCCCGGGATTTTATCTTTTTAAACTTATTTACTCGTAAACTATAGGTAAAGGCGATCTCGCTTATTGGCACGTAATTTGGTATTTGTTTGTATAGTTGATAATTACAATAATTAATTATAAGGAAGGACATATATTCTTACTTGTGGCAATGTTATGGCCATCCTACAAAACTTTTTTATAAAACACAACCGATCATTTCCGGTGTAGGTTGTCAGCAGGGCGATCCTCTCGGTCCTGCCATTTTTAGTTTGGCCATTCAACCAATCATATCTAAATTACAGTCTAAATTTAATGTTTGGTATCTAGACGATGGAACTCTTGGAGGTGATGCGATTTCTGTTATCAGAGATTTAAAATCTCTAACTGAAAAAAATAAAAAAAATGGTCTTGCTCCAAATGCGAGATCCTAGTTTCAGATTTTGTTCCTGAATCTGAGAAATCCAAAATTATTCAAGATTTTAATGATTTGGCACCAAATATTAAATTAATCTCAAGGGATTTGCTTCTTCTTCTCGGAGCCCCCGTCTTAGATGAATCCATTCCTGGGTTTTTTGAGCAAAAGATACAAAATTTTAATGAATCCTCTCATCGACTTTATGACATAAATGCGCATTATGCATTTTTTATTGTACGACTATGTCTTTTTGTGCCGAAGTTTACGTATTTACTCCGCTGCACCCACTTATTCTAATTCGATCAATTATTAAAAACTCTGGACAACATGATCAAAATTTCTCTTTCTAAAATCCTAAATTGTTGCCTAGACGACAACAAAGTGTGGTCTCAAGCCACCCTACCCGTACGATATGGTGGCCTAGGAGTGCGTAAAATTTCTAGCGTATCTTCGCCGGCGTGCCTTCTGTACTGGAACCAGTCGGTATTTCGCGTGGCGACGGCAAGAGGCCGGATGGTATGACTTTGATCCCGTAGAGTGTCGGCAAGCCGTTGGTGTGGGATGCCACTTGTGTCGATACACTTGCGCCATCTCACTTACCGGTGACTTGTAAAGCTGCGGGAGCGGCTGCGAATGGTGCGGATAATTCAAAAAGTACGCCTGTATTGGTCCAAATTATCAATTTATGCCTTTTGCGGTTGAGACCATGGGTCCGTGGGGGTCTGAAGCTCGTCGTTTCGCAAATATTTTATGTAAAAAATTAATCGAGGCCTCGGGTGACCGGCGGGCGGGGAGCTTTTTCCGCCAACGCATCAGCTTGGCCATCCAAAGAGGAAACGCTGCCAGCCTTCTGGGAACCTTGCCGATCCGCAGCAGCGGCAGCCTCGAAGAAGTTTTTTATATATTATAGTTGTACATTTGTTTGTATATTTTGTACATTTGTTGTAAATAAAATAAATATATTAATATTAAGGAAGGAAATACATAAAAGATAATATATTAATAATACGGTTTTCTTTTCCTTTTATATTTGACGTTATTTATAGATAACTAGCCATTCCTCGCGGTTTCACCCGCGTTCCCGTGGGATCTTATCTTATCCCGGGATAAAATATAGCCTATGTTAATTTGGAATAATGTAGCATTCAAATGGTGAAATAATTTTTAAAATCGGTCAAGTACTTTTTGAGCCAATTCGTTACAAACATACTTACATACAAATATTTCCTCTTTATAATATGACTATAGGTAAAAACAAGTGACAGTTAAAAATTGTAAAGTAAAGAGTTCATTTAATAAAGATAATATGAGTTTGAGTTTGATTCAAAGTCAAAGTCAAAACCATTTATTCAGTTTAGGCCCTAGAAGGACACTTACCACCGGTTCGGAAGTCAGCCTTCAACTGAGAAGAACCGGCAACAAACTCAGCAAGGTTATATTTTTAAATAGATTTAGGTATGCTTAAACTAAAACAAACAAAAAAATAAAGAATGGTTTTTATGTCAGAAAACAAAAGATCTCCTTGTGCATAGTGCAGCTACGATTTTATAAGTAAGTATTATATTTTTCTGTTTATTATATTGTTACTAGCGGACCCGACAGACGTTGTCCTGCTCTGAAATTAAAACAAAACTTAGAACCCGATTCCAGCGCCACCTACCGGGTCCAATTTTGTTTTCAAATCATCGAGGAACCCATTGAAATACTTCATCCAAAGCGGTCCTTTGAAACCGTAATCCTCCGAAACGGCTCGACCGATTTTGATGAAATTTTATATGTATATTCAGTAGGTTTGAGAGTAAGCTGTTATCTATTTTTTATACCGCTAGTATTGTTATGTAGATTCATGAAATACGCAGGGCTACTGAGTAACATTATCGGCAACGTTATCAATCTATTGAAATGAGTTAGATTATTTAAGCATTAGTTATCACAATTGCACTGCGGGCGTTCTGAATAATACAAATGTTTATTTAATTTATATAAAAAAAAATATGCGACAAGTGACAACGAGGCAGGCGGGTCACCTGATGGTAAGTGACTACCGTCGCCTATAGACATTAGCAATACCAAGGGGATTTTTTATTTATTTATTTAATGGTTTACTAACATTTGCTTACACTAAACAAAGAAATTAATTCTACTACAATTGAATGACTGAGTGCAACAAACAATTATAAGTAAACACAACATGTACAACAAAACATATTTTGGTACCTACAAACTAAGTATCTAAATTAGGTATTGAAAGTATACAAGTTCTATATAGTTTATATATTAAATTAGCCCAACACCAGCACAGTTCGCGGAAGGGGTGTGAATATTATATTTAAATAATATTTACTGTTTATGAGACAGGTATTTATGTATTATTTAATTTATATAAAAAAAATTATGCCACAAGTGACAACGAGGCAGGCGGGTCACCTGATGGTAAGTGACTACCGTCGCCTATAGACATTAGCAATACCAAGGGGATTGTTGTACATCTTATTAAAAGGCCTTAAAGGCAAACTGACTCAAGTGCAACTGCCAGAACACACCAACAGGTGCTTTGGAGACAGATTTTCAACTTGAGGGTTGTAGCCAGACAGACGAGTACTACAAAGTACCCTACCACCATGCTGTGATTTCCTCGCGATGTTTTACTTCACCGAAAGCTCATTGTAGGATTCGAACCCACAACTTTCGCCGCGGTATCCGACGTCACTACCACTGAGCTATCATCGTCTTAATTTTCTAGATTTTTTACAATCGGTTCAGCAGTTCCAAAGAAACAAAAAATAACCTTACCTCTTTATAATATTTATTAGTAGGTAGGTACATATAGATGAAGTACATATTATGTATTTAGATATCATCATCATATCAGCCGGAAGACGTCCACTGCTGGACAAAGGCCTCCCCCAAGGATCTCCACGATGGCCGGTCTTGCGCTACTCGCATCCAGTGGCTTCCCGCGACCCTCACCCTTAGATATATATGAAAGAAATTGAAGTATTCCTTGTGCTATTTATTATAGGGGTATCTATTAACCGCAATTTAAAAAAACCGTTCAATCTATATGAAGCTGAGGTAGGTCACCTACCTACTGTAATTCTGTTATTGTTTCCTACCCAATCCTTTCCTGCTCGATTAAACTGCATAATATCTGTATAACAAATAAAGGCGATTTTTGCATGAAAAATATTATATAATTATGAGTCAAGTAATGATTTTTATTAGTTTTACCTTGTGTCAAGTCGCAGACGCACGTCCACGTCGGTGTTATTAGAAAATATACTTTATGGACAAACAATTAAAATTAATTGTTTCTAGTATATGTATTTGTTTTTATATTCCTAAATGATTGATAGTGTTTTAATGAAGTGATAAAAATGTCTGATTTCAATGATGGAATGCCGAATTCGAATCGGAATTCAAAAATTATTGGTAAGTTGTTTTTATTGACAAAATACCTACATGTTTTTATAACAAAAGTCACGGTTCAGAATTTTAAATTTCTTTCAAAAAGTATTTAGCTTTCCCCAGCAAGACATGGTATCCATTAAAATATTGCTCTGTATTTTGTGTTGACTGTTATTATGTGATTGTACCAAATCATATTTAACTATTATTTTTGTGAGGTATCTTTTTAAATGTAAGTTTTTTTTTGTAAAATCATGCCCTAAATTGCAAGCGCTGTTTACCTGTAAATATTGTGTTTACCTGTAAAGTTTATAATGTCTTGTGTGTATGTATGACTGTAACAATAGTCTGTAAACCATAAATAAATAAATAAAAAACACGCCAAGTGCGAGTCGGACTCGCGCACGAAGGGTTCCGTAAAAACGGCAAAAAATCACGTTTGTTGGATGCCCCTCTTTAAATATTTATTTTATTTTGTTTTTAGTATTTGCTGTTATAGCGGCAACAGAAATACATAATTTGTGAAAATTTCAACAGCTGTCTAGCTATCGCGGTTCTTGAGATACAGCCTGGTGACAGACAGACGGACAGACAGCGAAGTCTTAGTAATAAGGTCCCGTTTTACCCTTTGGGTACGGAACCCTGAAAAAATAACAAAACTTGAGTGATCCACAGCATACTGGTGCTCGCCTAATAGCGACCGACGTCAAGCGCCTGGTTTTATCAATAGTTGTACTTGAGAGACAGTTCCTCCTTCGCATCAACCACATCATCCTTGTCAAATGCACGCCTATCAAATACATTATAAAAAGGCCTTCAACCATTCGTTTTACGCAAATCTTAACCTATATTGGTGGATAGTTCAAACTTATTTGAATTAGACATAATAATAATAGCCTATGTTTTTTTTTTTATTCTAGATAAGCTTGTGTTTGGCCACAATCTCACCATGGTAAGTGATGATGTGGCCGAAGGTGGTAAGCACACAAAGCCTAGATGGGAACTGGCTCTCAAGTGCAGCTGTCGGAACACACCGATAGGTGCTTGGCGACAGATTTTCAACTTGAGGGTGGTAGCCAGCCAGTCGGGTACTACAAAGTACCCTACCACCGTGCTATGGTTTCCTCACGATGTTTTCCTTCACCGAAAGCTCAAGCTCATTGTAGGATTCGAACCCACGACCTTCGCCGCGGCATTCGACGTCACTTACCACTGAGCTATCATCGCCTTAAACTGAGCTATCATCGCCTTAATAAGGTACCTTCCCATTAGTGATAGAATTTTAGAATCCTTTCAGTAGTAAAAGAAAAAGGGGAGGGGGTAAACCTTACAAACAAACAAACCGACAGGGTCCACAAATTGACTAAACCTAATTTACCACCTAAGGTGTCAAATATTTTTTTTGTGGAATGCAAATGAATGAAAATGAGCTTGATATATAGGGTGGTAATTTTTTTTGTGATGATTGCAGAAATTCAAGATGACGAAGAGCTCATGCCCTTGAAAGAACTTACAGATACCCAATACAGTAAAACAAAACGACCGCCACTCTCGCCTCGGTTTAAGAGCAAAAGATTAAATATGAGTCGGTAAGGTCTCAATCTATGAACTAAGTATTTCTTCTATGACCAAAATGGTCCTAATAATGGTTAAAATATTTAAAAAAATTGCTCTTTGTTACTGGTTCATCTTGAAGGCTAACACATCCGAAACGGTGGTGACTTCAGTAGTTCGATCTTCATAAGTGCCCCCTAGGGTCTAAACTGAATAAATGGTTGACGACTTTGACTTTAAGTAAATGAATACTCTATTGATTGACGTTTGATCATTTCAAAGAGAAATAGCCTGACTGCGTAAAAAGGTGAATATTTATGTTTTTTAAAAGATGGAATCAAGATGACCTATCTAATACCGTAAACAATCTCATGCAGGCGAAGATTGCTGAGGTATTTAAAGTTAAACTTAAGAAGATGTTAATAATATAGAGTAGATGTTATACGTCGACTAAAAGGCAGTAATTTTCCTAACACTTTTACCATCTACGACTACTTTTGGTCGGCAACACAAATTATAATATTTGACTGTATTGCTTAGGTGCATCAGCAATTGTATCCATTTTCCATCAGATAGCTTTCTTATTTGCCTTTTAACATTATTTTAATATATTTTTCTAGGAACAGTGAGCCTCCGCGGATTCAAATATCAGAACCTGATGCTACACAAACCAACGCAACCCAATTTTATTCACCAAATGCATCGATGATTTTTCCAAAAGCTTTTAAAATCCGTGATAGAACAATGAGAAGACTGAATACCCAATTATTTGAGGCCATTAAAATTCTTAACATTCCTGAAGTTAGAAGGTCAGTAACCAACTAAACAAAAGATAGTGTAAATAATACAAAATTACAAATGTAGGTAGCCTTATTTCTAGCGGGAGCTAATTCAACAGTACTAAAAACAAATACAATATATCATAGGCCGAAATCTAGTCACGGCATTCCACGTCAGTCGTCAATACCAACCAACTTTGTTAACATCCTCACGTTGAAAATTCGACGCCAAGCACCTGTTGGTATGTTCCGGCGGTAGGCAGCCAGTCGAGTACTACAAAGTACCCCACCACCGTGCTCTTCTTCTTCTTCTTCGATGTTTACCTTCATCGAATAGACTCACTTCTTTAATCAATCACATTTTCTAATAGACTCTTAGATATCGGAGCCAATCCAAATACCAGCTGCCACCTCGACTATGTGTCTGCCTGTCACTTAGCAGCACTGAAAGGAGGGGAATCACTGTATCTATTGATAAACGCTGGTGCCGAGACGTTCAGGAAAGACATACTTGGTCAAACCCCAGTACATTTTGCTGCGTGGGCTGGTAACGCTAAGCAAATAGCAATGCTGCTGGGTCTTCCTGAAGGTTTGTGAACCATTAAACCATGTTTCTACAGCAAGCAAAAATTTCTACAACAGTTTTAGCGATTGACCTTCACTCACAGCCATATTCTTGTATTGTCGGGATCTGAAGTACGATTTGGAAGGTTGTTTTTTGCTGAGAAGAACCGTCAATAAACTCAGCAATTTAAAAAACCAATTTAGATCTATTACATAGGCTGTATTCTACGCTTCACCCAAGCATAAGTAATTGTTATTCATTATTATATGTTTAATATTATTGTTAGTGGTCTTAACTCGTAAAATAGTCTGAACTAGTTCCATAAATTTATGAAAGCAGATAATTTTCTAAATAAATCTTGTTACATTTACATTATAGACTTACAAAATCAAGTGGAACATGACATAACCTTAGAAATAGAAGAAGCTATAAAAAATACATGTTTGCCTGTAAATGAAATGACCAATTTGCGATGTGATACAGAAAATGTTAAGAAGAATCTACCCAAGAACTGGACAGATAATGTAGGTCACAATTGCCGTGATTTTGATGGAAGTGTAAGTTATCTTTATTTTATACTAACGACCTAGCTCCGTCTCTAGTCAGCATGATGTTCCGACATCTTCAACAATCATCATCATATTTCAGCCAATATACACAAAACCTTTCACATTTACATCCTAACAAACTTCCTTTATTATAGTAATATTTTGGTAAGTAGACCGAAGAAAATATAAGTGGTAAGTAGTAAAAAAAACAATGTACTGATGTCCCACGAATAAGGTGATGTCAAATAATGATTCCACTTCATTCCTCCAAGGGGTTAGGGAGCTAAACAAACAGCTGTATATTGCTAAAAGTGTGGAGTGCCTCTTTTTCCTGATACCTTACAATGCAAGTGTGCATCCTTTTGCTAGTACTAAAGAGTGGAGTGCGTGAATGGCACTATTTTTAAGAGTTATTTGCTGTAGCATAACTGTAGAACTCAGAACTGTTATTAATATGTTCGCCTGCTTGGAGAATATTGGTTTCTTTTCAGGTATCTGATCCTGATAAATATATCAGAGGATAATTTCCAATATTTTATTTACAGATTCCTTCCTTACAACCTGGTTGGTCCCCACTTCATGCTGCAAGTGCTCATGCTCGTCCTAACTGTGTACGTCTTCTTCTGGCTGTTGGTGCAGATCCTAATATCAGAGATTCCGTTGGCCGGACGCCCCTTGACGTCGTCGGCTTTGCGTTTTACTACAAACAACATATTATTAATGAAACATAGTAAGGACAAAAGCCATGTATTCACTGAGAAACATAAACACTAAACACTGTTTCAAAAACAAAATCTACGTGTTTCTGAAACAAATTAATATGTTTCTGAAACTTGTGAAATTGAATTGTTGCGGTAAACACTACGTGTTTCAAGCATGTTTCTGTGCTCCCCGATGGAATTGGAGAGCACAGAAACAAATCAGTTTCGCAACAGCTGTATACAAGTGTGGATGGGTGTTTCAGTTGTTCATAAACATGGCAGTAGTGTGGGACGACAATAGCATTTAAAATTAATATAATTATTTCAAACGAAGCCGATATTATGGAATACCTCCTCAGGCGACATATAATATTTGAAACAACTGAGATGTGGACGCCCAAGACCCCGAAACATTTTTTCATAAAACATCCCATCTAGGCTTTGTGTGCTTGCCAGCTTTGGCCACATCATCATCACTTACCTTGATGAGATTGTGGTCAAACACATTATCCAACTTATCCAGAATTAAAAAAAATATCTACGTTTTGTTCCAGAAACTTTGCATCTGAAACATGTTTCTCAGTGAATACATGGCTTTAAGGTGTTTATTTTGATTCGAATTGATATTTTGATTTTTTTATTTAAAAAAAAAAAAAAAAACATACAGACGAATTGAGAACCTCCTCCTTTTTTTTGAAGTCGGTTAAAAAACTGCCAATGTATTTTCACTCGTCGTTCTCGAAACTAAGTTTATAATTTTTAAATTAGTTCCACGCAACTGATTGAGCTGAAATTTTGGAAAAACTTCTGGTGTTGTAATAAGCTACTCAGAAAAGGTTGTTTTGGAAAAAGGAAACTTTTAAACGCAACATTTTAAACTTTTTATTTTGTATCTTACCTACTAAATGTAATATTGGATACAGGGTGAATTAGGAGGATACTACCAGCTGGTGTTTTAGGTGAACATAACAAAATCAATCATAATAAAACATTTTCTCAGTTTCGCAGACACGATAAGAATTTTGATCAAAGCTGGATGCACTCAAACCTGCATCAAAAACAGCGTTACAAATTCTCCACTACATACAGCTGTAGAGTTAGGAAGTCTGGATTCAATCAGGATGCTGCTTGATATAGGTGCCACAATTGTATGTCTGAATCAGGCTGGCATGACACCATTACATGTTTGTGTGTATAAAAAGCTTAAAGAGCATTTTCAGGTCAGTTTACATTATTAACTAAGCATGCGATGAAAGACAATATATTGTAGATTGTCTTTCATCCAGGTATATCCACTGTTTGGCAGTGGATATACCTGGGATGACGTGGATCGATGGATGTGATGTTATCTGATTTCTATATATATAGCTGTCCTCCGCAATTCCACCCGCGTTTCCAAGGAATCTTTTCTTTTCCTGGGATAAAATATATCCTATCTTGATGAAACTTGGCAGACAGAAATTATATCTTAGAGTACTCCAAGTTTCGGTTCATTTTGGTAGTTTTGGAGTTAATCGCGGACCAACATCGTGACACGGGAATTCATTTAAATGTATATTATGAAAATAAAGTGTTTTCATTGCAGCTTCTAGTTGGCTATAAGTATAAAGACCTTGATGTAGAAGCTGCATCTGTGGATGTGAGAGACAAAAATGGATATACCGTACTACATTCAGCTATTATGGTTTCTTGGTTACCAGGAGTATGTGTTTCTTTGGAAGCTGGGGCTAATATAACTGCGATGGTAATTTTATTATTGTAATTAACAATAGGTTTGTTTGAGTTACGTAATACCACAGCTAACATAGATCTTCTTACGTAAGTACCTACATAATTTTGCTTAATATTGCAGGGGAACGATGGCGAGACACCTATTCATTCTGCAGCGGCCATAGGCGATTTGAATATACTTAATGAGATCCTTAGTGCTGTTAAAAATAAATATATAATTGACCAGCGAAATGCGAAACAGGAAACACCTCTCTTCAAAGCCATTATCAACGATCACTTAAAGTGTGTACAAACAATTCTCAAAAATGGAGCATTTATAGAAAAAACACTACCAAAGAATGTCAACGTTTTGCACGTTGCTGCTGAACTTGGCAATTATAACATATTAAAAGTTTTACTGGATCACGATTATTCTGTAACACGAGCAATGGTAAATTTTCTGACGACTGATGACCGAAAAGGCTACGGCCCTATACATTTTGCTGTTCTAAATAATCACCCGGAGTGTGTTAAGTTGTTGCTTTCATATAACGCGTATATAAAATTGGAATCTTCAAGTGGCCCTCATAAGTCTATGACTCCTCTACACATGGCTGCTGCTAAAAACAATTTAGAAACTGCTAAGATTATAATAAAATTTGATAAAACTACTGTTAATAGGGTCGATGCTATGGGATGGTCTCCTTTACACACAGCAAGTTATAATGGAAGTAGAGACGTCATCTCATTAATTCTTTCCAAAGGAGGCGATTTATCTACCAGTACAATTGGTTCGAGTAAGACAGCAATAAATATGATAATGAATAATTTATCAAAACCTACGGAATTTATGGAAGAAATTTTGGACTCGTACATAACGAGTAATGGACTGAATTTTCAAGATCCACGTAGTGAGATAACGGTTAATTATGAAATGCTTGCCCCAAATATTGAGAACAATGAACAAATGAAAGTTATTAATGCTTTTCTAGAGACTGGAAATAGTTATCACCAGAGAAGATTACTCGTTCACCCATTGATAGAGAGTTTTCTTTATCTTAAGTGGAATGCTCTTCTACCATTCTTCTATGCAATAATGGGCTTGTATAGTTTCTTTGTGCTATCGCTTACAATATTTTTAGTTTCTGTATTCTTTTATAAAGACAATTCAATAGATGTGCCAAGAGGCCTGGATGCATCTTATTGGAGATACGTGATTTATGTATCTGTAACATTAATTATATGTCTGGTAAGTTCTGGAAACTTGATATCTAATTGAGCATTCAAATTCGTGTACAAAATAATGTAACATTCAATATTTTTATAACTTTTCAATAATACAGATCTGAATGTTTCAAGTTTTTCTTTCAGGAAGTATTTTTAATGAATCTATCCAAAAACCACTGGTTACAATTGGAAACGTGGGTTAAATTAAGCTGTATAATTCTTGCTTTAATTCTACCTAGCGCTGTGATAGAGGCCCCAAATGATGAATGGCCCCGACATATGGCCACCATCACTTTGTTACTAGCTTGGCTTGAAATGTTGTTCCTTCTGTCCAGATTCCCAAACTGGGGGTATTATGTATTGATGTTTGGGAAGGTAGCTTCAAAAGTCATTAAGGTAATATTTTTTCTTATTTTTTGCTACAGTCAGTTCTGAGCTTTCAGTGAAGGCTAACCATAGCGCAGTGGTTCTCTATAGTACTCGACTGGATGGCTACCAACCCATAATTTTAAAATCTGTCGTAAAGCACCTACTGGTTTGTTCTGGCTGTAAAAGTTCGGCAACACATTGGTAATTTCCCTGGGATATCTGTAGTTGATTCTAGTCACTATAGTCAGGTGACCCAATTTCTGCTTGTCAGTCTTCTAACTGGAAAACGAAACATTCAATTTACTATCATTAGTGTAACACCAGCAATTTTTGTTTTCAGATACTACTTACCTTTGCATTCCTACTAATCGGCTTTTCTCTCAGCTTCATGGTGCAGTTCCACACTCAGTTCCCATTCAAAGGCCCATGGGCTGCCCTTGTCAAAACAATGGTCATGATGACGTCAGAATTTAACTTCGATGACCTACTAAAATCCAATAACACTTCACATGTAGTTGTACGTCTTATATTCTTCGTATTTTTAATTTTAACAGCCATCGTACTTATGAATTTAATGGTAGGTGTTGCTGTCAATGATTTAAACAATCTAGAAGTTATAGGAAATATAAAAAGACTAGCAAAACAAGTTGAATTCTTAGGGTCATTAGAGAATCTCGTATCTAATAAGTTGTTCAAGAAAATAATGCCCAAAATGGTAAAGAAAAGTTTCAGAAAAGAAAATAAAATCATTCCTATGATAAAATTGAAACCGAATGATCCAAAATCTGATTACTATAAAACATTTCCATCTCACATAAGAGAAGCTATATTTCTTAAAGCACAATCACAAAAAGAAAAACTGGATACGATGAATGAGTCACAGATACTTAATGAAAGATTAGATAAAATATATGACATGGTAATGAAATGTTATGAACAGAAAAACATGTTAAAGAATACAACAGACGAAGAGGTAGTGTCGGAGTCTAGGAAGCAAATAATGACGTGCGTTGAAGAGTTAAGATCGCCTGTGAATGAACTGAATGCTAAAATGGACCTCATTTTAAGAAGATTGGATAAACTAGAAAATAAGTAACAATGCAGATGATCTCAACTCAATTAAGAACTAATTTACTAAAATATGACCCTGTAAATGCACTCGTGAATAATGGAAAACGGATTTCACCACCGATTTTATTATTTATAATTGTAAAAATAATATTAATAAAGTAATGAGGCATTTTTTTTTTTGTTTGTTTTGAATTATGGAAATCTGTAACAAACATTTGTAATTAAGGAACCTATTTATAAATCTGTAGTGTTCTTAGGTTTATCGATTTATGTACTAAGTTTCATTAAAATCCATTTAGTGGTTTTTGCGAGAAAGAGTAACAAACGTTAGCACACCCAAACAAACTTTTATATTTATAATTTATTGATAATCCCACGGAAGCTAGCAGGTTTCCGGGATAAAAATTATTATGTGTGTTCAAAATCAAAGTCAAAACCATTTATTCAGTTTAGGCCCTAGAAGGGCACTTATGAAGGTCGAATTACAGAAGTTACCACCGGTTCGGAAGTCAGCCTTCAACTGAGAAGAACCAGCAAGAAAATCAACATGGTTACATGTTTAAATATTTTTGCACCATCTGACTATATTGGCTTTTTTTCAAATGTTTAACAGTTTTATTTAATGTTAATCCAAGTAATTACCTAAATGTATGCCATATTTATTTTAAATCAGTTTAGCCGTTTTTGCCTAATTTATTAGAATCTTAATCACGAAGTAATCACTAAATGGATTTTAATAAAGGAATCACATTTGTTTCACTCATTTTTTATTAAACAAATTTGTGAATCACAGCATACATTATCCTTGGCGATAGATTCCAAAATTCGAATAAGAACTAAGCTTACTAACTAACCGTGCGTTAGAGTAATTCATAAGTGCTTGCAAAAACCTATTTGAATAAAAAAAAAACGAGCGAACCTTACAATAGTCATGTGTAACATCCTTAGACCAATAATTCCAAGGTAACATCTGATATCTCACCTTGGTAATACCATACATGTACCAATCAGGAAAACGGGTTGGTACCATCTGACAGCCAACTCTACCACCGCGCTGGCTAATTGGTCAATAAATGAGGTGTACCGAGAAGAACTAGACTTTACTTTGAATGAGATATAACGTGACGATTAGTTACATAAAAGAAGAATATTGAAACTAAAGAAAACATGTGACTGAAAGACTTGTATGACTATGGTCATGAATAAAGATTAACAAAAAAAAAGCATAGCTACTAAGCAAAAAAAAATCGGTTGACAAACGAGTAAAAAAAGAAATAGGTACCTACACAGTTTTCTTCACGTTTTAATATAATGATACTTTGTTCGCAACAATACAACACATATCTAAAACAATTTTCCAATTACGATGTAAGCTTTCAAACGTCATAAAAATTTTATTACCCTCCATGCGTTTCCGATGTATCGCAATGGACCATTACTACGTCCAGCCCTCAATGGATCGTTTCATGTGGAATGTGTTAATATGAGCCACGGCATTTACCTGGTCACAGGCGTCTGAATATCCCAGCCAAGATGGCATTTCAGACATTTAAATTAATACTCTATCTGAATAGCAAAGGACTTAATTTAATAACTTTGAATAAGTAACTTTTATGTTGTTTTGGGAAGAGACAAACCCATGCGAGCCAAGTAGTTTACTTAGACCAGAGGTTCCCAAAGTAAATAATAAACAAATATATATGTATATTTTTTTATAATTACAATTTAACATACTAATATTATAAATGTGAAAGTTTGGATGGATGGATGGATGTATGTTTGTTACTCATTTACGCCAGAACGGCTGAATGGATCTGGATCAAATTTGGCATGGAGATAGATTATAGTCTGGAATAGCACATAAGCTACTTTTTATCCCATTTTATTTTTAGGGAAAGGATAAGATCCCTCGGGAACGCGGGGACTATTATTTGATAATTCGATTGAGTAACCTGGTCTACACAGAACTTGTATCGTTGCGAGCAGACAGGTCTGGTTTATTTCACCACCAAGACGTGTTTTAAGTACACTAAATTACTTTTGACAGGAACTCTTACTCGATTTAGGTGTATTTTACCTCTAAAAAACTTAAATATATGACTGTACTTTGCCAGTTTTCATCAATACGAAAAGCTTTATTTATTTATTTATTAAAGCAATGCATCACTTCGGTATTCCGTTCTCGTATCAATCGGTACCGAACGAGCGGAGGTCGGCTCCGTGGATTGAATTTTTAAAAAACGATAAAATTCATCTGTCAACTGTGTTCGGTATTCAAAAGATCGTAGATTCCGTATAAAAAAGGAGAAAGCTAGTGTGAGATAATAGGATTAAATTAAACTTTTTATTTAATTTAAAAATGATTTTTTTGTTGCAGGAAAAATATAGAACATTTCTGGTGATTATTATGACGTCACAGTATAGTATGTATTTCATACAATCTCAATGTAAACTATATTTATGACATATAATAAAAAAGAAGCTGATTTGATATGTCAGACAACATCTCTATAACAAGAACTACTAGAACATTCGGTAAAGGAAAACAAAATTTGGTGGTATGTTATGTAGGTATTTTGTTGACCACTTTCGAGTTATTAATCTGTTTCATCCATCTATCTATAAGCGGGTTCCAGCAGCCGCGCTTGAGAGCCAGTTAGATACCTGCTAACTTCTGCCACTCACTTATCGTGACGAAACTTATGGTATTTTTGTATAAGTTGTCAGATGGTGCAAAAATATTTAAAAAATAGAACCTTGCTGAGTTTCTTGCCGGTTCTTCTCAGTCGAAGGCTGACTTCCGAAACGGTGGTAGGTAACTTACATAATTCGACCTTCGAATAAATGGTTTTGACTTTGACCTAGATCCAACTAACTAAAGTCAATTTTCTCGGGAATTATGTTCATTTCTACAATAGGATCCCACATTATGTAACTGGAATGTCTTGCTTTGAATTCAAATATTACATTAATTCGGAGCTAACTATAAAGAGGCTCGTTACGTGGAAGACAAAAATATATGGTTGTAGTAGCTCCTCTCCACATACACTTACATCTCCCTGGCGAAGTGAAATATTTGAATATGGTGGTACCTCAATGTTTTTTGAGAGAAACGTTTAAAATATGATCCACTGCAGAAAAAATATTGCGTAACCCGAGTTTTTGTGTGGGATACCAAACCGGCGATAAGAGTCAATAATTGTAACATTCATAAGTGCCTTATTTAGATGCCTTAACTGAATAAATTAGTTTGAATTTGAATCATGGCCTCAATGGTAAAAAACATAAATTAGTTATTAAAACGTTTTGAAACATTTATTAGCCTTTTACTTGAGGCAAAAAATATTAAAAGGGTTACGCCTGTTGTATTGGTCCAAATTATCAATTTATGCCTTTTGCGGTTGAGACCATGGGTCCGTGGGGGTCAGAAGCTCGTCGTTTCGCAAATATTTTATGTAAAAAATTAATCGAGGCCTCGGGTGACCGGCGGGCGGGGAGCTTTTTCCGCCAACGCATCAGCTTGGCCATCCAAAGCGGAAACGCTGCCAGCCTTCTGGGATCCTTGCCGATCGGCAGCAGCGGCAGCCTCGAAGAAGTTTTTTTATATATTATAGTTGTACATTTGTTTGTATATTTTGTACATTTGTTGTAAATAAAATTATAATCTATATAGTTATTCATAAAAGGGTTAACATTTGTTTATTTATACGGTACCCTAAAATATAAGATCAGTGTACGTTTCTAAACTATTCCATCACGTCTGTGCCATTTTATAAATAAGAGAGAACCATCGAAAATTATTACAACTTCTTTACTTAAGTAAAATTACTACATAAATCTACTTCACATCGTTTAGAACTGCTACCAACCTTTATTTCACGAGTGGAGAATGTCTATGGATCCTATTATTTTATTACTAGATCTTGGCCTGCGATTTTGTCCGCGTTCTTGATTGATCAAATATTTGCCGGGCCAGTTGGCGTGGTTGATTAAAGCACTACTTTCCACGCGGTCGTAGGTTCCATTTCCATCCAGGACAAACATTTGTGTGCAGTCTGGGTGTAGGTAATAGGGTTGTGTCCTAAAAAAATCTATTTTTATTGACCCAGGACACTACCCTATTATACATATTTAATGTATTAAAAAACCAGCCAAGTGCGAGTCGGACTCGCGCACGAAGGGTTCCGTAAAAACGGCAAAAAAATCACGTTTGTTGAATGGGAGCCCCCTTAAATATTTATTTTATTTTGTTTTTAGTATTTGTTTCGGGTTTTGGTACGGAACCCTAAAAAGTAGTAGGTATATCATTAATTTATCTGGTGTCTATAATACAAGCTCCGGTTAATTTGAAATCAGATAACCGTTATTCCATCTACATAATTATGTGTGTGACTTATTAAGATGTTTTCATACCACAAGTGTACGTGACTACCGTCACCTAGACATTAGCAATACCAGGAAGATTGCCAATGTATTATACACCTTATTTCAATGCCACCTTGAGAGTGGTAGCCAGCCAGTCGAGTACTACAAAGTACCTTACCACCGTGCTGTTTCCTCACGATGTTTGATGGTGAATATCCGAGAAGTACCTGAAGAACATTGTAGAATCCGAATCCACAACCTTTGCTACAATAGCAATGAAGTTTTTTTTTTATTCTGGATAGCTTGTGTTTGACCACAATCTCACCATGGTAAGTGATGATGTGGCCGAAGGTGGTAAGCACACAAAGCCTAGATGGGAACTGGCTCTCAAGTGCAGCTGTCGGAACACACCGATAGGTGCTTGGCGACAGATTTTCAACTTGAGGATGGTACACAGACAGTCGGGTACTACAAAGTACACTACCACCGTGCTATGGTTTCCTCACGATGTTTTCCTTCACCGAAAGCTCAAGCTCATTGTAGGATTCGAACCCACGACCTTCGTCGCGTATCCGACGTCACTACCACTGAGCTATCATCCCCTTATGCTACTACGGTATCATCCCTTTAAATTACCTTCTAGTAACTTGAAAACAATGTGGCGATTAATGTAGATAACTAAATAGATTAGAAGCTCAACAATATAATAGTTAATTTAAGAAGTTCCATTTACGCTTGATAACACTAAAATCGGATAACTGCCTTTAGAATCTCTTTATGTTAAGGTAAAGACCATAATTTTTAAAGCTTCCATTTTTGGAATGAAGTTCTTTTAGTTTTCTTTTTTCATTTTGTACATTTATTGTAAATAAATTGTGCACTTCATTTACAATAAATGTACAATATATATATATACATAAAGAAAATAAAATCTATTTGCGATTTGCCACAGGCATAGAGAATATAATGAATTTCATCAATAATTTTTATGTACGTTATTTATCATGTTAAATAAAATTAAACATAGACCACTCGCTAAACTGTTGCCGTCCCTCGTTAGCACCCGCGGAGTTGCTAAGTGCGAGGGAGATAGCGGCCTGTCGATAACGTCGTCTTTAATGCGACTCGTATGAAACCGCGGGGATACAACAATTTCACGTCCGTAAACTAAATGCCTATTGTCCAAAGTCAGCGTAAAAGAAAATAACTATTCTCCTTAATGATACTCTGTATACAATACACCCCAGCTATTGTTCCATTCAATGAACAATGATAATAATCAGTGTTCCATTCGACTTGTGTCCCCGATTGTCCAATACTATGGACAAACTTAAGGGAACTTCGACAGCTTTGAACTGAAGTTGTGAAAACATACGGTATTTTATAACACACCAACGCGCTACGGTTAAAATTGTAATTGAAGATACCATCACAAATATTACGCGCTTACAGTTAAGTTTGTAGAGTAAAATACAAATTCCTCATTGTAATTTTTAAGAGAACATCAACGTTTAGTAGTGGATTATTATAATTGATAATAATAAAATAACTCAAATTTTCTTTTACCATTGTTTCTTGTTGTCTGTACGATAATAATATAAAATACATAGTTTCATAATAGGTCCTCGCACGCCGCATAGATTAATAATAAGTCTTCGCACGCCGCTCGGATTAGATGCCGCCGTCATACTTGAAAAATGCGGCAACAAATACTACGGCTAAATCGAAACCGAAGCGTACCCGAGCCCAGTCTCGTTGCAAGAAATGGCACAATTTTTCACACACACTAGCATCCTTGTAAATACACACTAAAATATTGAGTTACCGCATTTTCGGAGCTGTCACGGAAAAGGAGCGCTGCATCTACGCCAGAGCGACGCGATGACCTATTATTAATCTATGCGGCGCGATGACCTATTAATAATCTATGGGCAAGATGACCTATTTTTAATATATGATAATAAACTAAGGTCTGTTTTCTTTTCGTTTGTATGGGGTAATATTTGGAACTACAGAAACGAATCATATAATTCTTTCACCAATGGAAAGCTACAGCATTACTGTGTAACATAGGCTATATTTAATTTTAATATGCAACGAACGCAATTAACTTAGGCTAAACATATTTCATAGATGATGACAGAAAATCTGAAACTGAAAACTACAAGAATCTCTATTAGCTCAAATTACAAGTCAACTCTTATTAGCGCTTTATGGATAAGGCGTAAGATCTTGTATACATAAAAATACTTATTCTGACTGGCTGATAGCCTAATCTACTATGGTCAGAAGTTCTGCACTCGAGTACCTTTTATTATGTAGGCATCCACTTAGAAAAGGTATTAAGATTCTACTCTTGGAGAAGTAAAACAGGAGATTTTGTGTGAAACCGCACAGCATAAACCTAGGTGTAGATTTTTTTTTATTCTGGATAAGCTTGTGTTTGAATAAGCACGCAAAGCCATGATGGGAACTGGCTCTCAAGTGCAGCTGACGAAACACACCGATAGGTACTTGGTGACATATTTTCGTGATGATCGTGACGAAGGTGGTAAGCACGCAAAGCCAAGATGGGAACTGGCTCTCAAGTGCAGCTGTCGGAACACACTGATAGGCGCTTGGTGACATATTTTCAACTTGATGACTGGGCCAGCCAGTCGGGTACTACAAAGTACCCTACCACCGTGCCATGGTTTCCTCACGATGTTTTCTTACACCGAAAGCGAACCCACGACTTCCAACACATAAATGTAACACGCTACCAACTATGAATATTCCTGAGCCGTAACGTTCACGTTTGCTATACCGTAACGTATGTTTTTGTATCGACTAGATTAACGACAAGTAGATGGAGTACCAGTACCTGTATTGTCAACTAAGTTGTAGGTAAATCTTCTTTTCATTTAAAAGGTAATCAGCCCTTCTCATACAAAACATTAAATGAAAAGATTCCTTACTAGTAACTTAAGTAAATTCTATGTTAGGTCTTTACCTACATACCTAAAATGTATGTAGCTGATTCTTTCATTACGTTTTTCCTTCCTTCACAGAAAGCTCAAACTCATTGTAGGATTCGAACCGACATTTATGCATGTATTTAAAAATAATAATGGCCAAGCTCTGCTTATGGCCATTTGTGAAGAATTTCCCAGGATATTTATTTTAAGGCGATGATAGCTCAGTGGTAAGTGACGTCGAATGCCGCGGCGAAGGTCGTGGGTTCGAATCCTACAATGAGCTTGTGCTTTCGGTGAAGGAAACCATAGCACGGTGGTAGGGTATATTGTAGTACCCGACTGGCTGGCTACCACCCTCAAGTTGAAAATCTGTCGCCAAACACCTATCGGTGTGTTCCGACAGCTGCACTTGAGAGCCAGTTCCCATCTAGGCTTTGTGTGCTTACCATCTTCGGCCACATCATCACTTAACATGGTGAGATTGTGGTCAAACACAAGCCTATAAAAAAAAAAATTATCAATAACACCTGTTTTTCTTAATAAAGTTGTTAGCAGGTATTTATTCTGCAAACGACGTAACTCTGCAAAATCGTTACCATCATTTTCAGAGCTAAATGTCACACGGCTGGCAACATTTTCCTGCTGAATTTTTAATATTAATTCCAAAAGTCCAAGCGTACTTTGTTTTAAAATGCATCAAGACAAAGCCGGCCCCAACCTGTCATATAATATTCACGAATACAACATACTGTTTCTGTATTTTTAAAAAAGATGGTCTGTGTGGATGTTGTTGGTATATTTTTTAATTTTCTTTAAATTCTTAAGCTTTTATTGATTTTTAAATGTAAATTGATGATTGATGAAAGGCGATGATAGCTCTGTGGTAGTGAAGTCGGATACCACGGCGAAGTTCATGGGTTGGAATCCTGCAATGAGCTTGAGCTTTCGGCTTGAGACACTAATGAAAGTCGACCTACAAAGGTTCCCACCGGTTCTCAACTGAGAAGAACCGGCAAGAAACTCAGCAAGGTTACATTTTTCAAATATGTTTGGACCATCTGACTATATTGGTATGATTCTCAATCAAATGTTTCACAATTTTATTCTTAAAGTGAACCAATAATAAAAAGAGAAAAACATTTTGTACATTTGTTGTAAATAAATTGTAAATACTTAAAAAAATACTTTGACATTGAAAATGGCAGACAGAACGACGGGTAAGCATAGTATAGTATAGTTCCCTACATAAATTAGGATGAAAATTTAGAAGCTCCGTGACACCACGGTTGGCTCCTACATTTTTTATAAGCCCACTTTGTTTGTGGCGCTTTATACAGCGTGTTGCGCTTTTCGCACTGAAGTCTGAATTTTGCAGTAATTTTTGCAGGAAACGTGTTTTTGTGTTCAATTTAAAAATGCATAATTGTTTGGTTCCAGAGCTACAGAGCTTTGTATCTTTCCACTATGTGCCACATTATCACTTGCAGTAAGATTATGGTTCAAAAGACAAAATTGCTGCGCTGTTTCTCTAACTAGTTTAATTTTAATCGATTTAAATATGGGTTTATGGAATGGAATAGAAATGTTGACTTAACCAATCAGCTTCTTTTAATATAAGTTAAAAAAAATTGTGGATAGATTGGAAATTAATAATCATTTTAATTAAAACATCGAGTTTTACAGTATTTTAGGTGCAATAGTTAGTGTTTGTTTTTTTTTTCAATATAGGTAACATCCCAATTAAAAATAAATTTCAAAAATAGAATTCAACATTACAAAATTCATGAATATTATTTTTGTGTAAAGCCTACAACAAAAAATTCAAAAAAAGAACACACGTTTTTAATTTTTAGATTATTTATTTTATTCGTTGATCTACTTATAATTTAAGAGAACTGTTCTTTTGAATAATAATAAAAGGGGTCTCCCCGGGATTTGCTAATTTTGACTACGATTACTATAATCCCTACCATAATCGGGACTGGATGCTGACAGCCATTCCCTGATGAGTACCTTCATCAAGAAAAAGACAGGTCGAACCTATTTCAAGCCAGACACATCTTTATCTGACAGAACAAAATAGGATTTACTTTTAAAAAAAGTTGCATCATTTTTGCTTGAACTTTTGGTGAAGTAAAACATCAATGATACCAATATGTATACTTTCTGAGTTTCTTGCCGGTTCTTTGGCTGACTTCCTTATTGGTGCTTACTTTTAAAGCTTCGCTCTTCATTAAGTTCCCTTCTAGGCCCTAAACTGAATAAAAGATCTAGATTTTTAGTTTGGCTACCTATTGCAGTCTAATTGAGTCTATTCATTCGGCAAAACGTTTCACAAGTTTTTTTTATTCTGGATAAGCTTGCATTTGACCACAATCTCACCATGGTAAGTGATGTGGTCAAAGGTGGTAAGCACACAAAGCCTAGATAGCTGTCGGAACACACTTATAGGTGCTTGGTGACAGATTTTCAACCTGAGAGTGGTAGCCAGCCAGTCGGGTACTAGAAAGTACCCTACCACTGTGCTATGGCTTCCTCACGATGTTTTCCTTCACAGAAAACTCAAGCTCATTGTAGGTCACTACCACTGAGCTATCATGGCCTCATAAATGATATCTGAATAATATAATGCTATCTGAATAAATATTTATTTTAAAAAGCGTTTGAATCCGCGGCCAGGACTTAGTATCTTTGAGTTATTTAAACAAACAACAATAATAAAGCTTGTAGCAAAAGTAAACATACTAAGAGAAGTTAAGTTAGATCACAGCGGAGTTAAGTCTTAAGTTGGGTTAACTCTATCTGCTAACCCCTATCATTGTGGTTTGATATTTGATACTACGACCTTAACTCGAAGTTTTATCACTATTTGATTTGTTTTCATGGATAATTTATGAGAACTGCATAATTTGTATACTTTATTTTTTTTAATATAAAAATTAAATGTCATTAAATATTTGTAAAATCGATATTGTCTACCCTGCACTACATTTTTGCAGGTCGGTGCATTAAAGCACAAAGTGATTGCTAGTAGGTAATCCCACAAATATTATAAATGTGAAAGTTTAGATAGATGTTTGTGACTCTTTCACGCAAAAATGGCTACGGATTTTGATGAAACTTGGCACACAGGTAGTCCATATCCCGGGAAAAGACAAGATCCCTCGGGAACGCGGGTTAAACCACGGAAGACAGCTAGTATAGTATAGTAGTTTTTACTCTGTTTTTAGAGTTTATGACTAGCTGTCCCCCGGCGTTTTACCCGTGTTCCCGTGGGATCCGCGTGCCCTTGGAATTTTTTATTTAATATAAACCTTGTCCTAACAATAACGAATACATAAAACAAAGAATCATCCAATTTGGTCCAGTCATTCAAAAGTTATAAGCATACCTACATACATTTCGAAGATCCATTTTTATTAATATAGATTTCGCGTGACTACCGAGCGAGAACCTATCGTAGATCTCATATTCCTCAGAGTTTACAGGCAAAGGATGATGTTTATCTTTTCAACAAATAAAAGGTCACTAAAAGCCGAAGGTCCATGAAGGAGGTCCCGTTGCTGGCTCTGACCTTTTGTTTGAATATACAATCTATATTGTCGTACTTCCTATCCTACTAATATTAATGTGATATTTATAGAGAAGTACCTATGTTTGAATGGATGTGTGTGAAGAAATGAAGGCGATGATAGCTCAGTAAGTGACGTCGGATACCGCGGCGAAGTTCGTGGGCTTGAGCTTTCGGTGAAGGAAAACATCGTGAGGAAACCACGGCACGGTGGTAGGGTACTATGTGGTACTCGACTGGCTGGCTACCACCCTCAAGTTGAACATCTGTCGCCAAGCACCTGTTGGTGTGTTCCGGCAGTTGCACTAGATTGTTGATTACTTTCATAGTTTTTTCTTTCATAAAAACCTTCTCCTTACAATAACAAACACAACAAAAAAAGAATTAGCGAAATTAGTCCAGCCGTTCACGCGTGATGCCGTGACCAAGGAAATAGGAAATGTGCTATGGTTTCCTCACGATGTTGATGATTTACCTTGAAAATATTTATTTACTTTAAATGACTAATACCTAGTATATTTACTATCGTGCGCTAATTTACCGTCTTTAAGGACATCGATCGGACCGCCTAACTGCCTTATCTCATGATAACAGTATCTTACCCATAGATATAGCAATGTTTTTATAAAATAAACTAAAATTGATTAGCAAAACTAAAAATATGTCCGTCCCTTTCTCACTATATTAAGATATCACAATTTTAGTGTGGATATCAGATAGAAAAGCGCTAAATTAAATGGTAAGTAGGTACAAGAAAATAACTCGCTCTCTCATCTACACTAGTATACCGCCCCGTGGTTTCACTTGAGGTATTTAATTTAGAAAAATCGTTTTAAGTGTATCTATTCAATTGTAAATTGACCTCCCAGAAGAAAGGTAGAGCAAGTAGTACCTACCGAGCAAAGGAGAGCCAGATTCAATAAAATTTTATAAAATTAGGCCGAATTTCATAATTTTTAGGGTGCCGTACCTCAAGAGAAAGTTGTTTTAATCGCGTTTAGCTGTGATGGATATTACAAGATATTGTAGCTGTAGATATTGTAGTAGCGTGTGTGAAAGATATTACAAGATATTATTATTATACACAAAAAATCACGTTTCTTGTATGGGAGCCCCCCTTAAATATTTATTATATTTTAATTTTATTATTAAAGTAAAAATACAACTGAGTATTTTGTGAATATTTATTTGTTGTATAATATAGAATATACATGATTGATATCGTGCAAAAAAGGGCAAAAAAATAGCGTTTGTTGTATGGGAGCCCCCCTTAAATATTTATTTTATTTTTAGTATTTGTTGTTATAGCGGCAACAGAAATAAATAATTTGTGAAAATTTCAACTGTCTAGCTATCGCTGTTCTTGAGATACAGCCTGGTAATAGACAGACGGACAGACAGCGAAGTCTTAGTAATAGGGTCCCGATTTTACCCTTTGGGTACGGAACCCTAAAAATGACCTCAGTAAAATGATCACCATTTTCGAGATCTAAAATTCAAAAATCAATAATAAAATATCGAAATAACTCAAAAGTGGTGATCATTTTACTGAGGTCATTTTTGTTTTGGTAAGCGACCTGCCCACCCATCTCCCTATTAAGTTTGTCGTACTACTTCACAGACACCCTGTATAGTCTAAACATTAATATAGATTCCAGATACTGCAAAGTGCAAGTCAAGTTGCACTTGAAATGTAAAGATTCGTGGTTTATGCCGCGAAATATATAGGTAAAATGGCGTCAGTTCTTAATCTACATAAGTCTATGGAATCTATGAAATATATCAATAATTTTAACGTGCAATTGATAAACTTATCAAATATACTTACTATCATTTTGAGTTCCAGTATATTTATGAGTTGTATCTGAAGTGAACGAGTGTTAGAAATTATTAAAGTGAATTGTTCGAAATGTGCTGTGATTTTATTGTGATATGGAAATGACGCTGTTTAAAGGTATGCTATATGTTTTTTTTTATTCTGGATAATCTTATAGTCAACCACAATCTCACCATGGTAAGTGATGATGTGGCCGAAGGTGGTAAGCACACAAAGCCTAGATGGAATCTGGCTCTCAAGTGCAGCTGTCGGAACACACCGATAGGTTCTTGGCGACAGATTTTTCAACTTGAGGGTGGTAGCCAGCCAGTCAGGTACTACAAAGTACTCTACCACCGTGCTATGGTTTCCTCACCATGTTTTCCTTCACCGAAAGTTCAAGCTCATTGTAGGATTCAAACCCACGACCTTCGCCGCAGTATCCGACGTCACTCCCACTGAGCTATCATCGCCTTATATTTAATCTGACATCTTGTACCCATGTTTTGAAAAAGCTGTCTCGTGCAGTTTCACCCGCATTCCCGAGGGATCTTATCTTTAAAACGATCCTATGATTTATTCCAGAATATGATCTATCAGCGTGCCAAATTTCATCCAAATACGTTCAGCCATTTTTGCGTAATTGAGTAACAAACATCGAATTATTTATAATTTATGGTCTAACAGTTAGACCTCAATTATAAATATTTTGTTTAGGAAAACAATATGAAACTTTGCTTGTTTGGATGTTTGTTCATTTTCAATCACGAAAAAATGGCTACACGAAAATCTAGTTCACTAATTTTCACCCCACGGTTTCACCCGCGTTCCCGAGGGATCTTATCATTTCTCGGTATAAAAAGTATCCTATGTTTTATTCTAGGATATGATCTACCTGTGTACCAAGAGTCGTCAAAACTCGTTCAGCCGTGTTCGCGTGATTGAGTAACAAACATCCAAACATACAAACATTTATAATAATTACTAGTTGTCCCCCGCGGTTTCATCTGCGTTCCCGTGGGATCTTATACCGTGATAAGAAATATCGCCTATCTTTCTTCTTCGCTTCTAAATACACATTACGTAGTTGGATAAATATATATAAATATCTTCGGACATTTTTCACACACGGCTATCTGATCCCAAACTAAGCAGAGCTTGTAATATGGAAACCAGACGACACATATACTACATATACTACTTTTTTTTTGTAAATACATACTTAAATAGATAATTACACCCAGACTCAGGACAAACAGACATGTTCATGCACACAAATGTCTGTCCTGGATGGGAATCGAACCCACGACATGCGGAGTGATAGGCAGTGTGTTAACCAACCACGCCAACCGACCCGTCGAAATAGCATAGGATAGCGTAAGAAAACTTACATTTTTCGTCAGTCACAAACAAGTCATGCAATGACCTTCGTATAGTCTACTGACATCATTAGATATGTGTGAGAAAACTGTTTGTTTTAACCGCCAGTCGTGCGTGTGCGCACCTTAAGGTTGCTTGTACATCACATGTGTATTTACAATGTGTTATTACACTGTTTATGTGTTAGTGTTTAAATAATGTGTACTAAAGGTATTTTCTCCTCGTTATTTCCTCAAGGTAAATATTGGCAAAGTTTATACAACTCCATTAACTTGTAGGGTTGTTTCGTTTTGTATTTTTTTTTATATGAGATACGGATATGATACTTTCAAGAAGGACTTTTTTATACTTTATCTATATCCTGGTTATTAGTGTGAAACCGGGGAACCAGATAGTATAAATCTCTTCTTTAAGTATTATTATTTATTTATATTCATTTGTGTCTTTAATTTTATGTAACCTATTATAATCTGTTAAATTAATCCATAATTAAACTCATACTTTCTTCGTATGATTATAATAATACTAAGTAAAGATAATGTAGAACTACTATCACAGAATAATTTAATAGTTCGTCTTTACCAATGATTTAGTAAGTAACTTATACTCGTTGAAAACATGATATTGCAAATATTTACGGCAAACAGTTCAATTTAATGCATAATATTTTAAAAGGCGATTAGTATTTAGAAATTCTATCGTAATAGAGATGTTGACTGACACCAGATCAGCTTATTTTTATTAAATGTCGGTTTATACTGAGTTTTGTGTGAAATAATAAAATGGGACGTCATAAATATCCTCCGTCAAAGGTTCTAACTCTGTGTCGTTAAATTCGTAATAATAAAGTTAAATAATAAGAAGGATGAATATTTAAAAGGATGAGTGATTATTTGAAATGGATGAGTATCTGCTATTTTCGAGGAGGTATTTTAAATGTTTTATACACTGGTTAGTGTTAAATATTTTTCCTTGAATTTAGGTATTTGACATCCCTATTTGACAATCCAAAGCACATGTGATGTCAAATTTTAATCAGCTGATTCATTGATTGTGAGACTTCACTCCTACGATATAAAATTTATATTTAATTAATACAATCATTGACTTACATTTCGATCATTATTTTAAGAACACTTTTAGTGTAGAATAAGACAGTAGCAAATTATATTGCAACAACATTATTTTTGTTATTATTATAAATATCCGGAGCGGATAGCAGACAGAACTTAACTGTGTATTATACCAAGATACCAAGAAACCATTAACCACTGACAGACAGACAGACAGACACGTAATATTCGCTTATCTCGAAATCTACTTAAGTACTTATTTTTGTGACGACACGAATACAAAAGTGTGTTATACATTATTTTTAATAAATACAAAAATAGATTGTACGGAATCAGTAACATATTCGATTGCAATAGTCTATATAACATTTAAATGTAGAAAGCTGGTCTTTTGCCTGAATACATTTATTTTGTTGGGGGACCCACAGCTTAAAAAAAATGGGTAGGAAAGTATCAACTTCGTAACTAGCTGACCAAACAGACGCTATTTAAAAAATCCCCACAGAGAAAGTGCTTTCAGTTGTTCCCAACTTTTTAATTTTTCCGGGCAACTTTTCAGTTGTATATCTAGGTGGAAAGATAACCATAGGGAATATCTTTGGAACACGAGCAAAAAAAGAGGCTCATTTTACAAAAAAAAATGCCAGCTCTATTTAATGTAATGCCCATAAGATAAACAAATTAAAAATGTTAGATCAAACAAAATTTAATTATAGACAGACTGTTTTAAGATCGATTGTTTTGATTTATTGACGAAGATGAAAAGATCTATAAATAAAAATTAAATGACAGATTTTTGTTGAAGTCGATAAAAATCATTGGATTAAAACTTTTCTTTAATTTCTGGAAGTTATTATACGAATGAATTGGCCTCCGCATGTATATATGTGCTGTGGAAAAAAAACCTACGTTTATGAAATAGTTTTTTAGCAATTTGACACAATTGGTCCAGTGGATAAAGTTGTTGATCCACACTGAAGGGAACAGGTGCGGATCCACGGTGGGGCAATGGGTGTGGATAAAGTTGTTGATCCACATTGAAGGGAACAGGTGCGGATCCACGGTGGGGCAATAGGTGTGGATAAAATTGGTGATCCACACTGAAGGGAACAGGTGCGGATTCACGGAGAGGGGCAATGGTCCCTTACCCCTGAGTTAGTCTTTCAATTCTTCCAAGTATTGAAATCGTCATAGCGACATCATAACGATTCTTCGCAAATGGGACATAAAGGGAGTCCTGTTTACAAAGAATTGTTAATAATTCACTCATCCCTCCCCAAGATTTTCCAGAAGATTAAGCAGGTGAAATCAGCTACGATTATTGCCCCACCTTAAACCAAATCCTGGATATGCGCCTGGAAGGGAAACAACCCCCAGTGTGCCTTAGGACACTCCAGATCGGGGCCGGATTTAAGGGAGGGAAAACGGGGCAACTGCCCGGGGTCTCCACAATAGAGGGGCCCGCACATAAATTGTACTTATTTAAAAATACCATATAAAACAAAACCTAAAGAACTTATCATGTCACAAATAATAGAAAAAGATTAATCTCACAAAAAAATATTAAACACTTGCAAGAATATTATTTGTCCTTTTCTGAAAATAATTAGGGGTCTCCATGCCTTTGTTGTCCCAGGACCTCTAAATCCGGCCCTGCTCCAGATCCAGGAAAGGTCCCACAAGTTCACAACCAGTGTTGGGCAAAATGCAATAAGATTACTGATTACAGATTACGATTACATTGTGTAATCTGTAATCATGATTGCAGATTACAAAATGTAATCAAGAAAGTAATCATACAAGAGATTACAGATTACGTAATCTGTAATCGTAATCTTGGTTACTTGGTTACTTGATTACTTATAAATAATAATGTACAAATAAGACAGTTTTATAGTGTAAATCAACGTTATTTGTATTCATTCAACCTTTGTCATCAATTTAAAGGACATCATTCACGGTTCATACAAATTTGGGCTATTTTTTATTTTGCCGGCCAACAAATAAAATTCTGATATTATAATAGACCTTATTAAAATAAACATTTTATATTACTACACCAAAGTTCCAAGTCACTTCTCTGACGAGTTCGACAACCTTTTATAGTGATACCGAGAAAGGGCGGGCGGAGAGACGCGGCATCTTCCCGAGCGGTACGAAAAAAGCGCGGTCGTATCATAGTTTAAATGATTGCTACATATTAGTAGACATTATAACAAACAATATATTATTATAATATGTGTCTTAATAGTATATTCTAATATTAATAAGTTATTATTTACAATAGGGCAAAAAAAAGCTCAATGTGAGTAATGCATGGTGAGTCGATGAAATAGTTTAATAGTTGAATAACTCGTCAGAAAAGTGACTTGGAACTTTGGTTTAGTATCATAAAATGTTTATTTTAATACGGTTTATTATAATATAAATTTTTTTTGCATTGGATTTCAATTGCACACGCGAATGCGTGCGCGCCATGTAATCGCGCGGTGATTGTTTTTGGAATAAAATTCCATCAATTGACAACTTTTAGAGTTTTGCAGTCACAAACATACAGAAAATAGTTACTTATTTAAATACATACTTATTTCGCTTCATGTGCTTTAATACCTACAGGCTTTTATTTGATAGCGGCATAAACTACTACTAAAATATTGAAAACAAATAATCATGTAATCTTGATTACTGGTTACTGTAATCATGATTACTGATTACGTGTAATCAGATTACTTGCAATCAGATTACGTAATCTGATTACAAAAGTAACCGATTACGCCCATCTCTGTTCACAACTAAACTCGTCTACCTTGTTGCAGATATAGAAAAAGGTATTCCTGAACACCAGGACAATGAGCAACCACTACTAGGTCACAATCCCAATGACGGCAGAAGCAATGGACGACAGCGACCTCCCAGACCCAGGACCTTGGGCATTCAACAAACCCCACAGTAAGTTATAATATAGACTAGCTTTCCACCCCGCGGCTTCACCCGCGTTCCCGTGGGATCTTATCCTTTGCCGGGATAAAAAGTTTAAAATTATTCCAGACTATAATCTATCTCTGTGCCAAATTTCATCCAGATCCGTTCAGCCGTTCAGCGTTCTGGCGTGATTGAGTAACAAACATCCATCCACCCAAAAATTCACATTTATCTTACTAATCTTACTAATATTATAAATGTGAAAGTTTGGATGGATCTATGTTTGTTACTCATTTACGCCAGAACAGCTGAATGAAATTTGGCATGGAAATAGATTGTAGTCTGGAATAGCACATAGGGTACTTTTTATCCCGGGAAAAGATAATATCCCGTGGGTGAAACCGCGCGGAACAGCTAGTAGATAATATTAGTGGGATTGTAGTGATACATATCGACAGCACTACAATACTAGCAAAAAAGATGTACACTTACACTGTAAAGGATAAGGAAAAAGAGAGGGACGCGTTATCGTGGACTATCTATACTTTCGCATTTATAAGATTAGTACTTATGTATTATTTGTTGCAGCCAGCCCTCTCTCGCTCCACACCTCACCCTGATAATGCCAGACATGACTCCATCGTCTGTATCCTCAACGGTGAACAACACGCCTGCAGCCGACTCCCCAGGGCCCCAGAGACAATGGCGCCGCAGTGACCGAAGACTACGTAGACTTAACACCGAACTGCTGGAAGCTATCGACTCTCATGACATTGAAGGGGTTGAGAGGTAAGGGGTTGCACAACATTCAATCTAATATAAAAAAATGGCTGAGAAGTGGCACTCTAACGCACACATAAACAACTTAATATTGCAATATCCCCACAGAGGAGCAGGGCAAAGCTTAGCTAGTCAAAGTCAAAGTCAAATCCATTAATTCAGTTTAGGCCCTTAGTCTTGCCACTAGTCTTCCAATTATACTGTTTTTATATGCCCTTCTTGTCTAGATTTTACTCGTGATTTCCAGGCTCCTCAATACTGGTGCCAACCCAAACGCCACTTGTCGAATGGACTTCGTCTCCGCATGCCACATTGCTGCGTTAACAGGAGGTGATGCTCTGAGCCTACTCCTCAAGTTTGGAGCAGAAAAACTCAGGATAGACAAGCTTGGTAGAACACCGCTACATCTGGCTGCTTATGCTGGCAATGCTAGGCAGGTGGCTATCCTTTTGGATTTTCCTGAAGGTATGGATATCGTTTTTCGTTTGTTTATTAAGATTCTTATTGCACTTTTGAATTTGCCTAAAGGGACGTGCTACGAGTTTTAGTACAAAAGATTTACAAAAGATTAATAATAGGTCCTATTTATTTAACTATGCCCAATGCCACTCCCACAATTGAGTTGAATCTAATGACACCAGACTTGTTGAAATCCGTCAAAAGCTCGACAGGCTGTAGAGATTATTCGTTCAAAATAAACACTATACATATTAGTAAAAAATCATCTTTATTCTGTTTAACCAAATCGTTTTTACATACTACAACAAAAATTATGAGCGTCTCATAACGACAATGAGATGGAATTCATCATCAGGCGCAACCACTGCTTCTGTCTTCTTGGATACCAGCCTCAATACCACCAACTCGTCGGTGACATCCTAAAGCAAATATCAAGAAGTCAGTTTCTTACTATAGGTTGTTACTGCTGCTTTAAATAAATAATTTATAGTAGCAAATGAGACCTGGGGATCTAAAATGGACGGTTGCAACGTATTCGCTATTTTTGCTTTTTTTTTATATAGGCAACATCCCAATTAATTATGAATTCCTATCTCCATTAATGCTCTAGTGGCTTTTTTGCGTGCTCACAAAAATGCAATTGACTTAGAACTTACGATCTCTTTAAGAGCATTAGAGGCGTAATACGACAAGTTTCTCATATGCGTTGAATACGTGGCTGCAGTTAAGCTGTCCAAGGTCGTAGTTTCTGGAAACCCTGCACAAAATTATGATAAAAGTTGAGCATCACAGATACTCGCAACTGCATTCCTTTATTCCACCGTCGCCATGACGACTTCGGTCATATCAAAAATATTAAATTCTTTAGAAATTGTAGAAGCTATCTCACATTCCAGTTGTAGTCACGGCATGTCTGCTTGAGTTTGTTATTTACTTAGTCAGTCGTAATTAAATTCTATTTATTGTTATTTTGCCGGCTTAACACCCAAATATTATCAGTGAGACTAGATAAATAAAATGATTAAATCTAATAGGTGTAAGTTGTTTTGCAAAGCAAAGTGTTGTCTTAGCAAAAGCAACCTTCCGGACCGTGCATTAGAGTCTAACTTACTGATATTTTTCAAAGTTATTAAATTTTTAAGTAATTGGTCAAAAATAACATACCTTCACAATTTACGATAATAGTACCAACCACATTGCCATTATCATTGATTCGAGCCATGGTCTTTGTAACTCCAGGTCCCTGGAATCAGAAAATTTTATCATCCATCAGTTCTAACAATTTGGACACCCCTTCCATATACTAACCATGAAATTTTGCGTTATCTCCATGTCGGAATATCAATATAATCACCACTATGCTCAAAAACGTAAATATTTCTAAAACTCTTCCCGTTTCATTTATTGTCTGAATGTGACAGACAGAATAACTCATTGTGCTTGATGATCTTTTTTCTACCAGTATTATATTTTATTAAACTCTTTGGTATTCTATTTCTTTTTATTTGATACTAACTTCCGTACCGCGGTTTCATCCGCGTTTTCAAGATAAATAGTTGTCTCCTCAGGTAATTTTCAAAATTGGATCGGTAATTTCGGAAATTACTTATATTAAAAAATCTTTTTGGATTCAAGCAATTTTTTGTTTTACGTAAGTAATAAATATCCGTGACCTCAATGGTACACTCTACGTCACTTGTGTTGTTCGTATCTTGCACTTTCAATATGGATTTAAATACGCTAACGTGTGACAAATACCTCATAGTAAGTGACGTGACTGAGACTTTGGAGATTAAAGAAGAACTTCAGTAAAATAAACTAATATAGGTGTAATGAATAAAACAAATCAGTTTCTAAGAAAGTATAATTTTCCAGATATGCTAGAAAGAGTGTGCAACGAAAGCATGTCTTCAGAGACGGAGGAAGATGTAAAGAAACTCTGTCCAAAGATAAGGGATATGACAAATGTACGATGTGACCTGGGTGAGGTTAGCATGATTCTACCCAAAACTTGGAAAGACAATATTGATCACGACTGCAAGGATATCAAAGGGAGTGTAAGTTGGGTTATTATTTGTTTTTATTATCTTGTAAATACTGAACCATGTCATCAATACTTAGACCAAAACTAACTAAAATAAAACCAGTTCTAGGTGCTAAAGATTTTTTAAATTAATGACCGAAGTCAGACAAGCATTCAGACGAGTCACCTGATTTCTGATTGCCAATTGTCAACCATTTACAATATCTTAAAGGCATCTGCATCTGCATCGTGCTTAGCGACACATTTTTCAACTTGAGGGTCGTAGCCAGCCAGTCGAGTAGGTACTACCAAGTTCCACCGTGAAAAAATTATTTTACTTCATTAATTCCACCATGGATGTAAAAGACACTGACTATATCACCTCTATTGGCCGCTTTCAGTAGCTTAATCATTTTTTTCATAAAATAAGCTAATAATTCCTTTAACAGTTGCCACTCTTCAGACAAGGTTGGACGCCCCTGCACGTTGCCAGTTCCTGCGCTCGACGGCACTGCACCAGGCTTCTTTTGGCCGCTGGAGCTGATCCTAACATCAGTGACCTTGATGGCAGAACACCACTTGATGTAGCTGGCTCCGCTTTTTACTATAATCATAAAATTGATACTAAGCAGTGAGTATTGTTTTATTTGTAGCTGTTGTGCAGCTATCCAATATGAGATGCAAGATTAACTCAACGCTGATTTTTGATGACAAACATACATACATAGTCGAGTATAAAAGATGTTGGTAGATTTTTTTTTTTAAATCATTAATCCTAGTAGTAGTAGTGATTTTATTTCGTATCTACAGTGATTTTTTTCTCAAGAATTGTCAAAACTTATGATGAATTCCTTGATGAGCAACTCCTGTGAACTAATAAGACAAAAATTATGTTATTATTTTAAAATTTCAGTCTAGCAGAAATAATAAAAATGCTCCTTAAAGCCGGTGGTAAATACAACACTATGGGTGCCAAGTGTGTAGAGCTCATGGATACTCCTCTCCATACAGCTGTAGAGTTGGAAAGTCTGGAAATTATCAAGCTGATCCTTGATGCTGGTGCCTTTGTCACATGTCTGAACCGCGCTGGGCAGACTCCACTGCATGTATGCGTGAAGAAGGAATTAGAAGAACATTTACAGGTGTCTATTTAAATTTATGGTACATAGAAAATGGTGCTTTGGTCGATTCATGTATTTGCGTCCTCAGTTCTAAATTTCTCCTCTGCAGGAATACGAGAGAGTTTAGAAAGTAGCCCACATATAGGGTCAATATGTAATGGCTGACTTGATTCCTCACGAAAAAGCCAGTGCTAGATCCTTAAGTTTAAAACTCAAAGCATTGGACCACGCACTAAACTCGTTTGCCAACGTAAAGCATATTGATAGCACAAAACGGCTTTTTGTTTCACACTTCATCATGTCACACACTGAGAAACCTGTCCAGCGATAACTAAAAACAAAAAATTAAGATGGCGGACTGAGTTTTTTATGCTTTCCTACAATATGAGTATCAAAATTGAAAGGACTTGCTATGATATGAACACACTGAGAAACCTATAAAAAATTTATTTTTACCATAAATTTATTTCTTTATTTGCGTCTTTATTATTAGATTTGAAACTATTTTATTAGAACTAGTAAATCTTTTAAAAATGTAATTACATTATTACAGATATTAGCAAACTATGACTACAGTTCAGCTGATCCGCTTTTAGCGATAATAGACGTGAAGGATAGAGAGGGACACACGGTGTTGCAAGCCGCTATCGAAGCTGCCTGGGTGCCAGGAGTATGTGTCGCCTTAGAAGCTGGAGCTGATGTCACTTTAAAGGTTAAAAGACAATGTAACTGATTTCTTATGTCGGCCCGTCTTTTATCTATAGGTGCCTTATTAATTTTTCTTATTACCATTGGATTCTAATAAAATAATACAATTTTATTTTCAGGCAAACGATGGAGAAACACCTATACATTCTGCGGCGGCATTGGGAAACGTTGACGTTCTCAATGAAATTCTTAGTATAGCCAAACAAAAAGACGCAATCGACTACCAAAATGGAGAAGGCGAGACTGCATTATACAAAGCTATCATTAACGGACACGTAGACTGTGTTAAACAAATTCTAAATGAAGGAGCATCCATAAAAATTACCTTACCTGGTGATGTAAACGTTTTACACGTTGCAGCTGAGAACGGGCAGCTTGAAATACTTAGAGTGCTCCTTGAATACGATGAAGATGCTACCAAAGCGTTAATAAATACACTATCAGCCGGCGATAGAAGAGGTTTTGGTCCAATTCATTTTGCTGTTTCAAACAATCATGCAGATTGTGTTGAACTACTTCTTTCTAAAAACGCTGATATAAGATTGAGAACAACTTGTAGCCCTCATAAGGCTTCAACGCCCTTGCATATAGCTGCTGTAAAAAATCATGAAGATATTGCTAAAATTATACTCAACCATGACAAGACGACTGTACACGAAGTCAACAGTATGGGTTGGTTTCCATTACATACAGCCAGTCACCACGGCAGTCGAGATGTTATAACGCTACTGCTCCGAGAAGGGGCTGATCTATCAGGATACACTGACGGCCCGAAAAAGTTCAAAAGAACAGCTATTGACATGATCATTCATAATTTGTCTAAGCCTACAGAGTTTATTGAAGATGTATTTGACTCATATATTTCTAGTAATGGCAATGAGCTCAGAGATCCGAGCTGTGAAATCACAGTGGATTATGGAATTTTAATGCCAAATGTTTGTGAAATGGAGCAAATGAAGGTGATCGAAGCGCTGCTAAAGACAGGGAATAGATATGGCCAAAAGAGATTACTTGTTCATCCGATGGTAGAGAGTTTTCTATACTTAAAATGGAAGGCCCTTCTTCCATTTTTCTACTTAATCATAACTTTGTATGGCTTGTTTGTGGCGTCATTGACAATATTCATTGTATCCGTATTCTTTTATAAGGATACTTCAGAAGAAGTACCAGCTTGGTTGGATACAGTTATTTGGAGTTACGTTGTATATGCGACGATATGTTTAATTTTGTTACAGGTTCGTATTCCTTCAATTAATTGTTTGCTTAATTTGTTCTACTTATCATTTCATTAATTTTCATATCTGTTGCAATTTTTAGGCATCTTATTATTATTTCTTTATTTTTGTAGGAGCTTCTCTACATGAACGTTAAAAGCAGCAGATACTTCCTGTACTTAGAGACTTGGGTGAAATTTGGGTCTCTAGGTCTTGCAGTAATCCTACCGTATGCTGTAGCCGTGGTCTCTCTGTCAGAATTTGAATGGCCTCGACACGTAGCAACGATGGCACTCCTGTTATCCTGGCTAGAGATGATGTTCTTGTTATCCAGGTTCCCTAATTGGGGATACTATGTACTCATGTTTGGAAAAGTTGCTTCAAATGTTGTGAAGGTATATTTTTGCACCAATTCTAAAATGTATCAATCCTTTTGAGGAAGTATAAGAAAAATATTTTTTTATTTTATTTTCAGATCCTCCTCACGTTTGCCTTCCTAGTTATCGGCTTTTCTCTCAGCTTCATGATACAATTCCGTTCACAAATGCCATTTGAAGGCCCTTGGGCTGCTCTTGTCAAGACAATGGTGATGATGACATCAGAATTTGACTACGGAGCCTTATTTGACGAAGAACATTCCAAAGAACTAGCTACGTCATTAATCATAGTTAGAATAATATTCCTCATTTTCCTAATTTTAGCAGCTATAGTACTAATGAATTTACTTGTCGGTGTCGCTGTTAATGATATAAATGATTTAGAAGTTCTCGGTAATATAAGAAGGATAGCTAAGCAAGTAGAGTTTTTGGGAACATTAGATACATTGTTTTACAATCGAGTTTTTCTCACAATACTTCCAAAGGGAGTGAATAATAGTTTAAAAAATAAAAGGAAAGTGATTCGAGTAATGACCCTGACTCCTGGTAAACCAAGATGGAAGTACAATAAAGTGCTGCCGTCAAGGATAAGAAATTCAATTTTCAACATAGCACAGTCACAAAAGAAGCAGTTAGATGATGAATTAAGTGTTCAATCCTTCAAAAAGCAGCTAGATGAAATGCATGACGGAATAATGAAGGTAGCAGAAGTTAAAATACCTGATTATAGAATCGAAAACAGCAGTAGATATGATGAAATAGTAAAGAATTTTAGTGATTTAGACGATGCTATCGCTGAAGTAAAGAATCAAACAAAATCTTATGTGGAAGAGTCGAAATCTTCAGTAGAAACGCTCAATGTGAAAATGGACCAAATGCAATTGGAAATTGAAGCTATTAAAGGATTTTTGATGAGATTAGAAAGTAAGCTAGTACGATAAGATTCCGCCATGTGCCTAATAATATTAATTGTTAATAAATAAGTACTGATGTTGTAAAATAAAACTCCTTTAATTTGAAGTTTATCTAGTAAAAGAGCAAATCCTACAATGAGCTTGAGCTTTCGGTGAAGGAAAACATCGTGAGGAAACCATACGGTGGTAGGGTACTTTTTAGTACTCGACTGGCTGGCTACCACCCTCAAGTTGAAAATCTGTCGCCAAAACACCTATCGGTGTGTTCCGACAGGTGCACTTGAGAGCCAGTTCCCATCTAGGCTTTGTGTGCTTACCATCTTCGGCCACATCATCACTTACCATGGTGAGATTGTGGTCAAACACAAGCCAAACCACAATAAAAAAAATAAAAAAAAACATTTGTTATTTTTATTGCGGGCTCTTATAAATACCTATAATAAGAATGCGAATGGAAGATAATTATAATTTTCTTTTTTTAAATATATATACTTACTATAGATATACTTATATTTTACTTTAGAGTCTTATTTAATGCTTCTTACATACTCTTTTTTTTATTATCAAATTTATGAATCTAACACTAAATAGGTTAATAAGGCACTAACGGTAAAGTGGTCCGCAAAAATATTCCCAAAAAAACATGGCGACGTTACCTCGTTGATTTGTGAACCTAATAAAGTCAAAATCAAACCCATTTACTCAGTTAAGACCCTAGGAAGGCCTTACGAACAGTTCAGAAGTCAGCCTTCAATTGAGAAGAACCGGCAAGAGACTCATTTTCAAATATTTTTGGACCATCACTATATCTATTGATTTTTTATTCAAATGTTTAACAATTATTATGCTTAATTTAAAAGAAAAATACATAAATAATACAACCCGTTATAATACGTTGGCTGGGATAAGCTTTTTTTTTATGTCACTAGTGTCACCTGATGGTATGTGACTACCGTCGCCTATAGACATTAGCAATACCAGGGGGATTGCCAACGTGTTGTACACCTTATTACAATGCCTAAAGGGCAAGGGCAACTGGCTCTCAAGTGCAACTGCCGGAACACACCAACAGGTGCTTGGCGACAGATTTTTCAACTTGAGGGTGGTAGCCAGCCAGTCGAGTACCACATAGTACCCTACCACCGTACTGTGGTTTCCTCAAGATGTTTTCCTTCACCGAAAGCTCAAGCTCATTGTAGGATTCGAACCCACGACCTTCGTCGCGGTATTCGACGTCAATTACCACTGAGCTATCATCGCCTTAAAAACTTTGGTCTTCTGTTGCATCATTGGAATTATTTGAAGTAATATCCCATGGAAAGACCTACCGTCAATAATTTGGTATCTTAACCAAAGTATTATAACAATCATGTTTTCGCATTAAAAAGCTTTTCTCTGTAACAATAAATAACAATAGCATTACCCAATTGTGATCTATTTGTTTGGATGTTCATAATTGCTACACCAGAACGATAAATGAACCAGTACTCATAGACCTTTGATAGGAGAACTAAAATAACGATTTGCTATTGGAAAAACTAAGCTTACGTTTCAAGTTATGTTGGTTAGCTGTACGTTGGAAGAATAATGAAATATTATTGCGGTTTCTTTGTATGAGGTGAGTAAAATATAGATTTATTTTTGGGGTTTTGTTTTCCTATACGCTGCTTGATATCAGATTCATGTATCACTAGCTTTCTGCTCCACGGTTTCTCCTGCGATCCACTATTTTACCACCTCTGGGATTCAATTAATAACACTTTCTCAGTGTACGCCAAATTTTCATGTGCCTAAGCCCAATGGTTAAAGTTATGCATCAGTCAGTCTGGAAGGATCTGAGGTATTTCCGAGATATGAAATGAAATGAAATTGTTTATTCATCCAAATAGGCCTTCACAGGCACTTATGAATAGTCAGACTCTAAATGTTCGGTTCGGAAGGTTGTTTTTGCTGAGAAGAGCCGGCAATAAACTCAGCAATTACTCTTTTCACAACACAAACAACTTACACCTATTACATTCAATAATTATTATTTATCTAGTCTCACTGACAATATTTGCGTGTTATGTCGGCAAAAATAGTAATCTATAGAATGTAATTATGACTGACTTAATAAACAACAAACTCGCACAGACCAGCCCCCACAAGTAGCACCAGTTCACTAGTATGATGCGTGTGGCAGCCACCGCCGTCCTCGCATATTTTATAGGGAAGTGAGCGACCCGCCGAGATAAAAGGTAACCATATGTTATTACAGGGTATGAAGTATTTATTGTCTTATTGTAAGTAGGTCAAGCTGTCCTCCACCGTTTCTTCCACTTTACCGAGAAATCTTTTCTTTTCTCAGGATAAAATGGATCCTATCTCTTCCGGAGTTGTTAACATGTTGTGCCGACCCCACCTAGCGTCGGATAACGAAAGGTAGAAGAAGAATTAGTTTCGGAGTTCATCGCGGAGCAACACTGTGACACCAAATTTTTGTATAAGTATTAAGATTTCAGACACAAAATTTCCTAGCGCGCCGCTCTATTATTAATCTATGGTTGATAGGTTGGTTCATGCTATAAATGTTTGTCCGGAATGGGAATAAAACTCAAGACTAGGCATTGTAGTCAAGGTCAAAAGGCAAAAGGTATTTGATTTTTTAACACAATTTACCCAATTATGTTTTTAACTAAGGTAAATCCAAAATGATCAAAATAATGGCATGATAATGAATGTTGCCCTAATGGAAATGTTATGTTAAGGAATATTAAGGTAAGGGCCCACGCACACTGCAGCAGTGTTGAGTATTCGTTACATTGTGTATTAAGTTGGGGATCCATTAAAAGCGAGCGAAGAAGTTAAATAATTTTAGTCTAGTCTAAAAATACTTTAAAACACCGAACATGTTATAGAATTCAACTTTCTGATTTTTAATTAAAAAGTATGTCAAAAAATATGTTTTTTGTAATATGTCACAGCGCAGTATTTCATACACAACTTCCCGTAAACTGGTCGGTTTGATATATCAGTGAACATCCTTTTAGTCCATAGATGATGCGCTATGGTCGCTTTACATCAAGTTTCTATTGGCTTCTAGTCGAAAAATGGGTTATACCATAAGTAATTATTATAAGTTATAACATAGTGTAAGTTTTTAAGGCGATTATAGCTCAGTGGTATTGACATCGGATACCACGGCGAAGGTCGTGGGTTTGAATCCTACAATGAGTTTGAGCTTTCGGTGAAGGGGAACGTCGTAAAGAAACCATAGAACGGTGGTATATAGTACTTTATAGTACCCGACTGGCTGGCTACCACCCTCAAGTTGGAAGTTTGTCGCCAAGCACCTATCGGTGTGTTCCGACAGCTGCACTTGAGAGCCAGTTCCCATCTATGTTTTGTGTACCAACTACGGCCACATCATTACTTACCATGGTTAGATTGCGGTCAAACACAAGCTTATCAAAACAATCACGTAAAACGTTTTGAAAAAAACTTTAAAATGTAATCTAATAAACAAATCAAAGGCTCAAGAAAACTCAATAAATTAAAAAATACGCCTGCATTGGTCCAAATTATCAATTTATGCCTTTTGCGGTTGAGACACAGACGATTTAACCTCGTCTGTGGGTTGAGACCATGGGTCCGTGGGAGTCTGAAGCTCGTCGTTTCACAGGTATTTTATGTAAAAAAATATAATCTCTGCCTCGGGTGACCGGCGGCGGGCTTTTTCCGCCAACGCATCAGCTTGGCCATCCAAAGAGGAAACGCTGCCAGCCTTCTGGGAACCTTGCCCATCGGCAGCAGCGGCAGCCTCGCAGAAGTTTTTTATATATTATGGTTGTACATTTGTTTATATATTTTGTACATATGTTGTAAATAAATCCAATGATTAATAATTAGAAAACTCAATACATTGTCAAGAAAACTCAATACGGGTGAGATTGTGATCATGACACAGGCTTATCCAGAATTAAAAAAAGACATGCTCGTACATAGATTCACGTTACGTGAACACGCAAGTACCTATTGTAACTCACTGGGAATGGGTCATTACAACTCCAATATTGCCGTACGTGAGTTTTATTATCTGCCTCTTTTATAAATGGTTGAGGAAACTGTTAGGAATGCCTAAATATGAATAAAAATATGTCCCTAGAGTAGTTTTCTAGAATATATCATATTTTGCGGTATTGCTTGCGTTTTTAAGGTTGGCTCCATTATATCAACTGTTCAAGATAGTCTAACTTGAGGAGCCTCAGTTCTTACAGGGCCTTATTTCATACAGTAAAAACTTAATAAAACTACAAGCTCGTTTTGTCCGTATTCATCATTATTTATTTCAAAGAAACTATATTTATAATTTATTGTAATTTTGGGTTATGTTAATTTTATTTAGAATAATTTGAATTCTTTAATGTAATATATTGGTCTTTTACTGGTTTTTTTTAATAGAGACACCTATTGGTTCATTTTTTACTCAGTTAAATTATAAAATCAAGGAACAGCAAACAACGGTGTAATAAACTCTTATTAGCCTGGGTGTAATAAACTAATTAGCTAATTAAAAAGCTTCAATACTCACTCTCAAAAATAACTACCTAAAGAACGTTACAAAACAGTTTTTATTTAAAATAGTATGACATTAATTTAAAAAAATAAATTTGACTATTGTATGACATAATTAGGGTCGCCGAAAGCCACTGGATGCGAGTAGCGCAAGACCGGCCATCGTGAAGATCCTTGGGGAGGCCTTTTATACAGCACTGGACGTCTTACGACTGACTGGCCAGTTAGCGTGGTTCATTAAACACAGGTCGTGTGTTCGATTCCCATCCAGGACAGCCATTCGTGTACACGAACATGTGGGTTTGTCCCGAGTCGTTTGTCCTGAACGCTAGCTACAACTAGGTAGTTCCTAAAAGCAAATTAATTTTAGTCCAACAACAAACACGAGCAGCGCGAGAGATAAGCGACAAGCGATTATAAATAATTATTCTTTATTCAATCTCTGCTAATTTTAATCCAATTCAATAAATTTGGCAACACTTTCCTGTAACTGTGATATTACATTAAAACACATCACAGACAATCATCGGTCACGTGATTTATTGATTTATGAAACAGAGGTTCGCCGTATTCGACTGATATTTTGTAGTTTTATTATGTTTTTACTTTATGAAATAAGGCCCTGTAACAAGAAATTTAAATTAGTATAAGTTTAAAGTCTTTGCCCTGTGACGACCCTGGACAGTCGATCTAATAGAGCCCACCTTAAAAAGTCAATATCGCAGAATATGTGAAAGTAGATAGAAAAGTACGTCACATCCCAGAAACATTATAAATGTGAAAGTCCATCCAGGATGGATGTTCGTTACTCAATCACCAGAACGGCTGAATCCGTTCTGGATGTATGGCTCAGAGATAGATTATAGTCTGGAATAGCACATAGGCTACTTTTTTCCCCGTTGGATAGATTTGTAGGCTATATTCTTATCCCGGGAAAAGATATGATCTCACGGGAACGCGGATGAAACCGCGGCGGACAGCTAGTATCCTATAAAAGAATTCGCTCCGTAGTTCATAATTCCATCTTCAAGATTCAAAAATCATTTCTCTTTAAATAACGTTCTATAGCTTATAGCTTGCACCACATAAACACAGCCTATCAGATTTTAATCAAACCCTTTGGAATTTACAACTTGATCGCGTATCAATAACGAGATTCTCACACCCCTTTAACGCCTTTATTTATATTTTTAGTGGGTAGTCTGAAGTCTTTAATCCGCTCTCGGGTTGGGTTATAATCCGTATTTATGGAAATAAATTACTTAAATATCATCATCATAATATTAATACGTGAAGAAATAACTTTGTACCCCTTTTTACGAAAAATTACGCAGACGGCGGAGGAGTTTATATGGAGAAGGAGTGCAGAATATTTTTATAAATTAAATTAATAAAAAATCGTTACACACACTACCATGCATTTGACACACACACACATAATAGGCTACTTAAGTCACGCGTATCGTAATATACTATCATAGCAAGAGTGACATAAACCCGCACTTAACGCACGCTTCTCCGTGCAGAAATCGGCAACTTAGGTCATGGTAAAGCGTGCGTAAAGTGCGGGTTTAGGTCACGCTGTGCTATAAATAGTACATTACGATACGCGTGACCTAAGTAGGCTATTATTGCACGGTGTGAAGTTAGCGCCCGAGCGCAGCGAGGATGCTAAACGCCGTGCAATAATAGACAACTTCGGGCACAAGTATCGTATACTATTTTATAGCAAGTGTGACATAAACCCGCACTTAACGCACGCTTCTCCGTGCAGAAATCGGCAACTTAGGTCACGGTAAAGCGTGCGTAAAGTGCGGGTTTAGGTCACGCTGTGCTATAAAACCCTGTTATTCTGACATTATAAAGAGACACTTCAATTTTATCTGTATAGTTACATAGACCTTTTGCGTTTGATACATCATTAGTAACAGTAACTGTCACGTAATCTCGCTCATTAACTTTAATGAATGTTCTTGATCTTTGTTGTTTAATTACCTAAGTACATAATATTATTAGGGTTCCGTACCCAAAGGGTAAAAACGGGACCCTATTACTAAGACTTCGCTGTCTATCCGTCCGTCGGTCCGTCTGACTGTCACCAGGCTGTATCTCAAGAACCGCGATAGCTAGACAGTTGAAATTTTCACAAATTATGTATTTTTGTTGCCGCTATAACAACAAATACAAAAAACAGAATAAAATAAATATTTAAGGGGGGCTCCCATACAACAAACGCGATTTTTTTGCCCTTTTTTGCTCGATATCAATAATGGCAACATATTCACAAAATACTTAATTGTATATTTAATTTAATAATATTTTCAATAGTACGGAACCCTACGTGCGCGAGTCTGACTCGCACTTGGCCGGTTTTACATTCGTTTTACCAAATTGTTTATTTGGTAATTAGTTAATTTATTTATCATTTGTCAATACAACACTATTAGGTACATGTTCAAGATCTTTAAAAGCTCATGAAATACGTCAATACAATGTATGTTGAGTGAACGCCAAGCAGTTTACATGTACAGTGCTACATCGAACCAAAATATTGGAATATTTAGAAGTTTACTATACAAAAGGTTAGTTAGATAATTTATTTATTGACAGTTTATTTGAGAATCTATCGGTTTAGTCGTAGTAAACAGAGTTCCGAAAGTGAAGCACAGTAAAGGAAGCTGAATTCGAAAAAGGAAGCGGATCGCGGTCCTTTGCGACGCGAGTCACACGGGATAACGTACGTGCAGGTCACGCACACAACTTCGTGCACGTTGCTTCACTTCATTGGAGACTGTTGTTTACAGCGTACCTTCTACCTTTTTTATTGGTTTTGTGTGTTTAGTATAGATGTGTTGCCATAACTAAAGGTAGAAAAGGGTAGGTACGTACAGAATAGTCTCCAATGAAGTGAAGCAACGTGCACGAAGTTGTGTGCGTGACCTGCACGTACGTTATCCCGCGTGACTCTCGTCGCACAAATAACACACGGTAGGTCTTGTTTGCGCTGGGCTGTCTTCCCAACCTCTTATTATTTACATATTGAATAAAATATAACACGCGTCATACTTGTGAACAGGTGATTGGCTGGTCTGCTTGAGTTTGTTGTTTACTAAATCACTCGTAACTAAATCCAATTTCTTTATTCCTTTTTTGCCGCCATAACACACATATATTATCAGTAAGACTATATAAATAATTATAAAATGTAACAGGTCTAAGTTTCTTTAAAAAAAAAGAGTAATTGCTGAGTTTATTGCCGGCTCTTCTCAGCAAAAGCAACCTTCCGAACCGAGCGTTAGAATTTAACATGAATCAAATTGACGATTAAAAATACTTGTAATGAGTTAAAAAATATATAGGTGGTTAAACCGTCCATAATAAAATGAGTATTGAGTCTACTTAATAAAGATATACATATTGTAAATATTTTATTTTATTGATACCTAATGAAATATATTAGGTATTCATTAAATATTTAATTGAACATTTCATAAAATATGGCATATTAAAATCTAAGACATAAAGTACTTAAATATACAAAACTTACATATACATATAATTTAAAACACTAACTAAGTTATATAATAATATATACAAAAGTAAATATTATTATTGTATATGTTATTATTATATATTATTATTTTTATTTTCATAAAATTAATTTATTTATTAAAACTAAAACCTAAATAACTTAAAAATAAATAACAACTAAACTACAAATAAAAAACGGTTATGTTAATAGACATTACAGAAACAGGAGACAAAGAATGGAAGTCAAGAGGCATTATACGAATACTGAAAATGCTTTAAGAGTTAAGAAAGACGCAGGTATCTGTGGTAGTGCACTCACATTTGGAGAACTAAGGGAAATGTACGACTTATCCAAAGAATTGATATGTAAGTAAAGTACTTCAATTATGTGTTTTCCAATTATATTATATAATATATTCTAGGATATTCTTCACATACGCCATTTGACCGAGTAGAGTTTGAACTATGAAAACGTAACTGATACAAATACAAAATACAAAAATGTTTATTTACTTTAAATGATTTTACAATTTTCAGTACAGTATTCGAAGCCTCCTTTTAAGTATGAAATACCTGTATTAGGAGGCATCACTCTTCCATATCATATTTTATTATAAAGAACTGATATACTCATAAATTCGCCTGTATTGGTCAAAATGATCAATTTTTGCCTTTTGCGGTCATAGGGTGACCATGGGGGTCTGAAGCTCGTCGTTTCGGTACCGAAATACGATATAACTGATTTTAATATATTAATTTTTGGATTTCTGCAATATTAAATATCTCGAACATGTTGACACTTTTACTACTGACACTAAGGTAATTTTTGTATATGTGGTAGTTGACCCGCCCACCTATCTCCCCCTTAAGTTTGTCTACTACTTACCAGACATCATATATACCTATAAGTAGATATAGATTACACAGGCATGAATACAGGCATATTCATGTACATAAATGTTTGCCTTGAGTGGGAATCGAACCCACAACCTGTGGCGTAATACGTAGTGTATTTAACCACTGTAGGATCAGCTACATCATAATAATGTAAGTAATACAATAAATATGTTTTTCAGACATGGAGCGAGGTCTCAACGATGGCAGAACCAGTCAAACGCCAACAACGTTGATGCATAGTACGAATAAAGCTTCGGAAGAAAAGTTTGTGTACAATATGTAGGTATTCTACGAAGATAGGCGATGATAGCTCAGTGGTAAGTGACGTCGGATACCGCGACGAAGGTCGTGGGTTCGAATCCTACAATGAGCTTGAGCTTTCGGTGAAGGAAAACATCGTGAGGAAACCACAGCACGGTGGAAGGGTACTTTGTAGTACTCGACTGGCTGGATACCACCCTCAAGTTGAAAATCTGTCGCCAAGCACCTGTTGGTGTGTTCCGGCATTTGCACTTGAAAGCCAGTTCGCCTTTAAGGCATTGTAATAAGATGTACAACACATTAGCAATCCCCTGGCCAATGTCAATAGGTGACCGTTGTCACTCACCATCAGGTGACCCGCCTGCCTCGTTGTCACAAGTGACATAAAAAAAAACTAGACAGATTAGATTTTTTACGTAAGAATCTGACCAACAGGCAAGCGGGTCACCTGATGGTATGTTCCTACCGTCGCCTATACACATTAGCAACACCAAGGGATTAATGCCTAGAAGCTCCAGGAGCGGTACTGGTTAAATTATTGAACCAGAAAGTTTCACGAGAATCGATTGAGATATACGACCTGTACATGAAAATAGCCAGACAGCCTCCGGAAGCATTTTTGCTCAAGTTGAGACGGAGAAATCGCTCACTCGATCAATTAGAATCAAACAAGTCAAGTTTCAAAAGGTTGTGTTAATATGAAATACACCTTATTTATTAAAACCAGCAGGGACATAGTAATCAATTTTGATGGTAAAATAATTTGTTGCTTAACTCCAACTGTAGATTAAACTTCGCATTCGCTCAGCCGTGCCAGGTCTTCTAAACTTGACATAAGCTTTGATTTACTGCCTACTAAGAAGACTCCGTTACGGAACTCGGCTAATGTTTACCACGACACTTTTTTAGGACCTCTCGATTAGATCCGGATCCAAAGCTTAACAGAATTGCAGTATCAATGTCATCACTTCAGAAACAATTGGACGTTCCTATCATCATTGGAAATTACAAGCAGAAGCTAAATACCCAACTTCTTGAAGCTGTCGAGAGTCAAAATACTGAAGAAATTGTGAGGTGAGTAGGCTCTGACTCAAGTCGTAGTTTTTTAAAGTAACCTAAAATAACCTGGGACATTATTCACTTCTGGCCAAGTACAGACCAAAAAAGATAATTACTCCCGGACTCCGAAAAAAACAGATAATATGTTCGTCGATGACCCAATACCCATGACCTGTACCGCGACAGTAGTGATCTTACCTACTGGATAAAAGCTAAATGTTTTGCAAGATCATAATCTACCTGTACACTAAATTTTATGAACATCCGTCCAGAATATCTTGAGTTTTATGTGGACATACAGACAGACACAATCATTAATCTGGATTCAAGATTGCTCATCTACCTAAACTTACTATGGTTGAATAATTTCCTCAGATTACTTAGAGCAGGAGCGAATCCAAACGCCACGTGTCGTTTGACTCATGTCTCAGTCTGTCACATAGCAGCATTAAATGGAGGCGAAGCGTTACCTCTGCTTCTTGAAGCTGGAGCTAAGCCAGACAGGTTTGATAAACATGGCAGAACACCATTTCACTTGGCCGCATGGGCTGGAAATGCGAAAGAAATGGCTACTCTTCTTGACTTCTCTAAAGGTAATTTAAACTATTGTTTATCTAATAAAACCTAACTGATTGGCGCTAAATTGTTTATCAACATGATTCGTGAAAATATTGAAAGTAGTATTAATTATAAATTTTAGATCTACTAACCAGATCATATGATAACAACATGCCTTCAGAAACAGAAGAAGAAGTAAAACAACCAACAATGTATAAGACGACTAACGTGGACTCTGACACTGGAGACCTTAATTTACTACCCAGGACATGGATGGACGGCATCGGTCACACTTGCACGGATATTAATGAACATGTTAGTACCAAATATATTTTTATTATAGTTCCTATAAGAACATAAATCAAGGAGACTATATATTTGGATCTGCGAAAAAATCTCTTGAACTTTGGTTGTCGTGGTTTCCAGATTCCTATCTTTGAGCCGAAGTGGACGCCATTACACGTGGCTAGTTACTGTGCACGAGCGCATTGTGTACGACTGCTCCTTGATGATGGAGCAGACCTAGATGTCAAAGATCTCAAAGGACACATTCCTCTTGATATTGCGGGCTGTTCAATCTATGACGGTCATGTTATTGACATTGACGAGTAAGCATATACTTCTGTATGACTCCACGACTACACCTCAATTAAATGATTAGAAATGCCAATTAAAAATTGATTTCAAATTGCACATTTGCTAATTTTAGCTTGCATTATTTATGTTTCAGATACACACAGACTATCAAGTTGCTTGTCAAAGCTATGGGTAGAAACAACGAACTGCATTTCCAACGAGTGAAAATAAATGGTCCTTTGCATACAGCTGTAGAGCTTAGAAGCCTTGAAGCTATAAAACTACTGCTGGATGCTGGAGTGATCGCCTTACCTCTGAATAAGGATGGACTGACACCTATGCATGTCTGTGTAAATAAGGAGCTTAAGAACCATTTGCAGGTGAAGAAATATATTCATTATTTATTTTGTTATTAATAGCGTTGTAAGCCGAGATATCATATCAAAATATTGATGCACTTGTTGTCTTGACAAAGCATCAAGACAACAAGTGCATCAATATTTTCCCAATTCTCTCCAAGGTGAAGCTTCCACAAACAAACAACTGTTGGCTTCAAAATTTTATTGTCAGTTATTTATATTGTTACAGTTATTGGTAAACCACGATTACAGTCACAAGGTGTCAGCTGTCAATTTTAAAGATAAAGATGGATTCACAGTTTTGCACGCCGCCGTCAGGTCTAGCTGGATGCCAGGCATATGCATTGCTCTAGCAGCTGGTGCCAATATCACCCTAACAGTAAGTACCTATATTTGTTTTCATATTTACAATAGCACCTTCATTAAAAATAAGCCATTGTAACATATTTTAAACCAATATTATTTAATGTGCATATTTTCAGGCAAACAATGGTGAAACTGCTCTTCACGAAGCAGCAGCACACGGTGACCTAGATGTGCTTAATGAACTCCTGGATGTGGCTAAAATTAGAGGTGTCATAGACTGTCTTAATGAAAGAAAAGAGACGGCTCTTTTAACAGCCGTTAAGGAAGGCCAATTAGAATCCGTAAAAAAGCTACTGAAAGAAGGAGCATCTATAAAACAAAAATTACCTGGAAATGTTAACATTTTGCACTTAGCCTCTGATAAAGGCCACTTGGAAATTCTCAGATACTTGATTAATAGCCACTTTGCAGCAACACACAAAATGATAAACTCCCCAAATGAAAACCGCCGATATGGGGACACTCCATTACAATGTGCTGTAATAAATAATCATTCCGAATGTGTTGAGTTACTGCTATCCAAGAACGCAGATGTCCGCTACGACAGCCAAAAGGGCTTTTTATCCTCACCATTGCACATCGCAGTTATGAATGATAATACAAAAATAACCAACATGATTCTTGATTTTGACAAAACTACATTAAATTTAGTAAACTGCTTGGGCTGGACTCCTTTACATACAGCTTGTCGTTACGCCAGTAGAGAATGCATCAGAATGCTATTGCAGAGAGGAGCAGACCTGTCGAAACCTTCTGGTGTACTAAAAACCGAAACAGCTTTTAGTATGATAATGAATAACTTATCCAAGCCTACAGAGTTCATGGAGGATATATTTGATTCCTGTATAAAATACCGAATCGAACCGATTGAAAAAGCTAGTGTTATTGACATAGATTACAGTATTCTTGCACCAAATGATGGGGAGAAAAAACAAATGAAAGTTATTGACACGCTACGTAGTACAGGAAACAGATATAATCAAAAAAAGTTACTGCTTCATCCATTAGTAAAAAGTTTCCTTTACTTGAAGTGGAAAGCTCTCCTACCCTTTTTTTACACGATATGTATACTGTATAGTGTATTTGTAATTTCTTTAACTATGTTGATTATGTCGTATTTCACAAACAAATGTGGTAAAGAAGACTCACCGGTGTGGCTGAACACAGCTTTTTGGAGCTATGTAGTACTTGGAGCGATGTTTTTTGTCGTTATTTTGGTAAGTTATGGAAGTATCTTAGGTCCAATTTCACCAAAGTCGCAAAACAGTTAGTACCTTAGAAATAATCTGTATGCTTTACGAAGAGTTAACTGAAATTATTTTTTCCAGGAAATTATTTATTCAAAGAATATAAAGAGCTACGCTTATTTCCTTCATATAGAGTTTTGGGCTAGATTCAGTTCTATAATACTTGGCATCATATTGGCACCAGCACTCTTAGTAGACAGACTGAGGATAGAGATAGATACTGAGTGGATCAAGCACTTGTCTACTATGGCCGTGCTAGTCTCCTGGCTGGAAATGATGTTTCTATTATCAAGGTTACCAAAATGGGGATATTATTTTTTGATGTTTGGAACGGTTGCATCGAAAATGTTGAAGGTAAAAACTATTTGCATGTTCTGCTCAAAGCAGAAGTTAAAATATTAAGTGTGTAAGATTGTTTCACTGATGATTCTTTCAATTTCAGGTCCTTTTATCCTTCACGTTTCTTCTGATCGGCTTCTCTCTTGCATTCATGATACAGTTCCGCTCCGAAGAACCTTTCGTCAATTTTTGGTCTGCCATTGTCAAAACTTTAGTGATGATGATCTCAGAATTTAACTACGATGGTATGTTGAACAATACAAGGAGTTTAACTTCAACGGTAACTCCCAAGGAATTTAATATAATCATCCTGCAAGTGATATTCCTTGTGTTCATTATAGCGACAGCAGTGGTACTTATGAACTTAATGGTAGGTGTTGCCGTCAATGACGTACATAATCTAGAATTGATTGGCAATATAAAAAGAATCGTAAAGCAAATTGATCTACTAGGCTCCTTAGAGTCACTGGTTTACAGCAATATATTCCACAGAATTTTACCGAAATATCTTAATAGGAGCTTACAGAAAAGAAGAGAAATTCGCAGACGTATAACACTTCAATTGGGCAATTCGTTTAATGAAAACATTTTACCGTTTCATATAATTGATACAATATTTGATAAAGCATTCGCAATTAAAAAACGTGTAGAAGATCAAGTTGATAATGAAATATTTAAGACTCAGGTGAATGAAATTTACAAAACGACCGTATTAAAGACAGGTCAACATGAGATACCATATACAAATAGGCTAAATTTGATGGAAGACACAAACAACCAGGAAAAAATTAATGACGATAGAACAAAACTTGAGCTAATGAATATGAAAATTGCTGCAATTGAACAATCGTTATTACGAATAGAAAACTACTTTAACAATGGTGGATAAGAATGACATCAACGAAAACTGAAGACACCCCAACTGGAGATTTCCCCCCTAAGTCGAGTACCATTAGAAGTTAATGTGGTATATAATGAAGAAGAAGATAGAAGATAGGATTAACTGTGAGGGGAGAGGTGGCTATTTATTTATATATTTAGATTTCATTTAGTATCGTGACTGATTTATATGGATACTGATACTTGGATGAAGTAACGCACTTATTCATCCAAGACCCTACATTAAAATATATTTTGGACTTCTACCCTTATTAAGAAACAATATGGGTATTGCGGGTGAAATCGCGAGGCAGACAGCTAACTAGAGACTTAAATGTATAATAGTTTTTGCAATATAATTCAATGATACTTATAATATGTATCATTTATTATGTTATTAATGCATAAGGAAAACTAATATAAGCGTAGTAGACGGTTTTGTTAAAATATGACAAGTTTAATTTTGAAATGTTAGTTCTTTAATTTATTTACTACTATATAAAATCAATAAAATATTTACATTATTATAACTACAATTAAAACTAATCTAATCTAAAAACTACCTAAAATAAACTATAAAAGTGCGTAATGAAATGTATTTTTATAACATCAATACTTACTTAAACAATCATTGTAATAAATCTAATAAATGTTTTGTTACATTCTCATATGTTTTGTTCATATTTATTTTTTGTAATTCGTGTTTGTGTAGTTATCAACGTGGCTAAAATACCTCCGTTACTGTATATTATAACATATAATTAAAGATTAAAATAGTGTATTACTGGAATCTGACTAAAAGCAAAATATACCTCACCACAAAGTTTACTAGAAATAATCTTCCTTTGCTAAACGCCAATGATAGTTAACCAAAATTCTCAAAAACAATTACAGCCTCGCATCTCAATAGCTCTACTGCTATTTACACATATACATTCAGTTTCTTGCCGAAGTCTTCTCAGTTTAAGTGTATTCCGAACCGGTGGTAGAGTCAATTGTAACGTTCATAAGTGCCTTACCAGGGCCTAAACTGAATAAATGAGTTTTGAGTTTGAGTTTGACATATACTCCAAACAGCATTCACGTTCCGTCTTCGATATGTGACACTTGGCCATTACACTACCGTGCGCCAGATTTGACAGGCTAGGTATGTTTTATCACCGGTGACCTCATATACAGCAGTTTACTGTATAAGGATAGTACTGTAACAAATATAATAGGTAGCTATTGTGGAATTAAATAATAATTATAAAACGGAATTGTTACATACAAAAGGTAAGAACACAATAAAAAAATATGGATTGTTTAAGGATTCATATTAAAATACGTACTTATTAAAAAAAAAAAAGCTCATAAATACTTATTTTGATTGACTGACTGTCAGGACCATCAACGCTCAGCCAAGCCAACTATTTCTGGGGTAAAAGCGTGGAGCAGAAGGGATTTACTAACTGATGCACTACAAATCACAACTTTCTTTGTATCATACTAGTTTCCGCTTCGCGGTTTCATTTGCTTCATCATGATATCAAAACCGGATCATAAGTTCAGCTTCATCCAAACATTACCTCTTCATGGTACCTAGCTAGACGTTTTCCTCTAATAGCCGCAGTTTGATTGTACTATTGGGAGGTATTTTTTTTTATTCTGTATAAGCTTGTGTTGGACCACAATCTCACAATGGTAAGTGATGATGTGGCCGAAGGTGGTAAGCACACAAAGCTTAGATTAGGAAACCATAGCACGGTGGTAGGGTACTTTGTAGTACCTGACTGGCTGGCTACCACCCTCAACTTGAAAATTCTGTCGCCAAGCAAGCACCTATCGGTGTGTTCCGATAGCTGCACTTGAGAGCCAGTTCCCATCTAGGCTTAGTGTGCTTACCACCTTCGGCCACATCATCACTTACTATGGTGAGATTGTAGTCAAACACAAGCCTATCCAGAATTAAAAAAAAAAGATAGGAACTGGCTCTCAAGTACAGCTGTCGGAACACACCGATAGGTGCTTGGCGATAGATTTTCAACCTGAAAGTGGTAGCCAACCAGTTGTGTACTACAAAGTACTGTAAGATTAGAACCCACGACCATCGCCGCGGTATCCGACGTCACTACCACTGAACTATCTTCGCCTTAATGCAGGCGAGTGCTCCATATAAGTAATATGTCTGTTAATAGGTACTACTTAAAGTATACAAAAAATATGTAAATGAATAATAGTATTTTCAGATATAAAACAAAATCATCAGAACATGGAGAGTAAAGACCAGAGATTCCTCATCGATGGATGGAATAGTCAAATGCTTAGACCTAAAAGCCTGAACACGTCACATAAAACTGAGTAGGTATTATAACATGAAGCATGACGATGAAGAAAGTAATATTTTAGTTCATCGTCACATCACCTATGTGTAATATGTTTTTTTTATCGAAAACTATACTACTAATACTCATTCTTATATACCTAACATGGTTATATCAAAGCTTGCATGTTTGAAACAAATACTTTGTCAAGTATTGAAGAGAAAATTGCTAACGCCATGTTAGGTTTAGTTTAGAAACCCCTGTTTAGTTCTTCTTTTTACCATGCAGGCTTCACTACAAACCACTGAATTCGAATTTCCTACTGCTTTAAGTAATTCGTGAGATTCAGCACAGCTATTTTTTGCTACAGATACAGCCTTTGTATTTACTCTATCAGGCTTCCGTTTCATCATATAATGTGCGTCAATTAAAATAGTAAATTGTGCCTTCCAAACTGACTTTCAAAATCAGAAAAATACAAGATTAAATAGTTTAGATTATAGAAAGCCCTCTGTAGTTTTAACCTCTGAAAAATATGGCAAGAAACTCCGTGTCTTTTATAGTCTTATTAAAAATCTCACATGTGCTACGCTTCTTGTAATAAGTGATTAATAATAATCAAGTACAAATAGAATTTGACGAAAATGTACGTATATTATTTTTCCAAGAACCAAGTCGGCACTTTAGTAAAACAATTGAAAACTGATATTTAAACCGACTATATTTTCAGATGTTACGATTTAGATGCCGCTCCGAGATCTCACAGTGTCAGAATTCCAACATCATCGTCACCGATTCAACCACAAAATTTACAAGACTACAATCCTATGCTGTTATGGAGTATAAGCCAAAAGCTAAATACTCAACTTCTTGAAGCCGTCGAGAAACAAAATATCGAAGAAACCGTCAGGTGTGCCGATTACCTTTTCTTAAATTGAATTAGGTACCTTTTTTAAACACTAAAATAACAAATGAACGATACCAAAGCATGGCAATTTTATAATTTCAACTCACTCCTCTGACACTGTGGTGCCATCAAAGATTTAAAGATAGTTAGTAGGTATAAGTTAAAAGTCTTTGGGTGCCATCTATCAAAGACTAGTAAGAGCTTATATCTGTGTTATTGATAGATGTCGCACGCAACACACAGATTTATTGAAGCATAGGCCTTCAAAGTTAGTTGATGTAGAACTATTTATTTTATATTTTTTATAACTATTTATGTCATCATCTTGGAATAATATCCTCAGATTGCTCAGAGAAGGAGCAAATCCTAACGCCACATGTCGTTTGACACTTATCTCAGCCTGCCATATAGCAGCATTCAATGGAGGTGAAGTATTGCCTCTACTTCTTAAAGCTGGTGCCATAAAAGACAGGTTTGATGACTTGGGTAGAACACCATTGCTTTTGGCTTCATGCGCTGGAAATACTAAAGAAATAGCCATTCTTCTAGATTTTCCTGAAGGTAACGCAATCTGTTCATACTTAGCAAAAATAAATATTTTAAACATGAAAAACGTTATCGATGTAAAATTAAAATAATGTTGTAGATCTCCAAACTCGTGTATGTGATAAAAAGATATCATTAGAAACAGAAGAAGAAGTAAAACAACTCCAATCATCTATAAGTAATATGACAAACGTGGTATGTGACACAGGAGTCATGAACGTGGTGCCCAGGACCTGGGTAGATGGCATCGGTCATGCTTGCAGGGATACCAAAGAACGTGTCGGTACAACTAACTCTTTTATTGATTCATGAAACTATATGGACATCTTAAAGTTGTGCGACCACTTGGAACGGGATCTGTTTCGTAGCTGCCACTGCTGCCGACACGCAGGTTTAACTCATGTCCCGCAAAGTAACATCGGTCTCTGTTTTATGTAATAATTCTTTCAGATACCAATATTGCAGCCAAAATGGACCCCATTACACGGAGCTAGTTTCTTTACGCGAGTGCACTGTATTAGGCTCCTTCTTGCTGCCGGAGCAAACGCAAATGTTAAAGACCTGAAAGATCATATCCCCCTTGATGTTGTAGGCGCCGGAGTCTACTTTGGTCATATGATTGACACTGAAGAGTAAGCATTCTACCATAGAATAATAAAACGTCGCGTCGCTCCTTCAAAGATGGAGCGCTCCCTTTCCGTGACTGCTCCGAAAATGCGGCAACTCAATATTTCAGTGTGTATTTGTAAGGATGCTAGTGTGCGTGACAATTTGTGTCGCGACAACTGTATGGTGTCATTTCTTGCAACGAGACTGGGCTCGGATCGGCTCGGGTACTCTTCGGGTTCGATTTAGGCGTAGTATTTGTTGCTGCATTTTTCAAGTACGACGATAGTATCTAGTCCGAGCGCCTCGAGGACCTATACTTTATCTATGCATTCTACGATATGTCATTAATGTCATATTCATGACTTCTGTACTAAAACTACTCCAAAAAATTATGTTGTTTATACATGTGCTTGTTTGTATGGATATTTATAGCTCCTTTCTTTTAGGGGATTAATCCACGATCCGTCAAGTTCAATAAAAATTGTCGTTATAGTAGAACACATTTAGATACAAAATAGCATTTGGATACGCTTAAATAACATAATAGGGTAGCTAATTACAGGAAAATATGAGAGCCCTCGATAATGTGGCTAAACCCGGGAGAGGAAGCTAGTCGAAATATTTCTTTAAATCTATGTGTCCGTATTAATGCAAAAATATACCTCAAAATACTATGGTAAAAAAGAACCGGGGAGTTTGTTTCGCCGTTTCTTCACCATTGTCGATCATTATTTGATAATGGTTGTAAGAAGCAATAAAAATGACGAATTATGTTCAGATTCATAGAGACAATCAAACTACTTGTCCAAACTGGAAGCAAAAACACTGATCTATCAATTCGAGGAAAGAAAACATATTCGCCATTACATACAGCTGTCAAGATTGGAAACCTTGAAGCTATCACGCTACTACTAGATGCCGGAGTTTCAGAATGGCCTTTGGACCAGGATGGACTAACACCGATGCACCTTTGTGTGAAGATGGAGTTAAAGGAGCACTTGCAGGTGATGCTTGCTTTATACTCCTTTATTTTATTGGAACTTCTCTTATTTACCTGCATATTATTTCCTTAATGCTCATTTCAAAATTATTTTTTATATCGTCATTTTTTGTATGGCGGCCTTATTTCACACTTAAATAAATCATACCATATCCATCCATCTTAGTCCCCAATAACTCCATCCTCCATCACTGTAATGGCGTCGCATACTCCGGCCGCTCGATTCCCTCCTGTTCCCTCCGGTTCCCTCCGGTTCCCTCCACTGTTCCACCTATCGGGTTAACCTATAGCGTCCAACTTTCCGATAAGCAATCCTCAAAGTTTGCTCTTAAGCTAGTCATCCATTCTTTGGCAGAGTACCTTCCGCGCTCACCATCTCTTGCGCAGCGACTGTATTAAGGTCATCTAGACCAAGAAATCAACTACCTATTCGAAATAAAAATATCTTGTATATTTTTTACAGTTATTAACGAATCACGATTACAAACACAAAGATAGAGTCGTAGATATTAAAGATAAAGATGGATTTACAGTGTTGCATGCTGCCGTCAGATCTGGCTGGATGCCAGGCATTAGCATTGCTTTAGAAGCTGGTGCTAATATCACTTTAACGGTAACATTTTACATGCTATATCTTTGGTTTTGCATATAACAATAACTAATTAGCCTTATTTCCATAATTTAACGTTAAACGATTTCCTTTTCAGGGAAACAACGGTCAAACTGCTCTTCACGAAGCAGCAGCACTTGGAAACTTGGACGTACTTAGTGAGCTTCTTGAAATTGCTCAATTGCATAAGGTCGTTGACTGCCGAAACTTTTGGGGAGAAACAGCTTTATTTACAGCTGCTAGGGTAGGACATTTAGAATGCGTAAAAAAACTGCTTAAAGTTGGAGCATCTATCAAGCATACTTTACGGGGAAACATCAATATTTTGCATATAACAGTACAAAGAGGTCACTTGGACATTCTCACTTTCTTGATCGACAATAACTATACTATGATACAAAGTTTGATTAATTCTCTAGCTCGTAGTTGCCGATATTGTGATTTTTCTCCTTTACATATTGCTGTGTTATATGGTCACTTGGAATGTGTAAAACTATTGCTTTCTAACAATGCCGATGTACGTTTAGAAAGCAATACCGCTTTTTCAACACCATTGCATATAGCAGCAATGAAAAATTACTTGAAAATAGCGGAAGTAATTCTTGAATTCGATAAGACTACTCTTAATTTAGTTAATGACCTAGGATGGTACCCGTTACACACAGCATGCTATTTTGGTAGCAGAGAATGTATTAAAATGCTTCTACACGAAGGAGCCGATATGTCAATTCACACAGTTAAGTCGAAAGACGAAACAGCTTTGAGTATGATTATGAACAATGTGTCCAAACCAACTGAGTTTATGGAGGATATTTTTGATTCATGTATCAAGAATCGAACCGCTAGTCGTGTAATCGATATAGATTTGAGTATACTGACACCAAAGTATGACGACGTAGAGCAAATGAAGATCATTCATGCTCTGCACAACACCGGAAACAGATATGATCAAAAAAAGTTACTGCTTCATCCACTGATTGAAAGTTTTCTTTATTTGAAATGGAGAGCTCTCCTACCCTTTTTTGGCGTGATATTAATGTCGTATAGCTTATTTACGACTTCTTTAACAATGCTGATAATGTCAGCTTACTCATATAAAGATAATAGAGAAGATGCACCGGCTTGGCTGAATATAACTCTTTGGAGCTATATTGTATTTGTTGCGGTATTCTTAGTAATTATATTGGTAGGTTGTACAAACAAGTATTCATTTTGATAGTTTCCATATTCTTTATTAAAGTCCAGCATTTAAAATCAAGCAGTTTTGAAAGCTACGTACATAATAAAATTATCTTTCCAGGAAATAATATATTCACTGAATATAAAAAACAAGATGTACTTCCTACACCTAGAGACCTGGGTTATGTTTAGTTCCATAGTACTAGGCATAGTGCTAGCACGAGCACTTGTGGTGTTTCACTCAGATGCTGAGTGGATCAGGCACCTGTCTACTGCAGCGGTGCTGGTGTCCTGGTTGGAAATGATATTTCTATTAGCTCGGTTTCCACAATGGGGATATTATTTTCTGATGTTTGGAACCGTTGCATCGAAAATTTCAAAGGTATTCATTCCTTAAATCAAACATACATTTATTTGCTTGCATCATAAATACGATACTTTATTATTCATGAGATAAAGATACAAAACTTTTGAATTGTTAAATGGTGTTACAGTTTATCAGCCTCAAGCAAACACATTATTTAAAACGTATTTATTGCAGATTCTTTTAACCTTCATGTTTTTACTTATCGGCTTCTCCCTTGGGTTTATGATACAGTTTAATTATGTGAAGCCTTTCGACAACTTCTGGTCTGCTCTTGTCAAAACGATGGTGATGATGACCTCAGAATTCGATTACGATGATTTATTTAAAGAAAAGCATTCCAAGGAGTTTACTACGATCATACTGCAAATGATATTTCTAGTTTTTATCATAACGACTGCAATAGTGCTAATGAATTTGATGGTAGGCGTTGCTGTCAGTGACGTGCATGATCTGGAATTGATTGGCAATATTAAAAGAATTGAAAAGCAAATTGACCTGCTCGGTTCCGTAGAATCACTGGTCTACAGTGATATATTTAACTGGATATTACCGGAATATCTTAAAACAAGCTTACAGAAAAGAAGAAAAGCACATAAACATATCAGGATCCAATTAGGAGAACTTAATAAAAATATTTTACCGTCCCGTATAACTGATAAAATATTTGATAAAGCATTAACTATAGGGAAACGTATCGAAAATCAAGATAAATCTGAAGCATTTCAAACTCGGATAGATGAAATTTACAATGCGACTGTTGTGAGAAAAGGACATCATGAGGATCCAAGAACAATTTTGTTAGATATGATAGAAGAAAAGGTGGATAACACTATAGAAATATTGAATGAAGATAAAAATCAGTCATACGTCTCTTTAAGCGAAGACAATAGACATCACTTGAATACAAAAATAGACCAAATAGCTATGGCAATAGATGAAATGAAACACTCATTATTACGGATAGAAAAGTACATTGATATAAAAGGGAAAGCTATTTAATGTGTCTCATTTCATGTGAACTGTAAAGATTTTATGATAAATAAATTACTTTGAACCTATCATATTCTAATGTAATTTCTATTACCGCTATAGAGCTACGTTTCTGATTCTGATTTTATTTCACTAAGTGGTCACTATGTAGCTTCCTTCATTTACACTGCAATAACTCTAAAACCTTCATTCAACATTCGCTTGCTTGTGAGAACTGCATAAAAAGCATTTATCTGTGCTTTAGTATTGTAAAGAACCAAACTAATGCGTTGGTGGGAAACGATTTCTGCCTGCCGCCGCCGGACCCCCAAAACATTATGAGTGAATTAGTATAATAACAGATAACGTAACTATGTCCTTCTAATATCTATCATAGTTTTTATATACCTATACTTTTTTTTACTTTTATACAGTTACAAAGCCAACTAGATAAAAATGACATTGTTTTGGAGAAGTGCCCAATAAATATCTTTACTTTTTTTGAATTACTGTTTATTATAATTTTATTATATTAATTTACAATTAGGATTTTTTAGCATTTTTGCAAGAAGATGCCGGTCGGATACAAAAAGATTTTGGCAATTAAAAAATATGAAGCACTCGTAAGTTGTATGAATTAATTTTTTTGTTGTGTAATGCACAATTTCAATAAGCTAATTGTAGATACGATAATATTAAAATTAATTGATCATTAATATTCCATAGAATTTATCAGAACAAACAATTGAAATTATAAAACGTATTGATGAAAGGCAGAATGTTCTTGGAATTATGTATTTTCGTGAAAGTAAGTAACGTTTCCATTCATTTCATTATCTTTTGTTGGCAACATTTAGGATGCTTTTGTGATGTAGACGCTTTACAAATTCCTAAAATCAAGGAAAGAATACTTTAGTTATTTGAGGTCTTCTCATATTATGATAGGAATTTGGGTGCTGCACAGTTTACCTTCCACGCGCTTTTATGTTCATCAACTCCATCAGCTTCTATTTGTCACTAGAGTGCGCTACTAATGTTAAGTAAGGCCAAGCTTAAGATTGCTAAGCTGTCTTTTTTTAATTAAATGCGGTCATCACCCCTTATTGGGGCTCCATTTATTTCTATACCTGTATTTTTGAATGTGCAGAGTGTGCCTTGTTGGTGATCTTGTGATCTATTAAATAAATAAATAACTATGTATGTACGTATTTAAATTATCATTATTTTAGATATGGTGGAACTATGCACAGCTCCAGAGAATTTCACACAGACTTTATCAGCCAATCTCCCGCTCTTGAACTCCGCTGTATGTCGAGCTCTGACTGAAATTGTAAGTATCGAGAAGTTGAAAATCTGTCGCCGAGCACCTATCGGTGTGTTCCGACAGCTGCACTTGAGAGCCAGTTCCCATCTAGGCTTTGTGTGCTTACCAACTTTGGCCACATCATACCTAACTTACCATGGTGAGATTGTGGTCAAACACAAGCTTATCCTAAAGTAAAAAAAAACTCCATGGTTACTACACTTTATTTTCATGACCAACAGGATGTCTTGGACAAGTTAATCGCCTACCGAGTGGTCACAAAAACTTTTGAAATCATGGTGGCCGCGGATAGTGAGTTCTCGGCGTGTGTCATCCACAAAGCCAAAAAATATAAGCAACAGAAGAAATTGAAGGCTTAAATCAAATAAAACAATTTTAGACTTATTTACTACTAAGTTTTATATGTGCTGGCAACATTAAAACTTATTGATAATGAAAATAATCACAAATTTATTAAAAGACAAGAAAGACGAGTGGTTAGTGAAAATGGTTAGTTAGAATTATTTAAAGCATTCTTTACTTTTGTTAAAAATATAAATGGGTTACATTCTCCCAGGCTGGGTAGGACTGAGTAGGTGCGTTTGGGCACAGCCTTCATAAAGGCTACGGTACCTATGGCTATGTCAGTAGTTATTAAGATAGCTACCTAGGTACTCAATAATATTGTATATTGTTTTACAGACTGCATTAATAAACGCTATAAATCCAATGGTAGACCGAATAATGGATGACGAGTCAGTGGAAGGTGTGATTATGACCAATAAAGAAGGTAGTCGATTGATCTCTCTCTACGCTCTTGCCGACCATAGCTAGTAATAACTGGTTCAGTGTGAAGCGGATGGGTCAAATAATATTGTCCAGTCTCCTTCATTATATAAATGTATTTCTGCGCGTATCACTTGATGAATACAGTAAACAGTACAGTAAAAGTAAACAATAACAAACAGTTCTATATAAACGTTACGTTACGGGCCGATTACCTGTATTGCTCTGCGCCACAGATTACTGATATGTAGCTAGCTACTCTGCGCGCGCATGTCCGGTCGGTGTTGCCACTACGATCTCGGACCTGCGCGACTTAGGCTAAATGGCAAGATGCCACAAGTGTATATAAACATTGTACTCTGTGACTCTGGTTTCCCTTCAATATCTTTTGTTAAGATACCCAGCCATGATTAATTAATTTCAGGAGCTCCAATCTTGACGAACATTAGCGTTATAGGTGCCACAAATTATGGGCTAGCATTACACCGCTTCGGAACTATGGTTCAAATGTATATAAAAGAATTGGTAAGAATTTGAATTGCTTCATCATCATGTCAGCTGGAAGACGTCCACTGCTGGACAAAGGCCTCCCCCAAGGATCTCCACAATGGCCGAATCTGTGCCACTCGCATGTGGCATCCCGCGACCCTCACGAGATCGTCGGTCCACCGTGTTGGAGGCCTGCCCACACTGCGTCTTCCGGTTCGTGGTCAACTCTCGAGAACCTTTCTGCCCCGTTGAATTTCTTAGATTTTACAAAAAAAGTGTATCTTAATTGGCCAGACTTAGTTTTGAAAATTTATTTATTTACAGGACCCATTTGACGAAGTTTTAGTAGTACGAATAAATACCAAGAAAAAAGAAATTATGCTAACACCGGACGATGAATTCAATGTAATAATTTTACAACACGCCAGACACAGAAAAAAAAATCGTGATGAAACTAACATTAATTCATAATATTATACTCAAGAAAACCCTTTTATTAGATTAAAAAATATTACTATGCCTGCACGATTTTAATGTTCCTACTGTAATTTATGCAAAATATTATAGGATTACAGATTTACTCCCATAGTTATAATAGTAATCCTTGACAAAAATAAATAATAATATAAATTCATGAACATATTTTTTTTTTATGTCACAAGTGACAACGAGGCAGGCGGGTCACCTGATGGTAAGTGACAACCGTCGCCTATAGACATTGGCAATACTAGGGGATTGCTAATGTGTTGTACACCTTATTAAGGCGAACTGGCTCTCAAGTGCAATTTCCGGAACACACCAACAGGTGCTTGGCGACAGATTTTCAACTTGAGGGTGGTAGCCAGCCAGTCGAGTACTACAAAGTACCCTACCACCGTGCTGTGGTTTCCTCACGATGTTTTCCTTCACCGAAAGCTCAAGCTCATTGTAAGGATTCGAACCCACGACCTTCGCCGCGGTATCCGACGTCACTTACCACTGAGCTATCATCGCCTTAAAATTTATTACATTTATTTGTCTAAAATAAATATAGTTAACTAAAATTAAACCTTTCAATGTAATCGAGGGTATTATTATACACTCTGATAAATCACTAAAAAAACACAAAAAATTTCAACCGCCATAAAAAAGCATTTAAATTTTACATTTTCAAATTTCGCGCGTAATTTGACGAAAACGGACATGACGTCCATTTGGTATCACAGCCAAAGACAAATCTGGACAAACTGTAGATTTTACAATGTAAACATTTCACTTGTGCACTTAGATTGATCTTAATTGGACAAAACACCACTGAAATTATTAAATAAAACTCAAAATACATGAATTTAATGAAAATAAAACTCACTCAAAACGTCACTTCGCAAGTTCCCGCCAAAAAGTATTTCTTAATGATTAAAAATACTGAAAACTTTGAATTGAAATTAAAAATCTATTTTGTAATTTTATGAACTAAAACTAACATTTCCCGACTTTTTTTTCCCTAAACTATATCAATAATATACTAGTTTTCGCCATTTTGATGATTTTCAAATGAATTCATAACGTTAAAATCATTAATTTAGAGAGAATTTAGTGGGTCTAGGAACGTAATTTGTTTAAACCTCTATAGTCTAGAAATTATTATGTAGGTGGCGATCAGTAACGAAAGAGATTTACGAGGGGATTACGACTATATGAAACTCTGTTATTTTGATCCCATCATCGACTTTGCAGGTTAAAACAAAACAGAATCAGTAATGTAGTAAAACTACGAAAACTTTTGAATGCTCCAAGTACAGCAAAAAAGTGTCAAATAGATAATAATAGTTATCTGTGGTCTCGAGTTGGCAACCCTAAGGGGAAGGACGCCGATTCTACACTAAGTTGTGACAAGGTATTATTTCATTTTTATCATAAAAAGTCACACCTATTTATCTATTCCTGTAGTTTATTTTAGTAAATAGATAATTATGGCTGAGAAATACGATAAAAATGGCTACAACAGCAGCGATTTCAAGCGTAATTCAAATCAAGAAGCCAACACTGAGATTGACCACGAACAAGATGGCGAAGAGGGAGCTAAATTGAATGAAAGAGCCGGTGAATACATGAGAGAACTACTGAGTGAGAAAATAAAACTAAATCATGCGAAATGCCCTATTTCTTGCAAACTAATTGACGGTGGTAAGTTAATATATATATTTTTTTAACATATCATTACACTCCGCCGTAGTAGACTCCTAGGCTTCTGATATCTCGACATGATTAGAAATGTTCTCAAACGTATAAGTTCAATGAACTTGATGATCTTGACAAAGATGTTGACGTCAGGATTAACCAACAAATTTTTGGTACTTATTCCATTTAGAAACATGGGAAAATACTTGTCAACTTAGATGTTTTACTTATAATCTAGATAAATATAATTCTGTTTTTCTTTGCAGAGGTTTTGAAACTTCAAACAACGGGTAGGGTACCACCCAGAGATGGAAAGTACTTGGATGTTTACCACGAGAAACCTGCTAAGGTCACCGTTAAAGTACTGGTGCCAGTCAAGGAGCACCCTAAGGTATGACAAAATTACAGAAGTTAAGCCTTACAATTATGGAAACCAGTATCTCTTTGTTTTAATTGGTAACTAGGTCATTTTATTGTGATTAACCTGTCAGTTCTTTCTTGGGACAATCGGGGTTTCAGAGTCCGCACCACTTGGTTCTCAAATGGGACAATCGGGACGATGACATTTACTTGTAAATTGGGAGCGAATATTGAAATTTTGAAAACTGTGCGCGAGTTGACAAGTTGTTTGACAGGATAATGTCGCAAGTTAACAGATTAAGTAATAGAATTAATTTGATATATAAATATGTAGATGTAGATATTAAAAAAACTGATTAAAAACTTGTCCATATTGTCTTAATAGTAAAAAAAATTTCATTGTCCATAGTTCAATTTTGTGGGCAAACTATTGGGCCCTAAAGGAAATACTATGAAGCACTTGCAAGATGAGACCATGTGCAAGATGGCTGTGCTTGGAAGAGGATCTATGAGAGATAGGTAATATTTAGTTTTGTGTATTGTATTTATTGTTTGGTTTGTTTGTGAATGTTAAGGCGAAGATAGCTCAATGGTAGTGATGTTGGATACTGTAGCAAAAGTCATGGTTCGAATCCCACAATGAGCTTGAGCTTTTGGTGAAGGAAAACATTGTGAGGATACCATAGCATGATGGTGAGGTACTTTGTAGTACTTGACTCGCCAGCAATCACCCTCAAGATGAAAATCTGTCGCACTAGAATTGCTAATGTCTATAGGCGACCATAATCACTTACCATCAGGTGAAACGCCTACCTGGTTGTCATTTGTGGTATGTAAAAAAAACGAATTCACTTTTAAAACATCAGTAATAACAAGATCAGAAACCAATTCTAAATGTCCATCTACAGGCAAAAGGAAGAGGAGCTACGTAACTCCCTGGACCCCAAGTACTCACACTTAACAGATGAGCTGCACGTTGAGATCACGGCCCTGGCACCACCGGCGGAAGCCCATGCCAGGATCGCATACGCACTTGCTGAAGTCAAGAAGTATCTGCTGCCAGACACCAATGATATGATCTGGCAGACGCAGATGAGGGATATTGATAGAGGTTGGTTGGAGTGACATGATTTTGTCTCATTGTTCTTTTTTTCATTGATGACTGTTGTTCTGGAAGTTTCACCCAAGTTATTATAAATTTTAAGTCATGTTTCATGTTATACTATCACATTCATAGTTAAGTTCATCATCGTCCTACAAGCCAGGTCAGGTTTTAATGACAGGCACTGGTGCACTTAGACTGAACATTATAAGTCAAAATGCCACCAATATTATAAAAAAAAAACTAAATTTGCGATCAGTCGCAAATCTGTTGTATGAGTAGCGTTGTGTAGGGAGCTCCCCAGTAGGACAATCTCCACCCTATAATTCAGAGATCTAGCCTCTGGATGTCTCGTCGCTTATGGTAGCTTATGTTAGCTTATGTTTACCATTTGGATGGTATTGGAGTCTATATTTATAGTTTTTGGAGAACATCTTTATCTCCTCTTTGGACTGTGCTGACGCCGAGATGCTCGTGATTTGGTTTTGATGTGGTGTTTCCATGTCAGTCCTCTATCGATATGCATGGCATGGTATATCTGGAGAAAAAACTGAAATGAAAATAAAAGAAAACAACGTCACATCGCAAGTTGCCACCAAAAAGTGGTAGTTGTGTATAGCTTTCTGTTGTTCCAGGTCATGCAATGCCCCCTGGTCGACCGTCTGGGCCGCCGCCCCCGCGCGCGCCCCGCATGCCCCCTGCGCCCCATGCCCACGCTCACGCGCAACATGCCCACGCCCACGCGCCCATGCAGCGTGGGATGCCCAACAAGACGAAGGTGATCAGCATCTTAGACCGCGCCCGCTCCGCCATGGAGTCTTCGTACAACTACGATGATCCATACGCCGCGCCGCCAGAGCCGGTAAGTTTAATGTGGCTATGTTATTTTATTTTCAATACAATTTGTAAATCTATACTTATAGATTCGAACCAAGGTACTTTGGTTTGAGTCCAGCTTCATTTCCCCTTGAGCTATTATAACCTGTCAGATAGCAACGAAATTTTACTTGATATTCTAATGATATTGTAGCAGTTTTTCATTGCCTGAAAAACTGATTAACTAAATTAAACCTAGCTAGATCAATTTATCGTCCCCGAAACCCCCTGCATACTAAATTTCATGAAAATCGTTAAATCCGTTTCCGAGATTCAGATTATATATATATGTACAAGAATTGCTTGTTTAAAGGTGTAAGATAATAATAACTAGCTGTCAGTTAAACTGTGCTTAAAAATAATATAAAATATTTTACCGATATCGAAAGCCACGTTATTTGTAAGTGTCATAGGCTATATGTATATTAATATTTTTAACCCGGGAAAACATAAGATCCCACGGTAACAGGTTTTTTATAATTCCCACCACAAAGCTAACTACAAATGTTATTTTCCATAGATCCGTGGACCACCCCGCGGTGCTCCTGAACAGGACTTCTACTACGACCGCGCCGACCGTTACTATGAAGACGATTCGTATTACAAGGAGGAGCCTCAGCAGCGGGAGTTCAAGGCGACGGCTCGGGATGTTGGCACGCGCCGGGCTCAGCCGCCCACACAGAGGCACTACCGCGCTGCTCCCTACGCGCGTCCGCCCAAGTAGCTACCCACGAGTCACTGTTCGTACCCCACCGTTAGTGCTTACATCACACGCGTCCATGCGTCCACGCGTCCGTTCCAGTGTCTTAAGACGCGTCCCACTCTCTTTCCTAATCTCTTACAGTGAATGTATTGCTAGTGTTAATCGTCTATACACAGGTCTATACAAACTTGAGGGAGAAATATACTAAAATGACCTTGGTAAAAGTTCATTTTGGAAATATTTAAAAACATGTATAAAAATCAGAAATATCGAATTCATTTCTATTTCATTTCATATTTCAAACTTAAGGGAAAGATAGGTCGGCGGGTCACCTACCAAAAATGCAAAAATGAGCTCAATAAAAAGACCACCATTTTCGATTTATAAAATCAATACATAAAAATCTGAAAATGATGATCTTTTTATTATTAAGCTTATTTTGGTATATTTGGTAGATGACTCCCCCACTTCTATCCCTCAGTTTGTCGTACTACTTACCGGACCTGTATACAGGCGATCAACAATAGCGAAAGGGACCCTTGCACTGTAAGGGAAACACTCGCGAAAGGCATACTTACACTGTAAGGGATTAGAAAAGAGAGTGGGGTGCGTCTTCTTGGAAGGCATTATCTATACCTACGAGTTACTGTTCTTACCCCTGCCTATTGCCACTTTAAACTACCCGCCCAGTGACACTTTAAACGACTCTGCTCCAACACCGCTCCCACCCAACACCCTATACTAAAAGTCAACTACCGAGCAGTCTGATGGCGGTAAGTTCGCTGACAGCGCGCTGTCTGCTAATTTATGTTGCCAATATAAACTATATCTAAAGAGCACGACCTGAAGCCCATATTTGAATGATATTTTATTTGTCAGGTGGGAGCGGAGTCGTGTAAGTGAGCTATGACCTTTACATACATAGACTGCTACATTAAACTCCTGTTAGTGCAGTCGATATATTCCAACCGCCACGTCACAGGTTGCAGGGTTGATTCTAAAGAACAGATTGATACAGCATGACTGAAGGAGGAATATTTATTTATTAACCACTAGTTTCCCGATGGATCTTATATTTTCCCGGGATAAAAAGTATCCTATGTTTTGTTCCAGGACATGATCCACCTGTGTGGCAAGTTTCATCAGAATCCGTTCGGCCGGTTTTGCGTGATAGCAATAAACATACAAACTTTCACATTTATAATATTAGTAGGATTTGAAACTAGCACGATCCTAATATTATTATTTAAATGTGAAATGAATGTATGTAATATGTCTGAATAGATTTTGATTAAATTAGCGCACATGTAGATCATATCCCGGAATAAAACGAGTACTTTTATCCTGGGAAAAGATAGGATAGGATAGCTTATGGGCAGTAACTCACTATACATATGCGGTGTTCATTTCGGAACAGTAACTCGTCTATAGATCTCGATTATACAAAATAATTGCCATCTTATTGTTACCTGAATTATTTTCAACTTGATGTTTCGTAGGAATCTCTTACGTGTCCTCTGGTTTACATTAAGTGTGTTGGTAAAAACCACGGTGGGAATTCTATGTTTTCTTTGCTTCTTTCTTATGTTTGGAGTTACCAGGTTGCTGATTAGTCCTGGTAGAGCTCGTCTAAGCTTAAATGACGCACCCCACTACTTATTTTGTGTTTGACCACAATCTCACCATGGTAAGTGATGATAAGCACACAAAGCCTAAATGAGAACTGGTTATCAAATACAGCTGATTTAGATGTGTGAGTGCAAATATTAACGACACTTCATTTCTGTGTTGGAGCGTGCATATAGATCGGTATGCGAACATCGCAGTCGACTAGTCGCATGATAAATCCGACAGCGCTCTCTATAAAGAGTAGCGCTGGCTCATTGTGAACCAGATGTACAACTGGCAGCTGAATGACCAATCAATGGTATTTTTATGTGAATTGCATCCATAATTTAAAGTAAATGCGATAGTGGGGCGCGTCTTACTAACTACTAGACATCAGTGGAAAAATAATTATGCTACTGTACCACAAATATCAAGTCCAACCGAGGAATTATTTAATTTTCAGTTGCGCTTAACAATTTGAGTTAGTAATTTATCTATAATTAAATTATTGATAAATGTTTCTGAAATTTTCCAGGACCATCACTAAAAAGCGCTCCCAATAAACATCGGTGAGTATTTATCTTGTATTGGGTGTCAAACAAAACAAAATTAATTAAAAAATATAAACAGTTATCTACAAGACAAAAATGAAGACAAAACAAAAACTCCGATGAAGACTCAAACAAGCATATAACAACAATAAGTACATCATTATAAAATTAGTTTTTCCTTTAATGAACCAAAACTGCAAATAATAAACTGTGTTTATAGGCAACTATTCACAAATAATTCAATTCAACTCGAGCAATATAATAAACATATTATTTTATTTACTTAATGCACATTATGCATTGTATTCATAAAATTAAGAATTTCACTAACTTTATTGTTTCTGAACAAAAATATCTTTTATCAAAACCATTATGGGATCTTATGTATAATATAAGTCATGTTTAAAAATAAGATAGATTGAAAAATGATAAACAATTTCAACATGTTTTGATTAGTGTTTTAATATAAATGCACACGTAGAAATAAACGCGAGATGAGCAGAACCTAAAATAGTGTTAAAATATATTCAAAAATGTTTCTAATATGGTGACGCTCACTCTAAACAATTAGTATGTTGAAACATGTTGAAGAGAAAACTTTCTAAAACTAACTGTATTAATTAATTACATTTCTGTGTGACTATGGAATAAAACAATGTTCAAAAATACGTTTTTTTTAATTTGATAATTCATTCAGAAAACCTAAAACTTGTACAATTGTTTATGCATGAGTCTTCTAAACGTGGGAACAAAAAAGGCAAATAGTAACCTAAAGAGCCATTTTATTATCATAATATACCTAATGCCACAAAAGCAGAACATAATGGATAAAATACAAAAGTATTAATTTCATTAGAATCATTTGAAGAATAGCACAAAATTTACATCAATAATTCAATAAGAAACTGGCTGCTTCCGACCCTAAATATGCATAAAAGTTGTTGAAGAAATAAAATTATTAGAAGATGTAAGACATAAATTAATATGTACCTAATTCATAAAAGTAAAAATGCCAGCACCAAGCTTACACACACAAGTGCATTCCTAAAGCACATTTTATTATAAATCCCAGGAGAATCGAAATTATCATAATCTTTTAATCAAATCAGTCTATTTTTAAAGAAACTTCCATAAAAAAAGTTCAAGAATAAAAGAAAATGGGCTTTTCTTAAAAAGGTAAGGGTATTATAAATTTACATGTAACTTGCAGCCAACCTAGTGAAATTATCTTTAATGTAAATTTCTACATTATGTACTTACACCATGTAAAAGGCATGTCGTTTATATAGCAGTCAGTTGTTTTACAAAGCATTAGTACCTATTCAAATGTTGATTCCTTATTAAAATTCCTTCTTCATTTAAAAAGGCTGGCAAGTTACTTGTAAGTAATTTCCAGCACGACCGCACATGAGTTGTGTGCGCGTTATCTCCACGAAACATAAGTAATGCTTTGCTTCAACGTAAGGTAAGTGGTGAAAAGAGCTCACCCCATCATACACAACAGCTCCAGTAGTGTTGGAACAATTCTGCTTTGGAGGTTGCCAGCCCAACTTTGCTTTCAGCTTTATAATTAATTAATAACTTAATAAAAGGCACTTCAAATATATTTATATTGTTTTATTTTGTCTATCCTATTTTAAATATCAATTAAACCAACAATTGTGTGGTGTACAAATATTTATTTCAGAGTCAATAATGGACAAAAAATTAGACTTATCCTAAGACTAAAAATAAGTATTTCGTGCAAAGCTATAATTATGAGTTGCAAGGCATTCAAGATGATTATTTATGATTAAAACTTACGACTAGATATAAACAATACTTCTATAAATGAACATAAATATACAATCTTTAAATTATATTCTATAAATCATGTGAATTAAGTTAACTGAGTCAAAACTAATTTCATGTTTTATTACTATTATGACTTACTCTGTCATGGAAAAAATAAGACAGGAATAGGTATAACCTGAAGGGCTGCAGATTAATAATTTTGGTGCCTTAATAGCCATGGCCAGCACCTGTTTCGAAATAGTAGCAACATATTCCTTGGCAAAAATAAATAACATGAGTCAACATCAATTAATGACTGCATTGCTACTAATAACATTGCATAAGGCTGATAATATGATTGAATCTGATCAGAAAGTGGTGCAAATCATGTGCAAAATCTTTCTAGGGTCCCAGAAGGCTACTCTGACTCAAGGTGCAGTTGCAGACTAATCCGAAGTGTTTTGTATGACAATAAGTATGAATTCTCGATCTGGAGCAATCAGGATTTCGTGTCTTCTACTCCTCACACGAAGAAATGTTAGTTCATTTGTGGAGTCCTGGAAGAATAAGTCATTTGATTGAATAGGCACAAGTAACTTTATGTGATCTTAATATATTTTTACTTGGCTAATGAATGATCCATCAGAATATGCTAGGATTTCTTAGGTTTCATAGTTTCACAAGGTAATTTATCTATTGAATACAATCAAAAACAGGTGGATGGAGTGGACTTTGATTAATAAGTAGTTATTTTGCATAGATAGCAACAGTTCACTGTAGAGAACCATTCATTATGGTGTAGCCAAAGTCAAAACCATTAATTTAGTTAAGGCCCTCGGAGGGCACTTATGAAAGTTGAGATATGAAGATGTGCCCCACTCTTTTTGCTAATCCCTACATTAAAAAAAATGTGTGAGAGGCAATTTATACCATTGATATTATAAAAGAACTTTGAAATATTTACCATTTCTCGCACCACATTCCTTGCTTTTTCTGTGAGCTGACCAATCAGACCCGAATAAAGCACAGATGTTGCATTATCTAGCGAACTTTTGATGGGTATGCCTGAAAAATAGGGTTATAAAGATGATTTACAAGAAGGTAGGGATATACTAATAATTATGATTAGAGAATAGACTTATCATTAAAGAAAAAAATGTAGGCTTGTTAATTTACACATAACCAAGTCTACCTTTATTCCTTGGTAACGAAATAATATTGAACAAACCTTCATGATTCACAATTACAACACCCATTACACCTTTGTGGGCTTGAATCCGTTTGATGGTGTCTTCAACTTCGGTCGCCTAAAATGTAAAATTCACATAAGTATATCGATAATTACTAAAATGTAAAAGAACAAAACAATAAGTACCATTCTTTATAACTTTCTTCGATTGCTTTCAACTAACTACTTTCAAGATCCACTTGTGATCCACTTGCTTTGATTAGTTTGATTTTGTGTACAGACAGACAGACAGTAATGTGACACACACACACGGATGACAGCAAATGACAATTTGAACCACAGATTACTGATATGTAGCCTCGGAACAATAACTAACATGTAGCTTGATTTCTTAGACGAATAATCCAACTCAACTCTGCTGTTCAAATCAAGTTGTATTATTCGTCTAAGCTTGATTTGAACAGCAGAGTTGACTTTTTTTTTGTATTGTTTATTCATAACAGTCATAGATAAAGTCTTTTAGTCGTATTTTTCTTCAGTTCAGGTCTTCTTGGGACAACCTGAATATTACTTTTAAAACTTTCGCGAACTAAATTCATTATAGTAGATTATACCGGGTCTATTCGCGCACATAATAATCAAAATATAATTTCGACTAACCTCGACGTTTCGATCAAGTTACATTGAACCAAACTGAATAGTCACGATACACGCTTTCATTTCACTTCACTTGTGCACTTAGATCTTTGAGTTTTAGGCTGGCTTAGTACTTGAAGACTTAGATTGATCTTTATTGCCCATCCAAAAAGTCCGTGAAAAGTTTTAGTGGAACAGCCGCCAATTTCACTAAAACCTGACTGGTCTTGTAAGGACGGACGAGGACTCGACTTTACAGTGATGTGACAATTTAACGTGACTATAACATAAAAGAAGATATAAAAAACTAAAGAATATGTATGCGACCAAGAATTATATATTCTAAATGGACGGGTAACTCTAAATACCTATTTGAAGCAAATACCTATCAATTGCGAAAAAGAGAAAGATAACAACTACGTTGGGACAATCTCTCTTTCTAACCCTACTTACTCTTAATGAAAGAAAGAGAAATTGTCCCAACGTAGTTGTTATCTTTCTCTTTTTCGCAATTGATAGGTATTTAGAGTTACCTATCCATTTATAATATATCATTCTTGTATGCGACTGAAAGACTTTGTATCTATGGTCAAGAAAAAGCGAAGTTTGTTTCAGTTTGTTTGATGGAAAGCTATGGTTTGATTAGCTAGCTACATATCAGTAATCTGTGGGTTTGATCAAGAATTATGTTTGATCAATAAATGAATGAACGAGCAATGAAGACATGGTTTAAAGGTCTAGATACCAAGCCAAAATTCTTTAAAAAAAAACAGTTTGATTAGGTTTTTGATTTGACAGACAAAAAATTTTTGATTTCCAGCAATGAATTCTGGTGAACTTTAATTTTATTCTGATAAACTGAAGCAATAAAAATATCAATATTTTCTTGATTGTAACTTCTTCTAAAATGCGTTTACAATGAACGGTAATGCAGCAGAATGCTCGGAAGCTTTAGATCCCAGAGTACAGGTAGATAAAAATCAATATTTTTAGTAATTCTGTATCACATTCAATAAAATAAAACTCTGTTTTAAAAAAGTTTATCGCTATGTAGTCTAAAAATAATTGACTAACTTTTCCCATAATTTTTTTCAAATCAATAGTAAATATCGAAGACCCTATCGCCTTGGTTTGAAACTATATATTATTCCAGAAAAATTCAAATTCCATGTATTCAAGTAAAAAAAAGTACTTACTGGTATAATTAAAAAAAAATCAATTCTTTTTTTTTATCATCACAGATTGAATTAGAACGTCTAAATACTGCAACAGATGAAATCAACCGGCTCGAAGTTGAGTTAGACGAAGCACGTTTGGTATTCCGCCGTCTCCTTGCTGAAGGACACCTTCGCATCCAGCAGCTGACAAAGAAACTTGGCACTAGCATACACAAAGCCCGGCCTTATTATGAAGCTAGATTTAGAGCTAATAATGTAAGAGATCCTATATCGCGGTAAAATCTTATCTTTTTAACGTGTCAGTTCTTTCTTGGGACAATCGGGGTTTCAGAGACCGCACCACTTGGTTCTCAAATGGGACAATCGGGACGATGACATTTACTTGAAAATTGGGCGGGAATTTTGAAAACTGTGTGTGAGTTGACGAGTTGTTAGACAGGTTAATGTTGCGAGTCATTAGATTAATGTTAAAATTAATATTGTGAGGTTCTATCATAACCCCACCATAAAAGAAATGCATAAAATACTGTCCTAATTCTGGTTCTAAAACACCAAATCATTTATATATATTTTCTATTGGTCTAGCCAAATTTATTTGAGAGCAAACATAATATCAACACTTAATAAATTGAAACACTTATATCTATCTTATACTAAGTTCAATTGTTATGTTATTGTTGTCCCACACAAACATAGCCTATTGGATATATAACTCAACTTGCTTATATACTTGATTCTATTGTTTTCCTCGGACAGCACTCCATATTATAACCAACAGGTCAAGTACATATATCCAATTTAATATTTTCTTTGCAGACATCCCAAGAGTTGCATGCAGCAACCCAAGTGTACGATAAAGCAAACAGTGCTCATGCAGCAGCACGCGAGATGGTGTACCTGGCGGAGCAGGGGCTCGCGCGCCTTGCACAGGGCTCCGATGCCGGCGTCACGCTCGACCCCGCCTGGCAAGAAATGCTTAATCATGCCACGCATAGAGTTAACCAGGTATGCGATAGCTATCCATTCCCTAGCGGTGGCTGCCACACGCGTCATACTTGTGAACAGGTGCTGCTTGTGGGGGCTGGTCTGTGCGAGTTTGTTATTTACTTAGTCAATCATAATTAATTGTATTTATTATTATTTTGCTGCCTTAACACGCAAATATTATCAGTGAGACTAGATAAATAAATAATTAAATGTAATAGGTGTAAGTTGTTTTTTTGAAAAGAGTAATTGCTGAGTTTATGGCCGGCTCTTCTCAGCAAAAGCAACCTTCCAAACTGAGTCTAGCTAGACTATTCATAAGTGCTTGTAAGAATTAAAAACTTTTTCTTTTTCATTTATCTGGCTTCCATACTGCAAGCTCTGTAGATTGGAATCACGTAGCTATGTGTGAAGATAGTTTAGATATATAGTATTATAAATGTAGAGTTTGTTAGGAAGATCTTTGTCTAACAACTCTGCTGTAGCGAAGACAACGTGGAGACCTCATAGATACTTACTGGGCACTATGATGTACAAGAACTTCCCCAGTTATATACAATAAACACTAACTCTAACCTAAGAGGTCACTCCTTTAAAATCACAAGATCCAACTGTGCAAGCAATCCCTGTCATCACTTTATGCCTAACCATGTTGTTGGAACAAATTACCAGACTGTCATCAATGCAACAACAGTGAACTTAAAAATAGACTTGACATCTACATGAAGACTAAAATGCAGTGATATACACTGCATCAGCTTTTAGCTGCATAAATGTAAAGATGTTTATTACTCTTTCACTTCTTTCTTGCAAAACCTAATGAATTTAGATGAAACTTGGCACACAGGTAGATCATATCTGTGAATAAAACCTAGGATAAACTTTTTATCCTGAGAAAAGATAATATTCCTCTGGAACATTGGTGATGGCCTATGACACTCACAAATAACGTGGGTGGCTTTCTATTGGTGAAAGAATTTTCAAAATCGGTTCAGTAGATCCAGAGATTACCCCCTACGACCTCACAAACTCAAACTTTACCTCTTTATAATATTAGTATAGAAGAAGTATAGACTTAGGTTTGGTAATTTTAACGTTTATCAACTGTAAAGTCCCTTCGACAATAAAGGCGGAGTCAGACCGCGCGAGTGCGACGGTGACGCAGCGCACTAAGGCGGCCTCACACCGTGCGGCCACCGCGCTTGTGCAACAACTGCAAAATGGTCTCAAAAGGCATATAGCTAAATCTAGGTAAGTACATACTGTATTATAGGTAATGCTAGTGATTGCTAACTTTTTTGCTCTAAACAATTTTTATCTGAAATTAGTTTTTCACCTTGTTATACCTACAGGGTGTCCGATAAGAAGTACGACAAACTTAAGGGGAAGATATGTAACCAGTGGCGTAGCTACCGTAGGGCTAGGCGATGCAGTGCACCTGGGCCCCTCAGCCTCTATGAAAAAACGCATGTTTTCAGCTGTTTTAAAGCTACTTAGCTTAAGTTACTCCTGATAACATCAGCTACCTGCCATAGAAAGTCTTGTTAAGATCGGTACAACCGGTTCGGAGATTAGGCGGAACAAACAGAAAACAAAGACACATCAATTTTGATTTATTTTCTTTTCACTTATGCCCCGGGGCCCATGGTTTCTTAGTTACGCCACTGCGGGTAATCTACCAAATATATAAAAAAATTACCTTTGTAAAAGTGTCACCATATTCGATATATTTAGTATCTAAAATTAAAAAAAACAATACATAAATAATAGAAATATCTCGAAAATAGTAGGTGACCCGCCCACCTATCTCCCCCTTTAGTTTGTCGTACTAATTACCGGACATCCTGTATAATGCATATAGTTCATCTTACATTAAACCATGCAAGCTTGCCATAACAGTATTGAGTACCTATACATAGTTAATTTCTTCTACCTTGTTAGAAAGTAGATATTGTTTGCTTAGAGTTTTCACACTCTGTATAATGCATATAGTTCATCTTACATTAAACCATGCAAGCTTGCCATAACAGTATTGAGTACCTATACATAGTTAATTTCTTCTACCTTGTTAGAAAGTAGATATTGTTTGCTTAGAGTTTTCACACTCTGTATAATGCATATAGTTCATCTTACATTAAACCATGCAAGCTTGCCATAACAGTATTGAGTACCTATACATAGTTAATTTCTTCTACCTTGTTAGAAAGTAGATATTGTTTGCTTAGAGTTTTCACACTCTGTATAATGCATATAGTTCATCTTACATTAAACCATGCAAGCTTGCCATAACAGTATTGAGTACCTATACATAGTTAATTTCTTCTACTTTGTTAGAAAGTAGATATTGTTTGCTTAGAGTTTTCTTAGGACAACTAACTTTAATAAATTAACTGTACAGTCAAATTGAAAAGTGATCTTAGTGTTAAGGCGATGATAGCTCAGTGGTAAGTGACGTCGAATACCGCGGCGAAGGTCGTTGGTTGGAATCCTACAATGAGCTTGAGCTTTCGGTGAAAGAAAACATCGTGAGGAAACCATAGCACGGTGGTAGGGTACTATGTGGTACTCGACTGGCTGGCTACCACCCTCAAGTTGAAAATCTGTCGCCAAGCACCTATCGGTGTGTTCCGACAGCTGCACTTGAGAGCCAGTTCCCATCTAGGCTTTGTGTGCTTACCACCTTGGGCCACATCATCACTTACCATGGTGAGATTGTGGTCAAACACAAGCTTATCCGGAATAAAAAAGTATGCCACCGCCACATACCTACGATGAAATTGTGGTAGAACAATTAAATACCTAAATATGTTAATAGTAAAAGAATATTAAGTGATTTATTAGTTTGACTGTACACAAAATCCACATTCCTGCTTGATTAGTTTGCACAGAATACTGTATCTTCCGCAGGCATCGCCACGCCGCCCGGCGCTCCTTGCTCACGTTTGGTACTTACCCTTTTTATTTATCTGTGCATGTCTTTTATTTAATCTGTAGCATTAGAATTTTATAACAACTATTGCCGCTTTCCGAATTACACCATCATCGCTCACAGCGCTAACATCAATAATTGGCGTTCCGATTTAGATATCACGATTATGACAGCTAAGAGCCGTCAACAATTCGGAACGCTTGTGACCGCGCTCACAGTGCGCGCTCAACCTCAACGTCAAACGTCAATAATCCCTTGCAATCCCTTAAGTACTCTACACCTTTTATAACAACTAATATCGAAAACTAAGAAACCGACTGGATATATATTATTTGATAATGGAAGATCAACAGCAACGCCTTGGCACTTCTGTGTGTTTGATTGACTGTATCGACTCTGATAACTCAGATTTTGAGTTTGAGAACGACGATTCGTCCAGCGATGAAGATGACGAAATGTTTATCGTAGCGTATTTATATGCTCCCGACAAAGATGTGCTCAGAAGGAAAATACCACGCATTACAAATTTCATGGATGCAACGATCATTAATTACAATATGAGCATGACAGAAATTTATCGCTCGTTAGGCTCGTCGAATACTCATGATTCGAATATTTCCTAGTGTCTAAACCACAAATTTATTGTTTTCCTTTGTTACTGTAGTGATTTCACCCAGAGCAACGCAACACACTGAATCAGAATACTAGAGCACATGAATGAAATAAGATGCGACTCAAATCTAAGCAAAACAGCACAACCACAAGCACAACTGTCATTTTTGACAGCGCTCACGGTGATATTAATTTATAGCTGGGTCGGTGTTAGCGCAAGATGGCGCAAGTAATGACGTCATCTATGACGACATAGGGGACATCGTTATCGCGCTCACGCTAATTCGGAATGGGTTTATCGACGCTCAAATCGATTATGGTGTAATTCGGAATACGGCCTATAATTTGGCTGTTTACAATCAAAACTAACCTTATTACTTTGACATAAGATTCATTACATTATTATTTTTCTAATGCCAAGTTATAGTTGGCGTACTTGCATGTTATTTTGAGAACAAATTTCCATCTCTACTTATTATTATAAATGTGAAAGTTTGTATGTTTGGGTGTTTGTTGCTCAATCACGCAAAAACGGCTGAACGGACTTTGATGAAACTTAGCACACAGGTAGATCATATCCTGGAATAAAACATAGGATAATTATTATTCCGGGAAAAGTTAAGATCCCACGAAAACGCGGGACAAACCTAGTGTGATATAGTTCTGAGAGGTTGTTAGTGACCAATAACTGTCTATTAGAGGCGGATTAAATGTCGTAAGCGCCCTAGGTAAGCACCTCATCGGGGGCGCCCCTCTAGCGGCCATCGTACTATCATATTAAACTTGTGAATGTAACGGACTTTGATAAAACATAGCACACAAGTAGATCATATCCTGGAATTAAACATAGTAAGTAGGTGCTTACCTACTTACACGATAAATTTTATGTAAATTTTTTGGTTCTTTGTTTAAAAACTTTACGCGCGCCCCTTTTTTAAGCTCGCGCCCCTAAGCACGTGCCTAGTTTTTCTTAGAGATAAGAACATTTTCGAGTCGTAACATTGACTTACAGGCCGTACTTTGAAGAGAAGGCGCGCATCAACACCTCACTGGAAGCCCAAAAGGCCAGGATCCAAACCTTAGAGGAGCAGGTAACTGAAGTCAAGCAGCAGTACTCTTCAGCCTTGAGGAATCTCGAAAGGATATCTGATGAAATACATAGGCATCGCTCGAGGCGGCAGTCCTCTAGAAATGGTATGTTGAATTGCAATGATATTTATTATAAGTAAAAAAAGGTGTAGGTTATAACCGCTTTGAAAGCGGGAGGCTAAAATGTGGATAATTAACCTACTTTCACTTGAGTCGCGTCGCCGGCATCAACGACAAAATAAAAAAATGTGGTGAGAAAATAAACAAAATTGTTATTATGTGTGCGTATTTATTATGTTTTCTCGGGATTTTTTTAATATGGAATGTTTTGTATGTCTACTTTTTACTTATAATATATAATTTGTTGAATCGTGTATTTTGACATTACATTTATTTTCATCTAAGATTAATTATTCAAGATAATGTTTGAAATCTATTATTTATTATTAGTCTTAGTATTAATGGGGAGATAGGTGGGCGGGTCACCTACCAAATATACAAAAAATCACATCAGTGAAAAGTCACAATTTTCGAGATAAGGATTTCGATATTTCAGATTTTATGTAGGTATGTATTGATTTTTAGATCTAAAGTCATTTTTGTATATTCGGTAGATGACCCGCCCACTCATCTCCCCCCTAAGTTTGTCGTACTCTTTCTCACTGAACTTCTGAACTACTGAACCGATTTTGCCAATTTTTTTATTGTGTTCAAGTTATAGTTTCAATTCACAATTGCCCCCGATAGGTGGCGCTGCAATTGCGATCTAGGATCATTTGTTTACCACAGACATAGACCAGTCAACAATAACGGACACGGCTAGCGACACGAACACCAACACGAGCGACAAACTGGAGGAGTTGTGTTCACACAGCGCCGACGCGAGTGTTCGCGAGTGGCTCCGAAGGGCGGCCGACGCTCAACGACCACAGGGGATGCAGGACAGCGACACGTGGACAGAAATAGACCTCGACTATTCTAGCCCGGAAGAGGTATACAAAACACATGTTCCTTAAGGGGCCATCCATAAATTACGTCACACGGAAAGGGGTGACGAGGGGGTCGACGAAGTGTGACATTGTGTGACAAGGGGTGGGAGGGGTCCGAAGTTTCATGGGGTCGTCACATTTCAAAATCTTAAGATTGTATCTTACATACCATAATTAATAGTTTTTTTTTGTTTGTTTTTAATTTTTATCGTGACTTTTTTGTTTGATATATTACGAAATATTTTTTTTACTCTAATGCACGGTTTGAAAGGTTGCTTTTGCTAAGAAGAGCCGGCAATAAACTCGGCAATTACTCTTTTTAAAAAAGCAAATTAGACCTATTACATTTAATTCTTAAAAATAGTTTCACATAGTACAAAATATAAAACTCATATAAAATCTCTTGTGAAGCGAGCAAATCATTCAAATGCGTTCTTGTCATCTATAAAATCAGAAACTTTATAGTACCCTTTCAAACATTTATAGATGGCCTCTAAGTATGTGTTGATTATCTCAAGAAATATACATGACTAGGTTTCTGCCCCGCGTTTTCACCCGAATTCCCGAGGGATCTTAACTTTTCCCGGGATAAAAAGTATTCTACGTCCTTCTCCAAGGTTTCACCTATCTCTAGACTTCCCTAAAAATGTGGCTGATCTTACACAGGTAAGCTTTGAAAAATGCTCTCTCCGACCACGGTCGACTCCTGAGAAACTGTCCCCTCCCAGTCCAGTGGAGTGCAAGGTGTCTGCCATGTCCCCTCGAAGGATCATCAGATCGGTGGACCGCAGCGCGTGCCTGAGGGCCGGGGGGCTCGGCCCGGGGCTCGCACCGGGACCGGGCCGGCGGCCCAGCCTCGACGCTTTACTCCACGACACCGGGGAAAAGGTCAAGGAAATGTTTCAAGGTAAAGATAATAAACTAATTGAAATGAAATGAAATTGTTTATTTATCCAAATAGGCCTTCACAGACACTTATGAATAGTCACTAAATGCTCGGTTCGGAAGGTTGCTTTTGCTGAGAAGAGCCGGCAATAAACTCAGCAGTTCTCTTTTCAAAAACAACTTACACCTATTACATTCAATTATTATTTATCTAGTCTCACTGACAATATTTGCGTTTTATGGCGGCAAAAATAGTAATCTTTAGAATTTAATGATGACTAATTTAGTAAACAACAAGCTACAAAAAATTACTTTTGGACCTCACAGTACAAATTAGATATTTATTCTTTTTCATATTCTGAATCTGAAATATTCATTGAGTTATTTTGGATTAGAAACGATATATACTATTGAACTTATAAATACCAAATTATAAAGAGGTAAGTTTTTCATCAACAGGTTTATCCCTATTCGGCGAGCGTCGCGGCTCGGGTTCGGTTTCGGGATCGGCCCCGCGCACCCCACGTCGCGGGGCTTCCCCGAGCGCGGGCCGGTCCCCCGCCAGAGACAACTGCTCTCTGTCTCTCTCTGATGAGAGGTACTCCGATACTGATAGCCGGGCCAGGTATACCACTTTATTATCCGTATATTTAATATACAGGGTGTCTGATAAGTAGTACGACAAACTCAAGAGGGAGATAGGTGAGCAGGTCATCTACCAAATATACAAAAAAAAAACAATATTAAAAAATCTGACCTATCGATATATCTTGAAAATGGTAACACTTTTACTAAGGTAATTTTTATGTATTTGATAGGCGCACCTATCTCTTCCTTAAGTTTGTCTTAATACTTAATGGACACCCTGTATATTAATGTTTATTTTGTACATCTTTAGGCAGTGATAGCTCAGTGGTAGTGACGTCGGATAGCGCGGCAAATGTCGTGGGTTCGAATTTTACAATGACCTTGAGCTTTTGATGAAGGAAACTATTGTACGGTGTGCTTGACTGGCTGGCTACCACCCTCAAGTTAAAATCTGTCGCCAAGCACCTATCGGTGTGTTCCGACAGCTGCACTTGAAAGTCAGTTCCCATCTAAGCTTTGTGTACTTACCATGGTGAGATTGCGGTCAAACAAGCTTATCCAATTTAAAACAAATTAAGACAGTAATTGATTATTTTAAGAGACAATATTAAAATAATCGCTGGTCCAACCTGGAGACATGTAGCTCTAGACAGAGTCAAATGCCTTTACCCATTCTAGGGTTCCGGTAGATTAAAAATAAGAAAATCGATTAGATAAAGATTGTAGTAATATTGTATTATTATCATCAAAAGATAGTTATCGTATCTATATATATAAAAGAAAGTGTTAGTTACACTATTTATAACTCGAGAATGGCTGGACCGATTTTCATGGTTTTTGATTTCTTGATTCGTCTCCGCCCGGAATAGCAGAATAACTATTAAAAAATAAGAAAAACGCACAAAAAAAGAATAATGAAGACAATTATTTTTGTCATACATTTTGTATAGAACGACTTTTTGACATGTCTCGAGATCGGGCTGACAGATGACAGATGGTTTGGATTCACAAATTGGACACGGTAGGTGTCGCTGGAATCGGGTTCCATGTTTTGTTTTAATTTCAGGGCAAGACAACGACTGCTGGGCCCACTAGTCATAGATAAATATAAATTTAAGAAAGAAATAAATAATAACATTGCATAGGTTATAAGAAATGTAAATTTACAGGTTTTTTTTTTAATTTAATTAATTTATTGTAGTATGGAAATGCTGACGGACGATCAGATAGCATCACTTATGTTGGACGCTCAACTTGAGGCGGTGTGCGAACGACTAGCCGGAGTCGCGGTCAGGCAGCCTCGCTCCCCACACTCGCCTGAACATAGATATTGAACCCTAACACACGGGGATAAGGTATGTTATGTACTGACGCTCTTTAGGGGCTATCCTTAAAATTACGTCATACGAGACGTGACGTCACGTTTCAAAATCCATAATAAATAAAATAAAATACCTTTATTTTTACCTTACATTAATTTGTACATCTATCTTCTTAAGTAGGTATATCAAGTTAGTTACATACTAGTGTTTCTTTTCACAGTTATATTTTATTTCCTTATTTATTTGTTAGTAGTGTTAGGTTGAGTGATAGCTGAGTAAGATAAGTTTGTTAGTTGTTTGTTAGTGTTGTGCAAGGTCCGCTGTTAGCGGTAAAAGCCTCCTCCAGCCGTTTCCATTTCTCTCTGTTTCGAGCATTTCTGCTCCATACTTTGCCTACAACTCTGACAATGTCATCACTCCATTGTTTATGAGGTCTTCCTCTTCTTCGTTTATTGTCCATTGGGTCCCAATTAGTTATGATTTTGGACCATCTATCATCTGTGGCTCTTTGTATATGTCCGGCCCATTTCCATTTCAGATGTAACACTCTTCGCGTGGCTTTGGTTTTCTGCCTTATCACACTGTTTTTTACTTTGTGTTTCAATTTGATACCCATATAGCTTCTTTCAATCCCTCTTTGGCATACCTTAATTTTTTCAAGACTTTCTTTTGTCAGAGCCCATGTCTGGCAAGCATAAGTGAGGCAAGGGAGAAGACAAAGTTCCATAGCTTTAGTTTTTAATTTCGTTGGCAATTTGCTTTTGAAAATTTCTTTCATTGACCAGTATTTATTCCATGTTGACTTGGTTCTCCTCTCTATTTCATTTTCCGTACATGAATTAAATGTTATCAAATGGCCCAGATATACGTACTCATCTACATATTCAAGGTTCTCAGATAGTAAAATAATCGGGGATTTCTCTACATTTGTCATCATCTTAGTCTTTTCTTTGTTGACTTCTAGGCCAACTTTTTTGCTTTGCTCGCTTAGTGACTGTAACATATATTGAATTTCTTTTACGTTTTCTGAGAGCAGCACTATATCGTCAGCAAATCGCAAATGTGACAAATATTTACCGTGAATTTTCAGACCTATGTTCTCCCAATTCAGTTCTCTAAATATTTGTTCGAGTACGGCAATGAAAATTTTTGGAGAGAGCGGGTCTCCTTGTTTTACTCCTTTCTCTATCCTAAAGCTCGATCCTGGTTTTTCTAACATAACTCTTGAAGTGCTATTTTGATATATTTCCTTTATCAGATTAATGTATTCATTTTTTACGCCTTGCGTGGATAGAGCTTGCCAAATGAATTCATGAGATATAGAGTCGAAAGCTTTGTGATAGTCTATGAAGCATATATATAAGGGTTTCCTGTACTCTCTATATTTTTCCAAGATCATTTTAAGAGTATGAATGTGATCTACAGTTGAAAATGTTCGTATAAACCCGGCCTGTTCTATTGGTTGGTTTTCGTCAATAGTCTTAGTTATACGTCGTAATAGAGTTGTTGCGAAAACTTTATACAAACAAGACATAAGGCTAATCGGCGTGTAGTTCGCGATTTGTTTGGGATCTCCTTTTTTAAAGAGCAATATTATATTTGAACACGTCCACTGCTTAGGTAGTTTTTTCTTTGTCAGTATCAGGTTAAAGAGTTTTGTGAGAGGTTTAATAAGTGTGCTTCCTCCGGTGATGAGCATCTCATTCGTTAGGCCATCAGGGCCTGGGCTCTTTTCTGGTTTTAATTTGCTTAATGAGTGCTCTATTTTGCTAGCTATGAATGGAGGTACCAGTTCAGTGTTTACAAAGCTGTCTTGAATTTGTAAATCGTTGGTTTCTCTCGCATAGAGTTTCTTGTAGAAATCTGTAGCTACTTGAATTAAATCTTTTCTGTTTGTTATGATTTTACCTGATTGACTTTGTAGTTGACTCATAAGCTGTTTTGTATTGGAGAGGTGTTTGTATGCTTGTTTTACAGCGCCTGATCTTTCTAGGTATTTTCCAATTATATTTAATCTGTATTTTTTTGTGTTGTTTGTGAATTTTTCTATACAGTATACTGAGATGCTTCTTTTCTTGTCTAGTTGTTTTTTCTTTATTCTTTAATGTGTGTCGTTGTTCCATGAGTTCTTTGATTTCATCTGTGATTATTTCTTGTTTTCTTAACATTTTCCTGGGTAAGCTGGCACAGCTGCTGCTTTCTTTAATAGTTTTCTCTATGTTGTCGTAGAATTCTTGTACTGAAGACGTTTCTTTATCTTTATATCTTGAAAGTTCGATTTTGTATTTCTCCAAATCGATGTATTTGTTGGGTTTGGCTGAAAATTTAGCTCTTGATTGATGTTTACTTTTGGTGTTGATAGTAATTCTGACTAGGCGGTGATCGCTCGGGTGTTTGAGGTTGCTAAGGACATTGAAATTTTCAATATTATATTGTATGTTTGTAGCAATAAAATCTATTTCGTTTTTAACTGTATTGTCAGGAGACTTCCATGTCCATCTAAGTTTTGGTGGTTTTTTGAACATAGTGTTTGCTATTTTTAAATTATGTTGTAGGCAGAATTGTACAAATTTTTCACCTCTTTTGTTTCTTTTTCCGTACCCATATTCTCCAACAGCTCGAGTTTCTCCTTCTTTTCGTTGTCCTATTTTTGCGTTCATGTCTCCTAGGAAAATAAGGTTCTTTGTGCTAATTTCAATCGCTTTTTCCATTGATCTATAGAATGCTTCTGGTTCATTTTCATCTGAGCTTGTAGTAGGGGCATATGTTTGAATTATTGTGTACTTCCTTCCATATATATCTGCGTATAGTAATGCCACTCTTTCTGATATTCCGATAAAGTCTAGTACTGTTATGTGATTTTGATTTTTGACAAGGAATCCTACTCCATTTCTCCCTTTGGTATGTCCACAAAGGTATAGTCTATATTCTTCTTTGTCTTCTATTGTGTAGCCTTGTCGGCGAGTTTCACAGATGCCTAGGATGTCCCACTTGATTTTCGATAGAGCATGTTCCAGCTCTATTATTCTCGCATCGTTTGCTAGGGATCTGACATTAAAAGTAGCTATGTATAGTTTTTTATTGTTTGAATTTGGAGGGTTTTGGTCTACTACTTCAAAATCCATACTAATATTATAAATTGGAAAGTGTGTCTGTCTGTCTGTCTGAACCCCTGAATCGATTTAGATGAAATTTGGTATATAGATAGGTGAACTCTTGGAGAACGACATAGGGTTTTTAGCCCGGGAAAAGATATCTCTCGGGAACGCAGGTGAAACCGCGGGGCGGAAAACTAGTAGTCGTTAAGTTGGTATCTGTCATAATATGATTAATCAGTTTTCGTTTTTTTTTACATTTGTTTCTTGAAAAAAAAATGGAAATAAAACAATTTTTTGGAACTGCTTTATGTGACGTCACTAGATGTGGTAAAGACGATGATAGCCCCGTGGTAGTGACGCCGGACACCGCGGCGAAAGTCGTAGTTTCGAATCTTACAATGAGCTTGAGCTTTCTGTGAAGGAAACCATCGTTAGGAAACCATAGCACGGTGGTTGGGTACTTTGTAGTACCCGACTGGCTGGCTCAGGGTGAAGTCGAAAATCTGTCGCCAAGCACCTATTGGTGTGTTCCGACAGCTGCACTTGAGAGCCAGTTCCCTTATAGGCTTTGTGTGCTTACCACCTTCGGCCACATCATCACTTACCATGGTGAGATTGCAGTCAAACACAAGCTTATCCAAAAGTAAAAATAAACGTAATTTATGGATAGCCCCGTATTTTGTTGTAACACTGTCTCTTTCTAATAAGAATAAAAACCAATTGCTTGTTTTTAAGCAATATCAGCATCCTAAAAACTTAAAATAATATTTTCTTTTCTTCTAGATGTGGACATAATCTTTAGGCCTACTAGCCTTACAGTCAGCACTCAGATGCTGTAATAAACCCTATTATATATTGATAAGGTGCAATATAGCATGACAACAGATACGCTTACAAAATAATAGTACACATCGATTTAATGCATTCCATAGTTTTTTTAATACTAGGTTAGTACTAACAAGAATTGAATTAGACATTTTGTGAAAAAAAAAACAATGACATTAATTTTAATATGTAGGTCAAAATGACGGTATTTTACCGATATAAATAATTGTATTATTTTTACGTTTTCGCCTTTTTTATTTTTCTACACAAATCAAACTAATCACAAAATTAACATTTTGCGAAAACGAGAAGGACAGAAGAAATATTGTCCAGTCAAATAGCTTATTTCAAAGTTAATATAGTCGCCATCAATAGTAGGCACTACTTTGACGTTTATGACATTGACATAGACTATAGTTCATAAAACACATCTTGATACCTTTGACAGTTGTCAGAGTTACATGACTATGAACCTTATTGCCATAGGATAAGGTTCATTTGTATAATACATGGTTATTGTATGATAATGAAAAAATAAATATATTTAGTTTTTTTGAGTCGTGGGAGCGTTCTTCATATAAACGGATATAATAGGGATGTTGACTGACATATCAAATCAGCTTCTTTTTATTAAATGTCAAAACGATGATTTATATATAGTTTTGTATGAAATACATACTTGTGACGTCATAAATATACACCATCAAATGACCTACTCTTTGTCGTTGCTCACATAATCATATGAAGGCGGAATTTTACAACGTGTTCGCTATTTGCCCGGTGGTAGGGTACTAGGTGGTACTCGACTGGCTGGCTACCACCCTCAAGTTGAAAATCTGTCGCCAAGCACCTGTTGGTGTGTTCCGGCAGTTGCACTTGAGAGCCAGTTGCCCTTGCCCTTAAGGCATTGTAATATGGTGTACAACACGTTGGCAGCCCCCCTGGTATTGCTAATGTCTATAGGCGACGGTAGTCACTTACCATCAGGTGACCCGCCTGCCTGGTTGTCACTAGTGACATAAAAAAATAAAAAAAAATCGAGTATTTTTAGATGTTTTATAAACTATTTAATATTAGGTATATTTTCATGAATATTGGCATCATCCCCATCGGAATTAAGATTAAAAAAGTGTAGTAAAGGAATATAAAATAAATGAAAAATAATTGGATGAACGTTAGAAAGAAAGAAGAAAGAAATACATTTATTCTTGACAACACACAACATTACATTAAAATAAAAAGAAAAGAAATAACATAAAAAGACAAGACAAACAAACAAACAATAATGTAATGTTGCGTGATGCCAGGAATAGGTCTCGACTCAGCATAAAGCTAAGGCTAAAAGAAGCCCTCGCGCTGATTTTCAGTCGAGGCCCACGTCCATGACATCACGAACATGTAGTGACGGACAATTTACGTTAGTGTGAATGTGTGATTGAATGTATGTATGCAATAATACAGATGGACCATATCATAGAGCAATAAAGTTCATTTTCATGTAACTGACAACTGTCACAGGTATCAAGGTATATTTTACGAAGTATAATTTGGCAGGACTAAATTTCTTCTGTATTTGTTTTTATTTCAATAGTATATGGTGGGGAGTATTGTTTCTTTAAGTTGTAATATTCATTTGCTAAATGTAGCTAGCGAATAAGAAAGAATGCCTAATATCGAATTCGACAATAGGGATGTTGATGTTAAAACAGCTTTTTAAATCGATAGTTTATTCAGAGTTTTGCATCAAATTCCTCATATTCTAAAGTAGTAAAGAAAATAATTAACAATCTAACAACAAAGACTAGTTGTTAGATTGTTAATTATTTTCTTTCATACTATATCAGGGTCTTTCTCCTTTTTTATAGACAGTCGCTTTTCGCCTTGAAAAAGATAGTAAATATCGCATTTACGCTAAAGATTGTTTTCTAAATCCTTTTTTTGTTTAAAACTTATCGTTATTGCCTTACCATTTTATTGGTTTAATATTTTTACTATTGTTTTTTTGCGTGACAGAGTAACGAAATACTTCACAGTTTTTTGTACTTAGCGATTGTTGATAGAAAAGAACGACACAGCTTTTTATTTTTTCCTAAATATAGACAACATCTCTATTATATCAGATCTCAACTAAAAATATCCTTAAAATGATTAAATGTTACAAAAAAGCACAATCTGTACCAAAAAGAAAAAGATATATTTTCTCACTAACTATATTTTTATCTGAAACTTACGTATACTACAAAATAAGGACAATCAAAAATGAATCATACACACTAAGACCTATAGTACTAATCACCGACTATCTTAGATTAATAGTTTGCAATAATATGATAATAAAATATAATAACTAAATTTAATTCTCGTCGCTACGTAATTTAGTGGTTGTAATATTTTCGCCTAAACTCTTGCCTATTTCATGTCATATAGTATATGTATAAATTAACAACAATGCCATGACATTTATGGTGAATTTATCAAGGATTAATATGAACTAATAATGTTCGTCCATTGGTCGAAATTCGGTCAAAAAAAAAAAAAAAATAACAGTTGCCATTTTTTTACCTCTTTTTAGCACAAGTATAGACAAGAATTATTGATCACAAAGGATGAAAAGATCATAGTTTTTTTTAAAGTATTTAATCACATCAGTATTATTTTTATATATAATTAATTAGCCATTTTCAATATTGAAAGTACAACGTCCCGCCAATTTCTGCGTGAATAACCTTTTTAACAATTTTTTCATTATTTTATTAATAATTAAGTATTATTTTTATTTTTAATTAAGTTTTTTGATCGTGGCATTTACCATTTAGTTGTAATTAATGGAATTAAAATACTTTATGAGTTACAATTTAATGAAAGTATTTTATTTAACGGTGACCCCATAAAATACGTCACATGTTTCAAATTATTAAATCAAAACATCACTTCCCAAAATTATTTATATATTGAATATCTGTTTTCACAAAATCATACCTTATATTATTATTGAAAGAGTTAGATTTTCGTGAGAATTGAAGTTAGAGTGTTAATACTTTAGCTATATACATGTGACGTCACGATATTTATGGATGGTCCATATGAATCGTTTTCATTACCGTCTTCCATAACTATGTTTTATTTATTTCCACTTTATAACTGAAATAGCAGTTTCCAAAATATTATTTTTATAATAACAAAGTTAATTTACCCACTAAAAATATTATTTGTATAAATTAATCATAGAAATTGATGCCTCTATCATATTCATATAGTTGGAAAGGGACAGACATGTTTTTAGTACTGTCTAAATAAGTTTTGCGTGGTTCTGATTGACAAATTCGTGTTGTCTTTTGGATATGCTCAATTGAAAAGAAATTGGAGCGTCAATAAATAATTAATCCATAGATTAATAATAGGTCCTCTTACGCAGCTCGGACTAGATGCCGCCGTCATAATTGAAAAATGCGGTAACAAATACTACGCCTAAATCGAACCCGAAGCGTACCCGAGCCGAACCGAGCCCAGTCTCGTTGCAAGAAATGACACCATTCAGTTGTCGCGACACAATTTTTCACGCACACTAGCATCCTTGCAAATACTCACTAAAATATTGAGTTGCCGCATTTTCGGAGATGTCACGGAAAGGGAGCGCTTCATCTACGAAAGAGCGGCGCAATGACCTATTATTAATCTATGGAAAATTCTATAAACGTTAGGGTATGCATAGATAGACTGCAAGCTACCCGCTAATGGCAGTTTGGATTGCGTAACAGTAATCCGGAGATTGTGAAGTTCATAAGACTAGCTAAATACCTTAAATTAATATATGTATATCAATTAAAATCTTTAGCAGAATTGTTAACTATTTTAAGTAATAGTAGTACAGTAGAGGGGTCATCAATAAACCACGTTAAGAAGTGTGCTTAAGAGCCAGCCTTCCAAGCTTTGTAAATGCATGCATGGTGTGCCAATGTCGTGGTTTATTGATGACCCTTTAATGTTATAGAAAAAAAACGCTTGCTATCAAAACGTTACGCTTAAATGGATGTGCTCGCACAAAGTTGATAAGTATACGTACACTTGCATCACTAATATATTAAGTTAGATGATGATTAGAGTTCTATAGATTAGATTATCATTGATATTATTGACAGCATTGGGCTCAACTGTACATTAGCGCCCGCTGATTTGGGGCATCATTTTTATTTTTCGTGTAGTACTCTTCGTTGTAAGAACTTGCACCATGGCTTTTAAAGCGATAACGCACAGTTTTCGAGAAAAAAATCCTAAAGTTTCAAAAATTTCTAACTAATCTAAATAATAAACTTTCTTTTCTATTCAGAATCAACATGGCTTGATTAGGTTAGAAGTGAACGACGATGACTTAGCGCAGCGAGCGATCGCCGTACACTTCGTGGTTATTTTTTTATGAATTAGTTAGAAATTTTTGCAACATCAGGATTTTTTTTCTCGAAAAATCGTGTCAAAAGCCTTGGTGAAAGTTCTTACTACAAAGAGTACTACACGAAAAAAAATAAGTGAAGCCCCAAATCAGCGGGCGCTATTGTACAGTGCTTCCCAGCATTGTAATGAGATGTACAACACATTGGCAATCCCGCTGGTTTTGCTGATTTCTATAGGCGACGGTATTCACTTACCATCAGGTGACCCGTCTGCCTGGTTGTCACAAAAAATGTGTGCGTGTATTAGTGTACACATGTAGGAAGTGAAACTTTTTTAAATCTTTTTTTTCTTATGTTTACTAGATTAACAGTCGTATTAATTAATAATTGCTAATTTTAATGAAATTATAGTCTATTGCCCGTGGTCCTACTGCGTGGTCCTACTGGTAGGATCATGGGCAATTTATTTTGCCCGTACTTCTATTAGTAGGACCATGGGCACTTAGCATTGCCCGTAGTCCTACTGGTAAGACTACGGACAAGTAACAGTGCCCGTAGTTTTGTTTTTTTTTTTTCGTCATCCTACCTCTATTCTATTATTGTTGAAGATAAATATAGGTTATAGGTTTTTTTTAAGAGCGAAAAAAATGTGATTTTTCGTGTAAATGTCTTAGATTAAAGCTAGTTTTTGATTTTTCATTTACATTTTTTTTCGTCTTCACTGTTAGAAGGACCATTACCCATACAAAATAATGATGTTTTTGTTGCAGTCCTACTGGTAGGACCACGGGCAACGAATGGAAATTATATACATTTACTGATACTTACAATAAAAAAACTGAGGTAAATTTTAGAAATAAACAGACATGGCGCGCAACAGAAAAACGTTTTTTTTTAATTGCTATAAAATTTCTCTCATAGATCGATAAAGAAGTTTCACTTCAAAAAGTTTATATTCAAAGTTAGGTAGGTTTATTCTAAGATCAGTAAAAATGCAATTACTATTAGTATCCGTTTGAATGATGGCTGTAACTCGGTTTAAGTACATTAAAGCAATATGCAAGTGTATATTATAGTAATTGTGAATCAACAGTGGCAATTAATAGTTTAAACTTTTACACGTCGACACAAGATAAATGTTACATTGTTGATATTTAGTTGGTTGTATGTGATTTATTTTATTTAGCGAGTTCCAAAAAAGGTTCTATGTAGTCATGATTTCTTCGGCAATTTTGGATCAATACATTGTTTTAAAATCGATTAAATTGGCGTAATCAAATATCGAAAGCACTACTACATACTAGCGAAAGGATGCACATACTTGACTCAATTCATACAGATACCACTATCGTCTTATTGAGAGTATTGAAACCTCACGTGACATAAAAGCTGGCATCTATCTAAGACATTAAACGTGGCAAAACTGCCAGTCTTGGTATCTATTATTGCACAGGGCCGCGATCTGGATCAATTATACTGTTTATAATTATGTGTATATCGCTTTTATAATTAATTTATTTTGTTGTTTTTGTTATACATAACTATTTAGTTAAAATTAGTAAATATGTACCTTATTAGATTGTTATCTAAAATTGATGAAAGTAAAATCGCAGCATTTATTTTTTCCCGTTGATGCCACGTTGATAAACGGTACACAAATGCAACATTTATCTTGTGTCTACATAGGACATAGCTTTAAAATGATATTATTTTCGCCGTTGTGATATTATCTGTACAAACGTTAGCCATACGATACGTTATATTATATCTAGTTGTATATATATATATATAATGTAGTTGAGATATACTTACGTTACTGTGCAATGTACATAACGTTAGAACTTGCCTTCGGATTGAATAAATATCATTAAGTAGTTGCCTTTGTGTTTTATTTTATACCCCTTGTATGTTAGATATGTATCGATAAAAGTTAAAAACACGTACACGTCTAAAGCCAAACCCATTTAACTTTTTTCATTAGAAAAGTCCAAGAATGTAAACTATGTTTTCATTGCATAAACAATTATGGGAATTTTTTATATAAAATATATTGGCGGGCGGGAAGTTTGTGAAAATTCTATTGTTAACGTAGGTACTGATTTTCTTATTAGATAAGTACTTACACTTCAGCTTATTGTGTTCACAAGACTACGACAACAACGTAAATAACTTCACTTCAACATAAAAACTGAAAACACCGGAGAAAATCTAAATGTTTCGATGACCAAATTCTTACACCTCACTTCTTACCAATGAAACTTGTATTTTTAAATATCAAATTACAGGACGACTAAATGCTGCTAGATTTAAAAAATATATATTGCCAAGTTCAAATTTAGATGTTACCTTAATGGTTTCAACGTATAAATAAGGTGTGGTAAGGGCACAAATAAATTTTCGATTTTATCCAGAGTCAGACCCTATTGGGGGTACCCTAAAATGGGGGGCATTTTACGGTACGTAAGTGAAAAATGTACAATATAACTCTTTAAGCCAATTAGGTAACATGTCTGTGTAGTTTGGATTTTTAAAGTGACCATAAAGAGAGCAGTACAGTCGGGTAATAAAGAAAATACCTATTTATTTATTCAATTTTTATTTAATTTTCAGTACAATCGTCGGTTGAAATAAAAACAACATACGAAACAGGGACGGCAAATACATTTATAAATTAACAACAAAAACATGCAATAAATTGAAATGTATATTCCAACATTTATCCTATACTATACCTACACGAATACTTTACAAAAATATACTTTTTTTTTGGTTATTGTTTGGCGCTAATGTATTGAGGTCCATTTCCAAAGCAAAATAGGACAAGGTTTTCTAGTAGGTTCAGTTTAAATTCACTTGCTGCAATCTCGACTCAATACGAATGTGGATGACATATCAAATCAGCAACTTTTTATGAAATGTCAAAACGATAGTTTATATGGAGATTTGTATGAAATACTGTCATGTGACGTCATAAATATACACCGTCAAAAGATCTACTCTTTTTTGTTAAATTGCTAATTAAAAATCATAGAATGGTGGAATTTTACTGTTCGCTATTTACAAGTATTTTTAGGTGTTTTATACACTGGTTAGTGTTAGATAATTTTTATTGAATATAGGCAACATTCCTTTTCTAGATCGCAGAAAATGAATTTAAACTTTTTTTAATACGGGTTTTAAGACCTTGTGTTGATAGATAGTACACATTTAACTGGCCGGTCACAGCACAGGTCGTGGGTTCGATTCACATCCAGGTTTTGATTTGTGTGCATAAACATGTCTCTTAGACCTGAGTTTAGTTTGGGATCAGAAATTCTGGCGTGAAATCACTAAGAAGTTACCTATGACCTAATAAAATAAATAAATTTTAATTTAAAAATGGGCCTCTAATTAAGTTTTAATAAACAACAACAAAGGTACTTGCTATAAACTATGCAATTTACTTTCAGAGCAGCATAACTGGATTTAAATTTATGGATATGCCCTTAGCTGACGTCAAAATTGACTTTTATTAATAATTTTATAACACGCGAGTAAGCCTTCGTTTATAATATATGAAACTGTGGCCTGAGTGTTTGCGTTTACGACATTGTATCGGACTAGCACAGCGCCTCTGGCGGAGTACTCATAGAACTAATTTCACCCAATTAACTCAAACGCGATTGTAAACGTTAACTAACGCCAATTTTTACTGTACTAACCAAACGCTAACTAACTAATAATGACTTCAGATAACTTTGCATCAAGACTTATATTTTTGCTTCACATATTTACATAGTTAAGCCATTTGCCAGGCTTTATAAAAATTAGATTTTTTTTGGCAGAAAATTCAAACGTCACCGATTGATAAAACAATAAAAAAGAACAGTAAAATAAATTGGAATGCACTGAACATTAACTACACAACTATCACATGATTCACTATTTGAGCACGAAATTACATGGTTTATAATATTATATTAAAAGCTAAAATATACTATAATCCTTAACATACAGTATAAAACTAATTACTTACATTTTCCGGCAGATTTTTTTAAGCGTCTACAGTGAACTCATATACAGGCTGTTACAAAATTAATCGACTACCCGTTAGCTATCAGTTTGAGATTGATTTTGTAGTTATTGTTGATTACATTTTTAAAATTAAGTTAGTGATTAACACTTTTTAATGCTAAGCTTTACGCTTCATAAACGTAACACGTTCAATGCTAAACCTTATAAGCCCAAGTGTAACTCGACGCGTATGCGAGTGCGGGCAAAAAATTGAGATTTTTTTAACCGACTTCAAAAAAGGAGGAGGTTCTCAATTCGACTGAATGTTTTTTTTTTGTATGTTTGTTACGCGATTATTCTGCCAATTATATTGCTTGCACTCGCATATGCGTCGAGTAGCAATTGGGAGTATATGGACTAACACTTATACGCGTATTTAGTAATTAACGTGTTAACTGCATAATTTAGAGACCCTATGTTCAGAGAAACAAAAAGATACAAGATAACGCAATAAAAATGTATTCCAATAAACACAAAACAATCAAATCATTAAAATGTACAAATAAATCCTTAATCTTGGATATAGTTTTTGTCGATTTTTTTTTGTCACAACTCGTATTTGTCAATTATATAATCGCTTTATTGAAAAATAACAAATCTACTGAATGACTTCCTTGAAAACGATGCTTACGTATTTATTGCGACGCAATTTGAACATTTACAGAGAAAATTACAATAACTATGGTATAAACGTTAACAATACGACAAACAACTACAATATAAATATTATGAAATTGCGCTTTACAACATTTGCTTTGTTACCGTTTCTGTTGTTGGATTCGATACGCGAGGAAATAAATAAATAATAAGCTATATTGCACACAGTTAAAGTCGACATTTAATAAAAGGCGGCCAGCGCGTTTATGTATAAGGTTCAAATCAATTCTTACACTTTCATGTAGGTACCCTGGAAAAGTTTCGGTAGTAGAGTAGTTATTAGGTAATTTGTATACGTTTTTGTCAATTATACAGGTTGTCCGGCAAGGAGTACGATAAACTTAAGGGGGAGTAGGGGGGCGGGTGACCTATCAAATATATAAAGATGATCTTCATAAAAGTGTCCCTATTTTCGAGATATTTCAGATTTTTATGTATTGATTTTTGAATTTTCGATATTAAATATCTCTAAAATGGTGACACTTTTACTGAGGATTTTTTTGAATATTTGGTAGGTGATCTGCCCACCTACTTCCCCCTTAAGTTTGTCGTACTTACCGGACATCCTGTATAGCAGTAATGTCAACTCCAAAAAATAACAGTATCGAAATCAACCCCAGCAACGAGAACAGTAATTTTATGTACTAATCAATAATTACTTATATTATTGTATATAATTATAATTGTAACCGTCTTTATGGTCGCGCAGTCACACATTGACTAAGACAGTGTCTCACCCTGTATAAATTAATAACATCACTTGGAAAATTTACGTTTATAAATACTAACTTTAAACCTAGTTTTAATATTTGAAATGACTTATTTTTATGAGTACAGACAGTCGAATAAATTATAACTAGATAAAACGCGGCAATTATTAATTACATATATGGGAATTCGTATCTGTGTTAATGTTGCAGTAAAGAAAAAAGTAATGAAATTTACAAGACGGACTGTACTTTCAGAATTACGTTTTATGTAAATTTTTAATTCAAGCTTCAATTCATCAAAATAAATAATTAATTCATATATTTTCTTGTCTAATACTATTAAATACGTCCAATAAATTATTTATAATGTAATATAATGCAACATCTAAAAACTTGGCACTAATATTAATACTATACAATTTAATTAATTTTGTTATAAAACAGCTATATTTTTATGAATATTTTTACTATTTTATTAGAAAACAACAATACAATTATTATGCTTTTTAATTAATCGCTATAATATTGTAAACGGGCTCTTATTTTTATAATTGTAACACTGTTTTATACTGATACTTTAAAATGTACAGTCAATCACATAAATGAAAGAAAAATATAGTTCAAAAATTTACACATCTTTTTTTGGTGTAGGATAACTAGTATTGCTGCATTTATGTGACTGATTATACAATTTCAAGGGCATTTACAATATTCTCTGAGATCATAATTACAAATTATGCGAATAATTACGTTAATACCATTAACTATGCAACGAATGGACCAGATATTTACCTCTCATTAATATACACGTTAAATTGTCTCTACATATTGTTAGTTCCTTTTACGAATCACATAATACCCTTAAAAACATGCAATGTAAAATTTCTTGTCCCAAATCAATTCATTCATACATTTATGCTGATACTATTGTTTAGAAACTAAACAAACAATAAAAAAAAGTGTGCCGTTGGGAGACATCAGGAACTGAAGTTCCTTAATTTTTTTCTTTCTCCCCCTAATTTGTATATTTAATTTTATTTACTTATATCAAAGACAAAGATAGGGAAAGCTCGCCTGGACGGTGCATAACGCTTTTTTCTTACGTGACGATTTCAACCAGTTCCCTCTACTGAAAGCCGCGTAAAACAACTTCGGTTCCATAAAAAAATATCTAATTCTGTCAAAATAGTTTGTCAATTACATGTCAAATTTTAACAGCGACGGAATTTCTTACACTTTTTTCTTATGTTATTAATTAGAAAGATATACAATGAGATTGGATTCGTTTATAAACAACAGAATCGGCATTATGTAATATAAATAGTCATAGAATGAAGTCAACACATTAAAGTTTTTTTTTTTACCTCAACATTGTCAAAAACAAGTGGCATGTTTTGGCTCGAGATTTCTTCCGTTAAATTATCTACTGACATTAATTGCGAAGACTCTCGAGTCAATTGTTCATCTTGAATGTAGTTAAATTAAATATTTGTCGAAGTCTTAGGTTTGTGTCCTTATTTAAATTGTCCGGTCACTTTTGTCTTACGTCTCTGGGTATATTTGGACATCCTGTAAACAAAAATGTTATTTCACACAATATAAATTAAGTCCTGATTCCATTATATACAGGATTAAATTTTCAAGTGAGTTTTCAAAAAATGCTGAATGCTCGAATTGTCGATGCAGTGTCAGTTTTCATAGAAATAGGTCTCGATAGCCGTTTAAAAAAAAATGCCTACTTGAAAAATTCACCCTGTCTAGAGGAAGATAGAAGAAGATCATAAGGAGGTTTGAGGTGTTGTTACTACTAATTATAAATATGAGAGTAAGTTACAGTTATATCTTTAGAAAAGATAACAAAAACTGCGGGGAACAGTGAGATTAATCACGAAATCCCAGAAAGTATGATGCCTACAAACCTGTTGGCAGGTAGGTTTTGAAAATTCAACCCCCATGTAGAGAATAGTTACTACGTAAGTTTAAGGCGATGATAGCTCAGTGGTAAGTGACGTCGAATACCGCGGCGAAGGTCGTGGGTTTGAATCCTACAATGAGCTTGAGCTTTCGGTGAAGGAAAACATCGTGAGGAAACCATAGCACGGTGGTAGGGTACTTTGTAGTACCCGACTGGCTGGCTACCACCCTCAAGTTGAAAATCTGTCCCCAAAACACCTATCGGTGTGTTCCGACAGCTGCACTTGAGAGCCAGTTCCCATCTAGGCTTTGTGTGCTTACCATCTTCGGCCACATCATCACTTACCACGGTGAGATTGTGGTCAAACACAAGCCTATCTAGAATATAAAAAAAAACGTAATATAAACATCAATCCTAGCTTGTGTAACTTAAAACTCATACAAGTATTTTTAATCGTCAATTTGATTCATGTAAAATTCTAACGCTTGGTTCGGAAGGTTGCTTTTGCTGAGAAGAGCCGGCAATAAACTCAGCAATTACGCTTTTTAAAAAAGCAATTCAGACCTATTTATTACATTTTATATTCATTTAATTATTCTTACTGATAATATGTGTTATGGCGGCAAAAAAGAAATATAATTTAGTTACGAGTGATTTAGTAAACAACAAACTCGCACAGACCAGCCCCCACAAGCAGCACCTGTTCATATCAGTATATAGACAATACTCACGGCATGTGCGTGCGTGACTAATGCGGTCTCGCGATGCTGGTGAGGTGTGTGAGATGCGTGAGATGTCACGGTCGCGGCGTGTGTGCGTGTGCGAGCGCGGGCTGCTGCCGGCACGTGTCGCAGGCGGGCGTGTGCGCCGAGTATCGCTCCACCTGGAACGTGGCGTTCTGCACGCGCCACTCGTGACGTGCCAGCCGCTGGCACTCGCGCAACACGTTCCACGGATCCGACAGATCATCTGACATATCAAGTGATCATATTAAAAGTTTTATTCCCACTCAGACGCAGTCTCATCCCCCGTAATTAGCGGCCCGAGCTGCCCCTAAAACTCCTCTAAATCACGTATGCGAAGTCCGACCCCACTTTTGTGCTCCCCGGCTACGCTCTGAGCCGAGGTTCGTGCCCCAACTGGGGTGCCCTCAGCGGTCAGTCGTCTAAAGCTATGTATTCCGGTTGAGAGCGCTCGCTGAACAGTCCGCGTAAAGGTGTCTATGGCCCCTCAGGCCTCCACCTTTTTGTCCTCCCCAAAAAAAACTGTTTTATTTTACTTTTCGGTAAGCTTGTGTTTGACCGCAATCTCACCATAAGTGACGATGTGGCCGAAGATGGTAAGCACACAAAGCCTAGATAGGAACTGGCTCTCAAATGCAACTGTCGGAACACAACAAAAGGTCGAGTACTACAAAGTACGATGTTTTCCTTTACCGAAAACTCAAGTACATTGTAGGTAATAGTTTGAAAATTAATGAAAAAGTTTTTTTTCTATATTAGCCCAACCACACTCCTTAAAATTACCCATTCTCCTTTAAAATAAACAATCATACTCTATTACAAATGTCAAAGTGTTAGAATGTTTGTAACTCTCACACGAAAGCTACTGAACGGATTTTGATGAAACTTGGCACACTTGTAGATCATATCATGGATAAAGACAGGATACTTTTATCCGTGGTGAAGGCGGGTGAAACCGCGGGGGAGGGCTAGTACATAGACTTACCAATGGCGACGTGCGCGGACAAGACGACGTGGTGTGTGGAGAGCGCCCACACGTGGACCGAGTGCACGTGACGCACTCCGTTGATCGACGACAGTGACAACACACAGTCACGGTACCTGAGTGACAGATATATTTTTTAAATGTTTTTGGCTTGGTATCTAAACCTTTAAGCTATTTCTTTGTTTTAAATATTCTTATTTTATGTTATAGTCACGTTATATTGTCACATTCACTGTAAAGTCTAGTTCTCAAGTCAAGTCCGGACAGGTTTTAGTGAAATTGGTGGCTTTTCCACTAAAACTTTTCACGGACTTTTTGAGACAACCTGAAAAGTCACGATATACGATTTCATTTCGCTTCACTTGTGCACTTAGATTGATCTTTATTGGACAAAACACCACCGATATTATTCAATAAAACTCAAAATACATACACGAATTTCATGAAAATAAAATTCAAACGCAATGTCACTACGCAAGTTCCCGCCAAAAAGTCCTGAGTGACAGACAGACATAATACAGGATGATTCTGAAGAAGTCACTGCTGTTTTTTTATGTCAAAAGCAGGTAGATGAATTATCTGATGATAAATGAACATGGTCATTAGCAGTACTTAGGGTTTGTCTTGGTGTTTCTAATATTAATAATTACAGAACTGATTCGGATGAAATTTGGCATACAAGTATACATAAAGACAGTAGTAGTTACTTACAAAGATATAGCTAGTTTCATCCAGGAAGACGCAACACTAGCGAAAGGATGCACACTTACACTACTGTAAGGTATTAGAAAAAAAACCGGCCAAGTGCGAGTCGGACTCGCGCACGAAAGGTTCCGTAAAAATGGCAAAAAAACACTTTTGTTGTATGGGAGCTTAAATTTTATTCTGTTTTTAGTATATATATTTTTTTTATGTCACAAGTGACAACGAGGCAGGCGGGTCACCTGATGGTAAGTGACAACCGTCGCCAATAGACATTGGCAATACCAGGGGATTGCTAATGTGTTGTACACCTTATTAAGGCGAACTGGCTCTCAAGTGCAATTGCCGGAACACACCAACAGGTGCTTGGCGACAGATTTTCAATTATTTTGTTGTTATAGCGGTCATCTGTGAAACTGTCAACTGTCTAGCTTGTTGAAAGGCTTTACATCTTCTCCGATTCCCATTCCATCTGGTGTACCGCAGGGCTCGCATTTGGGACCATTATTTTTTATAATTTTTATTAATGATCTTATTGATCGCCTGAAGTGTCCCTGCCTGTTGTATGCTGACGATTTGAAGGTATTTATGTCTATCACAGACATAAATAGTTGTCTCACTCTGCAGCATGACCTTGACACTATATTGAATTGGTGCCAGCTCAATCATATGTCTCTGAATATCCCAAAGTGTCATGTTATTTCGTTTACGAAAAAGAAAAACAAAACGCTATTTAATTACTATATTGATGGCCATTTACTAAATCGTTTAACAGTTATCCGTGACCTAGGAATATTTTTTGATGATCAGTTGACTTTCAGGGATCATTATGATAGTATTGTTAAGAAAGCATTTAAAACCCTCGGTTTTATAGCACGAGTGACGAGAGACTTTGGAAGTAGTCAGAGCTTGTATTACCTTTACAATAGTCTAGTTAGAACATCTCTTGAGTATGGCTCTGTTCTATGGTCTCCCTGCTATACCACCCACTCTGACCGTGTGGAAAGTGTCCAGCGGAAGTTTGTGAAACTTCTTAGCTATAGGTTAGGTCTGGGCCGTAGCTTGAATTCCTATTCTGACAGATTGGAGTACTTCAATTTCACTTCCTTGCAAACACGTCGTAAGCAGCAAGACCTTATCACTCTCCATAAAATCCTCCATTCAGTTTTTGATTCACCTGCCTTACTATCCCTGCTCAACATCAACACAAGACATACCAGTCGTTGTCCCAAGACATTTGCACTTCAAGTGTACAATAATAACACGTCATACTACAATCCCATAATAAGAATGTGCCGATTGTATAATGAATTGTCTGGTGCAACCGGTGATTTAGACATTTTTGATTGTCGTCATCTTAAATTTAAAAAATCGGTCCTAACTATTCTCGCTTGATATCACTTGTTTTGATTGTATTTAATTTTTTCATTTATATTTTGCCTTTTATAAAATATGTATTTTTATTTTTTGTAAGTTACTGTTAAGAATACTGCATTCATACAGAATAGATGTTTAATGTGTTATAATGTGTATGTAAGTACGTTAAGATTGTCATGCTGTGCGTATACGCCCTAGGGTTTCGATCTAGAACATTTTTATATTTTTTTAATACTTGTTTTATATAATGATTGTTACCCGTTGTATATGCCTATATAAATAAATAAAAAAAAAAAAATAGTGTCCCGTTTTTACCCTTCATCAAAATAGGCCCCAAGACTCCTCTCAACATTTTTCGCTATTCTCTTTAGTTTAGGATTTGGCCATCCACACTTGAAAAGTTCACCTGTATGTTCACCTGTATGTTCAATGAAGCACCTTATGTGTATGTAAATAATACCTAAAGTGGTTGGGCGTGGCCTGCATGAGCATGGCGAGCGCGTCCCGCACGACGCGCGCTGACGTCACCAGCACGAGCACGCTGAACACGAACGTGCAGATCGGATCCACCACTTTTGCTGCTGGCTGTACCATGCCAAACATATTCCCAATATTTTAACACCCCCATAACTCCTCCACAAAAGATTATTTTTATTTTTTATTCCGGTTAAGCTTTTGTTTGACCACAATCTCACCATGGTAAGTGATGATGTGACCGAAGGTGGTAAGCACACAAAGCCTAGATGGGAACTGGCTCTCAAGTGCAGCTGTCGGAACACACCGATAGGTGCTTGGCGACAGATTTTAACTTGAGTGTGGCAGCCAGCCAGTCGGGTACTTACTACAAAGTACCCTACCACCGTGCTGCGGTTTCCTCACGATGTTTTCCTTCACCGAAAGCTCAAGCTCATTGTAGGATTCAAACTCACGACCTTCGCCGCGGTATCCGACGTCACTACCACTGAGCTATCATCGACTTAAAAGACACCGTTTAGATCATCTATTTAAGATGTTAAGGCCTTTATGTAATAATATGGTATAGCTATTTATCAGTAACTAGCTTCCGGCCCGCGATTTCGCCCGCGTTTCAGAGGGAATTCAAATAAAATATAGCCTATGTATTATTCATTCTATTCGCAAAATAATTTGGGGCCTCCACTCTTTTGTTGGCCCAGGGCCTCCACACCTCTAAATCCGGCTTTGCCAGTATATGTACAGTTTCGGAGATATACTTACGTAGAACTTGATGAGGACGGAAGCCAGCAACACACCACAGCTCTGTATCAAATCTCCGATCACGTGAATGAGCGCTGCGCGCAAGTTTATATTACTGAAACAAAGCAAGCTAATTGTAAAGTCTGATTTTTTATTAGCTGGACTAAACTGGCAGTTACGAGCGTAATATGGTTAAAATTACTGTTTCATGCTTTGACCATATCACTTTTTATCAATAAAAGTCAATATAATATCAATGATTATAGGTATTCTCATTCATTCTTTTAAGAATTAATTTCTGAGTAACTTAATAGTTCTTACGACAACTGTCAAATCAGTCTAAATAATTTAAAATCCAAGTATAGTAATTCCCATATAGGCTTTGTGGGCTTACCACCTTCGGCTACATAATAACTTACCATAGTGAGATTGTAGTTAAACACAAGCTTAGCCAGAATAAAAATAAAATCTGTTAACTCACCGTCCTTGAGTCTCAACAACATTAACCTCAGCAGAAGGCATATCTTTCATGCTGTAGTCGCCGTTGACGAGCGCGCCATTCGTGTGCTTGTGTGAGTTTCTGCGGAACAACCGGAACCCTTGCCGCGGCTCGTGCGAGTGCGTGTGTGCGTGCGAGTGTACGTGCGAGCACGCCGCACCGCCGTGCGTGTGGTGGTGGGCTGGGACAGACAGATACACAGGTATACATCTTATTGGGGGTTGCAGTACCAAAGTTGAAGAGCGCTTATACATAATTCAGTAGGGCTATTACGTATCTTGTTTCAATCAGTTTCAATCGTGCAAACGGTTTATTAAAACAGTTTTGTTGCATATACATGCGTGCATATACAAAAAGTTCATTGCGAATGTGAACCAATATTGCCATTGTAATTTTTATATTGATTTAGAGACTGTTTTCAAGATTGAAACTCATTGAAACAAGTTACGTAATACTCACAGATGCCCTACTGATCTCATACAAACTGTTAAGAATAATCAGTAAATATAAAAAAGAAATACGAATTGAGATCCTCCTGCTTTTTTGAATTCAGTTAAAAATATCATTTAGTTTTGGGCGTGATTTTTTTTATACCACAGCTAACCATGCAGGCGGGTCACCTGATGGTAAGTGAATACCGTCGCCTATTAGACATTAGCAATACCAGAAGGATTGTAGATAGAATAGACGGGCTGGTTGGCATGGTTGGTTAACACACTATCTATCCCGCCGCAGGTCGTGGGTACGATACCCATCCAGGATAGATATTTGTGTGCATGAACGAAAATGTCTGTTTGTCCTGAGTCTGGATGTAATTATCTATTTAAGTATGTATTTCCAAAAAGAAGGTAGTATATGTAGTATATCAGTTATCTATTTTCCATATTACTAGCTCTGCTCAGTTTGGGATTACATAGCCGTGTGTGAAAAATGTCCGAGGATATTTATTTAATAGTTAAAATTCAATAGTCAACCTTGCATTAGACAACTTACTAACTCAATCAATTTTTTCTATCGGTTCGCAAAGGGCTAAAAGAACTGATAGGTGCTTCCACTTAAAACAAAAAACCGGTCAAGTGCGAGTCGGACTCACGCACCGAGGGTTCCGTAAAAATTTTGTTTTTTTAAATTATTTAATGTTTTTAGTATTTGTTGTTATATCGGCAACAGAAATACATCATCTGTGAAAATTTCAACTGTCTAGCCATCACGGTTCATGAGATACAGTCTGGTGACAGACAGACAGACGGACAGAAGAGTCTTAGTAATAGGGTTTCCGTTTTGACCCTTTGGGTACGGAATCCGAACCGGTGGTAGAGTCAATTGTAACGTTCATAAGTGCCTTACCAGGGCCTAAACTGAATAAATGAGTTTGAGAATCCTAAATACACACCGATGTCAGAAGCGCATCCATGCAGCACCAGTGCTAAGATGACGTTGAAGGCGACCCCACACCCGGATACTATCATCATCATATCAGCTTCGATATTATATTCCCCCGAGTGGAGACGAACCGCCGCTACGTACACGAACACTCCCGTCAGGATCCAGATCAGGAGAACGGATACCATCGCACCAAGAACCTCTGGACAAATGACCACACATTTCTACAATAGCTGACAAAACCAAAAAGACATGGATCATAGAATTCATAGATTAATAATAGGTCATCGCGCCGCTCTGACGTAGATCCCGCGCTCCTTTTCCGTGACAGCTCCGAAAATGCGGCAACTCAATATTTTAGTGAGTATTTGCAAGGATGCTAGTGTGCGTGAAAAATTGTGTCGCGACAACTGTATGGTGTCATTTCTTGCAACGAGACTGGGCTCGGTTCGGCTTGGGTACGCTTCGGGTTTGATTTAGGTGTAGTATTTGTTGCCGCATTTTTCAAGTATGACGGCGGCATCTAGTCCGAGCGGCACGCGAGTACCTATTATTAGTCTATGACATGACATGGATGTTTGTTGCTTAATGACTGAAAAACGGCTGAAATCATTTTAATGAAACTTAGCACACAGGTAGATCATATCCTGGAATAAAACATATCCTTTAGTAGACATAGGTATCCGAAGACAAGATCCCTTGGGAACACGGCTAAAAGTGCGGGGACCGCTACTATTTGCTGTGAAAATAAATTACGAAGACTATTGCCGGATCTTTTCATCAGACTTTGGGCTTTAATAATTATAAATACTCACCAGCCCTCTTGTAACCGTAAGACATGTGCACATCAGGTTGTCTCTTTGCGCAGTGGAATGCCAGCAGCGCGAGGGCGAACCCCCCACAGTCGCTGAGCATGTGGGCGGCGTCACACATGATAGATAAACTGCCTGCTAGGTACCCACCAATCAACTCGCATATCTGTCCACAAAAATTAAATAAAATTACTTATGTAACATTCGTAACCATTTCACATCTTACTACATTCAGTACCTATAGTGAATTTAAAGCGATGATAGCTCAGCTTGAGCCAAGGTCGGCTCTATCCAGCCCATATAGCGCCCGGGTGCTATTAAATACCATGGCACTCTTTTGAAAACGAGCAAACAAAAGTCAGTCAGAGCGCTCTTTAGCTCTAGATCGTTCGCAAACTACCTAAGAGTACATAATATGGGCACCCTGCACTATAGGTAAAGTCGGCACGGTTTGAGCTTTAGGTGAAGGAAAACATCGTGAAGAAAAGAACATCACAGCACGGTGGTAGGGTAGGTACCCTCAAGTTAAACATCTATCGCCAAGCACCTGTTGGTGTTCCAATTTATCGTACCTCCGCGACCGGTTCGAAATACATTTGAACGGAGAAGACTCCGGCAAAAAACGCATCAAGGCTTTTTTCTGCTCTGGATATAATAGCTGCATCCCATTTAAATGTATTTTTATACCATAAAGTTGGCACACAAACCATCCGCTTGATAGTAAGGTTAAAGCGATGATAGCTCAGTGGTAGTGACGTCGGATACAGGGGCGAAGGTCGTGGGTTCGAATCCTACAATGAGCTTGAGCTTTCGGTGAAGGAAAACATCGTGAGAAAACCTATCTGACTGGCTGGATACCACTCTCTAGTTGAAAATCTGTCGCCAAGCACCTATTGGTGTGTTCCGACAGCTGCGCTTGAGAGCCAGTTCCCATCTAGGATTTGTGTGCTTACCACCTTCGGCCACATCATCACTTACCATGGTGAAATTGTGGTCAAACACAAGCTTATCCAGAATCCCCCTTAAATATTCATTTTATTTTGTTTTTAGTATTTGTTGTTGGGTCCTGTTTTTACCCTAAAAATGGTTTTACTTGGATAAGCTCACAGATAATACTTTTGGTAATACTTACCATGAAGAATCCGCATAGCACGAGAGCTATGAGCAGCTGCGGGATGGCACTAGGGGGCTCTGCCTGTGACTTCCAGTGGCAGTGCTCGTCATCCGAAGCCGCCGATACCGGCAAATCTACGTATGATTCCTGTAACAATATTTTCACAGGTCACTAGAAATACGGCTGAACTAGCTGACCCCTGCGGTTTCATCTGCCTTCCCAAGAATCCCGGATAAAAGTTTTTTTTTATGTCATAAGTGACAACGAGACAGGCGGGTCACCTGATGGTAAGTGACTACTGTCGCCTATAGACATTAACCATACCAGGGGATTGCCAATGTGTTGTACACTTTATTGCAATGCCTTAAAGGCGAACTGGCTCTCAAGTGCAATTGCCGGAATACACCAACATGTGCTTGGCGACAGATTTTCAACTTGAGGGTGGTAGCCAGCCAGTCGGGTACTACAAAGTACCCTACCACCGTGCTCTGGTTACCTCACGATGTTTTCCTACGCCGACAGCTCAAGATCATTGTAGGATTCGAACCCACGACCTTCGCCGCGGTATCCGACGTCACTACCACTGAGCTATCATCGCCACAAAAAATAACATCTTTACCCTAATAAAAACTAGAAGATTTCAAACCAAACGTTTCAGCTTCCATCCTACTAATATCAAAAATGTCAAAGTATGTTTGGATGTGAAGATGTTTGTTACTTTTTCACGCAAAAACTTTGATGAAACTTGGCACACGGGTAGATCATATCCTAGAATAAAACATAGGATACTTTTTAGCCGGGGGACAGCTAGTGTACCATAATTCTCAGGGATTCAAGGTCTCAATGTATTAATCACACGTCCTTGGACACAGAAACCGACAGACAACGACGGACTGTTTGTCAATAATTATATTCAGATGCCATCGATTCTAAATGCTTTTGTTTATTCATACGGCGTGAATAACAACGCCGCCAACATTTTCCAAGTGAATTGGCAACACGCGCATAAATTGTTTCCATTATGTATATTACATTACATTTATAGAACGTGTTAATATTGTATTTTTTTCTTTATTTATGGGTTTAATCGTATAGACGATTGTCCTATGACAATACACTAAATTATTTTTTTTTATAATTTTAATTACAGTCTAGAACTACTAAGCTCAGAAATTTTGTAGGTAGGTATAATATTCTGGCTGGAATATTGAAAAGTTTATACAAAAGCAAAATCAAACCACCTTCGCACGGTGGTAGGGTATATACTTTGTAGTACCCGACTGGCTGGCCAACCCTCAAGTTGAAAATCTGTCGCCAAGCACCTATCGGTTCCGACAGCTGCACTTGAGAGCCAGTTCCCATCTAGGCTTTGTGTGCTTACCATCTTCGGCCACATCATCACTTACCATGAGATTGTGGTCAAACACAATCGCTTATCCAGAATGAAAAAAAAAAACTATCGAAATGCGACATGGATTTGCAAGCCGATCGATTTCATATGATATTGCTCGATTTATTATCGCATTCCCGAGGAAATTATAAAATAGACTATTTTAGACAGTGATAATGTAACCATATGATGATCATATGATGACCACTGGTGAAACAATTTTTAGAATCGATTCAATAGTTCCAAAGATTAACCCCCATCAAACAAACCATACCTTTTATAATATTGTATCATTAAAATTCACATACCATTGCTTCTCTCTCACAATAACAGAGTTAACCAAAGCTCAGTAATTTTTTGAGGTTGGAAGTGTTGGAGATAATGGAGTCTTTCGTATATTTTCTAAAGTTAAGTTGTTATTCATTGCATAACTTATTCCGCTAGCTACATCTACTTACTTTATGTTTCAGCATGTTGGCACAAGAATACAAATAAAATCGGACACTGGCTCGCGTATAAATTTAACGACAGGACAAAGTAGGGAACGGTAATGGCGCACAATGATAATTTTATTACTCTGCAAGCTTGGAGGTATAATTTCTTATTAAAGCGGACCATTAATTGTGCATTTTTTCTAAGGATTCTTATAAAAAGACGAGTATTTACTTGAAAGGTTTCGACAATATGTATTTTTCAATGTGGCATCCTTACATATTCCTAGCTAAGTTCCCCACCGCGTATGTTTGTTCTGTTCACGAAACTACACAACGAATTTTCATACGGTTTTCACCAATGAATCACTATTTAGTAATCTGTGAATGAATGGAGTGATTAATGAGGGAGTTTTGGTGTAAAATATGACGATGATTGTTAAAGATGTCGGAACAATTCATCATGCCGACTGGGAGCTTTACTGGCGTGCACAGAGTAAACCAATAGAGTTATAGAAAGAAAGAAAGAAATGATGGATGGATGTTTGTTACTCTTTCATGCAAAAACGGCTGAACGAATTTTGATGAAACTTGGCACACAGGTAGACCATATCCTGGAATAACACATAGGATTTTTATCTCAGGAAAGGATAAGATCCCTCGGGAACGCGGGTGTATATTATAAATGTGAAAGTTTGGATGGATGGATGGATGGATGTTTGATACTTAATCACGCCAGAACGACTGAACGGATCTGGATGAAATTTGGCACAGAGAGGAATAGCACATAGGCTACTTTTTATCCCGGTAAAAGATAAGATCTCACGTGAACGCGGGTGATAGCTGTAAAAATGTTGACGTACGTGATAAACAATTAATGTATATTTTGTTTGTTTGTCACAGTAAATACTACAATCAATCAATTGCACGGTGGTAGGGTACTTTGTAGTACCCGACTGGCTGGCTACCACCCTCAAGTTGAAAATCTGTCGCCAAGCACCTATCGGTGTGTTCCGACAGCTGCACTTGGGAGCCAGTTCCCATCTAGGCTTTGTGTGCTTACCACCTTCGGCCACATCATCACTTACCATGGTGGATTGTGGTCAAACACAAGCTTATACAAAATAAAAATAAAAATGTAACTAACGAAGCGGAAAATTAATTACCGCAAATTCATTCGCACTAACAATAGATTTCGCAACTTGTTCAACGATCGAAAAATCTTGTCGTGAATGGCGGACTTTATCTCATTGTACTCAAATGTAGGGCAGATAAAAAGTGAAACATTTTTGTATTACCTGCAATATTTGTAGGATATGAATCTATACTAATATTATAAAGAGGAAAGATTTGTTTGTTTGTTTGAATTGAATAGGCTCCGAAACTACTGGACCGATTTTAAAAAATCTTTCACCGTTGGAAATCTACACTATCCCTGATGAACATAGGCTATATTTTATCCCAGGATAAGATAAGATCTCACGGGAACGCGGGTGAAACCGCGCGGAACAGCTAGTATAGTATATTAAAGTTAATACATCTACCGGATTACACTGAAAGGTAGGTTTAATTTGAGGGTAGTAAGGAATACTTATCATTCTAGTAGCATCCTACCTTCAGATATTGTTACAGATGCTTAGTCATCTGTAACAATATCTGAAGGTATTTTGGTATTTTACCAAAAGCTCTAGTTTATTGTAGGATTCCTAGTCACTTTCTCGTCGGACGTTTCTGACTTCTGATGAGACAAATGTTCCCCAATGAACGAGAGCATCTGGGTCGCCATGCTACCAGGCGTCATCACAACAGATTTAGCCAATTAGGCGGTTCCTATAAGGTCAGTTATTAATATGTAGTAGTGTTCGCCCAAAAAAGAGAAAAAGGTGTACAGAGACTTTTCTTCATATCCTTTGAATCGTGAGGATAGCTTACTTTGTTGTATTCGCCTGGCTGATACTATACTCATATATACTAATATTATGAAGAGGTAAAGTTTGTGAGGTTGTAGGGGGTAATCTGTGGATCTACTGAACCGATTTTGAAAATTATTTTGCCAATAGAAAGCCACATTATTTGTGAGTATCATATGGCGTGAGGCTATATTTTTGTCCCGGGAAATGATAAGATCCCACGAGAACGCAGGTGAAACTGCGGGGATAACTAGTGTTGAATATGCAAGAACATTATCTGTATGTTTCGTCTGAAAGCACCATACTGATGTAACTTGAGTGAGATTTAAATCTCAAGTGTCTCAAGTGTCTCAAATCTCATTTGTAGGGGATCTTGGGTACGAACGAACCAAGAGATTTAAATCTCACTCAAGTTCATCAGTATGGTGCTTTCAGACGAAACATACAGATAATGTTCTTGCATATTCAACACTAGTTATCCCCGCAGTTTCACCTGCGTTCCCGTGGGATCTTATCTTTTCCCGGGACAAAAATATAGCCTATGATACTCACAAATAATGTGGCTTTCTATTGGCAAAATAATTTTCTAAATCGGTTCTGTAGATCCAGAGATTACCCCCTACAACCTCACAAACTTTACCTCTTCATAATATTAGTATATATGAGTACAAGTGTTAATAAAATCGCCTTAGAATTTAGTTTTAACGTACATTATGTAGGGTAGGGTTCATGTTCCATCATCATTTCTGTCGAATGACGTCCACTATTGGACATATGCCTCCCCCAAAGTTTTATTATTATTTTATTCCATACTATTTATAAATGCGAAAGTAAGTTTGTTTGATTGGTTTTCACGATTAAACAATTCAACGGATTTTGTTGAAATTTGGTATAAAGTCAAAGTCAAAACCATTTATTCACTTTAGGCCCTAGAAGGGCACTTAAGAAGGTCGAATTACAGAAGTTACCACCGGTTCGGAAGTCAGCCTTCAACTGAGAAGAACCGGCAAGAAACTCAGCAAGGTTACATTTTTAAAATATTTTTGGACCATCTGACTATATTGGCTTTTTATTCAAATGTTTAACAATTTAATACTAAATAGTATAGTTTTATTCTTAATACTTATAGAGAAAAAAGAATCTACCCCTAATTGAGTGTGAAAAGGCACGATTCCGCAATAAAATTATTCCAAGCGAACGTAGCTTCGTGTAAATGATAGTCATGAATATTTAAACTAAGTACCAAAATATCAATGAAATGGCAAAATTCTATATAAATTAGGATGTTTGTAATGTTATCAGTACGTATAAATTTCATATGGAAGCAGTTATCACAGTGATTACCATATTAACGCACACGCGATAAGGACCTATTACATGTGGTCAGTACCAAGTAGACGTGATAAGGACCTATTACATGTGGTCAGTACCTACCGTGTAGCTATGTTAACTAGGTTGAATATCCTGTAAATTATCGAGTTAGAGCTCTAACACACGAGCAGCATGTTGCCAACGGCAGCCGTCGACGCGTGTCGACTGCAACTTCGCGCGCAACGAACTCTTAGACCTTATTAGAAGCGTAAAGTATCATATCTATACAGGGTGAAGTGTGTAAGAACTCTTAGACCTTATTAGAAGCGTAAAGTATCATATCTATACAGGGTGAAGTGTGTAAGAACTCTTAGACCTTATTAGAAGCGTAAAGTATCATATCTATACAGGGTGAAGTGTGTAAGAACTCTTAGACCTTATTAGAAGCGTAAAGTATCATATCTATACAGGGTGAAGTGTGTAAGAACTCTTAGACCTTATTAGAAGCGTAAAGTATCATATCTATACAGGGTGAAGTGTGTAAGAACTCTTAGACCTTATTAGAAGCGTAAAGTATCATATCTATACAGGGTGAAGTGTGTAAGAACTCTTAGACCTTATTAGAAGCGTAAAGTATCATATCTATACAGGGTGAAGTGTGTAAGAACTCTTAGACCTTATTAGAAGCGTAAAGTATCATATCTATACAGGGTGAAGTGTGTAAGAACTCTTAGACCTTATTAGAAGCGTAAAGTATCATATCTATACAGGGTGAAGTGTGTAAGAACTCTTAGACCTTATTAGAAGCGTAAAGTATCATATCTATACAGGGTGAAGTGTGTAAGAACTCTTAGACCTTATTAGAAGCGTAAAGTATCATATCTATACAGGGTGAAGTGTGTAAGAACTCTTAGACCTTATTAGAAGCGTAAAGTATCATATCTATACAGGTTGAAGTGTGTAAGAACTCTTAGACCTTATTAGAAGCGTAAAGTATCATATCTATACAGGGTGAAGTGTGTAAGAACTCTTAGACCTTATTAGAAGCGTAAAGTATCATATCTATACAGGGTGAAGTGTGTAAGAACTCTTAGACCTTATTAGAAGCATAGTATTATATGTATACAGGACGTCCGGTAAGTAGTATCGGTGGGCGGGTCACCTACCAACATATACAAAAATTACCTCAGTAAAAGTGTCACCATTTACCAGATATTTAAAATCAATACAAACAAAACGAAATACAATTATCTCCAAAATAGTTTTTTTTTTTTTTATTCTGGATAAGCTTGTGTTTGACCACAATCTCACCATGGTAAGTGATGATGTGGCCGAAGGTGGTAAGCACACAAAGCCTAGATGGGAACTGGCTCTCAAGTGCAGCTGTCGGAACACACCAATAGGTGCCAGCCAGTCGGGTACTACAAAGTACCCTACCACCGTGCTATGGTTTCCTCACGATGTTTTCCTTCACCGAAAGCTCAAGCTCATTGTAGGATTCGAACCCACGACCTTCGTCGCGGTATTCGACGTCACTTACCACTGAGCTATCATCGCCTTAAAATCTTTTTATTGAGCTCATTTTAGTATATGTTGGTAGATGAGCCGCCCCCCTATCTCCCCCTTAAGTTCGTCGTACTACTTACCGGACAGCAGACACCTATATACTTTACTAGCTGTCCCCCGCGGTTTCACCCGCTTTTTCAATGGAACCCTTTAGGGATTGAGATTTTAAAAATCCTTTTCATAGCGGATACCTCTATTATTAGGAATTTATCTGCCAAATTTCATGTGTGTAAGCATTCTACTTAACCAGATTTCGTGAGTGGTCAAAGTCAAAACCATTTATTCAGTTTAGGCCCTAGAAGGGCACTTATGAAGGTCGAATTACAGAAGTTACCACCGGTTCGGAAGTCATCCTTCAACTGAGAAGAACCGGCAAGTAACTCAGCAAGGTTACATTTTTTAAATATTTTTAGACCATCTGACTATATTGGCTTTTTGTATATTTTTTTGACTATAGTGGTATTTCACTTTTCGAATCGCTCTAGAGGACAGGTAGCCTAATAGTCATTTGCTACTTAGTACTATGCAGGCAGATAGCTGTAATCTATGTAAAATACACACCAGCATAACATTCTACATTGTAAGTGGGGCACACAAATAATAATATACTGATTTTGGGTCAATATCAGGTAGGTACTTTCCTAACTTGTTTTTCCTACTATATACCTATACATTTATTTACTCCTTGCCTCACGAATGGGACGGTCGTCTCAACGCTACATGTACCTAAGATAAATAGAATTCGAAGCATTGTGATAAGATATTTTGTGAAAAAATATTGACAAGTGCGAGTCGTATTCGCGCACGAAGGGTTCCGTAAAAATGGCAAAAAAATCACGTTTGTTGTATGGGAGCCCCCCTTAAATATTTATTTTATTTTGTTTTTAGTATTTGTTGTTATAGCGGCAACAGAAATACATCATCTGTGAAATTTTCAACTGTCTAGCTATCGCGGTTCTTTAGATACAGCCTGGTGACAGACAGACGGACGGGCAGACAGCGAAGTCTTAGTAATAGGGTCCCGTTTTTACCCGATGGGTACGCAACCCTAAAAATGAGATGATTTCTCAACTCAAATTAAAAGAATGCTATAATCAGTGAACCAATGCCCTATAGGACACTAGTTGTCCCCTGCGGTTTCACCCGCGTTCCAGAGGGATCCTATCATTTCCCGGGATAAAAAGTATCCTATGTTTTATTCCAGGATATAATCTACCTGTGTGCCAAGTTTCAAACATTCACGTTTATAATATTAGTAGGACAAGGCTGCATGGTTAGTGTACCGAGAGTAGAAAAGTGTGAGTTATGTCTAACAGACTAGGATAGTCCTGACCCCTGCAATGTTTACATTAGTTAATTAATGTATCTTATTAATTTATTTTACTAAAAGAGTCAATTGTAACATTTAGAAGTGCCTTATCAGCTCCTAAACATAATAAATGAGTTTGAGTAAGAGAAAATAATGATAAAATGTGTCTATATCATATCTAACAGGCTTGCTTATTGTGGTTTGATGATTGAACTCTAAACTTTGCTTCTATTATCAAGTATTTATTTTTCAATTAAGTAAGTCAAATAATAATTATATTGATTTTTTCAACATCATTCATATCAATCAATCATCATTCAATTCAGGGCCAGTTCCTTAGCTAAACTGATAGATATTTTTACAGGCTATCTCACACTGTTGAGAATTCATTAACAGATACATTCAAATTAAAGTATGAAGGTCAAGGTTACTGCAGTAACTATCGGTTTGGAAGTCAGCCTTTGAGAACAACCAGCAAGAAACATGGCAAGGTTGCATTTTTAAATATTTCCAACTTGTTACAAAATATTGACAACCAGTGCCCTTAATCTCCTTTGAATGTAATTGAAGTATAATCCTGTAATGAGCTTGAGCTTTTGGTGAAGGAAAACATTGTGGAGAAACCATTTCAAAATGGTAGGTGGTACTAGACTGGCAGCTGGCTGGCTATCACCCTCAATTTGAAAATCTGTCGCTCAAGCACCTATTGGTGTATTCCAGCAATTACACTTGAGAGCCAGTTGCCTTTAAGGCATTCACAAATAGTTGAAAACACATTGGTAATCACCCTGGTATTGATAATGTCTATCTATAGGCAACAGTAGTCACTTACCATCAGGTGAAATCTATTGGGATGAATAATGACAGACATAAAAGTTAATGTTCTGCTGACAGACAAATTACAATTTCATTATCTAAGAATGTTATCTATATCACATTACTTATCAAGTTATTAAGATAAGTAATGTATCTTAAGAATTAAAATTAAATAAGATATTTTACCAAAAGTTCAAGTTAAGTACATTTGCGTAGTTTACATAGTATGTATTATCTTTATCTAATCATTTATATCTTTCACCAAATATTGTAGGAGCACATTTTTATCTAATTAAGAATTATTATAAGGGATTAAGATGAATGCCTAAGCACTGTATTAGGCACGGTGGTAGTGTACTTTGTAGTTCCCGACTGGCTGGCTACCACCCTCAAGTTGAAAATCTGTCGCCAAACACCTATCGGTGTGTTCCGACAGCTGCACTTGAGAGCCAGTTCCCATCTAGACTTTGTGTGCTTACCATCTTCGGCCACATCATCACTTACCATGGTGAGATTGTGGTCAAACACAAGCCTATTGAATATAAAAAAAAAAAAATTGCACCATAATTAGTGTTGACTATGTTAATCGAAAGTTAGTGTTATATCATAGATTCAGGGTTCACATTCAATTATTGAATGTGGCCGGTGGATAATTTAATCTCCACCTTCTGGTTTCCTTCCTCTATTTCTGGGTTAAAAAGTAGCCAAACAAAATAAGTTTTGCATTTATGATATTAATGAGGATTAAGGTGGTTAAAAAGTGTTATGACTTCTTAAGTACCATCAAAATATATTTAGATATTTAGGGATTCAATAAAATATCACAGATTTTTGTTATTGTTCTACATAACAATAGCAAGAGCGAATACTCATTAATATACTATATTTATAAGGTTTTTGTCAATTGAATTTATTAAATAAAATATTTCATGACAATAGGTAAGTAAATAGGTTTTTGTCAATTGAATTTATTAAATAAAATATTTCATGACAATAGGTAAGTAAATATATTTTACGAAAATATACTTTACGAAATAGTTTACCAATAAATCTATTAACCCATCGATTGTTTCGGGATATTTCAAAGCGCCTGGTTGACGCTACCCGTGACCAGAGGGCTGGCGAATACCTTGGCCAAAGAATAAGCATTGCCATACAGTGTGGCAATGCCGCCAGCATTCTGGGCACGCTACCAACTGGCAGCTTTTTTGACCAGCTGTCTCTTTTTTAATTAGTTATTATAATATATTATATTTATATATATTTTTTTAATACTTAATCACTTTTTGTTTTTTGTATATATTATTATATAGATTAGTTAGTGTTTTAAATTATATGTATATGTAAATTTGGTATATTTAAGTACTTTATGTCTTAGATTTTAATATGTTATTTTTAATAGTTAATTACTTAAGCTGCACTAGAATATCGAACACCAATAAATTATTATTATTAAATATTTATTTACGACTTCTTTCCTGCGTGTAAATAATTGTTTTTCTTACCTCCGATAACAAAGGCGCAGATTCAAAATACGATCCCCGAGACCTCGACTCGTATGTCGAGCCGGTATCATCCCACATCCTGGCTTCCAGGTCGTCAGACATTCTGGCGCCTGACTGTCGCAACAATAAAGAAATCCTCTACACTACACTGGACTCATGTAAAACGCGATTTCTCAGTAAAGTTGAACGAAGGTCGCAACAGCACTGGATGGTAATAAAAGTTTATAACGTTTTATCATTGAATTGTTTTTTATTTATTACGGTTTTCGATTATCTCACGATAAATAGATTGAAAAATTCAGCTCGCGTATTCCTTCATTGGAGGACGGGAGCGTTCTGAAACTAGTTTCAAAGTTATTCTATCTGTAATGTCATTTCATGATTGTCAAGAGATTTTAAATTACAAAGGTTTCTGTAAAAAAGGTCTCATGTGTTATTTTTTAATACTTTCAGATTAGTCTTAAAAGTATTGTGAAAGCTTTTAGTAATTTGACTTAATTTTTTTATTAAATTGTGTGTTAATATTTTGTTTGAATTCAGTTTCGGAACAGTTGTGCATTGACAGCTCAACAATATTGACAGTTATCAGCAATCGATATGAATGCGTTCATGATTGAAAATGAATGAATCCATAAATGTATTGATTATGAAAATATTTTAAAAAAATTTAGTAGAACGTATTCTTGGTACATCACCTCCTGTCGTATCTTATTTGACGGATGGCAAGGAGGCTTGGCAAATAGCCTGCCCCAATTCCGACCCACCCACAATCCCATCATCACAGAGGCAATGGGATGAGCCGCTTTGCGAGCTAGTACGTAAACAGCTTTTAGAAACGTGCCCTAGCCACGCGGAGCGCGCTCGTCTCCTTGCCGTCTCTGTGTGAGAATCTGGTCTCTGGCTACATGCACTACCTTCTTCTAACATAGGAACACTTCTAGAACCAAATACTTTCCGGATTGCTGCCTGTTTGCGTTTAGGTGCCCACTGCTACGGCCCTCATCGCTGTCAATGTGGTTTTTCCGTCGACGCTTTAGGGCACCATGGCCTCTCATGTCAGAGAAGCGCAGGTAGAATTTCTATGCACGCCAACCTTAATGATATCATTCGTCGGTCGCTTGCAAGCGCTAACTTATCGGCCATTCTCGAACCGAATGGGCTGGTGCGTGATGACGGCAAGCGACCCGACGGTATGACTTTGATTCCTTGGAAGATGGGTCGGCCTTTAGTGTGGGACGCTACCTGTGTCGACACTTTGGCACCGTCTCATCTTCCAGAGACCGCAGTTAAGGCAGGCGGCGCCGCTGCTTGCGCCGAGAATCTCAAACGGCGCAAATATAGCAATCTTGATAGTTGCTACATATTTGAGCCGTTTGGGGTTGAGACAATGGGGCCGTGGGGACCAGCTGCTCACCGCGTTTACCGTCTCATCGCGAAACGCCTCATCGAAGCGTCACGTGACCGGAGGGCTGGCGAATACTTTGCCCAACGTATTAGCATTGCCATCCAAAGAGGCAATGCTGCCAGTGTTCTGGGCACGCTACCACCTGACAGCGATCTGGACCAGTTGGCCTATTTAGTGTAGTAAAATTTTAAGTTTTTTATTTGTCTAATTAGATTATCTGTAATATATTAGTTAGTCTTAGTTTATAATTTAATTGTATATTCCATATTAGTTTATAAAGAATTCAATAAATATTTATGTATACCTTTAAAAAAATATTCAATGAACTCTTAATATTGTGTAGGTAGTGATTTATTTGCTCTTAGAAAATATTCGCCAGAAATCCGGACGCTTACTGTCCTCATTTAGGATGTGTTGCGACTCCACGAGCTACTACTCCTAATAAATATGCATTACAATTTTATTTGTAACAAATCGCATATAAAGATATTAATTATTCTGCACTCACTGCTATTATGCATATTATGGCCTGGATACGAATTATTTGTCACATTAAAATAAAACGAAAACAAACGCTCGATTTATCGTTTATTGAAATATAATGGTTTAATAAAAATTACAATTATTTAAAAAATTACAAACTAAATTACACAATCACAAGGATTACAAATATCATACAAAATAATTATTAACAACATTTAAATTATACCGCAATAGAAATAACAATGCGATTCAAAATGCTGAAATATTCCATTAAAATTTTTTTTTTTATTAAAAAGAAGACAAATTCTGTATCAATGTTGTGAATTTTAATCTTATAGTAGAGGAGTTGGCAATGTATAAACGTTTAAAAATAGAATTGGCTATAATTCTGTTCGATTGCCTGTCAACGTATTTTAAGTATTTCTATTTATTATATTATATTTCTATACTGATATTAATGTAATTTTGGATGTAGGAGGTAATCTCCAAATATACGGATCCAATTTTGAAAATTCTTTCAATAATACGAAGCGATATCATCCTTGTGGTAATAGACAACTTTTAATCTCAAATTATTGAGAAAAAGTGATATGGTCAAACCCATAGATGAATAAATCATCGCGCCAGTCGCGAGCGGAGCGAGGACCAGTTCTTAATCTATGGGTCAAACCATTAACCTGTAAGTGTCAGATACAAATTAGCTAATTAAAAATCCGACTTTAGGTAATTACGATCGTCCATATAAAGTACCTACACTCCTACCAACTTATCTGTGAAATGGCGAAAATTGGAACTACGGCCGTCATGAGCATTCGAATGTCACAACTGTCAGTTACCTATTCATTTCATTGACCACTAGCGCCACCCTTGAGTTCACAGATAAGTTGGTGGCACTATAAAGGATTGTTACATAAACAAAATATAATCATAGATGCTTTATTTTAAAGATTGATTTATACAAATAAATATTTTAAATTATTCCGCCATAAAAGTAACAATAATTTTGGACCACAATACAAACGGAATTAAGTCCATTATTCAATATTTTAACTAGCTGCCTATTCTGAATCGCAAAGTTATTTCTATCGATATAAATATACCGGCCGCACGTATCGTCGTTGCATCACAAACACCAAAACTAAGATCAGAGCACGAGAGTATTCATATAATATTTCCCCCATAGAGGTGGTCTATTTTATTCTGATAATACCCTAGTCTGCGTTATTAACTCGGTAAACGCTACGTCACGTTTACGTTTTCAACATTTTACAATCAAATAGACTAACACGCGGTTCAAATGTTGCTTTTGCTGAGAGCAAAGACTATTAGGCTGAGAGCTATAATATCTTAAACATGATAATTTATATTAAAAACTTAAGTCCGATTTCGAGTTTGGAATCGAAGGTTCAATTTCGACTAAGACTTTTACAAAAAAATTATATGTCCGATTAAAGATGAACGCACACTTAATCAGAGCTTAAAGAGGCGAAGAAGCCGAATGAATTGGAAAGGTCTTCGATTCGTTTGTTGCGTTCGTTTTTTACGGTGCGAATAAGAGTGCGACCACCTTAAAACTCAATAAAATAATTCTATAGCTATTACATATTCGTAAAGTTTGGAGACTTTATTTTTACGCGTCTCATTCTTGCGTGACATTTAATAAAATAGGGGGTGAAATACTCTCGTGTACAAACTTAAAAATACCCATCACATTGCAATTGGACTCCAACCTGATAAACCACCGGTGATCAACGTACCCAATTAACTAAAGCCGCACTATAGCGACTTATTAGTGGAACAGTTGCGCTGCAGTTGACCGACAAATGACGTTGATATGACTGTCATGTTTAGGGTTCCGTAACCAAAGGGTAAAAACGGGACCCTATTACTAAGACTTCGCTGTCTGTCCGTCTGTCTGTCACCACCCTTTCACCCGCATTCCAGAGAGATCTAAACTTTTACTAGGATTTTATTTAAAAAATCATAAGTCGAATCGTTTACAAAAATAAAAAAACGGCTGTCTGCTAATTTCGCATTTATTAAAGCGAAGTTAAAATTAATTCTCGCAATTTCCTTAATTTTTCTTTCCGTAAGAATCTTCTACAAAGCATAAGAAGACTTTTAAAAAATATGACCTTTGGTCAAGTGAGATAGTGATCAAACGCGAACCTATTGGTAGGGGAGGCGAATAGGGGATTTCGGGATTTACTCGAGCGTGGCAGATTAAGATAAGGGGGGCAACCTTGCACCTTGTGAAGTACTCTCACCAAATCTGAGCCCTCTATATAGTGTCGAACGTCTAGGGTAGCCCGTCAGATTAGTAAAAAAAAATCGATGGTTTGAAATACTCGAGCGCGTCAGATTAAGGTAAGGTAAGTTAGTTACATGCAAAATAGTGTACATTTCAATAATCTGACAATTTGGGTGTGACGAAAGAAAATTGGAGACTCGCAAAGTTGCAAAAAAAAAACGTCACCTGGATTTTCTCGAGCGCGATTAGGTTTTTTTTTATTTTGAAGGAAATTAGTCACGAATCACGGAAATATCTTAATCTGCCGATTTGCACAAGCCGAAGTAGCTAAAATCATTATTAAGTGTATAGTCCAGGAATATTATGAGTTTCACCTCAGAATGAGAGATAGTCACCTATTAACTTGTATAAACCTTTATTTTGACACCCTAAAACTTGTCTCAAAAGCTACTTATCATAGGGTGCCCGCGACTACTGATTTTTCAAGGTCAAAGGTCAAAAAATCATTTATTGCAAATATCTCGTTTCCTATGGGTTTTTTGGTATATGTATTCATAATAAATATTGTAGAAAATTAAATTCTCTACAACTTTTGTACAAACATTTTTTCGATATCTTGAACCATTTTCGAAATTTCGATATTTTTTATATTTTTTTTTTCAAACCGTCAGATTAAGGAAATTCCTCAACATAATTGTCAGATTATGGGTCAGTACAATAAGGCCATCAAGAAAAACCGCCTGTATAAAAATCTGACGCGCTCGAGTAAATCAAGGTCACTATTTTTTTTTTGCATTTTCAAAAATCGGCCCTGACTGATGGTCACGTCCAAATCGTCAGTCTTTAAAATAGGAGCTACTGGAGGGTTCACTTAACATCCCTTATCAATGTCTGACGCGCTCGAGTAAATGTTTTTTTTAAATATTTTCGACCCCTTCGTACGGCTACCCCCACCACGCAAAACGGCAGATTATTATTTTTCCGTTATCAGACAGACGTGGCGCGACTACCCTATTAATATCTGACGCGCTCGAGTATTTCTTGGTGACTGTTTTTTTTACATTTTTGAAACCCTGTAGACGCTCCCCCCACCGCTGAAGGAGAAAATATCACAAAACTTTTTTTTCTTTATTCCACCTAATCTTCAAATTCCAGTAGGTCCCAAAGACGCTCGAGTAACTACAAATTTAGCATCATTGCCTCCCCTACCATATATACAATATAAAAAGAAAAGCTTAATCAATAATATAATCTATACTTTAATATTATAAAGAGGAAAGATTTGATTGTTTGTTTGCATTGAATAGGCTCTGAAACGACTGGACCGATTTGAAAAATTCTTCCACCATTAGAAAGCTACATTATCCCTGATGAAGATCCCACGGGAACGCGGGCGAAACCGCAGGAAACAGCTAGTAATAAATATCCTGGGACGTTCGGATCCCAAACTAAGCTTGTAATAAGGAAACCAGATAACTAAAATACTACATATGCACGCTACTTTTCTTATACATACTTAAATAGATAATTACACACAGCCTCAGGACAAACGGACATGGTGGTAGGGTACTTTGTACTACCCGACTGGCTGGCTACCACCCTCAAGTTCAAAATCTGTTGCCAAGCACCTGTGTGCTTCGGCAATCGCACTTGAGAGCCTTTAAGGCATTGTAATAAGGTATACAACACATTGGCAATCCAGGGGGATTGCTAATGTATATAGGCAACGGTAGTCACTTACCATCAGGTGACTCGCCTGATTCGTCGTCACTAGTGATATAAAAAAAACATGTTCATGTACACAAATGTATGTCCTGGATGGGAATCGAACCAACCACGCCAACTGATTAATCTACCTGATGTGAATTTGAAAGGTCAATTGTCGGTCAACTGAGCAACAAAAAAGTCGCGCGTACAAACTTGTCAGTTACATACTATTCAATTTTTTCGATAAAAAGAACCTTCGATCTATGTTTCCTAGATGATACTTGTTTAGGGTTCCGTACCCTAAGGGTAAAAACGGAGACCCTATTACTAAGACTATTGTCCGTTTGTCTGTCACCAGGCTGTATCTCATGAACCGTGATAGCTAGACAGTTGAAATTTCACAGATGATGTATTTCTGTTGCCGCTACAACAACAAATACTAAGAACAGAATCAAATAATTTAAAAAAAACTACAAAATTCGTACGGAACCCTCGGTGCGCGAGTCCGACTCGCACTATATTATTTGTCAGTTGCATTTTAATCTATTGAAAGTTGTTCAGGATTCGTTAATAAGCGAATAAATCAAATAGTATGTACCTAATATAAATGGAATGCTAGTTTCGATTTTTAAATGTCCATAAATAGTTTAAAACTTTTCAAATACATATTTGTTTAACCATTCACTAAGCGAATTGCAACAAGAAATTGGTCAGCAAAATTAGTAAAGGCCGTCATACACGTAAACAACTTGGAACGATTTTTTTCAAAAACCATCAAGTTTTGCATCTCTCTGCTAGTTTTCCTTCAACTATGTTTCGGTAACTTTAAAGTTGTTTAATCGCTATGTGTATGACGGCCTTAACATTTACGGGTACAGTTTATAATTTGTTTTATTCACGAATTTGTACAATTGACACTAGAGTCAGTTTACAGCGAGAGTACAAATAAAAACGCGCTCTATCGCCAAGGAACAAGGTGCATTTCTGTCGTTAATTCAATGCTCACTTTAGTCACAAATATTATTCGAAAATAACGTTAGAAGTAAACTGAACCTTATTATAAATGCAGCAAATGTTTTATTTGAATCAATAATTGGGATTTAAGTCTGAAGAAATGAGGTAGACCTTAATTAAAATAATATTTGTCAGTAAAGAGCACCTGGAGAATGTGGGGAGTAACCGAGACATTCGTTTATTGATACCGACGGTTCTTACACTTCCTACACATTAGTATATTCTCGAGGCTTGTCTCTTTATAACGGAACGAAGTTCTTTTACGCGGCTTATAAAGTGACCTGGCCGAAAACGTCACGTAAGAAAAGAGCGTCACGTCATGTACCAGGTTCTTAGAAGTTTAAAGGAGTACTTTTACGAATAAAGGTGCGCAATCTCACAGCACTGGTAGCTTCGTTACTGAAGATTCTCCCCTGACCGCACACGCGCAGTTATCGAAAATGCAAATAGAAAACATCTTCCGAAGAACTTATGAGATGTCCGACTCTAATAATGCATAGTAGTTTTGTTAAAGGAATAATAAAACACACAACTATACTTATTTTATAAATGCATACGCATTACGCCCAAACTACATCGATCAACGCTGAAATCCCAATTTCCGATTTCAAAACCTGTTTTTCCCATAAATCATAATTTTTTTCAAAATCTACAAATTACAAAATGAAAATCCCTCACACATTGTTATTATATTAACATTTATTGACCATCCTTTAAGAATAAAATAATTTCTGAGAAATGATATCAAAAAAACCTTAAACCAAGCCTTTAAAAACGAATCATTATTTTATTTACATAATATGTAAAAGTGTATATTAGTCTAAAACGAATTAATAAATAAAAAAACATAGCTTTGCTTATGGCCTCTGGCGACCTTCAAAGCCAAAAAATACTTTTTGGGCAACCCCTAACAGGAAAACATCGGGCCAGAAATCTAGCAGATCATGGAATCTAAGAAATTAACAATGGCAAGCCTCGAGAATTTAAAAACGGTATCAATACGGTCTCGCTCACTCGGTGGTTATCGCGGTGCGTGCGAGCGGGAGAGCACTAGATGACGACTACTTGCGGCAGGTCGGAGATCATAAAGACGACGGAGGCGCCGCTCGGACGGCGGCTAAACCCCCCGCGTCCAATCGTGGCCAATCCACAAACTCCTTGCCGTGTCTGAAATATTATTGTTATTGCGATGATAGCTCAGTGGTAGTGACGTCGGATACCGCGGCGAAGGTCGTGCGTTCGAATCCTACAGTGAGCTTAAGCTTTCGGTAAAGGAAAACATCGTGAGGAAACCACAGCACTGTGGTAGGGTACTTTGTACCTTGTACCGCCTGGCTGGCTACCCTCAAGTTGAAAATCTGTCGCCAAGCACCTATCGGTGTGTTCCGACAGTTGCATTTGAGAGCCAGTTCCCATCTAGGCTTTGTGTGCTTACCACCTTCGGCCACATCATCACTTACCATGGCGAGATTGACGTAAAACACAAGCTTATCCAGAATAAAAAATATATATAAATATACAGGGAAGGGAATTCAAAATACAGGGTTCTTCAAAAATGGCGTAAAAAGAGCTCTTCAAGGTCGGCAACACAACGGCAGTCACCCTGGTATTGTAAATGTCCATAGGCGGGGTCAAAAATCTCCAAAAATAGCGTTACGTAATACTTGAACGCCCCCCAAGTTAGGTAATGACCCCCATGTCCCCCTTCTGGATCGGTGCTTGTGTGGAAGTGTACCTGAAGATGAAGTTAAGCGTGGCGGTGATGGCGGCCCCCCAGAACATGAGGTAGAGCAGCACCTCGCTGGAGTAGCGCGCCGGCAGCGTCGCGCTCGCACAGAACATCGACACCGCAACCAGCAACACCGACGGGAACTGTATCACACAACACAAACATCTAGATAATCTATACTAAAAGGAGGTAAAGTTTGTGAGGTGGTAATCTCTGATTTCAAATTTGTAAAATTCTTTTACCAATAGATAGCCACGTTATTTGTGAGTGTCATAGACTATAATTTTTATCCCGGGAAAAGATAAGATCCCACGGGAATGCGGGTGAAACCGCGGGGGACAGCTAGTATAGAGTAACTATACAATATACTAAAGTTTACGCATATGATTTTCAATTTTACCTTCCATATCGTAAAGTTCAAATTATGAAAAAAAAAGATCTATATCTATTTGTATATACAGGGTGTCCGGTAAGTAGTAGACAAACTTAAGGGAGAGATAGATGGGCGGTACCACCATACAAAAATGACCTTAGTAAAAGTGTCACCATTTTAGAGATATTTAATATCTAAAATTCAATACATTAAAATTAGAAATATCGAAATATCTCGAAAATGATGTCTTATTTAATGAGCTGATTTTTGTATATTTGGTAGAAGACCCGCCCACCTATCTCCCCTTTTAGTTTGGACCGGACATCTGTATAAAAAGTGTATAAGAATTCAAGTTGCACTATATCCAATTTATCTAGTATAAAAAACTTTCCAATTAACAAAATAAAACCCGGATACAAGTAATATTCCTAAATAACATTTCACATATCATAGAAAGCTATATTTATGATCTAAATCCCAACTCACCGTAATATACTTCCAATCTCTGTCGCGGCGAAGAGGACAGATCACAGTATTTCCCTCTCCATCGGACACCACATACTTGCCCAAGAAGAGATCGATCGAGTCCTGGACCGAATGAAAATGTTACAGGTTATATAGATAGTGCCGCAAAGACGCACCCCAATCTTTTTCCTAAACCCTTACACGCATTTTAAGGCGATGATAGCTCAGTGGTAGTGACGTCGGATACCGCGGCGAAGGTCGTGGGTTCGAATCCTACAATGAGCTTGAGCTTTCGGTGAAGGAAAACACCGTGAGGAAACCATAGCACGGTGGTAGGGTACTTTTTGTACCCGACTTGCTGGCTACCACCCTCAAGTCGAAAATCTGTCGCCAAGCACCTATCGGTGTGTTCCGACAGCTGCACTTGCGAGCCAGCTCCCATATAGGCTTTGTGTGCTTACCACCTTCGGCCACATTATCACTTACCATAGTGAGATTGTAGTCAAACACAAGTCTATCCAGAATAAAAAAAAAAGACGTACCCCGCTTTTTTTCCTAAAGTTCAAGAGTGCATAAATAAATAAAATATCCTCGGACATTTTTCACTCACGGTTAGTTATCTGATCCCAAACTAAGCAGAGCTTGTACTATGGAAACCAGATGACTGATATACTACATATACTACATTTTTTTGTAAATACATACTTAAATAGATAATTACACCCAAACTCAAGACAAACAGACATGTTCATGCACACAAATGTGTGTCCTGGATGGGAATCGAACCCACGACGGCGTGTTGGCGTAGTGTGTTAACCAACCACGCCAACCAGCCCGTCGCTAGTGTTGTATCTTCGTGGATGGCACTATCTATATTTGGGAACTCGAGCTTTTAATTGCACATTCTAAAGATAGGAGGCAGCAAAAAAGATAGCAGGAAAATCATGGTCAAGGATAGCGAGAGACAGAGGAGTGGAAGATGTTGAAGACCTTTGCCAAAAAAGGCAAGCATATAGTGTTAATGTCCTGCAATTAATTTTTTACTAAGCAATTTGTGTGCAAAATGTATATGTAGTATATCAGTTTTCTGGTTTCCATATTACAAGCTTTGCTTAGTTTGGGATCAAATAGCTGTATGAAGAACGTCCAGGGTTATTTTATTAAGGACCTGACACTGTGTCCGTATATTCGATACGTCGACAGTTTTTGGAAAAAATATTTGGAGTATGCTGAAAAATATTCTCTAACTTCAAAATCCATCGTACCTGTCTAAATCCATCACTGAAGTTATTCTTATAGTATCTGGTCAAGGAGTTGATGCCATCTCTGATCAATCCGAGATGTGTCCGCTTGCCGGTCCTCGTGAAGTCTGTCTTGAGAGCGCCCGTGCCTGAGTACTGAGTGGATATCATGTCTGCGTGGTCTGCCCATACCTAGACATTTATTATAGAGTTAAATGCAGTAAAGTTCAGTATACCTAAACCAATATTATTGAGAGCTAAGATAAATTTATGTATGTTTGCTTGTAATGGATAAACTCAAAAATTACTTAACCGATTTAAAAGTAACATGGACTACATTTAATTTTACTTCTTGGGAACATGGGTGAAAGTAGAAAAAGATTATATTAATTTAAAAGTAAGTATGTTACTCAATAACGCAAAAACGGCTGAACGCATTTTGATGAAACTTAGCACACAGGTAGATCATATCCTGGAATAATCATAGGCTACTTTTATCCTGGGAAAAGATAAGATCCCTTGGGAACGCGGTTAATACCGATTGGGATTCCAGACTTTTGTCTGGAACTATATTATACTATATACTTTTGTATAGCGTAGGAAGAAAAGAAATAGACTAAAATATTACATGAATAAGTGTGAACTTATGTGCCTGTGAACATGTGTATATATGCCTTGTTTAACCTTTATCTTGCTGTGTTTCTTACCGGAGTCTTCTATTCCGAACCGGTGGTAGAGTCAATTGTAACTTAAGTGCCTTATCAGGGCCTAAACTGGATAAATGAGTAACTCACAGTATTGAAGAGCGTGTCGAGGTGCGAATGCGTCTGATCTCCAGTGATGACGGCCAGCAACTTGAGAGCGGCCGTCAACTGCAGGCGCGCCAGTAGACTCTGCACCACGTTGGTGCGGTCGAGGCAGTCCACGCAGTTCGTTCGGAACACGCCGCTCTGTCGGAGCAGCACTGTACCGCCGCGGGATAGGAAGTAGCCGAATTCGGTCTACAAACGTATGGGAACATGGATTAAAGGCGATGATAGCTCAGTAGTAGTTACGATGGATACTGCGGCGAAGGTCGTGGGTTCGAATCCTACAATGAGCTTTCAGTGAAACAAAACATCGTGAGGAAACCATAGCACGGTGGTAGGATACTTTGGAGTACCCGACTGGTTGGCCTCCGTCAAGTTGAAAATCTGTCGCCAAGCACCTATCGGTGTGTTCCGACAATTGCACTTGAGAGCCAGTTCCTATCTAGGCTTTGTGTGCTTACCACCTTCGACCACATCATCTCTTACCATGGTGAGATTATGGTCAAACACAAGCTTATCCAAAACTAAAAAAAATATTTATTGGTGCAATTGTGTCATTGTAATATGTACCGAATATAAGAGCTATTAGGATACAAATTCTTTTTACAGTGCTCTCCACCAATTTAATGCGAAAAAGCCCTTTTTCATGTGGTCTGAGAATGATTAATTGTATGGTCTTTCATCTGTGGCCTTTTTTTTTTTATGTCACTAGTGACAACGATGCAGGCGGGTCACCTGATGGAAGGTGACTACCGTCGCCTATAGACATTAGCCTCAATACCAGGGGGACTACCAACGTGTTGTACACCTTATTACAATGCCTTAAGGGCAAGGGCAACTGGCTCTCAAGTGCAACTACCGGAACACACCAACAGGTGCTTGGCGACAGATTTTCAACTTGAGGGTGGTAGACAGCCAGTCGAGTACCACATAGTACCCTACCACCGTGCTGTGGTTATCTCACGATGTTTTCCTTCACCGAAAGCTCAAGCTCATTGTAGGATTCAAACCCACGACCTTCGCCGCGGTATTCGACGTCACTTACCACTGAGCTATCATCGCCTATTTATACAGGGTGTCCAGTAAGTAGTAAGACAAACTTAAGGGTGAGATAGGTGGGCGTCCAACTCGCTTTAAAAATAACAGTAAATCTGCAAGTCGAAAATAGCGTCCAAAAAGTCGATTGTTTACTCCTTAAGGGCCAAAATAAACAATTTCTTGTTAACGCTACTTTATGAAAAGAATACAAAGCTGAAGAGTTTGTTTGTTTGAACAAGCTAATCTCAGTAACAGCTGGTTCGAATTGAAAAAATATTTAGTGTTGGATAGTCCACTTATCAAGGAAGGTTATAGGCTATATAAAAACACACTATGTTGTTAAAATCCCGCGGTAACGCGCGGTAACGCGGGTGAAACCGCGGGGGACAGCTAATAAAATACACATTTCCATTTCTCTTTTTTTATTCTGGATAAGCTTGTGTTTGACCACAATCTCACCATGGTAAGTGATGATGTGGCCGAAGGTGGTAAGCACACAAAGCCTATATGGGAACTGGCTCTCAAGTGCAGCTGTCGGCACACCGATAGGTGAAAATAAAAGAAAAAAAAGACATAGCTACCTGTTCATGTGTAATTCTATCAATCAACACGTTGAGCCTGTGGTACCTCATGCCGCGACACTCCGCGTGGAAGTCGAACGGCTCGTACCTGACGCCAGGTAGGGCTGCGGCGGCTACTGCGGCCCTGTACCCACGTTCTAGGGCTTCCTCTTTACCCACTTGGTCAATCTGGTTGATAATATTGTCTATGATTTGTTTGTATAGTTTATCTTTTGCTAAGAAGACGTTGAAAAATAATCATTATAAATATTTAGGCTTTCCAAAACAGGTTTTAAGAAAACCTAAATTCTACTTATTATTGTTGCCGCCATAACATGCAAATATTGTCAGTGAGACTAGATAAATAATTATTGAATGTAATAGGTGTAAGTTGTTTTTGAAAAGACTAATTGCTGAGTTTATTGGTGGCTCTTCTCAGCAAAAGCAACCTTCCGAAACGAGCATTTAGAGACTGCCTATTCATAAGTGCCTGTGAAGGCCTATTTGAAAATATTTCCATTTTCATTACTGTTTTCAATTTCCTTAATACATACTTAATTCCACAAATGAAATAAAATATTAACTATTAATTATTCATCTAGTTTCTTTCAGTTTGGTATCACTCCATATGTAAATAATGTCCCAGGATATTTATTCATTTCCCATTTTAAAAGATTAAATATGATAAATCTTGCTAATTGAAATGCAAAATTAAATTTATAGTTAAAAAAATCCAATAAATTCCAAATTCAATTTTTTATTTCCAGCGTCCAGTATCAAAATCAACTTACCAGATTGACTAGCACCTGATTGCCATATCTCTGGAGCTGGTCCCTCAAATGCTTGGTGTAGGCAGCCACATGGTCCTCGTGTGCTAAACTCACAGCCGGCTTGTACTTGATGTCAGGGTACTGACTCCAGAACAGAGGTATTGAGCCTCTGGTTTGGACGAAGGAGGACTTTTCACCACCACGTTCGATTATTTGCTCGGTTTCCACGAAGTTTGCCACATTTCCCTGGACATAAGTAATTGATAATCATTAAACCGGTCAAGTGCGAGTCGGACTCGCGCACCGAGGGTTCCGTACAAATTTTGTAGTTTATTTTTAAATTATTTTATTCTGTTTTTAGTACTTATTTGTTGTTAGCGGCAACTCATATGAAAATTTCAACTGTCAGCTATCACGGTTCATGAGATACAGCCTGGTGACATACAGACAGACAGATGGAAAGTAGAGTCTTACGGAACCCTACTAGGTTTCCGTTTTTACCCTTTAGGTACGGAACCTTGAATTTGACAATTTATTCGCTATTTACGAGTATTTTTATTGAGATGTTTTAAACTCTGGTTAGTTTTAAATATTTTTTCTTGAATATAGACAATATCCAAATTGTATAAGGATAGCTCAGTGGGAGTGACGTCGGATACCGTGGAGAAGGTAGCTGGTCAGAATCTTACAATGAGCTCGATCTTTCGGTACAGGAAAATATCGTGAGAAAACCATAGCACGGTGGTAGGGTACTATGTAGTACTCGACTGGCTGGCTACCACCCTCAAGTTGAAAATCTGTCTCCTAACACCTGTTGGTGTATTCCGGCAGTTGCACTAGAGAGCTTTTAATTCCTGCCCCTGGTATTGCTAATGTCAATAGGCGACGGAAGTCACTTACCATTAGGTGAGAGGTGGCATAAAAGATATCGGTAAAGTTATCAAACCTGGCCATCAACTCCCCTCATGTAGAACCTGGTCCCAGCGCGGTGGACGCTGCGGCGGGAGACCAGCGACCACGTCACCTGATGCCCATTCACTGTCACGTTGTTTATGGATACGACTGTACTTTTCAATTAAAGTAATTATAATACAAGGATTGTGAGGGTCGCAGGTAGCGTCATACTTGTGAACAGGTGCTGCTGGCGGGGGCTGGTCTGCTGGAGTTTGTTGTTTACTAAATCACTCGTAACTAAATTCTATTTCTTTATTCCTTTTTTGCCGCCATAACCCACATATTATCAGTAAGAATAATTAAATAATTATAAAATGTAATAAATAGGTCTGAATTGCTTTTTTAAAAAGAGTAATTGCTGAGTTTATTGCCGGCTCTTCTCAGCAAAAGCAACCTTACGAACCAAGCGTTAGAATTTTACATGAATCAAATTGACGATTAAAAATACTTGTAATGAGTTTATTTAATGAAGATGTGTTTGAGTTAGCGCAAGACTTGTCATCGTGGAGATCTTTGGGGGAGGCCTTTGTCCAACAGTGGACTTCTTCCGGCTGACATTATGATGATGCTTCAATGTAGGAAAACCGACATCACAATCTAATTTACACCATATTATTATGTGCATAAAAGTTATTGATAGTTGGTGTGCGTCCGCGTTTTGATACCCAATGCCAGCTATTTCTGTCTTTATTATAAGTAAGATACGGTGTATTTTGGCTTGTGAACGCGACGTGGGAATCCCCTTCAACAGACATAATAGTCTACACAAGGATAATGAAGCTATTAGATAAAGAATTTTCAAAATCCCACCAGTGGCATCGGAGATTACCTCCTACATGCAAATTTAACAATTTTTTCTTAAAAAAAACTTTTATCAATTTTTTGTTATCTATACTAATATTATAAAGAGGTAAAGTTTGTGAGTTTGTAGGGGGTAATCTCTGGGTCTACTGAACCGATTTTGAAAATTCTTTTACAAATAGGAAGCCACGTTATTTGTGAATGTCATAGGCTTTATTTTTATCCCGGGAAAAGATAAGATCCCACGGGAACGCGGGTGATATCGCGGGAGACAGCTAGATAGTTTGTTATTGTTTTTGATCACAATTTAACGGTGGTAAGTAATGATGTGGCAGAAAGTGGTATGCACTGAGGCTAGAAGATTTTTAATGTGTTTTGGTAAAGGATACATCCTTCTATGATGGGCAGAGTGAATCTCGCAAACTTTTCGTCAGAGTAATCTCTCAGTAAATGACCGTTCCATAGAAACCGTGAGTCAGCACGATTCGCTATGGACATCTGGAACAATTGACAATGTATTTAGTGACTGATTAACTCCAAAATAGTGGGAAATAGGTTCAATATGTCACACCCACAATTTTAAAAACTAATAAAAACTTTAAAAATACCTACTACTAAATACAGCTTAGAGGAGCTCTAATTTCTTTTGTTACAACACCTTTTAGTTTTTCCAAAGAAAATGTCAAGGCCGGAAACATTAGTTTACCTTGTCTGAATATCTTTTTGGTTATAATTGATTATAATATAGGTGCGGCAATCTTATCGTCAGTACATTAAAACCTATAATAAGTCTTAGGTGCAGCTGTAAACATACAGTCAGGAACATAAGTAGCGGCAGCAACCAGAATTTACAAAACACTTATTAAAATTAAAGTTTAGTCCACAGATTGACAAAACCTGCTTAAAAAATTCATTATTGTTGACCACCATTTACATATGGACCTCTATTTTTTCCGTTTTCTAACGCCTTTTATGTCGTTATCGACCCTTGGGATTGATATAGACCACTTTAGGTATCAATGGTCCACTAATGTATAATGGTATACTATTAAAGGGCTATATTTTCATTTAGCAGACTCTGCAGACTACACATTTTTGGAACGAAGTTCCTTATGGGGCATTGCGGAGGTTAAAAAAAGCGTAAGATTTTTATGTATAGTCTATATTGTATGATGGCTATACAGTGTCTAATATATTATATCATTCGATAATTACACCATCTAGTGGTCAAAAGTGGAACCATCTGATCTTTTTGTTTTTTTATCAGTACAAAAACTAAATAAATATTTGTATGCAGGTATATGTGTATGAGTAGTGTATTTAATATTATTATTATTAATATATTTAATTGTGGTTATTATAGATATTAATTCTGTTTGAATACATGCTCCGCCATCTTTTATTGTTTTTGAAGTTCTCTGGATCCAAAAGTTGCCTGGTAGAGATTACTATTAGTAATAAGACCGCCCATTGTGACCACTCTTAGTGTTATCATTTTATTTTCATTTGTTTGGTGTTGTTTTTCTTGTGTGGTGTACCAATAAAGAATTATCTATTGATCTAATAAAAAATGTATACCCGAATAATTATTTTCTTTCTACCTCGAATAGAACTTGAAATTGATATTTTTATAATAAGGAACTTCGTTCCTATCTGGTGTCCCGCAACACCACACGGTTTTTTTTTTGTTAGAGTTACCTTATGGAAGTCCTGCGTGACGGAGTGCAGCCGCTGCAGCGTGTGCGTGAGATCGTATCCGTACGAGAAGTAGATCCCGGGCGTTTCGAGCGCCGCGCGGACCATCCGCTCGTATGTGTTGTTGTCTTCTATCTACAACATTTATCATATCTGTAGGCGCCTGCGCCATCTAGCGTGCTTAGAAAGAATCTTGTAAACAACACAGGTGTTTTAATATATAGATGTAAAATTGTGATGTCTTTTAATAATGGGGGTGTCACAAATGTGACCAGATGTGACAAGGATACTAAAATAAATCTCAACTTTCAGATTAAAGGAATAAATTACATTAAGAAAGTTGTGACAACAAATGCTTGTTATTTAAAACACTTCAAATTGTAAATAACAATGATTACCTGTTTACTGGTGAGGTGTGTGGTAGACCTTGCATATGGAACTATATCAGCACCAGCCAGTTGATACACGTCTTGACCATTTATTTTACCCATCTGAAGATAAACCATGTTATATCATTTACCAGTGGGGCTACTTCGTAACTTGTTTCGATTAGTTTCAATATTGAAATCAGCCTCTAAATCAATAGCAATATTACAATGGCAAATATGGCTCCATTTGTAATGAACTAATGTTTGTATATGCATGCATCCTATAAACTGTTTTAATCAACCATTTTCACAATTGAATCTCATTGAAACAAGTAACATAAATTGCCTCCCTCCACATTTCACCATCGAAGTACAAGAGGTCGGGCTTCCACCATTATCAAAATGAAAATGTTTTTTTATTCAAATAGGCCTTTACAAGCACATATGAATAGTCTAGACTAGACTCTAATGCTAAATGTTGTCGACAATGTAAGTTCTATCTACATTCTTCTTGGGGTGCCCTCTCCTATCGGATGTCGGCGACCACCACACGGAATTCATCTCTGTTCTATGTATTACACTTCAATAAGATAGACTTTTCCTGACAGGTCATTTGGAAATGGTAGTATAGCCTAAAACAATGATTAGATAATTACTCACATATATCCTATATTTAGCTACAACTAGATACATCCCAGATATGAGCTTGATTGTGCCGAGGAAACCACATACTGGTCTATATGCACTCGCCGGGATGGGAATTTTCACTGTGCTAAATTCTGTAACAAGTAATTTAGGAAGGTACATCGTTTTATCAATAAAAATAGGGTTCACAAATATAATTGCATCAAATATGGAAATAATCGGTTTTACTCTCTTTAAAATGTTAGAGTTTGTGAACGGAACGTTCTATATCAGGTTGTCTATGCTAGACTTCCTTCTCTATGGCGTTGTCTTTTACCAAAATGTCTTGTATCGTGTCATGTGAGAGAGAATAATAAAACAAAGATAAATGGGAGTTATTTATCATTTAAACCAAATCATAATCCAACAGCAGAGCGTGGTTGATAAGCTAAAACTATGTCGGCCTCAGGAAATGTAATTAACTACCCAAAATTAACAGATGGAATCGGATTTTCGAATTGGAAATTTAGAGTGAAAATTTTGATAGAAGAAAGAGGTCTAAGCTGCGTATTATCAAAAGGAGAAAAACAAGAAATAGATAAAAGCTGGAAGGAGAAAGATGCAAAGGCACGATCAATCATAGTTCAATGTGTTTCGGATCGATACTTAGAAATCATAAAACAATGTGGTACAGCTGCGGACATGTTTGTGAAACTAGAGCGTATTTTCGAGAGAAAGAGCGTGTTTAATAAATTGTTTCTACGAAAAAAATTGCTCGCTTTAAGATGTCAAACAGAAAATAGCTTGCAAGACCATTTCCTGAAATTCGATAACTTGGTAGCGGAACTCGAAGCAACTAGTACAAAGCTTGAAGAGACTGACAAAGTCTGTCATTTATTATTGACAATGCCCAGTGACTACGACAATGTCATAACTGCGTTGGAAACGATGAGCGAAGAAAAAGAAATGGATATCGACTTTGTTAAAACCAGACTTTTAGACGCTGAGCAAAAAATAAAAGGTATAAAAGACACAAAGAAAAGTAATATAGAAACAAGTTTCTTTGCATGCTATAAATGTGGTAAGGAAGGCCATAAAGCCTATCAGTGTAAAGATCAATCACAGAAACGTGGAATGAGAGGCAGAGGATTCAGAGGAAGAAGTAGTAGGTATAGTAGAGGAAATACTACAAAAGCTACAATGGCAGAGACACAGAGTGAATTATTCGTAGCAGCAAGCAGCTCAGAAAAAGTACCATTACAGAGTTCATACATAAAAGAAAATGAAGTAACATTTGTAGTTGACTCAGGAGCAACTCATAATTTTGTTCAAGATAAATACACAAAATATATGACAAACATCTGTGATCTACATGAACCGATAGAAATTAAAATAGCAAATGGGTCATTATTAGAAGCCAAGAAAAAAGGAATATTCAAGTTAATGTATAGAAACAAAGAGATTGTTATGGAATGTTACATAGTGCCAAACATAGCACATAACCTAATATCAGTAAGTAGTCTCATGAATAATGGGAAAACAGTGATTTTTAAAGGTGGAAAAGTTATTATAAAGTCTGAGAAAGGAGTATACTATGGCAACAAAATAGGAAAGTTATATATATTAAAGCTTCAAATACCAGAAAATGAAGAAAACTGTGAGTATTGTTATAGATATGAAGGTAGAGATATTTGGCACAAAAGATTTGGCCATTTGAATAGAAAAGGACTAGCCATTTTAAAACTACCATATAATAATGACGTCTGTGACACATGTATGAAAAATAAAAGTACTAGATTGCCATTTAAGCCCATAAATAAATCTCAATCAAGACAAGTTGGTGAACTGATCCACTCAGATGTGGCCGGGCCAACCAGGGTACCAACTAAAGAAGGCTACAGATATTTTCAGACAATAATTGATGATTATACTCATTTCACCCAAACCTATTTACTTACACAGAAATCTGAAGCGGCTCAAAACATAATTAATTACATAAATTCAATAGAAACAGAAAAAGAAATAAGAGTAAAAAGATTAAGATGTGATAACGGAGGTGAGTACTCTTCAAATGCATTCAAAAAGTACTGTGAAGAAAAAGGCATTCGTATTGAATATACATTACCTTATAGCCCACAAATGAATGGCAAAAGTGAAAGAATGAACCGAACAATATATGATAAAGCAAGAGCTATTCTAGACGAGTCAGGCTTGCCGAGGTATCTATGGGGACAGGCAGTGTTGACAGCAACCTTCTTGATTAATAGATGTCCATCAAAGGGAATAAATAATAAAATACCAGCAAAACTATTTGAGAGAGATATGATGCTTAATAAATTAAGAATCTTTGGAAGCAAAGGATGGATGATGATCATACCCAAAAATGACAAGCTATACCAGAGAGCAATACCAGTAAGAATGGTAGGTTATGCGGCAGCAGGCTATAAAGTATGGGATCCGAAGACAGATAAGATAATGATAACCAGAGATGTAAGATTTGATGAAAACAATATAAGATTTGATGAAAACAATATAAGATATGATGAGAAGAATGTGTACAATAAAGAAAAAGATGAAAAACATTACTATATAGAAGAAAAGAATGAAATAAAATCTAAACAGAAAGAAAAAAAAGAAGAAAACAATGAAGAAATACATAAACAAACAGTACAACAAGAAGAATCAGATGAGAACTTGACAGATCAAGAAGATATAGTAACAAGAAGTGGAAGAATAGTCAGAAAACCTAAACATCTGACTAGTGAATATGAACTACACGAAGCTTATTGCTTGATAACTGAAGGCGAAGATCCTGGAAGTTATGATGAAGCTCTTAAATTAAATAATGGATGGAAAGAAGCTATCAGAAATGAATTAAATGCACTTGAAAAATGAACACATGGATACAAACAGATTTACCAATAAATAAAAGAGCAATTGATACTAAATGGGTATTTAAAACAAAAGACAATGGACAAAGAAAAGCTAGACTAGTAGTAAAAGGCTTTCAAATAAAAGAAAGTGAAGAAAATTTTAATAAAAATTATGCACCAGTAGCGAGAATATCTACAGTGAGAACATTATTAGCACATGCTGTTTCCAAAGGATGGCAAATAAGACAGCTGGATGTGCCTACAGCATTCCTGAACGGAAAATTAGAATCAGAGGTATATATAAAACCACCACAAGGAGTAACCATGAAAACAAATAAGGTACTGAGACTAACTAGAGGTTTATATGGTCTGAGAGAAAGTCCAAAATGCTGGAATCAGAGATTCAATGAATATGTTGAAAGTATTGGATTTATAAGATCACTTCATGATTATTGTTTATACATAGGAAAAGATATAAATGTGTGGATGGTTATATATGTCGATGACATTATATTGACAGGGACAAGTAGTAATTTAGAGAAAGTTGTGAAGAGCTTAGAGAAAGAATTTAATGTTAAAGATTTTGGAGAACCTAAATCATTTCTAGGAATGGAAATTGAAAATAAACAATACTGTTTAAAACTTACACAAAAAAGACAAATATCTAAAATGCTTGTAAAATTTGGAATGTCAGAATGCAAAGCTACATCTACACCTTTAAGTAAAGGATTTCAGAAGGAGGTGAATGAACCCATAATAGAGAATGTACCTTACAGACAGCTGATAGGAAGTTTGATGTTTGTATCATCATTCACAAGACCTGACATTTCTTATGCAACATCTTACCTCAGTCAATATTTAGATAAACCAACACAGTCAACATGGATACAAGCAAAAAGAGTGTTGAGATACTTAAAAGGTACAGAAAATGAAGGATTGTTATACACAAAATCAGAGATAGAAAGTCTAGAAACCTACTCAGATGCAGATTGGGCGAGTAACACCACTGACAGAAAAAGTGTAACTGGGTCAATCACATTATATAATGGAAATGTGACTGCATGGTTTTCAAGAAAGCAAACATGTGTTGCTTTATCTACCGTAGAGGCAGAATATGTAGCAGCAGCTTCAAGTGTGTGTGATTTACTTTACCTGAAAGGATTGTACTGTGACCTTACCGGATTGAACAACAAAGAAAAATGTCATGTGAATGTGAAATGTGTTTTGTACATGGACAATAAAGGTGCAATTCAAATATCAAAATCAATGGAAAATAGTAAACGTGCTAAACATATTGACATTAAAAATCATTTCATTAAAAACCTTATTCTAAATAAGTGTATTGAAGTACAGTATGTTTCAACAGAGAAAAACTTATCTGATATGTTAACTAAATCTATATCTCATGAAAGACTAAGTATGATGAAAAAGTGTTTAAAATTAACTTAATGAGAACTAAAAATAAATTGTTTTGTTAAAAGTTTGTTAAATTGTTGTCTAAAGTAAAAGGAAATATGTATACCTACTATGTTATACTTCATAATATGAAAGTGTGAGTACCTAGATAGTAATATTTGTAAAACTGTGTTTACTTAGCATACCTACACAACTATTTCTTTATTAATTGATACCTAAAGATATGTTATTTAGAGATTTTGTTTTTTTTTGTTTACATTGGCATTGAGAGCCTATATAAAAATGTGTTTATTTGAAAGAAATGTTAGTTAATAAGTATTTTGATTTAAGGTAATATTGTTATACTAAACTTAAATAGTTGTATAGTAAGCAAGGCGCTTCATTCACAAACATTTGTCAGTATTTTAGCGATAAAAATTTTTGGAAAACTCTCAATCGAGGGGGAATGTTAGAGTTTGTGAACGGAACGTTCTATATCAGGTTGTCTATGCTAGACTTCCTTCTCTATGGCGTTGTCTTTTACCAAAATGTCTTGTATCGTGTCATGTGAGAGAGAATAATAAAACAAAGATAAATGGGAGTTATTTATCATTTAAACCAAATCATAATCCAACATAAAAATGTATTTTTATAGGTAAAACTGGAAAATGGTATCTAGTAGTAGGTATATTAATGAGGTATTCCAATTCCAATTTGTGCTTTATGGCTCCATCGTATCATTGATGACTCTGCCAATGTCAAGGTTAGAAAAGTTAAAGTAAAGTGTTAAAAGTAAAGGAATTGATGCAATATAAGAAATAATTCAGAGAGGCTGATGAGCATATTAAAATATTATTATAGGTAAATTTTATTTACAGCTGGATATTACGTAAAATGAATTTAGTTAGAACTTTGATTAATGGGGAATGCACAGTTGTTAGTAAAACATTGACATTGACAGGCCGAGGAAATCCTGATGGAAGGATATCGTATAATGGGGTGGATATATTAATGAGGTAAATTTTAGATAAATACCTTTGACAGATGCCTCTCCAGTTACTCTGTCTATGACCATAATTTCTGTAGGATTGATGGTTGGCTCGAAGTAGAACTTATCTGAGGTTGTGTATCTGAAAATTACCAATTTTATATAAAACAGGAAATAAAGGTAACATTAGTAAATCTTGTACAGTGCGCAGCATTAAGTCTTATGATACCAACTGCAACTCTATGCATATACAGGTCCGGTTAGTAGTACGACAAACTTAAGGGGGAGATATGATATGTGGTCATCTACCAAATATACAAAAATGTCCTCAGTCAAAACTTCACCATTTTCGAGGCATTTCAATATTTCTGATTTTTTTATATCTTGAAAATGGTGACACTGACCTCCTGTATACAACAGGATGGTAGCATACAAAAATAAATCAACCACATGTGACACAAATGCCCATGAAACTTAAAGGGAAAATTTATAAAACCGTCATAAGACCTGTTGTAATGTATGGATCTGAATGTTGAGCAATGAAAGAGGTGAATGAGAGAAGAGTGCATGTGGCTGAGATGCGAATGCTGAGGTGGATGTGTGGCGTTACGAGAATGGATAAGATAAGGAATGAGTATATCAGAGGAAGCTTGAAAGTAGCACCAGTGACTGAAAAGATGTAAGGAAACAGATTGGCTTGGTATGGGCATGTCATGAGGAGGGATGAAAGGCATGCAACAAAAAGAGTATTGAGCATGAGTGTGGATGGATATAGAGGTATAGGAAGGCCAAAGAAGGTATGGATGGACTGTGTGAAGAATGATATGCATATGAAAGGTGTGAGTACAGAGGCGACTAGTGATAGAGCTGAGTGGAAGAGGAAAACATGTTGTGTCAACCCCACCTAGCGTGGGATAAGGAAGAGAAGAAGAAATTGTATTGCTTTTACACTCATCTACATGTTGAGTGGCACTTGAGAATATATACATTGCCAATTAAGTGCACTGAATGTGTTAAGTTTGTATTAAAAAAAGTTGTGTAGTTTTTCAGTAATCTGGTTTCCATAGTACAAGCTCTGCTTAGTTTGGGATCTGATGGCTGTGTGTGAAAAATGTCCCAGGATATTTTAGTGGGAATCAATTTCAATGGATATTTCATGTTTCATCCAAGCAGACCAATTCTAGCTCCACCTACTTATACTAGCCTGAATGTAAGTACACAGTACAGTAATTAGTAAAACACAATGAACTTAACTTGAAAAACTAATAGATATGACGTAATTTACTCCATCTGTGTTTGTTAAGTGTTAAATGGCATGAATAGCGTTCCTCAGGTACCTACCAAAATTTTTTAGGAAATGTTAGTTGTGAATTTACTTTTAGTAATTTAGTCTTTTTAAGTTTTATTTATTTTGTTTAATTGTCAATATTGGTCTTTAACAATTTATTTAACATAATTTCGTAACAAATTAGCTAGATTTGTACGGCTTCATAAGAATATGAAGAGAATATAGACATGGAAGAGTAGATTTTTAACAGTATTTACTAGAGAATATGCTTCTTGCACCTGAATTAAGAATATAATTGGTTCATTTTATTTACTTACAATTTAATATCATCGTGGATTAGCAGTTGATCTGCCATTTTATACGATTATTTTACAATAACTTTATTTTTTATCTTCCAGTCCAACCTGCGAGCGAAAGAAAATTTGACAATTTGTTTGACATTTCTTTTTCTCTAAAGTTTTTGGCTTGGTATCTACCTACCTAAGACCTACGTACCTCATTTTTTTATTTTAAATAATTCTTCTTTTATGTTATGAGTCACGTTATATTGTCACATTCACTGTAAAGTCTAGTCCTCCACCGTAAGGATAAGAATATCATCACAAAAAAAGATTATTCTAGAATAGTAATCACGATTCAAATTGTATTATCATCTGATAGTTTGGATTCTTCATCCATGCATAACTCGACTAAAAAAAATCATTGCTCATGCATTCCACTTTGGAGAATGAAACGGAACGTAGTAAACATGTGTGTTTGAAGTTTGAAGGATAACCTCAAACCTACCACTATCATACCATACTATAAATTATTTTATTTCCTAAAATTGCCATGCAATTTTAACATGGTTACAATGATTGAAGTTGATGGGTATCCTGGCTTAATTAAGACAATAAATGATGGCGAAGAAGTTGAGAATTTCTCCGAGGAATCAGACGAAGAAATAGAGGTATATAGGCAAATTAAATCTTTCTGCGCCAATGTTTTGTTCTTCATTTGAAACTACATATCCTGTTTTGTTCAAAGCGTAGCCTTGTATTACAAACATTCACAAAAGTTTTGCACATAGTAATTATTAGGTATTTAATATATTTTGTTTTTTATATAGGATTATTTAACAAGTAACAAAAACATTATAGTAATTTAACTAAGAGTTAACCTTTTAGCTCATAAATGGGAAGGTTGTCCCAATTTTTGCCACTTTCAATGAAGATTTTTTATTTGTACCTTCAATTACAGAAAACTGTGTTTCATTTCAAAAAATATCTTTCAAAATATCTACATAACTAGTATAATCACAGAACAAATTAAAAAATAGAAGGAGCATATGTAAACAATAGTCTCCAATGAAGTGAAGCAACATGAACAAAGTTGTGTGTGTAACCTGCACATACATTATCCTGCTTGTGCGACAAACAGAAACACAATCCGCTTTCTTTACTGTGCTTCATTTGGAGTGCGTGGGGCTCTGTCTACCTTTTTTACTTGATCTGAGAGTCTAATCCAAATGCACCATAGATCCAAACAGGGTATGAATTTTTGGTGTTTGGATTATCGGAAGCATGCTGAAAATCATTAATCAATCAAATCATGTTGAAAAGCGTTTTACTAATAGTAAATCCTAGTCATAATTAATATTGAATTTACAGTATCAGCCTTCAAAGCAGAAAGTGAAAAGGAAAGCAGACTTCAATCCAAAGTTTCAATTTGCCTCTTCTGTTGAAGAGTATAACAAGGTATCTATATCTTTTTATCAATTAAAAAAAAATTGACAATACACTTGCTTCTGCCCTATGGTTTTGACCCACATTCCTAGTATAAATAGTAACTTTCCAAACCCTAAACTATGTCTATGCAAAATCTTGTATTAATATAGTATGGTGATACCCTTTACTCTTGTAAGTGAATATTAAATTACACGCGAATAATTCATGTATCTTAATTTCAGAACACGTGGGATAACCTACATAAGTACATTCGCCGCAATGTAAAAAGGACCATAGATGAGAAGATTGAACGTAGGCGGGCGCAGGTCAAAGTTAATGGAAATGCTGAAGATGTTGATACAGACTCTGATATTGACAATAAAGGTTAGTTATTCAGTCTGCTTGTTCACATTGCTGACTGAAAATATACAATATGATTGTACTACAACTGGTTTTATCATTCATGTCAATGTAAATTTTTGTAATACTAAAATTTATTGGCATAATATGTAGTCACAAATTCAACAGACCCACCTGCATTCTGGGTCTGGGTGTAATTATGTATTTAACACATTCAGTGCTAAATGTGAGTGTAAGCATCAATCCGTAATCCTAAGTGCTACTTGATGTGTAAGCAATAAAATTAATAATGCATAGTCATATGCAACCCGGAGCACCGCTAGCACTCACATACGCGTCGATAAGCACTTAGGAAGCTCTGCTTAGTTTGGGATCTGTTGAACCTGTGTAAAGAATGTCCCAACATATTGATTTATTTGTTGAAGACATAAAATGGTGACTATTATGAAATTACATTAAGCTTATGAATGTATTACAGATGGTGATGTAGATGAACTAGAAATATCTGATGATGAGCTTAAGAAAGATGAAATTAAAACTAAGGAAAAGAAACTGTCAAAAAAACAAAAGTTGAAACAGGTATATTATTAAAAATATTTCTATGAGTTTATAATGAAGTTTTAGAAAAACAATCCAATAAAATTTAAACTATAAGTGGTAGTCTAAATGATGAAAAGGTCTTCTGATCATAAAGCAACTCCATGTGTCACAAACTCGCCACCCAAGAACCCCAAAAGATAACTGAAATCCGTATAAAACTGTTAAATTTGCGGGATATGTTAAATTGTCACTAGATTCTGATTGACTTTAAAATTATCAATGTTCACATTAACAGGAAATAAAAGAAGATGAAACAGAGCAAGGAGCACGTATTGAATATGACTCTGATTTCTTTGAAGAACCACCACCATATGATGAAAATGCTTCGTTTTACATGATGAACTTATCAAGGCCTTTGCTCAAAGCGATTGGCATATTGAATTATGTCCACCCCACGCCTATACAGGCAGCTACCATACCTGTTGCTTTGTTAGGTAAGTACATTTTATTTTATACAACTGTCCCTTGCGGTTTCATCGGCATTCCCAAAGAATCTTATCTTTTCGGGATAAAAATTATTCCATCTTTTAATCCAGGATATGATCTACCTGCATGCCAAGTGTCATCAAAATCTGTTCAGTAGCTTTTGCGTGATTGTGTTTCAAACATCCAAACCTACAAACTATAGTGAAAAGTAAAATGATGTAACAACCATTTAGCCAGATAAATACATAGTCACTTAAATTCTTGCCGGTTTTTGTCTGTTTAAGCTTCTTAACATGTGGTAAAGTCAGTAAATATAACCTTAATTGGTTTCTTTATCACTCAGGTAAAGACGTGTGCGCCTGCGCCGCGACAGGCACTGGTAAGACGGCGGCGTACATGTTGCCCATACTGGAGCGGCTGTTGTACAAGACTCCCGGCGGAGACAGGGTCACCAGGGTGCTCATACTTGTGCCTACTAGGGAGCTGGGTGCTCAGGTATGGATCTACCATTCCATCCTACACATTTATTAGTATTTAATATCTGTACAATTTGATTCTGTTGAATTCTGTCACTGCGTTTTACACGGTCTTTCATTCCACGCACGCTAGACCTTAGGAATCGACTTCCTGCGGCGGTGTTTTCGAACCCTCACCTTCAAGAAAAGAGCGTATTCCCTTTTAAAAGGCCGACAACATAGCTTTGATCCCTTCGGTGTTGCGGGGATCACTTAAAAATAAAAAATATCTGGCTTGCTTTCTATAAGAGAGAGAGAGACAGACAGAGAAACATGCGCACGCCGCACAGCTTACAATAAAGTGACACTGACACTAAAAGTGTCGGGTCAATTTTTCGTATGAATTTTTTCCGTCTAGCCCCCTTTCACAACGCGCGATAAGGAACTTCGTTCCAAAAATGCTCTCATGCCCCCTATTCGCGTCCGATAATCTGAACCGCCTACTGGAAAGCCACTTCTGTTTGTCCTGAGTCTCCGTTATCTATTTACGTATTAAAAGTATATGTACTACTATATAAGTTATCTGATCTGATATCCATAGTCCAAGCTCTGCTTAGTTTGGGACCTAGCCATGTGTGAATGTCCCAGGATATTGAATGTATAAAGTATGGATGTGTAAATGTTGTTATGTACTTGTTCAGGTTCACGCAGTGACGAGGCAGTTGACACAGTTCACGTCGGTGTCCGTCGGTCTGTCAGTCGGTGGTCTTGACGTCAAGTATCAGGTCAGTATTTATACTTGTTACCGGAAATTTAATTGAATTGCCTTTATTTACTGTTTTTTTTTTATACAATTTGCTAATGAAGAATGTTAACTAATTTTGAATATAGTAACTCTCCATATTCTCTGTCAAAAAAAAATACAAGTGAAAGAATTACTTCGATACGTCAATAAGTTTCCGATTTATAGAAGTAAACGTGCGATGCGGACTCGTACTCGTGTGACGGTGTGACGTCATCTTGCAACACTCGCTCATAGCGGAGCGTTGCAAATTGACGTCACATGCGGTCACGTGACTGTTAGCGGGACTCGATTTTATCGTAAGTTTAAATGCCTGTAAAATCAAAACTAATAGGTATTTTTGACTACAGCAAAAACTAGTGTATTTGTATACATACAAGCTTTACTGTAACAAACTTTCAACCGATTTGGCATACCTATTAACATTCTCCATTAGTTCCTGATCAGCGTGTCCCTTTGACACAAAAGCCTCCTCCATAGCCTTCCACCTCATCCTGTCTCTTGCCAACCTTTACCATAGTAGGCCAGTGACTTTCTTTAAGTCATCGGACCACCTAATGAGTGGCCCATCTCTCTTTCTTTTTGTGTTGTATTGAGGTGTGTGCTTTCGTAGTCCACTTTTCTTTCCCTCTTAGCATATGGCCCGTCCATTTCCACTTCAAAGTTTTGACCGTCGTTTCTACGTCTTCCCATTTAGTGATGTTTCAAGTTTGTGTCTTAAATTACATAGACTATAATATAGTAAATAAGCGTTTATAGAGTAATATGTTCCGTTGGTTTTTGGTAATAAAATATTAATATTTACAGAATTCATGAATTGTTGCATTGCAATTCATTCGCAAATCCATACTTAATATTATAAATGGGAAAGTAACTCTGTCTATCTGCCTTTTCACGCCTAAACCGCTAAATCCTTTTTTATGAATTTTGGTATAGAGATAGATGGGGCCTTGGAGAAGGACATAAAATACTTTTATCTCGGGAAAAGATAAGATCTCTAGGGAAGATAGGTGAAACCATGCAGCTAGTATTCGAATGAATGACCTATATGAAATTTGATTTACCCAGGAAAGTGTCCTTAGACGGAACCCGGACGTGGTAATAGCGACTCCAGGACGGCTGATCGACCATATCAGGAACACGCCCTCCTTCGGCCTTCACTCCATAGAGGTGTTAGTGCTGGATGAAGCTGACAGGTACGTCCGATTTTGGCTTCTATGTCGCCTTTCGTTTTAGGTGGTCCACGCGTGAAAGGACAGAAAATATACTAGCAATTGATACTAGCAATAATACGGTGTTGTTAGCGAGCGAGCGAAGCGTCTCCGTTTCAGCTTGGGCAAAAATGATTTCGTATGTCTGTCAGGCTCCTCTACAGGTCGCATATTTTTTGAGCAAATTCGATAATTAGTTAGTTTTTTTGTCGATTCAGTTATCGTTTTTTTAAATGGCGGAGCCATGCTATGGACCCCCATAGCATGGCTCCGCCATTTTTAAAGACAACGTACAAAAATGTAATAGTTCAGCCATGTCGAAAAATGATCAAAAATGTCACAATGTTTTTGCGAAGTCTACAGTTCACAGAATCAATAGTATAATTTATCTATCTATATTCCTAAAAGCGAAATAAAAAATTAAACTTGGTAGATTCCTCATAGGAAGTTGGTATCCGCTATGAAAGGATTTTTGTAAATTTAAGCCCCTAACGTCGGTGAAATTGCGGAGGACAATAAGTACATCAATATTTTTCAAATGCCTCCAGAATGCTGGACGAATACTTCGCGGAACAAATGAAGGAGATAATCCGTCAGTGCTCGCCGAAGAGACAGACCATGCTGTTCTCTGCCACCATGAGCGAGCAGGTGAAGGACTTGGCCGCGGTGTCTCTCAAGAAGCCCGTCAAGTTGTTCGTCGACTCCAATAAGGATGTCGCCTTCAATTTAAGACAGGAGTTTGTTAGGTGAGTCACATTTTGGTAAATGAGTGTGTTTTTTAACTTTTGGATATTTTTGTGTTTGACCGCAATCTCACCATGGTAAGTGATGTAGATGAAGGTAGTAAGCACACAAAACCTAGCTGGGAACTGGCTTTCGAGTGCAACTGCCGGAACACATCTACAGGTGCTTAGCGACAGATTTCCAACTTGAGGGTGGTAGCCGGGTGGCTCAAGTTGTCGAGTCCTCTATGTTTCTTCACGATTTTTCCTTCACCGAAAGCTCAAGCCCAAGAAGCTTCGCCGCGGAACGGAGCTCTGAACATTACTTCATATCATAGTCATTTTGCACGGAGACTATCGGCTCTATTGTATATGAAAAGAAGGTGTAAGTATTCTATGGATCCGGCCTTATGCGGACTACAACTATCATGTCATCGTACAGGATTCGTAAGGAACGCGAGTGCGACCGGGAGGCGTTGCTAGCTGCGCTGGTGTGTCGCACGTTTCGCGACCGCGCCGTCATCTTCGTGCAAACTAAAAAGCAAGCGCACAGACTGCACGTCGCTTTAGGCTTGCTGGGAGTCAAGGTAAGAAATTCTTTTCTATTGTCATTCCAATTTTTGCCTGTTAATGATTATTAGTAATATGATAAAAAAAATGATTTTTTAAAATCTTTTATTTAACTTGCAATGTTAGTTTGTTTAGGTCGAATCTTGCATGCTGAATTAGAATCACTTCTTGAAATCCGATTGAGCTGAAATTTTACCAATATAATATTATGCAATACTTTAAAAAAAACAGAATGATGTATTTTTTGTTAACCCCCTTAATATGGATATCAAATGAAAGGGCTTAAAAAGTAATAAACGATAAAGTTTATTACTAACTATGGCCATCATTTAAATAAACTAAAATATGGCCATCATTTAAATAAAAGTTTTTACTAATAGTACATTACGATACGCGTGACCTAAGTAGGCTATTATTGCACGGTGTGAAGTTAGCGCCCGAGCGCTGCGAGGATGCTAAACGCCGTGCAATAATAGACAACTTCGGGCACAAGTATCGTATACTATTTTATAGCAAGTGTGACATAAACCCGCACTTTACGCATGCTTCTCCGTGCAGAAATAGGCAACTTAGGTCACGGAAAAGCGTGCGTAAAGTGCGGGTTTAGGCCACACTGTGCTATAAACATATTTTTACTCATAATTTATTTTGTTGTCACCATTATGAATGACACGATAGATATCAGTTAGATGGCCATATATGAAGAATATCCAAGTATATTTATAATCAGGTAGCAGAACTCCATGGAGCCCTGAACCAGCCCCAGCGCTTAGACTCACTGAGGCGGTTCAAGGAGGAGCAGGTAGATGTGCTGGTGGCAACCGACGTGGCGGCGCGTGGGCTAGACATACCTGGAGTCAAGACTGTGCTCAACTTCACACTGCCTGCCACGCTTGAACACTATATACACAGGGTGAGTCAAACAGGCGATGATAGCTCAGTGGTAGTCACGTCGGATACCGCGGCGGAGGTCGTGGGTTCGAATCCTACAATGAGCTTGAGCTTTCGGTGAAGGGAAACATCGTGAGGAAACCATAGCACGGTGGTAGGGTAGTACCCGGGTGGTAGCCCCTCAAATGAGTTCCGACAGCTGCACTTGGGTGCCAGTTCCCATCTAGGCTTTGTGTGCTTACCACCTTCGGCTACATCATCACTTATCATGGTGAGATTGTGGTCAAACACAAGCTTATCCAGAATTTAAAAAAATCTCCATCATCCAGTTTAGGTCCTGGTAAGGCACTTATGAATGTTAAAATTTACTCTAGTTATACTGAAAAGAGTCCGGCAAGAAACTCAGCAAGGCCAGTAGGAGTCGACAATACCTTCAATACTTAGAGCTAGTCTGTTCATAAGTTCTAAATCTTTATTTTATACCTACCACTAGTGATAAGGCTGGTCGCCTGATGGTAAGTGAATACCGTTGCATTTAGACATTAATAAATACCAGCGGGATTGCCAATGTGTTATCTATTTTACAATGCCTTAAAAGCAACTAGCTCTCAAGTGCAAATGCTGGAACTTACCAATAGTAGATTGGCACATTTTAAACTTGAAAGTGGTAGCCAGCCAGTCGAGCTATAAAGTACCATCATGCTTTCTTTCACCACACGATGGTTTCTTTCACCGAAAGCTCAAGTTTATCATTAAGTAATTATCACCTAAAAAATTTTTTATATTCTGGGTAAGCTTGTGTTTGACCACAATCTCACCATGGTAAGTGATGATGTGGCCGAAGGTGGTAAGCACACAAAGCCTAGATGGGAACTGGCTCTGAAGTGCAGCTGTCGGAACGCACCGATAGGTGCTTGGCGACAGATTTTCAACTTGATATCATATAATGAGATATCAAACTAATTCAATAAATACATAAAAATAATTGTGTTCATAATCTAGGTGGGTAGAACAGCTCGAGCTGGTCGCGCCGGTGTATCAGTGTCTCTAGCCGGAGAAGGTGAGCGATTGCTCGTCAAGGCTATAGTGAAGCGCGCCAAGCGACCGGTCAAGTCCAGGCAAGTGCCGCCCGACATAGTCGCCAAGTACAGGGACAGGCTGGCCAAGCTGGAACCGGAGATTAGTAAGTGTAAAATGATTTATCTGATGGATTTCGTAAAAAATATGAGCTTATAGTGATGGAAACTCCACTTTTTCTAGATTAAATTGTTGCATGAAATGGAATGAAATGAAATATTTATTCATCCAAATAGGCCTTAACAGGCACTTATGAATAGTCACTAAAGGCTCGGTTCGGAAAGTTGCTTTTGCTGAGAAGAGCCGGCAATAAACTCAGCAATTACTCTTTTCAACATCAACTTACACCTATTGCATGTGTAGTAAATGTTTAAATGTATTGATGCCCATGACTAAAAATACACAAAATTTGGTTCAATATTTACAGCAAGATATTATAATGAATAATTTGTTTCACTTAGCGGCAATCCTTGACGAAGAATACGCGGAGAAACAAATGAACAAAATGGAGAAACAGACCACTAAACTTGAAACCGTTTTGAAAAAAGAAGAGGGACCCAAATATGAGGTTCAGAGGCAGCACGATTGGTTCCAGACTCCTAAAGAGAAACGAGAAGAGAAGGAAAGGCTGGCTTTGACTCTGCATCCAGAGAAAGGAGGTAAGTTCAATTAGCCATATTGACAAATAAACAATAAAATTAACCTAGCATAAAACCTTATCTTTAACTTTGAAACGCCATAAAGGGATTATTACTTGCCAATTCAATGTGAGAAATTAATATTTTAGATTCTGAGGTGAAATAAGTTTGTTTTTTGGGGGTAAATTTCAAAACTTATTCTATGTATATTGTACATAAATTATTTTATCGACAGGTTTGAACAAAAAAAACCAAGGGAAGAAACGTAAACGTGACGCGGATGACGATTCTGACAATGAAGGTGGCGGCAAAAAGGCGAAGAAACAAACCAAACACAAGCCTAAAGATACGCCTGAAGAGAGAGTCAAACGAGAGATGGAGAAGGTGAGAAAGTGATCTTACCTTTTTATTATACCGTTAAAACAATGTAACATTTGGTGTTAAAAACATGAGAAAGCTATTAATTTATTCAAACAAAAGTGATAAGCTAAATTTGTGTAAAAATATTGTGTCTGACCGAAACCTGTTTTTTGCCGAAACAGAAACCGAAACCGAAAGTTCGGTTTTGGTTCTAGTTTCGGCCGAAATCGAAACTGTTATAAAATGTGTTAAAATCGTTGAATATTATGAATAAAAATATAAGTGAACCATAAACATATGAACAATAAACCACTTGTAATTCGTGTAGGTGGTGTAAAACGAAACAAGTTCACTTAAGTTGAAAAAAGAGTATTCTGAGTTTGAATTTTAACAAATGATCATGAGACGAACAAGATCCAAAAGTACGGGTAGTAAAGGTTCAGCACTTTTTTGGCCGAAACCGAACCATCGGCCGAAATATGTTACTTTTTTGCCGAAATCTGCCGACACCGAACCTTAGATCGGATACAAAAATTTAAATTCTTAACATACGCCTTATTTTTACCTCAGGTGGCTCTCCTCCAATCACGAATGGAAAAACGTAAGAAGAAGCAGCGTCGGATTCGCGCCGTAGACGACGATGACCTACCACAAAATCAGAAAAACAACAAAAACTTCAGCAAATCTAGAAAGAAACAGAGCAATTTCGCCAACGACCTCACTGACACATCTAGAAACACCGCCAAAAGGCTACGGTACGACGCCAATCTCGTTCAAAAAGGCAAAGGGCCACCACAAAAGAGCAGAGGTAAAGGAAAGCCGGACAGAGGAAAAGAAAAGAAGGGAAAAGCGTTCGGTAAACCTCAAGCCTCAAAACAGGCGGGTCGTAGGAAAAATAAATAAATGCTTTATCTTTTTTTTGTGTTTTATTTTTGTAATTAAGATTTTTTCTTTGTCCTTGTGTCTTACTATACTAGGATAGATGCCCGATCAGGATATCAAACCTCGGTATTCTAAGATCTCGAAATACCGGCTATGCGGCATTTACTTCCATTGAAACCGAATATAAATAGTATTAACCTGTCAGGTCTTTCTTGGGACATTAGGGGTTTCAAAGTCCGCACCACTTGGTTCTCGATTGGGACAATCGGGACAATGACATTTACTTGAAAATAATTTTGAAAAAGGGTAATAGAAAAAGTAGTCCTACCTAATACCAAAAACCACAAAATTTTGTTCTCTTCTCGGAACAATATGCTAGTTATTGTTCCGAGGTTCTCTTGGTAGTTTGTGCACAAAATAGTGGACTAGTGGTGCACATGCCAACCGTCAGGTAATGATTATTGCGTTCGGAAACACGAACGCCACCCACACATACTTAATTTTGCACGGAAATGGCTCACAGTAATGTCCTCTTAATTTTGTATTGGTTGCTAGTTTTACTAGAAGTAAAATAAGAGATGAGATTAAATTATTGTTCAGCAAGCGCTTTTGAAATCGACTAAAATTGTGCTAAAGTACAACACTAACAAATATCTTTGTCTAACTAAAGTGAAAATAATATTAATTAATGAGTACTTATTTTTTTAAATATGATTTTTACTTAATTATTTTACTTACTTTCACAATAAAATTATTATACATATACATAAAGCCACCAATATACACCAATAAATTAATTAACCATAGACCACCACAGTGGCGTCGTCCGCACAGGTTGTTTATGATCGACATTTTCATTTGGGGTTTTGATTTGTACAAAATTGCTGAAATGTTCGTTTATTTTACCTTTATTCTAATCTAATTCGCCTTGTAAATATTCTGCCACAAAGACGATATATGTGTGTATTAAAAAAGTGTAAAATAAATGTGCCGCGTACGCAGTAAGCAAAAAGTTTGTTCTCGACCAATATAGCGGGAAATCAACGTTGTGACGCGCACAAACGTTGATTATACATCTCGAGGGCTGCTACAGTGTCGTAACAGCCTTGTTATGTGTTCATTTACGTTTTGACAGTGGATTTATTTCAAATTTTGATATAATTGACAATGTCGGACGAAATGGCGGTGACTGATAACGCAGCGGGTGATGAAGCTAAAATAAACAGCGATGAGGCTGAAGTGGCGGGCGCTGGGGACGCAGCAGTGGTTACTCCGGAGCTCCCGAGCACTTCTCCTGTTCCAGAGATTGAAGATACGTCAATGATAGATGATGGTAAAATAAAACTTTCTCCTAACCTAACTTCTAACTTTGATGACATACATAATCTATGTTCTTACCATATTTTACATATAGTATAATGCTTTTTAATCTTATTAGATATTGTGTTTGACTTTATAATGGATATAACATGTGCCCCATCAATATTTTCTTTGATTAAACTTTTGCACCCATCATGTAATATTCAATATGAAAAAATGCAAGATGTAGTAGCAATATTATCTACATACTGCTGTCATTGTTTGTTCTAATTGCAATAGATGTGTTACTAGTATTGCAAGTCAAGATTGCATTAATTTTGTACATACAATTTACATGCTCAATGTTTCCGAAGAAAATTAAAATTTTATATTTTTTGATATCAGCATGAAATATTATATTGTCTTATTTTAAGTTGTTAAAAATACTTCATTTTTAAATGGTTTGCATATTAACACGTAAATAATTTAGCATAGTTAATAACAGGATTATTTTGCAGTTTTGCCGAGTTCACGCTCGGACAAATTATGATAAAACATAATGCAAGGAAATTCCTCATTTATTCTAAACAAATTCATTTAAACTGCAATAAAAGTTCTACACTCATGCATTGTTTATGCAGTACATAATTTATTTACTTTTTAAAGTTTTTATTTTATATTTTGTGCGATGATATCAATCTAAAGAATCTGCTGTAAATATTTAAGCTCTAGCTAAAGAACCAGCTGCCAACATGCGATGGAAAGAAGTATCTTGAAACTTAGAAAAATACAAAAAACAAGGAACACAGATATCCGCATGAAAACAAAATTAACAGACGCTCTACATTTTAGTCTAAAACAGAAATGGAACTGGGGAGGACACTTAGCAAGGTACAATGACAAAAGATGGACCCACTTAACAACTAAATGGCTGGGCCCAAGAGGCAAAAGAAGTGTAGGAAGGCAGAAGAAAAGATGGGCTGATGACATAATAAATAAGGCAGGAAAAGATTGGATGCACACAGCCAAGGACAGGGAAAGGTGGAAAAAAATGGAGGAGGCTTTTACCCATGGGGGGCCACATAACACAGAAAAGAAGAAATAGTATAGAATGACATAAATTATATTTAAAAGAAACTGTTATGTGGAATACAAGCTATAATAATAATAATAATAAAAAAAGAACCAGCTTGTACATATTATGTGGTACATTCAAAGGATCTTGATATCTGTATCAAGAATATTATGCCCATAGATGTTATACCCTCTTATTTTGTTACAAATTTTATCAAAAACAAGGAAAAGAAGAATAAATAATTATGCTACACTCAAAGGATAAATACAATTTATTGGACACTAATATTATAAAGAGGTAAAGTTTGGATGTAGTGGGTAATCTTCGAGACTACTGATAGATTTTGAAAATTCATTAAATAAATCTTTTCATCTCGGAAACGCTAGTTTAATATTTATTCTGACTATGCTTCTACTATAGAAATTCCATATTTCTGCTTTTAACATAGAATTACAATTCATGAACTTTCTTTTTTATACAAATGGCAAATAATCATATGGCGAGGCCATTACTATTAAAGGTGATGATAGCTCAGAGGTAGTGATGTCAGATACCGCAGCGAAGGCCGTGGTTTTGAATCCTACAATGAGCTTGAGCTTTTTGCAGGGTTGGAAAAAATCACCATTTTTGCAATGAAACAAAAATCAATGATTCTTTAGAAAACATCCAAAAGATCATGATTTTTTGTTTGAGCCTTTAAAATACTGTGGTATTTCCATCGCTTTGTTTTGTTTGAAATTTGAGATCAGAATCTAAAAACCTAAAAATCAGAAACATATTAGGAAGGAAAAAGCTGGAAAATCAGTCACAGTCGTGTTTTTATTTAAGTATTTTAATTCTGATCTAACCACAGTATTTTTCTGAGATTGACAGTTTTTTTTTCAGCAAAATGCTGGCTTTGATAGCTATTTCCTGGTTTAGATAACATTTAACCTTATTTGTAGTATTGTTTAGCAAATAAATGGATTTTGTTTTAATTTTACAAGCCATCTAGTGCACACATGTAAAAAAGTGTGGCTTATGGTAGCTAATAACCTCCATCTTGAATGTACACCATTTGCATTCTACAATTAAAAATTATGAGTATATGAATTTGTTTTATGGCATTACAATTCCCAATCTTGCTAATATTATAAATGTGAAAGTTTGGATGGATGGATGTATGTTTGTTACTCATTTACGCCAGAACGGCTGAATGGATCTGGATGAAATTTGGCATGGAGATAGATTATAGTCTGGAATAGCACATAGGCTACTTTTTATCCCGAGAATAGATAAAATCCCTCGGGAACGCGGGTGAAACCGAGTTCATATATGATAAAAAATAATTTAAACTAAATAGGCACCTAGACTGCTGGAATAACTTCACAGGCTGGTTGGTGTGGTTGGTAAGAACACCTGTTACACCACTGTGGCTTTGATTCCAACTCAGTGGAGATATTTGTGTGCATGAACATGTCTGTTTGCCCCAGTCTGAATGTAATATCTATTTAAGTATGTATTTAAAAAGGACCCAGTGGTTGGCATTTAGTTTCGGAGATATTCAGTTTTGTAAAGTTGTGTAGAGAAATGTCATTTTGCAATTTCATTTTATGTTCAACTATCTATGTACAATTTCATATAGTAAACTATAATATGAAGTTTTAGTGGTCCCTTATGTCTAAATATTTGGAATTAAATGTATGTCAATGCTGTGTACTGATACAGTCTGTAGCTGAGATCAAATGACTACTCAACCACCAAGATGACAACTCAAAATTTCTTGTTTTTTAACCGACTTCAAAAAGGAACTGTTTATAAATATTAAATAGATATATAAATATCAATAATTTTGTTGATTGTCCTTTAAGGCTGTTGCTTTGAAATTAAAATATTATTCTTTACTTTTTAGTTTATGTTTGTACATAGGTATAGGTTACAGTTTTGAAGTTGGTTTTTGTTTTTTATTTTTTTTATGTAATCAAAACCATCCTGATATTAATTCTCTTTCCAGATATGGGAGATGAACCTCCAGAACTAGAAAATGTGGCAGAAGAAGCCCCAGGACCTCTTACAGATGCGATAAAGTCAGATTGCAAGCTTGAATTTGAAGTAGAACTCATTTCAGAAGCCCCATCTGACGTTGAACCTGTAACTGACCCAGAAACCAAAACTGACTCAGAAATCAAAACTGACTCAGAATTAAAAAGTGACTTAGAAGATAAAACTGACTTAGATGAAAAAACTGACATTGAAGTGAAATTAGAACTTATAACAGACCAAGTGGACAGTGCAAAAGTGGAGCAAGATGAAAATGTAAAGCGAGGAGTGAAGCGTAGGGCTTCTGCTGCATTTAGTGATGTTGGTGATGAAGACTTCAAAGGTTTTATGCTGTCCGATGCAAATGATGTTACTACAAAGTATAGTCAAGTATTGGGTGAGTTTTTTTTTTCCAATTTCTTATTTATGGCCATTAATGATTCTGTCAACCAACGTCAGGTTTTTTAAAAATAATAATGTTTATTTGGCACCTTAATACAGAAAACATAAACAAAAAAGTACATAAACAACATCATGATTTGTATGTTAACTTAAGGCAGAAAAGTGTTAGTTTTAGTTTTTAGTATGGTTTTAGTGTAACAACTGATACCTAAACTAGGATAATTTATACCCTGTATGATAGGCACCAGGATTTTTTTTAAATATTCTTTAGTACGAATATTATTATTACTTACTAAGACTTTATTAACAAATTTTGATGGCACTTGGTTTATTAAATGCTAAATGGTGGTCAGAATGTTGTACTTAAATCATTAAATAATTGATTTGAGATGTTAATATAACTTTTAATAATATATTAAGTATTTTAACATTGATATGATAGCTCTACTCTAATCATTAATTTATCTATACAACTTATAGTTAAATTCAATACTCCAGAATAGTTAAATTGAATTAAAGATATGGCATATTAAAATCTAAGACATAAAGTACTTAAATATACAAAACTTACATATACATATAATTTAAAACACTAACTAAGCTATATAATAATATATACAAAAAAAACAAAAAGTGATTAAGTATTAAAAAAAAATTGTCAATATCTAAGGAATACATGTTATATTATATTATATCGTATATTGTTTAGAACGCCTGGAGGAGGAAGTGTTGATAGCCAAGAATATTGTGCCGCTGAGGCAAGTGATGGGAACACCTAATGCACCTGTCAGGGCTTCAAAGAGACCGCGTAAGGATACTGGTATGTATACCACCTTATTTCTTTGGTTATTAATAAATGTTTTTAAATAATATTATAATTACTAGTAATTAATGTACATGAGAAATTATTGAGTAACGAAATATTTCTTAGGACAACTTTAATTAAAAGTGATTTTAGCCAGCTAATTAAAAAACTTACTGTAGTATTTTTTTTTATATACGTTATTATGATTTGATTTATTTATATTATTATTATTACTTTAGGATGTTAAAAATAAAAAAATTTGAATTACTAGCTGTCCGCCGTGGTTTCACCCGCGTTCCCGAGGAATCTTATCTTTTCTTCAGTTTGTCTCTATATATTTCCCATTAATTCTTCCTATATTGAAATGAAAGGGATGAGTATTAATGCCAGTATTGTTTAACAGATGGCTCAAGACCCTCATCAGCCTTATCATCGAGGTCTGAGGGTGAAGGATACTCTGATACGGTGAGTGTCTTTAAGCAATGGTCAAATTGGGTATAAGAATTGAATTGTTGCTGACGAATCTTAGCCGTCCCCCGTGGTTTCACCCGCGTTCCCGTGGGATCTTATCTTTTCCCGGGATAAAATTATAGCCTATGACACTCACAAATAACGTGGCTTTCTATTGATAAAAGAATTTTCAAAATCGGTTCAGTAGATCCAGAGATTACCCCCTACAACCTCACAAACTTTACCTCTTTATAATATTAGTATGGATTACTGATTACTTAAAGAACATAATTTAGTAATTTTACAATATTAACTAATAACACATTATTAGGTAATTTAACATTATTAATCAAGTCATTTACAATTACAATATTAACAATACACAATAGACTAATATGAATGTTGACTGACATAATCAAATCAGCTTATTTTTATTAAATGTCAAAACGATTGTTTATAATTTAAACAATAACTACAAATGTATATTTTATACATTTGTAGTTATAAAAAAATTATTATATCATATTATTATTTGATTATTATTAGTATACGTCACTTTGTAGTAAAATTTGTACCACGGAGTGACGTCACGCGAAATTTCAACGCACTGAAATTCGTCATTATTCGTTAAATAAAAAATACGAGTCCAATATTTTTTGGTAATCTAACTGACGGACTAAATAGATTTTTTTAGGATACTGCCCTATTCTGTAAAAACTAGCTATTGGTTTAGTAATAGGGCCTCATTTGGGTGAGGACTCGTAAAAACTGTGGGGTTAATAACCTCTGTATCTGTATTGTATAGCTAAGTGCGGGCACGTCGCCCCTGGGCCGGGGCCGGCGCGCCACTACGGAGATGTCGTCGCCGCTTCTGCGCGTGCCGCTGGAGCGCGGGTGGCGGCGCGAGCTCGTGTACCGCGCCGCGCTCGACGCGCACTCGCGTCGCAACGCCGACATCTACTACTACACACCATATGGGAAGAAGCTGAGATCCACGCGCGAGGTATTATACATTTTTTTTTTAATTTATTGTAAAATTAAATAGACGGAGCACGGTTTGGAAGGTTGCTTATGTTGATTAGAGTCGGCAATAAACTCAGTCAGGGGTCTCCACAAGAGAGGGGCGCCCACATAAATTCTATATATTCATAAAGTCCTAGAAGTGTCGTCGGACACGCGGTTGGAACGAAGGTGTTCCTTCCGCTATTTATAAGGTGAAACACTTGCAAGTAAAATATGTATTATTTATCTTATTCGCAAAATTATTTGGGGCCTCCACTCTTTTGTTGGCCCAGGGCCACCACACTTCTAAATCCGGCCCTGAACTCAGTCATTGTTTAAGTATGAAGTTTACAACATAGATAATCTTTTAATTTTATTTTGTTTTACGCTTTAACGTCTATAAAGCCTATATGCCCTATATAAATCACCCTGTATGTATCTATTGAGTTGTTTGTTATGTTGAAATGCTTGTGACAGAGGAACAACTGTTGCCGTGTTGTAGGTTGCTGAGCACCTCTCGGGGACCGGGCTGACGTTAGAAAACTTTTCCTTCTTCAAGGAACCGCTCGGGGTCGATGACCCTGAGAAAGAGATCATTCGGTGAGTGTGATAAATGTTTTTTTTTTTATAAATGACAATTTGAATCAATAAACTGTTTATAGGTAATATTTGCTATTACCCACAATCCCTAGCTGTTGCGACAAAGCGACGGTATTTAACAAGTTTATATTTAACTTGCAATGTATGTATGTAACCATGTTTGTTCGGGTGGAATCTTGCAACTCAAGATATCTTTAACCGATTGAGCTGAAATGTTGTATACACGATTAGTTTGAATGACAATGCATGGTTAGCTGTATGACGTCATTACAATATAACCAATTTAAAAAAAAATTAAACAGTTTTTAGTTAATAAATGTTTTTATACAATTGAAGAATATCTTAACGATTAGGTTTGTTTATGTTTTATTTGTTCGTAAAATTATTATTATTATTACTTACTGGAATTATTATTAGTAGAATTATTTATTTAAATATTGTAAATTCTTAAAAAAATACTATTATAAATTTGCTATACCTCAAAAAGGTCGCTAAGTTTTTAAGTACTGTGTAATATTATAAGATCTATGTATGAGACACTTAGTAGCAGAATAAATAATAAAATAAAAATAAATTCTAAATCCAACATGGCGGAACACCTAAGATTCAGTAGAATAGAGATTACCCCCTACAACCTCACAAACTTTACCTCCTTATAATATTAGTATAGATAATAATGTGTTGTACAACAGTGATGCAAAGATGATACGTCGCGGTGAATCCCCGGTGTCGTCCCCAGCGGCGGTGGCCCCCGTCGACACCAAGCGCACGCCCAAGCACAAGCCCCCCAAGGGCGCCAGCCCAGAGCCCGCAACGCCCAAGTCACCGCCTGCTAAAATTAAGGTACTAAAGTCCGTGCCATATGAATTAAACATTTATTTATTTGGTAAATATAAAAAATATACAAAATGTATGCCCAGTACTTAATCTAAATCAATCGCAAGTATAGGTAGGTAACACGTAATATGTTTGGCAACAAATTGCGAAAAAAAAAAATCATCATACCCTCCTCCCCGTTATGTAGTATATGCAAAATTTTACGATGAAACATTTAAGTCTAGTGATGACATTTAGTCTAGTGTAAACATTGAATGGGGAAGATATACCTATATTCAAGAGAAAATACCTTTTTTTATTTTGGATAAGCTTGTGTTTTGACTACAATCCCACCATGGTAAGTGACCATGCCTAGATAGGAACTGGCTCTCAAGTGCAACTGTCGGAACACACCAATAGGTGCTTGGCGACAGATTTTCAACTTGAGGGTGTTAGCCAGCCAGTCGGGTAGTACAAAGTACCCCTACCGTGCTATGGTTTCCTCACGATGTTTTCCTTCACCGAAAGCTCAAGCTCATTGTAGGATTCGAACCCACGACCTTCGCCGCGGTATCCGACGTCACTACCACTGAGCTATCATCGCCTTAATATCGCCTATCACTAACTAGTGTATAAAACATCAAAAAATACTCGAAAATAGCGAACACGTTGTTAAATTCCGCCTTCATATGATTTTTAATACCAATTTAACGACAAAGAGTAGGTCTGTTGATGGTGTATATTTATTACGTCAAAAGTATGTGTTTCATACTTTGATATCTAATAACTAAAGATACACAATCAGCGACAAAAAATGACCTTACCGAATGACTACCCCTCTCTTATTCAAATGCTCCAACGGAAAACATGCCTCAGTGCTCGTTTAAGATATATTTTGGCTAGCAGGTATGAGTCGTAAAATTATTGTTTTTTGTACACAGCTTTGTGAATAAAACTTTAAAAAAATGACTAGTATTACCCAACACAATTTGAGACAGTTTTGAGAGAACTTTTGCTTGGTATTGTTTATCTTTAGTTATTAGATATCAATGATTTCATACAAACCTCCATATGAATCATCATTTTGACATTAAATAAAAAGAAGCTGATTTGATATGTCAGTCAACATCCCTATTAACAGGTGAAATCAATGGGCTCCCGGCTGAGTGGCAGCGGAGCACCCGCCGCCTCTCCTGCCAACAAACAGAAGAAACCACAGACACCTGACAACAACAATACTGCCGCCTGGAAGAAACCCAGGTATTTATATCACTTTATTGTGCTAGCAACATTGTTGGAATTTTTTTTTACTCATTCGTGGCTTATGTGCTTGTATCTATCAGCCATCAATATTTAATTCTATGTTTTATGTTTACAAAGTTATTTTTAGTGTATACAAGACCTGAAAGTTTGCTCAGGATTAGTTAAGTTAATGAGGATGTTGACTAAATTAAAGAAAAATAATCTAACACTAACCAGGGTATAAAACATCATCATTTTGACTTTTAATAAATAGATGCTGATTTGATTTCATTTAAAAAAAACATAACTTTGCAGTTTTATACTGCAATAAAGCTAGCTATGACAACGAGTAAAAAAAACGAATAATGAAAACTATTCATTATTTGTTTTTTTTAAATTCACTAGTAAAATGAAAATCTTTTTGGGGTATACAGGTTTTTGTATATACTAAAAATAACCTTGTGTAAATGTGATTAAAACATTATTTACTTTAATTTGGGTTTGAACAGTAAGTATTATAGAAACCAAAATTCTTAACCAATAAATAACTTGAAATAACAATTATACTAAATAAGTAGGTTTTTTAAGTTGATTCGGAATAAAAATAACATTTTTGTACACAGTTGTATGAATTGTCTTTTGTGAGCGTCAATTTGATACATTTCCTTTATTACATGCTGTTTATGTTTTAAAATGTATTTATAACTGCAATTTCTATAAGCATAATCAATGTAAATCTTTAATTAAAATGTCTCACCGATATAAATTAAAAATGTTATAGATTTACTATGATTAGTTTAAAGAAACTATTGTTTCAATTTATTGTTATTGTTTATTGTTAATGTTGTTATATTGATGTGTTGGAATTACATGTTATTATCCATGTATTTGTAAATCTATTATATAATTTTTATAATGCATAAATGTTGCGTATGACCTTGTTAGGATGTCGACAACGATATAAAAAAAATATTGTCAATTTTTTATTGTAAAACATGGATGATAACAAACTCATATATCACTCAATAGGAGGGTTAATTGACATGAGCAATTAACCCTCCACTGCGGGTACTGAGCCGGCGCGAGTGTAGTTGCGTGTACGGGCCAGGGCCGTCCCGCCGGCCCCGCTCGCCCCGCTGTCCACGGTGGCGATCGCCCCGGTCACCACGGCCGCCCCTGTGGCCACGGTTGCCCCGGTGTTGCCGCCGCCGCCCCTGCTGAGTCGCCCGCCCGTGCAGACATCCCCTGATGTTAAGGTGACTATCTGTTTTGGTTTGCTGGTTGGTAATTATGCCTGTTTTAATGTAATGGGTCAAATCTAGTTCCATAACTTGTGATCTACACATATTATAAAGAGATTTTTTTTTTATTATACAGGGTGGCCGGAACATTGACGTCCAAAAATAAAATTTCGGTCCCTCGTATCGTGGGGTATTCGAATCACCCCCATGTATGTTCCGCGACTTTTCATAGTTTTCGAGTTATGAATTTTTTTCTGAATGTTTGAAAATTTTCGACCTGACCAACCTAAAAAAATTCTAAAAAAAAAAGTAGAGGGTTTTATCGAGTTTCTTTTTTTGCAACTGAATTTTCATAAGTAGTACTTTTATGCATAAAATAATCAGCTTCGTAACTGTGATGAAAGTTATGAAAATGTTGATCTAAAGTGAAAAATTTACGTTCGGTAAATTATGACTTAAATTTTCAACTTCAAATTAAAAATCTAAACAGGTGACTTCATGGTTCTCAAGTAGGCTTCAAGAATGCGCCAGACTCTCAGCTTTCATAGTCATTAAAAAACGTAGGACTTAATGGGGCTAACTTTGGCCTTAATCGGCCTTCAAAGACTGCGAGGTGGAAAATTCTTAAAATTAGCTATCTGATTAATAATTTTTTTTTTCCATTTTCTCGCTCCTAAGGTTATTTAGTTTGCTAACCAAAAATGACTGCAGGAAAGCTAAGATTTAAACACGGAGATTTTTTTAAATGTTAGTTTAATGAATTTTGCGCGATCCGTTCTCGTGGACTATGGGTTGTAAACGAGGGTGCAACTCTTTTACCTGCAATAACAATGGACCGAGAGGAAAAGAGACCGAATTATTGCTATCTCTCTCACGCAAGGCGCGCAACCGAAGCCAACGCAAAACAAGTACCTCAGTCGTACTCACATTGTGTTTACTGCTATACGCGTGTCGCCATTTTGTCTTTACCACACTCGCTTTGCCTACGGACTCCGCTGCCTACTTGTTTGACTACTTTGCTCGTTTATTGGACTGTGTTTTGCATTCTGATTTGGACTTTTTTTTACGTGGAAGTGTAAAAAATGAGTTACACGTTAAGTGAATATGCAGAAATGCATTATTTTTATGGAGTTGCACAAGGAAACGGCCATGAAGCAGCGCGACTGTATCGCGAACAACTTCAACGTCGTGGTGGGCCGCAACCTGAGCGATATCCCGACCATCGTGTTTTTATTAACACGCACAACACTTTGATGGCAGGCCGCATTCCTGGTCGACGCGGCAGTCATGAAGTAATCCCTAGAGCTAACCCGGATCGCAGAGAAATGGTGCTGGAAGAAGTTCAGCGAAATCCGTCTACGAGTACGAGAAGTATGGCTCGTGCTCTGAACATCCCAAGGACTTCTATCCAAGACATTCTTCACGATGAAGAATACCACGCGTTCCACATCCGACGAGTCCAAGCTTTACTGCCTACAGATCACCAATTGCGCGTTGATTTTTGCCAAACCATGTTACGAAAAGAGCAAGAGGATCCTGGATTTTTCAATAAAGTTTTATGGTCAGATGAGTCACGATTTGAGCGATCCGGAATATTCAATATTCATAATTACCACACGTGGGCGAATGAAAATCCACTCGAAGTGAGAGCTTCGACATTTCAACATCGCTTCAGCGTTAACTTGTGGTCTGGTATCCTCAATGGCGAACTAATTGGTCCGTTTGAACTGCCGTCCAGACTTGATGGAGAAACATACAAAAACTTTTTGGAAAATGAACTTCCATTGTTGCTGGCAGATGTGAATCTCGAACTCAGACGAACCATGGTGTTGCAAAATGACGGCGCCCCGTGTCACTATGCAACCCAGGTCCGAAATTACTTAGATGAAACATACCCCAACAGATGGATCGGACGCAGCGGACCAATTAGGTGGCCTCCACGCTCACCTGATCTCAACCCCATCGATTTCTTTATTTGGGGCTATTACAAGGAAATAGCATACGCCCGAGACTGTTCAAGTGAACAAGAGCTGAGGCAGTTGATTGCAGAAGCTGAACGTGTTGTGAGAGAGAACAGAGACGCTTTTAGACGATTGCCAGACAATTTCTTACGTAGGTGTAGAATGTGTATTGCTGCTGGTGGTGGCCACTTTGAAAACCTTTTGTAAATGTTAAAAATAAATTAAGTACTTTTTTCACATTATCATCTGTGTTTTATTCAAAACCACTTTTTACGTAAAACTTTTCTTACCCAACTCTGAAACTATTTGTTGGTTAGTTTTCAGTATTCTTATCATTAATTAACCTTAGGAACGAGAAAATAGCCAAAAAAAAATAATTACTCAGATGGGTAATTTTAAGAATTTTTCCACCTCGCTGTCTTTGAAGGCCGATTTTAAACAAAGTAGCCCTATTAAGTACTTCATTTTTTTATGATTATGAAAGCTGAGAGTCTGGTGCATTCTTGAAGCCTACTTAGGAATTATGAAGTCACCTGTTAAGATTTTTAATATAAAGTTGAAAATTTGAGTCATAATTTACCGAACGTAAATTTTTCACTTTAGATCAACATTTTCATAACTTTCATCACAGTTACGAAGCTTATTATTTTATGCATAAAAGTACTACTTATGAAAATTCAGTTGCAAAAAAAGAAACTCGATAAAACCCTCAACTTTTTTTTTTAGAATTTTCTTAGGTTGGTCAGGTCGAAAATTTTCAAACATTCAGAAAAAAATTCATAACTCGAAAACTATGAAAAGTCGCGGAACATACATGGGGGTGATTCGAATACCCCACAATACGAGGGACAGAAATTTTATTTTTGGACGTCAATGTTCCGGCCACCCTGTATATATTTGTATGTTTCTTTGTAATGGATAAACTCGATATGTAAATACTTCTATTACTAATATTATAAAGACGAAAGATTTGATTGTTTTATGTCATTGAATAGGCTCTGAAACAACTGGACCGTATTGAAAAATTCTTTCACCATTAGAAAGCTATATTATCCCTGATGAACCGCGGGGGACAGCTAGTCGATTATAAAGAGCCTTTCATCAATTTTAAATACATAAAAAATACAAAAAATAAACAAAACAATCTGATTTAATTATAACAACATGCAGTTACATTATGATTTGCCTCTTAAGTCGATGGTTATTCCGCCACTAGCTTGTGTCTATTTCATGTACGTTTCTCCCCAGCAAGGGTAATAATAATGTGTTGTTGTAATGTTGGTGGCAGCCACGGCGGCAAGTGGTACAGCCGTGTTCAATGTCGTGTGGTCGCGGCGCAGTGCCCTCTCTAGCCTGCGCCTTGTGCCTGTGTCTGTACCACCCGGCGTGTGCGCAAGCCCCCGCCCCCGCCCCCGGCGCACACTCCACGCCCTTCCTGTGCCAGGTAATATATACTTACTTATTTTAATTGTATAGAAATAATTATAACTAGTCTTCGACTATAATTTTTTTAATTAAAAAAGTAACTAAGAGCTCGTTCACACGAGCAGCATGTTGCCGACTGCAGCGTCGCGTCGGCGACTGCCGTCGACTGCAGTCGGCTCGTGTGAACGAGCTCTAACGTTCAGTTTTTTTGCGATTTAAAAATAAAGGAATTGGGGACTAACAGAGAAGGTAATAGGTACAAAGTTATTCTTCACACATTAACATAATACCTACCTGAAGCCCTTTCATTTGATACCCGTATTGTAGGAGTGCATTAAATAATAATAGTCCGCTACATTAGGTGTTCCGCCATGTTGGATTTAGAATGACGTCACACAGCTAACCATGCATTGTCATCCAAACTAAACGAGTATACAAAATGTCTGCTCAATCGGTTAAAGATATCTGCTTCAAAATTGAGTTGCAAGATTCCACCCGAACAAACATGGTTATATACATACATCGCAAGTTAAACATGCTTTTAAAAAAAGCATAATTTAAATAGGGATGATGCCTATATTCAAGAAAAAATACCTAACACTAACTTTTGATGGTGTATATTTATAACGTCACAAGCAAGTATTTCATACAAACCTCCACATAAACTATCGTTTTGACATTTCATAAAATGAAGCTGATTTGATATGTCAGTCATCATCCCTATTGTATTACACAGAACTGTCGTAAATCACCGTCACCGCCGCCCTCTCCTCCGCCGCTGACGCACAAGTCCGGCGTTTCCGCACCGGCCACACTAGCGCCCGCACCGCCGACCGCTGCGGCAGCCACACCCGCACCGAGACGCGTGCCCGGACCGGTGCCGATACCTGTTCCGGTGCCGGTGCCGGCCAAGAGGCAAGATAAACGGGTGCTGTTGAGAATGAAGGTGATTATTGTTTTTTAGTTTAGTTTGTATCATTATTTTATTGGATGCGATGATAGCCCAGTGGTAGTGACGTCGGATACCACGGCGAAGGTCGTGGGTTCGAATCCTATTATGAGCTTGAGCTTTAGGTGAAGGAAAACATCGCGAGGAAACAATAGCACGGTGGTAGGTCACTTTGTAGTACCTGACTGGCTGGCTACCACCCTCAAGTTGAAAATCTGTCGCCAAGCACCTATCGGTGTGTTCCGACAGCTGCACTTGAGAGCCAGTTCCTATCTAGGCTTTGTGTGCTTACCACCTTCGGCCACATCATCACTTGCCATGGTGAGATTGAGGTCAAACACAAGCTTATTCTAAAGTTTAATGCGAGTAGCGCAAGAACGGCCATCGTGGAGATCCTTGGGAGAGACCTTTGTTCAGCAGCTGACGTTTTCCTCTTCTTAAATCCTACTAATATTATATATGTGAAAGTTTGTTTGTTTGGATGTTTGTTGCTCAATCGCATAAAAACGGCTGAACGGGTTTTGATGATACTTGGCATGCAGGTAGATCATATCCTAGAAATAAATGATTAGCAAACTATTTTTGCCGCCATAAACGCAAATATTGTCAGTGAGACTAGATAAATAATTATTGAATGTAATAATAGGTGTAAGTTGTTGTTGAAAAGAGTAATTGCTGAGTTTATTGCCGGCTCTTCTCAGCAAAAACAACCTTCCGAACCGAGCGTTGGAGTCTAGACTATTCATGAGTGCCTGTGAAGGCCTATTTGGATGAATAAATATTTCATTTCATAAAACATAGGATATTTTTTATCCCGGTAAAAGATAAGATCCCTCGGGAACACGGATGAAAACGCGGGGAGGAAAACTAGTAAGATATCAAAATCAAACAACTTTATTTAAACAATTTTTATCCAGGTGGCAGGCGGTGGTGCGGACGGGAGCCGGGTATGGGCAGTAGCGGCACCTCGCGCGCCCGCACCCGCAACGCCCGCAGTAGCCGCAGCGCCCGCAGTATCTGCAGCGCCCGCAGCGGGCCGGCCGCACCTGCAGCGCGGGACCCTGCCGCAGTCGCTGGCCGTGCTCAACGGACGCAGGTTCATCGTCGTGCCTAGAGCGCCGCCGCTGCATCAACTGTATGTCTTAACTGTTTATTAGTTCTTGGCAGATTTATTGTCTGTATGTTGACTGCATTATTAGTTTTATTTGTGACTTTCCAGTTTGTCCCTAAAAGTCCGTGAAAAGTGTTATTGGAATAGCCGCCAATTTCACTAAAACTAGACCGGACTTGTATGGACGAGGACTAGACTTTACAATGAAAGTGACAATAAAACGTGACTAAAACATAAAAGAAGAATATTTAAAATAAAGAAATGGCCTAAAGGTCTAGATACCAAGCCATAAAACATTTTTATTATCATTTACTTTTTTTTATTCTGAATAAGCTTGTGTTTGACCACAATCTCACCATGGTAAGTGATGATGTGGCCGGTGGTAAATGGGAACTGACTCTCAAGTGCAGCTGTCGAAACACACCGATAGGTGGTAGCCAGCCAGTCGGGTACTACAAAGTACCCTACCACCGTGCTGTGATTTCCTCACGACGTTTTCCTTCACCGGACGCTCAAGCTCATTGTAGGATTCGAACCCACGATCTTCGCCGCGGTATCCGACGTCGCTACCACAGAGCTATCATCGCCATAAAATACTGTCTCTTTTACAGATAACACGTCCAGAAGTGCGGTGTAATAACATCGTATGCGTGACGTCGTGACCAAACTAAACTACACCTTAATCACAATTATAATAAAGCACCATTTACATTGATATACGTATTATATAACTGCCAGTCCTTCTAATTAGTCCGTCAGTTAGATTACTAAAAAATATTGGACACGTAGTAAGTGACGTCACAATCCCCACTCCTATACTTTGATGCGCTATAACTTTGTATATTTTTATTGATTTGACAAAGCAAAAAATACGTGTCCAATATTTTTTGATAATCTTACCGACGGACTAATTAGAATTCATTATAATTGACCTAGGACACTACCCTATTCTCGATCTTTCTTTTCTATTATTATATAAAGTCTTATATTGCTTGCTAATCGATTAGAAGTCTTATTTTCAGTGTAATAACGTATATTTACATAAGTTTAATATAACTCGAACTCGAACAAAATGTAAAGAACATATTATTAGTAGGTTCCTAAAAGTTGTTCAACATGACGTGGCTGAGCGCTACAGTGGAATGGTGCCTTTAAATGTTAGCATATTAATCGACTGATTGGTTTTTGTAAATAGGTTTGTTGTTGAATAGGATAATACTGATTATTCATATGTCATAGCAATTTTCTGGTAATAAAGTATCATTCTTATTATTAAATTGTTGGAAAAAGTCAATTTGTGTAGATTCATGGACAAAAGTAGAAGCATTGCTATTTTTTTTGTCATTGCCACCCTAAATAAATTAAAAAATCTTATCTTTTCCCGGGATAAAAGTATAATATCCTATATTTTATTCCAGGTTATGATCTACCTGTGTGCCAAGTTTCATCAAGATCGGAGTAATAGTTTCGGAAATTAGCCCGGACAAACATCGTGACACGAGGTTTTTATATATAAAGATATCAGGATTTTTTTTAAGTATTCGTTTAAGCTATGCTTGTTCATTTTGGGGATGTTAAAGCTAGGGCTGGCCCTAGCTAGTATATTAATTGAGGCTCATACGTTTATAGTCAGCTTGTAAAAACGAATAGGAATTATTCAAAACTTCCTACAAAACCTGATTCATTACTCGCTAACCAGAGTTTATATAAATTGATGTCTATCAAGCCGCACGTCGTGGGTTCGATTCCCGTCCAGGACAGACATTTGTGTGCATGAATATGTCCTGAGTGTAGTTGTAATTATCTATTTATGTATGTATTTACAAAAAAGTAGTATACGTAGTATATTAGTCATCTGGTTTAGCTCTGCTTAGTTTGGGATCAGATAGCAGATAGCCGTGTGTGAAAAAATGTCCCAGGATATTTATTTATTATTTTAACCATTTTTTATTTTATTTTTATATGTCATGTAAACCTAGTATCTTTGTCCATGGTTTTTATAATCCTTATCGCGATTATCTTGGAAATAACATAATATTGTTATTTTTTTAATATATAATCGGTGGATATCCATGCTTTATTAAAACAACCACACATACAGTATTATTGTTGAAATTACGTACAATCTTATAATTATCAATACAATTTGACACGAACTTCCGACGACACTTAAATAATAAAAAAAAAATTAATCAATTTTGTTCTAACTAAGCATAAGTATTCAGTTTTTTACTTCTGTGTCATATTTAAAAAAAAAGGTTTAGGACCAGCCCCGGTAAAATAATTACTCTTATCGGTTGCATAAATAAAAATAATTGTCGTGAATAATAATTATCACTAGTCCAAGAACTGTTTAAAATTATATAATTTTCATACGTCATAAACTAATTATTCAAAATGGCCATTATTGTATAATAGGGATGTTGCCTGTATTCAATAAAATTATCTAACATTAACTAGTGTATAAAACACCTAAAAATACTCGTGAATAGCGAACACTTAAAATTCAACCATTTCATGATTTTTGGTGTATATTTATGACGTCACATGACAGTATTTCATACAAACCTCCATATAAGGGAGCGTTCAAGTATTACGTAACGAATTTGGGGGGCAGGGGGGGTCTTGTAAAACGTTACGATGCGTTACAGGGGCGGGAGGCGGGTTTTGAACTAAGCGTTACATTTTTGGTACTTTACGTCACATAATTGTCACTTGGTGGTAAGGTTACGTTTTACTAGGGGCGAGGGCGGGGGGGGGGTCGGTACAAAAAAACGTTACGGCGCGTTACATGGGGGGAGGGGGACGACGAAAAATCTCCAAAAATTGCGTTACGTAATATTTGAACGCTCCCTAAACTATCGTTTTGACATTACATAAAAAGAAGCTGATTTGATATGTCAGTCAACATCCCTATTAGTATTTTAAATTGATTGTATATTTTTTGTATTGTATATTATACCGTAGCATGTAAAGGAAATGTATCGTACTGAAACTAAAGTGAAAAATAAAAATCGTATTGTCGTTGACGCTTTCAATTTTCATGTTTTACGTCAATGGGGATGAAGGTAATGTGATTTATTACGCTTTTTGTCTTTGAAATAGCGATGTAAGGTATCAAAATGATTTTTGACCGAAGAGTCTATGTACATGTGACAATGTGCTGTCAAGTTTAGAAAGGAAATTACTGTCAATTAAAATTAAATATCAGAATTATTCAAGGAGACTTGTAACTTTTAATTTGATACTGTGATGAAGTCCTCTATCTATATAGATGGTTTAATTTGATGAAATCATATAATGGTTGTATGCCAGCTCCTCTAAAAGTTATTAAACTTAATTGCCCGACTAACAGCCATAAAGGAAAACACATGTTACATAGACTTAAGACATGTTACATAGACTTAAGACGTGTTACATAGACTTAGAGGTCCAAGTGAGAAATAAAAACAATCCGAATCAACTTACTAATACTACTAACTCTAGCTGTGAGAATTCAAGTGCTATTAAACTAATATTGTAAACAAATCCGGGGAGTTTACGCCATTTCTGATAGTCATTATTTGGTAATGGTGACCATAGACCTATTATCTAACTAGATAACGCAAGTACCTCAATTTGTATGAAGACCAATCGCGTCACTTTTTGGTGTCAATTTACAGGAAAAATTACCATTATTTGGGTTTGGCTTTTCCTGTACAGTTTTTACAACTTAATACGGAACAACTAGTAATTTTTCTAGATGTCGGTTGACGTCCGAAGGCATAACGGTCGATCGCGGACTAAATGAAGACAAATAGAAAGCAGTCAAATTTACTGCTTTTTGACAAATTTTGACACGCGAAATACGTACACTCGCGACGTCTAGTTAGATAATAGGTCTGTGGTGGTAGCTAGAAAGAAAATAAGTGTTCGTAAATTGTTTTTTTTTGTGTTAGCGAGGAGAAACGTCCAGTACGCGGGCGCGTGGGCGTGGCTAATGGTGCGACTAACAACGCTTCCCCCGCGTGTGGGTCGCCCCGGCGCCGGGGCCGTCCGAGGGTCGATGACACCGACTACTTCACAGCCTTCTACAACAAAGCGCAAGAGAGGAACTATAATGTTGTTGTACAGGTACCTTCTAGTTTACATTTTTTTTATACCAACCGCGTATCCAGGGGGGTTATGACCCCTGGCTGGGCCATGGTCAAAGACTATTAAACTTGACTGCGCATACGGTACCCCCCCGCACGATAACTATTTGTATTTTGTCGCCTATGTTGTGTCCAAGAGTTAGACCTGTGTGCACGCTAAATATCAGCCACCGCATAGGTCAAGATAAAATTGTGGTTTGGTAAACTGACATACGGCAGTGTCGCGCGTTGATGTCTTTTAGCAATGTCTCGCTCTTTCATTAGACAATTCTAATGCTTCCATCTCTTTTCATCGCGCGTTCATCCCGCGTCCCCCGGCCCGCGGTAGTGAGACGTGTGCTTAGAAGAAATCGGGCTATAAGCTCTCTAGTGGTATATACTCTTTGGCCATGGTCGACTAAATTTAAACAAATAAATAATTTACATATTGATAAACATATGCGAATGACATGCATGATATGAGTACATGCTGTTATTACAATCTTTATAATTAAATTTAGTTTTATATTTGTAATCGAATTGGAGTATGTCCGAACATATCTTTGAAATGTTCTTCTCGGGCTTGCAAGTTTCAATTTTGAAAGAAAGCTCTAAAAAATCATGTAAACACACTGAAATCGTTTTGGCTCGTTAATAATTGATGCCTTTTCTATACTACATAGAGAGATAAGTTTTGTATCTTTGGAACTACTGAATCGATTAAAAAAAAATCTTTCACCAATGGAAAGATGCATTATCACTGTCTAAAATAGGCTATATTTTATCTAAGCCCCTTGGAAGCTAGTTTATTATATTGGATTTTTTTATTCTGGATAAGCTTGTGTTAGACCACAATCTCACCATGGTAAGTGATGATGTGGCCGAAGGTGGTAAGTACACAAAGCCTAGATGGGAACTGGCTCTCAAGCAGGTTTCGGAACACACCAATAGGTGCTTGGCGACAGATTTTCAACATGAGGGTGGTAACCAGCCAGTCGGGTACTACAAAGTACCCTAACACCGTGCTATGGTTTCCTCACAATGATTTCCATTGTAGGATTCGAACTCACGACCTTCGCCGCGATATCCGACGTCACAATCACTGAGCTATCATCGCCTTTTCATTTTAAGTATCTTGAAGCTATTTTATTAATATTGGATGGTATTAAGATTGCGTGTATGTTGGTTACAGATATTCCAGTACCTGGGTATGCGTGAGTTGTCGCACAGTGCCCGCACGTGTCGACTGTGGCGCGACCTCGCCGCCACGCCCGCGCTGTGGAGACATGTACGCATGAAGAACTCACATGTGAGTCTATATACATTACTATTATTATTATTATTCCATTTATTTATTTTACTTTAACTTATTAATTACAATTTCAAATATATATATAAAAAATACAATATTTATATTTAAAATTATAAAAAACAACATCCAACCGGCATCGGGAACAAGGTCCAAGTTACCGGTGGTCAAGACTCCAGAGAGAGGAACTTCCTCACAATGCGGGCCTTCTCCAGGAGTACTGCCTTCTGAATCTGGCCCTTGATCCAGCCACCTAACGTGAGCCTCTTAAGGTGTTTGTCGAGGCTCTTTGCCAATAGGCCATGGGCGGAAACGACTATTGGTACAATGACTGCCGTGTCAATATCCCACATGTCGACAACCTCGTGGACCAGATCAAGATACTTGATTTCTTTATCTTTCTCCGCCTTCACAAGGTTGTCGTCATGAGGGACAGTTACATCTACAATCATTGCACGACGCTCTTGGCGATCTATCAATACAATGTCAGGTCTATTGGCTACAATAGTCCTGTCAGTGATGATAGATCTATCCCAGTATAGTGTGATATGACCATCTTCAAGAACAGATTCTGGTACATACCTGTAGTACGGTACCTCAGACGTCACAAGATGGTATTTCAGGGCAAGTTGCTGATGGATTATCCTGGCTACTTGGTTGTGCCTGTGCAAGTATTCACCATTTGCGAGACGCGAACAACCGGAGATTATATGCCTGAGGGATTCACCAGGGCGATGACAGGCTCGACATATGTCGACGGTGCCATCCCGCAGTATAAATCTCCGGTAGTTGTTCGTCATCACAACCTCGTCCATAATTGCACAAACAAAACCTTCAGTTTCCCCGAAAAGGTCACCAAACTGCAGCCAGGCCACGGAGGCTGTAAGGTCCACATCGGGACCGTGAAGTGCCCGATAGTACCTTCCATGTAACTCCTTGTCCTGCCATACCTGCCTGCGATCGTCCAATGTGAGCACCACAGGCCTGCGCCAATTCTGTCTAGCTAAAGATAGAGGAGTCAGCCCTTTGTCCACTGCTACAACAACCGCATGCATTCCCTCATCGGCTTGGAGAAAATACTCCCTGAGGTTATACACCTCGCGGTTATGGAGGGTCTTAGCATTTAAAAAGCCTCGACCACCACATTTCCGCGGGATATATAACCTCATCACCGAGGATCGTGGGTGATGCATACGGTAAGCAGTCAGCAATGTACGGACTTTTCTATCCAGGGCGTCCAATTCAGTCTGAGTCCACTTGAGTATGCCAAAAGAGTACATCAAGACCGTCATGACCCAACCGTTGTAGGCTCGCACCTTGTTTCCGCCTGACAAAAGACTTTTCAGTACTTTTTTCAGGCGCCCCAAGAAGCGTTCCCGCAACGACTGTTTCATGTCAGTCCCATTGATGCCAAGCGCCTGAGACATACCCAAGTATTTATAGGTCTCGGTTTCAGAGAGCGATCTTAGTTGTGTGGAATCTGACAGCTGGATACCATCAGATTCCACCATCCTTCCCCGCTTTACATGCATGACCGCACATTTGTCAACACCAAACTCCATCCTGATACAGTTACTGAAAGCTTCGGTGACATTCAGTAAGCTTCTCAGTTGGAGTTCAGTGGGGGCAAACAGTTTAAGGTCATCCATGTAGAGTAGGTGGGATATTACCAGACCTCCTCTCTGCAACCGAAAGCCCAGCTCAGACCCCTCTAAGAGCGTACTTAGAGGATTCAGGGCCAGACAAAACCACAATGGACTCAGGCTATCACCCTGGAAAATGCCTCGCTCTATCTTTATTGGATCGCCGTTACCAAGAATCTGTCGAGATCCTGGACAGAGAAGGACTGTTCTCCATTGCCTCATACATGACAACAGGAAGGTGCGTAGAGTTACATCAACTTTATATAACTCCAGCACCCTCATGAGCCATGAATGTGGCACAGAGTCGTAGGCCTGCTTGTAATCTATCCAACATGTCGACAGATCCCTTCGGTTACGGCGAGCCTGCTGACAGATGGTCATATCTATGAGGAGTAACTCCTTTGTACCACGGGCCCCACTCTTACATCCATTCTTATTATTATTATTATATTATTATAGTAAGATAGTTTTCTTTTTTCAATATTTTTGTGAATATCGCCTATATTTTTGGAACAGGCTTTTAATTATCACGTTTTTATGAAGTCGCACTGACTAGATTCTCCACAGGGATTTGGCCATAAAGGCCGATTTTTCGTTTAATTATTTAACATATAAAATAACGAAATATATGATTTGTACCTATTTTTTTGACACTCCATTTTACTTAATTTTTATTAACAATAGATTTTTTAACTTTATTAATCTGGTTTTAACGTGTTTAGAATCAGACGAAGCAATGTTAAAATAAATTTAAGACATTTTTTTAATGATGTGAAGGTGAGCGACTGGGGCGGGTTGTGCGCCGCGCTAAAGAAGCACGGCACGAAGCGGCTGGACCTACGTAAGATGCTACTCCCGCAAAACGACACCGTGTTCTGGGAACAATTCGCGCAACACATATCTACTGTCGATTCGTTAGAGAGGTGATATTCATGTTCTTTATCTATACTATATCTGTATGTGTGAAACAAAGTTGGGTTAGTTACACCATTTATTACTCAAGAATAGCTGAACGGATTATAATGAAACTTGGCACACAGGTAGATCATATCCTGGATTAATACATAGAACTCTTTTTATAGCGGGAAACGGTAAGATCCCACGGGAACGCGGGTGAAACTGGGGCACAGCTTCTTGCATAAAGATGGCGAAAATTTCAGAGGTGTAACAATATCTTTTTATTTTTGAGATTTAAAGTGGCTTATATGCACCAGGATTCAGACTACTTCTCTACCAAATGAAATTAAAAAAACTCCTCACTGACTTTTTGGGACAACCTGAAAAGTCCCGCTTCATTTCACTTCACTTGAGAACTTAGATTGAACAAAACACCACCTTATTATGACGGGCCAGTTGGCGTGGTTGCTTAACACTGCCTATCGCGCCGCAGGTCGTGAGTTTGATTCCCATCCAGGTCAGACATTTGTGTGCATGAACATGTCTGTTTGTCCTGAGTCTGGGTGTAATTATCTATTTAAGTATGTACTTACAACAAAAAAAAGTAGTATGTAGTATATCAGACATCTGGTTTCCATATTACTCACTTCGCATGTACCCGTTAAAAAGCACCTTTAAAATGGTTTTTTTTAATGACCTTTAAGTCAATTAAAATGTTTGGAATGACGTGTACAGGATAGAGATGTGCCGTTGTCCCGCCCGTGCAGTGGAAGCGGTGTGCCGCGGTCTGCCCGGGCTTCGTGCGTTGTCGGCGCTCGCGATCCGCGACGCGCTCCTCGACCCGGCGCCGCTCGCCGCGCTGACCATGTTGCACGAGCTGCGACTCAAGAGCATGGCCGGGCTGTCGCTCACGCAGGACCTGAGACACCTCGCCGCACTCACGCGGCTGCAACATCTCTCGCTCACATCCATCAAGGTTAGTATTACTCGCGGTGTTGGTGTAATCCCAGCTAATTTTAAAACAAAAACAACGTCGAAACTACACCAACAGTGATTTATCGGTCACCCAGATTCATGATGTTAATGCTGGCATGGCCAACTGGCCTTTAGAAAGATATTTATTTATTAAGCCTTTTTTACATCCAAGACAAATTTAATTCATTTATAAGAGATAAAAAAAAACAATAATATGTATAACATTTTCCGAACTAAACTTGTCCTGGCCCCTTTGGGAGTATAGGTCTCCCCCAATTGCTTTCATTTCTCTCTGTCGTTTACTGTTTGCATCCAGTATCTTGCAATGTAATATAGACTCTGTTATATTTCTGATCAGCTAAGGGAATGTGCCTACTTCTATTTGGTATTTTTCAAATTAACTATTTAATACACTGAAAATTATCCCAGCTAACTTTAAAACAAAAAAATCGTCCATACTTCACCCACAGTGATTTATCCGTCACCCAGATTCATGATGTTAATCCGGGATGGGTTCAAAATCTATCTGTGGCGTGTATCATCCCAACCACGCTGGCCTGGCCAAATGGCCCATAGAATGATTCAATACGTGCCACAATTGAAGTAATGCAATGTTCCAGGAGCTGGGGTGGTGCGCGTGCGACGTGATCGGATCGCTGCCGCAGCTAGAATCCCTGGAACTGGGCGAGTGCTCGTTCCGGGCGGAGTTTGCGAGTGCGGTGTCGCGGCTGGTGCGCCTGCGCCGGCTACGACTGGAGCGAGGCACCGCCACCTGCGCCGCGCCCGCCGTGCTGCGCGCACTCTCACGCCTGCCGCTACTCACCAGGCTCGAGCTCGTCAACGTAGACGTTAAGGTACAACCTACACTACAATACACAACTACATTACACTACACAACTACACTAAACTACATTACACTACACTACACAACTATACTACGCTAGACAACTACACTTCGCAACTACACTAGACAACTTCGCTACACTACGAAACTACACTTCTCAACTACACTACACTTCGCAACCACACTACACAACTACACTTCGCAACTTCACCAAACTACACAACTACACTAGACAACTTCGCTACACTACAAAACTACACTTCTCAACTACACTACACTTCGCAACTTCACCACACTACACAACTACACTTCGCAACTGCACTAGACAACTTCGCTACACTACAAAACTACACTACACAACTACACTACACAACTACACTTCGCAACCACACTACACAACTACACTTCGCAACTTCACCACACTACACAACTACACTTCGCAACCACACTACACAACTACACTTCGCAACATCACCACACTACACAACTACACTACACAACTACACTTCGCAACCACACTACACAACTACACTTCGCAACTTCACCACACTACACAACTACACTTCGCAACTACACTAGACAACTTCGCTACACTACAAAACTACACTACACAACTACACTTCGCAACCACACTACACAACTACACTTCGCAACCACACTACACAACTACACTTCGCAACTTCACCACACTACAAAACTACACTTCTCAACTACACTACACAACTACACTTCGCAACCACACTACACAACTACACTTCGCAACTTCACCACACTACACAATTACACTTCGCAACTACACTAGACAACTTCGCTACACTACAAAACTACACTTCGCAACTACACTACACAACTTCTCTTCGCAACTACACTAGACAACTTCGCTACACTACAAAACTACACTTCGCAACCACACTACACAACTACACTTTGCAACTTCACCACACTACACAATTACACTTCGCAACTACACTAGACAACTTCGCTACACTACAAAACTACACTTCGCAACTACACTACACAACTACTCTTCGCAACTACACTTCGCAACTACACTTCGCAACTACTCTACACAACTTCACCACACTACACAACTACACTTCGCAACTACAGTACATAACTACACTTCACTACACAACTACACTAAACAACTACACTACACTAAACAACTACACTAAACTAAACAACTACACTACACTAAACAACTATACTACATGTACAGTACACTACAGCTCGCGAGCATTGCGACTGTGTTGCGACTAGTGCGGCTAGTTCCCAAGTTTGGTTATAGATAGTGTTATAATAGTAATGTACGTTGACAGGTCGGATTCGACGACGCACTCGCTGAATGCAAGAATATACAGCGATTGCTCATCATACCCACATATGTTTCACAATCGGCAACCACTAACAAACAGGTAAGAATTGTTTCTACTTTATACTTAACATAACAGCTATTATGATGGATGATCACTCATAATTAAATTTGATTTGCCGACATTATTATCAGTGAGACTAGATAAATAATGATTGAATCATTTAAGTTGTTTAGAGGTTTTTGTTGTTTTTGAAAAGAAACCTTCCGAACCGTGCGTTAGAGTCTAAACTATTCGAAAAAGCTAATTTCGATAGAATATTTGTAAGCTTTTGCAGTTGCTGAAACACTTTCAATATTCAGCGATAGGTTTGCATCTTAAGGTTTGCTGTTTTCCAAGCTTTGCCCTTTGATCTTTGGTAGATATTTATGAAATTCACAATGACCTCACCAGGTTTGAAAAAGATCCCTTACAAAATGATATCTCACCTTCAGGTCCTAAGTGGCGTCCTCCGGCTCAAAGACACCCTAACGCACCTAATGTGGGGCGTGACCATAGAGCTGCTGCGCGTCACAGAACTGTTCATAGACCAGTGCGAGCAGGGCGGCGATGCGAAGAAGCGTGACATCGGCGAGTGCATCCCTGTACTCAAACCTGTGCCGGGGTGCAAGCTGCCGGACGAACATCACCATGTCGCTGGACCGCCGCAGGTATAATATACCTTGTATTGTTATTATTAAGGTGTCATTTTCATTGTCATATATGCTTCACTGTGAGTTTTGACTAAGCTTGTGTTTCACCGCAATCACTGTGGTAAGTGATGATGTGGCCGTAGTTGGTAATGGTAGGGGAGGCAATGATGCTAAATTTGTAGTTACTCGAGCGTCTTTGGGACCTACTGGAATTTGAAGATTAGGTGGAATAAAGAAAAAAAGGTTATGTGATATTTTCCCCTTCAGCGGTGGGGGGAGAGCGTCTACAGGGTTTCAAAAATGTAAAAAAAAACAGTCACCAAGAAATACTCGAGCGCGTCAGATATTAATAGGGTAGTCGCGCCACGTCTGTCTGATAACGGAAAAATAATAATCTGCCGTTTTGCGTGGTGGGGGTGGCCGTACGAAGGGGTCGAAAATATTTTAAAAAAAAATTTACTCGAGCGCGTCAGACATTGATAAGGGATGTTAAGTGAACCCTCCAGTAGCTCCTATTTTAAAGACTGACGATTTGGACGCGACCATCAGTCAGGGCCGATTTTTGAAAATGCAAAAAAAAAATCGTGACCTTGATTTACTCGAGCGCGTCAGATTTTTATACAGGCGGTTCTTCTTGATGGCCTTGTTGTACTGACCCATAATCTGACAATTGTGTTGAGGGATTTCCTTAATCTGACGGTTTGAAAAAAAAAATATATAAAAAATATCGAAATCTCGAAAATGGTTCAAGATATCGAAAAAATATCTGTACAAAAGTTGTAGAGAATTTAATCTTCTACAATATTTATTAAGAATACATATACCAAAAAACCCATAGGAAACGAGATATTTGCAATAAATGATTTTTTGACCTTTGACCTTGAAAAATCAGTAGTCGCGGGCACCCTAAGATAATTAGCTCTTGAGACAAGTTTTAGGGTGTCAAAATAAAGGTTTATACAAGTTAATAGCTGACTATCTCTCATTCTGAGGTGAAACTCATAATATTCCTGGACTATACACTTAATAATGATTTTAGCTACTTCGGCTTGTGCAAATCGGCAGATTAAGATATTTCCGTGATTCGTGACTAATTTCCTTCAAAATAAAAAATAAACTAATCGCGCTCGAGAAAATCCAGGTGACGTTTTTTTTTTGCAACTTTGCGAGCCCCCCATTTTCTTTCGTCAAGCCCAATTTGTCAGATTATTGAAATGTACACTATTTTGCATGTAACTAACTTACCTTACCTTAATCTGACGCGCTCGAGTATTTCAAACCATCGATTTTTTTTTACTAATCTGACGGGCTACCCTAGACGTTCGACACTACATAGAGGGCTCAGATTTGGTGAGAGTACTTCACAAGGTGCAAGGTTACCCCCCTTATGTTAATCTGCCGCGCTCGAGTAAATCCCAAAATCCCCTATTCGCCTCCCCTACCATAAGCAAATAAAGCTTAGAATGAAATTGGCTCTCAAGTGCAACTGTCGGAACACACCGATAGGTTCTTGGCGACAGATTTTCAACTTGAGGGTGGTAGCCAGCCAGTCGGGTACTACAAAGTACCCTACCACCGTGGTATGGTTTCCTGACGATGTTTTCCTTCACCGAAAGCTCAAGTTCAATGTAAGATACGAACCCACCTTCGACGCAGTATCCGACGTGACTACCATTGAGCTATCATCGCCTTGAAAATATTTCCCCAGTAACACAATATGATTATTATATGCGACAGGTGGAAATCCTCCCGTTGCCGACCCTACAGCGCCTCCTGTCAGCACAGTTGCCGAACACGAAACTAAAAATCCTGCGCATCCCGTTCCACGCTACCTGGCGGCAGTCGCTCGCGGACTTTCAGTAGCGATATAATTATACTATATGTATACACACCGCCTTACTTATTAACAATGATTGTGTTGCTTAGATATGGTCTGAACACCAAGTTTAAGTCTTTTTTGTTAAGGGCTTTAATTTATCCGATGTAAAGTAATTCTATATCAGTCGTTGCAGTGATGAGTATCAAAAATAACTTAGTTTTTCGAGTCTAAAGGCATTTAATTAGCGTTCAATAGAATTATAATTAATAATTTACTTTTTACGTAAATTAAACCAACTAAATTTTACAAATCCGTATATACATTATCGTCATAGCATATATTTAAAGACCCCATAAAAATTTGTAGCCACGTATTGTCCAAGATAAATAGTGTTCGCTTAATTTAAGTACTTATTCTACGAAATGTAAATAAATTAGAGATAAATTTGCAAATAAATACAGACTTAAGGATATTTACAAAGATATAATAGAGTTAATGGATCGGGAGGATGGATCATTGCACTCGAATAGGCTTCAAATGTGATAACACCATGAATCATTATAATTATAAATAGTATTCAATATTTAAGCGATATTTTTTACAATGGTAATAAGTAACGCGGTATGTCATAGTCATAGAGTTGTCGAAGAGCCATGGGCGCTGAATATGAACGATTGTTCATATAATACATGTAGTACTTGGCGCTCATCTGGCTAATCCTCTCCTCTATTCCGTGTTTAGTCTATGTAGGGTGAACCTACCATTTTACCATTTATGATTTGTATAATTTTAAAGGTTACATTTATTTTTCGCGCGATTTCAATAAATATTGTTTTCATCGAGCTATTAATGTATAGTTATTAATCAAATGAAAGTTATTATATATTTGTTTAATAGCCAATCGTAGCTTGTTATTTTAACTTTCCTCTAGGCCCTGCGCACACCGTACCGGCATCGGATAAATATCTGAGAGAATGCAAGGCATTGAGAATCTTATTACGTACACGCAAAGTATAATACATATTATCTTTTTTTTATTTACTGATGCTCGCCCGGTTTGTGCTGGGCCTCGACTCTTTCCTTCTAACTAAATATTCTATTTCTTATAAATATGATGCATAATACCTTATTATAAACGGGATTAAGTACTTTGCATTTTAAGTATGAAATTTAATTCTCGTTGGTTAATACAGTTTTAAATTACTTTGGGTAACTGATAATTCAAAGGAAATTATGGTAGAATGAAACTATATCAAGTACATTTCCATTTTCCACATCAAAATTTACCATGGTCAACTTTTGAAATAAGTAACGAAAAAGCGGTAAAAAAATTATATAAGAGAAGAATTAAGCTGTGTCACAGTAATGACATAATGTTGAGTCCAATTTGAATGTTGGAATGGTTAGTGATTACATCGCAATCAAATTAATACCCAATATCACAAGTATAGCCTTAGAGTGACATCATTTGGTTGTACGCTGTTACCATAAATCAATTACCTACAATCCGTTTACACAATATCATCGTGGAAAATTGACTGTCAAGCCGCCATTTTGGATTTGCATTTATGAAAGGGTAGCAAAGAAAAATGGCGTCTACTAAAAGCATCAGTTTATTACGTACAATATAATAAATAAAATTATAATATGTAAAACGTTCTATGATATACATAATTGTATATTAAAAGTTTATGAAATTGGTTCTTTTCTCTTTATGATTGGAATATAATGTTTACTGAGGTCTGTAAATATTTTTAGGGTTTAGATTAGTAATCAGTGCCTATAGTTAAAGTTTTGTTTCTTTTTGGTTTGTGCTTGTAAATTCTTGTGCACAGTATAACTTATTTTTTAATACTGATTGGTAAACCTGTCTCCTCTTATCAACCGATATTAATAAAAAGGTTTACTTACTGTGTTGTAGAATTATAATTTTGACATAAAAACATTGTATTGGCCCTGAGGAAGGTTGGAATAAATCTAATATAATAATATATAAAAATTACGTATGTCCGCGATGAACTTCTAAAGTAATGAACCGATTTTAATGAAATTCTCATATAGTGCAGTTCGTTCCAACGCGAGAAGTTCCCGGGAATAGATAAGATTCCATGGGAACGCAGGGAACAGCTTATGTAACTTTTAGATAATTTCTTCATCAGAAACCTATATTTCTCATTTATAATAGTGAGCATACTATAATAAGTATGTTATTTCTTTCTTTCTTTTTTATTTAAAAAAAAACAGGTACTTATTACCTACACACACACACATCCTTTTTATTTAAAATTTTACCAGTTTTTAATATAATATTCAAAGGAATTTGGACATTTTTTTAAAAGTAATCAGAGTCTAGGATAGTATTTTATTTTCATCCAATTATGTGTGAACTAGGTATTGCCGGCGGTTATAAAATAGCCAAAAATCAAATCAATCCTTTACCCCTTAGCTACGTGAAAGTTGAACCAACAAACAGATTTTCGCATTAATTATATATATTATTACAGTACATTCTAACATTCCTCATGGCGGGAAACTAATCTTTAAAATATAATACAAATTATGTTGCAATAATTAAATATATATATACATATGTGTATATTTTTAGATATTTGTAACAGGTGCGAAGTACAAGAGCATATTGATATTTATGATAGAATATTTGCTGTATTTTTATTATAAGTGAGAGTTTAAAGCGCACTTTTTGACCTTATGATATGTAATTCAAAGCAATTAAACCTTTATGTCTGTGGATTAAGGGTGATAATATTATTTGAGAATGTTAACACAATTTTGTGTAATAAAATTGAAAGGGTTGTCTGTAGGCTGCCGATTTGTGGTCTAAGAATCAAACAATATTGCTGTATGCAATTACTTTCCCAAATTGATAGCAGTTTCTATGTATAGTTGCAATATTTTTAATTAAGAAAAGTAAGAAATTTTATTCAATTTAAATATCTGCTGTGAATTCGAGAAAAAGCATCCAGCAATATTGTAGTCTATCTTAGACCTTATTTAAACTCACGTCGAACTTCTAAAATAGAAGAGGTTTAATTCGGCGCTTTGGCAAAGGCTATGAAAACATGTATTTTGTTTAAATTATAATAATTAAATTGTTGTGGCGTACAATTACAATTTTCTAAAACATCAGTGGAATTATGTCTATAAACCAAACTTACTAGATCTCAGAATAATTTTATCTTGGCAACGTAACACTATTGTTTAGTTTCAGACGATTATGGTTCTAATTATCATGAGCATATAGTTCACAATTATGTTGTAATTGGGTGTTCGTAAATATAATTTATTGTTTTATTTTGGAACCATGACTAATTTAGCGATATCAATATAAAAGCATAGCTTTTAATAATAATTTAGACATACGAGTCTATTGTTTTATAATCTCTTTTAATCAGCTTGTTATTTTTATTGTAGTTATTATTTTTGGTGGGATCGCCCTGTGTACGGCATTATATTTTGTGTAAAAATTATGATAATTATCTAATCGCTTATTAAAAATAGAAATTAAGCACTTGTTTGTACAAGTTTTTGATTTTTATTTATAATAAGTGTGCGTGTCGTTTAGCGACGCGTGCGCAACATCCGGGACGATCTATTAATTAGGTTAATTATGTATAGAATAAAGACAAGTTTGCTAGTAAGCACAGGCGACTGGTAATAAATGGTTGTCCTACATTTTAATTGTTTTATTTTAGTTTGTTCTCTCTCCCTCGCTTAAAATTTCTTAAGGCATAATAAAAAAGAGTTTTCGACTATATTTTTATTGACAATCATATTTTAGGTAAATAAATATGTTTAAAAAATAAATCGGTTTCCCTTAAACTATTATTTGGGCGTATAATATTTTTAATAACAAATTAGTCGCCAATCGAAAATAGTACTTATTACTAACAAAAAAAGATGAAAATTACCGACGAAAAATCCTATCCAATAATGATGAACGGGTATTTGAGTAAATAACAACATTCAAAGACTCAATATAAGGTCATAGCATAGTCATTCTTAATTTCCTTAGGTAGGATACATTTTACAATACATAATTAAATTATATAACATGATATGACAACACATACATAAGTAATAACCTAATATATACTAAAGTGAGACACTTGCACGTTTTTGAGATATTACGTGCGTGAATATTTTTTACCCTATTATAATTGGAGTTAATTATTTCTTGTGAATGTAGTAAGGCAGTAGAAAGTACCACGTTTAGAATATATTGATGGCTCTATTATCTTTTAAATTCTGCTGCTATTCCACAGAAACGTATAAAATTCAGAAGTAGTGAAAGTATAAACTTAGCCATAATAATAATGACTGTCACATATTATCTATGGTCCCCAAATATTTATACAAGTTTATTCACATAGACTGGTTTTACAGTATACGGATTAAAAGTGCAGAATAAACCATAATGAAGCTGAAAGACATAATAAATTGTTTACATTTTAATTCGAGTGGCCATAAGCTAAATCGATCTCCTAATTAGAAAAAAATACGTTACGTTTTCCAAAGCCTATAGATTCCATAGAAAAATATTGAGATATTAATGTGTTTCGCTCGTTACATCTTTCGAGGTTAATTTTCCTCTAAATATACAACTGTGGGTAATATCAGAGACACACTGAGTATACAGGGTGGTTCGGAAGTCGTCATCACTTGGAGGGGTAGAAATACTCATATATCAACAGCTCACGATAACTGGTTTCACGAAAGAAATTAGCTACGGCACACATTATTGCAGAGTATGAATAGAACATAGATAAGTATTTTCACTCCAGAATTAATTAGAGAACGACTTAGCACGTTCAATGCTAAATACGCGTATAAGCGTCAATACATATGATTCTAAGTGCTACTAGACGCGTGGGTGAGCCTAAGAAATAAAATTTATAATGCAGTTTTCTGCTCCGCGATTTCACCCGCGATCCTGAGGGATCTTCTCTTCCCGGTATAAAAAGTATTTGTTTTATTCCAGAATATGATCTACCTGTGTGCCAAGTTTCATTTAAATCCGTTTTATGTCACACGTGACAACACAGTGAGGCAGGCGGGTCACCTGATGGTAAGTGACTACCATCGCCTATAGACATTAGCAATACCAGGGGAATTGCCAATGTGTTGTACACCTTATAACAATGCCTTAAAGGCGAACTGGCTCTCAAGTGCAATTGCCGGAACACACCAACAGGTGCTTGGCGATGATTGTTATTCTCACGAACTCACATACGCGTCCAGCAGCGCTTAGGATTATAAGGCTTAAAGCCTTAGCATTGTACGTGTAAATATAGAATAGTGTAGTTTTAGTTGGGTGTAGCGTCCGGGTGTCTTTCTAGTAGCATGGCGACGCCCTGCCCGCCGGCTGCGCACGCGCTGATGATGCCGATCTGACCGTCCTCGCGCACCAGACGGTTAGCTGTGTGCATCGCTAGACGAACCTGACCATGTATAAAAAAAATAGTATTAGTATATTTTCATGTTTTTTTAGGAAACCATACATATGAAATTACATCAAACAAAATATTTAAAAAAAACTGCTGACAAACAAGAGAAAAAGACCTACCTGTGTGCAAAGTTTCATCAATATCTGTTCAGTAGGTTATGCGTGAAAGAGTAATAAAAATCTACACATTCAAACAAAATTGTATAATAGTAGTATGTCTTCTTAGGTTTCTAATAAGTTTAATATCTTCTTTTTTATGTCACAAGTGACAACGAGGCACCTGATGGTAAGTGAATACCGACGCCTATAGATATTAGCAATACCAAGAGGATTGCCGATGTGTTGTACAATGCCTGTGCTTGGCGATAGATTTCTAATTTGTGTGTGGTAGCCAGCCAGTCGGGTACTACAAAGTACCCTACCACCGTTCTATGGTTTCCTCGCGATATATTCCTTCACCGAAAGCTCAAGCTTGTAGCATTCGAACCCACGACCTTCGCCGCGGTATCCGACGTCACTACCACTGAGCTATCGCCTTAAAACATCTATAGCAGGACTGTGAACTACTTACTCCGGTGGCAGCGAAAGGATGTCCGATAGAGAGCGATCCACCCCATGCGTTCCACTTGGCCAAGTCAGGTGTGCCAACCTGCAAAAACAAAATAATAGGGATAATGCCTATATTCAAGAAAAAATACCTAACACTTACTAGTACATATATAAAACATCTAAAAATACTCAAAAATAGCAAACATGTTTAAAAATTCCGCCTTTTCGTGATTTTTAATTACCAATTTAACGACAAAGAGTAGGTGTTTTGACGGTGTATATTTACAAATCTCCATATAAACTATCGTTTTGACATTTAATAAAAAGAAGCTGATTTGATATGTCAGTCAACATGCCTATTAAAGCGCTCTCTCACGTTTAAAGTACATTTGTGGTGACAACAGCTTACCTTGCTCTGTCTGCCAAGATACGTCTGCGCGAACCAGTCGGAGTCCATCGCCTTCAAGTTCGATAGGATTTGGCCCTGAAACGAAAGTATTTGATATCAAAATCAAAGGCTGTAAGATAGACCTGTTTTGTTCAAGCAGTGCGTCAATTAAAAAACTAATATGTAGTACTTTGGCAATGAAAAGGACCAAACAAGATTCCGGCGAAATTATGTAATTATTTTATTTTTGTTACCGTTATTTAATTGTTTAAAACTCAATTAAGCGGTTTCACCCGCGTTCCCGTGGGATCTTATCTTATCCCGGGATAAAATATAGCCAAGATAATCTGGAATAATGTAGCATTCAAATGGTGAAAGAATTTTTAAAATCAGTCCAGTACTTTTTGAGCCAATTCGTTACAAACATACTTACATACAAATCTTTCCTGTTTATAATATTATTAACGTATATATTTATGTTAATTTATTTTACTTACTAACCCCCTTCGCACACGACATCGTATCGTAAGCATAATCGTTACGATGCAATGATAATAAACACCTTCTACGATTCGCTGCAACACCGCTTTGTGTGCGGACTTGTTTGAACATGTTCATGCTCGTACTGCTCTCGTCGTACGCGCGGAATACGAGACGCTTACGCTACGACGTCGTGTGCGAAGGGGGTAACACACCTAACTAACTTATTTTTATTTTGTATAAAGTATGTATCTATTTGGAGAACATAATTTTAAATGTCTACCATATCAATAATATTTGACAGTAAATCTTCATAAAATTAAATAAATCAAGGAATTCGGACAAGTTTTTAAAATTAGATTTTGGATAATCGTACTATATTTTCAGTAGAATAAAGACAAACAAAAACTAGACCGAGTCACATTTTTATCCCGGGAAAAGATATTATAAGATCCCTCGGGAACGCGGGTGAAACCGCGGGGTCAGGCTAGTAGTAGAATAAAATACAAAAATGCATACATGAAAGTCAGTAAAAGCCGAGTTCTTTTTAGGGTTCCGTACCCAAAGGGTAAAAACGGGACCCTATTACTAAGAATTCGCTGTCTATCCGTCCGTCTGTCTGTTACCAGGCTGTATCTCAAGAACCGCGATAGCTAGACAGTTGAAATTTTCACAAATTATATATTTCTGTTGCCGCTATAACAACAAATACTAAAAACAAAATAAAATCAATATTTAAGGGGTGCTCCCATACAACAAACGCGATTGATTTTTTTCCCCTTTTTTGCTCGATATCAATAATGGCAACAGTTAGGTTCTTGAAATATTCACAAAATATTGAGTTGTATTTTTACTTCAATAATAAAATTAAAATAAATATTTAAGGGGGGGCTCCCATACAACAAGCGTGATTTTTTTGCCATTATTACGCAACCCTTCGTGCGCGAGTCCAACTCGCACTTGGCCGGTTTTGTATATTTAGTAGGTGACCCACCCACTTACCGGACATTACTAAGGAAAAAAAAAACAATAATTTAGTTATATACTTACAGCAAAAGCCTCGTGGATCTCCCAGGTGTCGATGTCGCTGACCTTAAGGCCTACTTTGTCCAAGATCTTGGGGATGCCGTACGCCGGTCCCAACAACAGCTGGTCTACGGGATCCTGTCACATATATAATATGACATAAGTTTTGGAGTCTCACCTGATGGTAAGTGACTACCGTCGCCTATACACATCAGCAATACTAGAATTGCCAAATTCGAATCTTATTACAATGCCTTAAAGGCGAACTGGCTCTCAAGTGCAGCTGTTGGATAGGTGCTTGGCGACAGATTTTCAACTTGAGTGTGGTAGCCAGCCAGTCGGGTACAATAAAGTACCCTACCACCACGCTATGGTTTCCTCGCGATGTTTTCCTTCATCGAAAGCTCAAGCTCATTGTAGGATTCGGTGTTGGTGGTGAAACGTATGTGAAAAAAAGGTGTTGTAGCGAACGAACCTACGACCTTCGCTTAGTAACTTTCTCACAGATGTATTTAACGCACCTGAGCTACATACATGAAGTCCCGCAGGTATGCTTTAGACTTCAATCCGAGCTCCTTCGCTTTATTTTCAGACATCACTAAACACGCCGAAGCACCATCAGTCTATAACAATAAAAACTAATATTATAAACACGAAAAGATTTTCATAAAATCATTTTTTTTAAGTAAAAGTATCACCATTTCCGTAGTATCATAATTCAATTCAATTTATTATTATATTACACGCAAATATTATCAGTGAGACAAGATAAATAATGATTAAATGTAACAGGCGTAAGTTGTTTTTGAAAAGGCTGAGTTTATTGCCGGCTCTTCTCAGCAAAAGCAACCTTCCGAACCGAGCATTAGTCTGACTATTCATAAGTGCCTGTGAAGGCCTATTTGAATAAAAAACATTTTAATTTTGTTGCATATCTAAAATTATAAATATCTCTAAAACATAAGTGACAACTTACTAAGGTAAGGTTACGCATTTTTCTATATCTTACTAATATTATAAATGTGAAAGTTTGGATGGATGGATGTTTGTTACTCATTTACGTCAGAACGGCTGAATGGATCTGGATGAATTTTGGCATGGAGATAGATTATAGTCTGGAATAGCACATAGGCTACTTTTTATCCCGGGAAAAGATACAATCCGCGCGGAACAGCTAGTTTAGTATATGAAGTAAGTTTGACTTCCTACTTACCGGACATGTATATTAAACTTCTCGGGAAACAATAAAATTCAAAGAATTATTGGAACCCTTACCAAGAAAGAAGCATTGGCAGCAGTAACCGTGCCATGTGGCTTGATGAACGCTGGCTTCAGCTTGGCGAGCTGTTCCGGAGTAGACACGCGGATTCCGTTGTCTTTGTCTACAACGCCATCTTTACCGTCCACTGGTCAAACAATATACATTATAAATGCGACTGTGTGGATTAACACAATATGGCGAGGGCGGTGGCACGCGTCATACTTGTGAACACGTGCTACTTGTGTGGGCTGGTCAATTTGTTTTTTTTTTTTTTTTTTTGCCACTGAAACATGCAAATGTTGTCATTGAGACTACATAAAAATGTACTGAATGTAATAGGTGTAAGTTGTTGTTATAGGTGTAAGACTGGTCATCATGGAGAACCTTGGGAGCCTTTGTCCAGCAGTGAACGTCTTCCGACTGACATGATGATAATGATATTTTTTCCAAAATTATTAAAATGATGATCACCCAAAATAATAGATAAATCAGATATTGTACCCTGAAAACCTAGTTAATTTAAAATTAAGTTAAGTGATGTTGTGGCCGAAGGTGGTAAGCACACAAAGCTTAGAAGAAAACTGGCTCTCAAGTGCAACTCATAGGTGCCAGGCGACAGACTTTCAACTCGAAGGTGGTAGCCAGCCACTGCGCTATGGTTTCCATATTTTTTTTTAAATTCTGTTTGACTACAATCTCACTATGGTAAGTGATGATGTGACCGAAGGTGGTAAGCACACAAAGCCTCACGATGTTTTCCTTCACCAAAACCTCATGCTGATCGCACGACGTATCCGACGTCACTACCACTGAGCTAGTCTCAAAAAAAGCTGTTAAATGCGAATGCAACATACCCTTGACGGGTATAATATCGGTGAAGTATCCGCTCTGTTGCGCGTGCGCGGCGGCCTTGTGCGACCGCAGAGAGTACTCGTCCTGCTCTTGGCGCGAGGCACCGAACGCGGCCGCCAGCCGGTCCGCACTGTGCCCCATCGTCTCACCGGACGAGAACTCCGCCACCGCCGGCAGCTGGCATACAACAATACAGTACAACCACCTCTTATACGAATATATTATTAAATACTTTTTACTATGGATCATTGTGAAGTGACTGTGAAGTCGGTGCATACTAATCAATTGTTGAGGGCATTGATATCTAATAACTAAAGATAAACAATCCCAAGCAAAAGTTCTCTCAAAACTGTCTCAAATTGTGTTTTTTAAGTTTTATTCACAAAGCTATGTACAAAAGGCAATAAAATTTTACGACTCATACCTGCTAGCCAAAATATATCTTAAACGAGCACTTAGGGATGTTTACCGTCGGAGCGTTCGAATGCTACTAGATTAAAAGACCACCCAAATGTTCGAGTGGGTAGACATTCGGTAAGGCCATTATTTGTCGCTGATTATGTATCTTTAGTTATTAAATATAAAAGGTTGAGGGTAATAATGTACATCAAAATAAATAAATGTACCTATATTTGGGACTTATTAAAACAATTTAAAAGTTACGCGACTGACGGATCGGCATATCCAACATGAACTAGTACTAGTAGGTGCTAGTCTCACATCGGGTGCAAAGAAGTCAGGTCTGATGGTGGCGATGAGCGAGAGTCGCTGGGCGGGAGTCTTGGCGCGGTTGAGCCGCAGCAGCAGCGAGCGCATCTTGCGCGAGTGACGGATCGGCATGTCCGACATGAACTAGTACTAGTAGGTAGGTGCTGGTCTCACCTCGGGTGCAAAGAAGTCAGGTCTGATGGTGGCGATGAGCGAGAGTCGCTGGGCGGGAGTCTTGGCGCAGTTGAGCCGCAGCAGCAGCGAGCGCATCTTCCGCGAGTGACGGATCGGCACGTCCGACATGAACTAGTACTAGTAGGTAGGTGCTGGTCTCACCTCGGGTGCAAAGAAGTCAGGTCTGATGGTGGCGATGAGCGAGAGTCGCTGGGCGGGAGTCTTGGCGCAGTTGAGCCGCAGCAGCAGCGAGCGCATCTTCCGCGAGTGACGGATCGGCACGTCCGACATGAACTAGTACTAGTAGGTAGGTGCTGGTCTCACCTCGGGTACAAAGAAGTCAGGTCTGATGGTGGCGATGAGCGAGAGTCGCTGGGCGGGAGTCTTGGCGCAGTTGAGCCGCAGCAGCAGCGAGCGCATCTTCCGCGAGTGACGGATCGGCACGTCCGACATGAACTAGTACTAGTAGGTAGGTGCTGGTCTCACCTCGGGTACAAAGAAGTCAGGTCTGATGGTGGCGATGAGCGAGAGTCGCTGGGCGGGAGTCTTGGCGCAGTTGAGCCGCAGCAGCAGCGAGCGCATCTTCCGCGAGTGACGGATCGGCACGTCCGACATGAACTAGTACTAGTAGGTAGGTGCTGGTCTCACCTCGGGTACAAAGAAGTCAGGTCTGATGGTGGCGATGAGCGAGAGTCGCTGGGCGGGAGTCTTGGCGCGGTTGAGCCGCAGCAGCAGCGAGCGCATCTTGCGCGAGTGACGGATCGGCACGTCCGACATGAACTCTACGCCGCCGGCTACTATTATGTCGTAGGCGCCGGCTGCTATCATACCAATACCTGGGGAACAAAGTGATCATGAAGAGGAGGATCTAAGTATGATTAAATTCAATGAAAATTATTACTTTTTAGATTACATATTTTATTGTAAAAAGGTCTTTTAAAATATGAATAAAAAGTCTATCATCAAAATATACCAAATTTCATCTTTCCATTCCTTATTCCAAAACAATAGCTTTTTCATGATAAAATAAGGTTACTATGAGTACATTATTATCATCAAATATTATTTTTATTTCCTGCCCATCCTGAGTGTATCTTACCAGTAGTAATAGCCTGGTTGGAGGATATGCAGGCCATGGTGACAGTGTGCGAGGGAGTGCGGTCACTGAACCCAGCTGCCAGCGCCGCCTCGCGTCCAATGTTCGAAGTCTTCACTTCCTGGATTACCGTGCCGTACACTATGTAGTCTATCAGGTCTTTGGATATACCCGTCTTTTGTAGTAGACCACTGCAGTTAGAATAAGTATAACACATTAATTGATGCTTAGAGTCAAGGTCAATAATGATTATTAAAAAACCATAACTCACAGCAGGGAATGTCTGGCAAGCTCATGGGGCATCATCTTGGCGTAATCAGTAAAGGACAGCAGGAACGGTGTCCTGACTCCGTCCACAAGGACCACATTGTGGCCGGTGCGGTCTTTGAGGGTCTTCTTCTGCTGTAATGCTGCACCCACACTGAGAGCACGGCGGGCTGTATCTGATTGTAATGAATTTTGTAGTTTATGATCAATTTATTGGGTTTAGGATTATTTTTAAAACCACCTACTATTTGGACTAGTACTGTCCAAAAGGAAATATAAATCAGGGGCAGCACAAGCGAGTTAATTGATGGAAGGGCAAAACTAAAATGAATAAACTACTTTAAAAAAAAAAATAGGAAGCAAATATGAACAAAGCTTGTTAAATTTTGAGATCACAGTGATTAGGCATGTGTTTAAAAACAGGAAATATTTTGTTCACTTTTGGTATCCACAAATAAAAGTGCTATAATCTGTTGACTCGCGACATTAATCTGTCAAACAACTTGTCAACTCGCGAGCAGTCTTCAAAATTTCTAAATTCGTGCCCAATTTTCATGTAAATGTCATTGTCTCGATTGAGGACCAAGTGGTGCGGACTCTGAAACCCCAATTGTCCCAAGAAAGAACTGACAGGTTAACCAATTGGCTTGCAAAACTAAATATAAAAAGGAACAGGATTTGCATTTCAACAAACATTACAACTGAATACTTATTGAAAATTAACATGGTTTAGTACATAGTTTTGTTTATCTTTTAACTATAGACAGAATAACATAGGCATAGAAGATGGCATGGAAAAATAAACAGTAAAGAAGTATTTAATAAATAGTTATAGGACCATAAGTTACGGAGCTAAACATTATTTCTTTATTATATAAATAGATACAACATTGAACTTGAACCTTGTAATTAATATAACATTGAAATATTTATGTCCATATTAGATGTTGGCACAACATCGCGGAAAATTAACAGTATCTATGCTAAATATATAACAGGTCCAAAGATTAAAGTTAAGGTTTTCATACATAGGTAATATATATTTTAAAACCATAACTAATGAGAAGTTTACTGGTAATTTGAATTTGATGATTAGTGGAGAGTAGATTAAATAAAAACAAGTTAAACATGCACAAAAATAAGTTATTGTTATATACTAACCATACTTTACAGTAGAGTTGACATGGGTTACTTTCATTAAAGATTTCGCTAGTTGCGATGCCATGACTGCTTGAAAACTTCTACCGGTTATCACTGAATACAATGAAGACTCCTATAACAAATACAACCAAGTAAATTAAATAGTATTTAATGATTAAAACTTAATTAAAAACTCCTAGAAAGTTGGACTCTGACCTGCTGTCAGCACAAAGTAAAGTAGATGATAGATAATGCTGCCAGTCAATAAAATCTATATTCTACAAATTATAGTTGGAAACACATATAAGTCAAGTTATTTCAACGATATAAATATACATATATTTTCAATCAATTAATGATTTCCAAAAGTATGAAAAATGTACCCTTTAGTTTATACACAATAAACATGAACGTTTTGATTATTTATAACAAATGAATAATAATTAACAAAAACATATTATTGTCATATAAATAACTGAAAATTATCATGAATGTTGATCATGAAAAATGAAAAAACTTATAATACTGCAAAATTTAATTTTAAGACATAAAAACGATTAAAAAAATGACAATACTAGCTGAATTGACTGTACCATATTAAGTGAATATTTTAGGATGGATGGAATATTTTCAATAACCTATGCTGGCAAATATGTATAAAACTACAACATTTGATAAAATATTCCTAGACTGGCAAGTATAGAAGTTTCTGTCAACAACGCAATTTATTCAGTTATGTTATTGCTCATCCTTACAATCACATCTGTACATAAACTTTGTTTTAATTTTGCCATATTTAGCAAAAACTTCATATTTGATCACAGTAACGGTCATGGTGCGGATACGATAAAACAATTAGGTATAGAAAAATGATAAATCTTAACTAGTTTAGCGTTGAAAAAGTTTAATTTCAATGTCGGTAGAATCAAATTCTTAATGCAAAAACGGAACATATAAATTAAAAGCGGGTAAAACGAAAAATAATTTCGTTAGAAACTAGAATGAAAACGCATTTCCGTTTTTGGCTGCCATCTGCCCTTTCATCAACCACGTGAACAGCCTGGAGCATATTTCTAATTTAAAATTAATTAATTATTGTATTGTATTATATAATTTTTATTCAAATGAAACAATAATGGCAAGCATGTAAGTACATTAAAAAAAATGGAAGGAAGGTTATAAAAAAGTAGTCAAATTCAATACTTTTAACATGACTGAATTTATTGAACACTTTACAAAGCACGTTTTCTTATTTCCATATTTGTTTTCCTTTCTTTGACAGAATCACAATAATCCTCATTCTATCAAGCAGACTGCTAGCGTCAGCACAATTTACTGACAAAATGCAGACATATGAGATGGAGTGTTTAGGTGAGGACAAGCTGGCTTGCATGAGCGGCGGCTGCGTTCTACACACGCAGTACTGTGACGGAGTCGACGACTGCGAGGACGGAACTGATGAGAACTTTTGTTGTACGTATAATAGATTAAGTAGCTAGCTCTCTCGGAACTAGGAGTCGAAGTGGTCGCCATGACCAAAAACGGTCGGAGTGAATCATCATCATCATGACAGGGTCGTATTTGACTGTGTAGGGGCCTTTGATTTAATTTTATACAAAAAAATATTGTTCGTTGCACTACCCTTAATGAAAGATACTTTTAACAGTTGCCTACTTCCGGTTACGTAGGTACGTGCGTGGGTACATAGTTTTTTTTTAATCTTATGAGAAAATTATTAATTATTGCTAGTTAATTTTTGATGCCAATAGGTCAAAGTCAAAACCATTTATTCAGTTTAGGCCCTAGAAGGGCACTTATGAAGGTCGAATTACAGAAGTTGCCACAGATGTGCTATGCAGCTATGATGCGTGGATGTGAAAGCTAAGCTATGAAACTATGTGACCGTTTCCACTGTTAAGCTACGTACCACCATACTATGAGACACCACTCGCGAACATCCATAGCACGCATCCATCCATGTAAAAAGCATAGCTTAGTAGAACCCACGTCTCCACCCGTCAGCACATCTCTGGTGGAAAAGCAGCCTTAGACGTGGTAATGGCGTATAGTTAGAACATTGATACATTTTAAGGCCATGATAGCTCAGCGGTAGTGACGTCGAATACCGCAGCGACGGTCTTAAGTTCGAATCTTACAATGAGCTTGAGCTTTTGGTGAAGGAAAACACCGTGAGGAAACCATAGCATGGTGGTAGGGTTTGTAGTACCACCCTCAAGTTGAAAATCTGTCGCCAAGCACCTGTCGGTGTGTTCCGACAGCTGCACTTGAGAGCCAGTTCCCATCTAGGCTGTGTGTTTACCACCCTCGGCCACATCATCACTTACCATGTTGAGATTGAAGTCAAACACATGCTTATCCAAAAGTAAAAAAATCGAAATAGTGAAATTTTCAAGCAAGACAATATTCTTGTAAACAGTCGACAAGCATCCCAACGAAGAGCTCTGCAACGCGACCCACCAGTTCATGTGTGAAGACAAGAGTAAATGTATCCCCAACTATTGGATCTGTAATAAGGAGCTGGATTGCTCTGATGGCAGCGACGAGTCCAACTGCACTGCACTACCCGATGTTAAAGTCAATGTAAGTTTTTAACAGCACTCCTAAGGCCCTTCACACACTCGCCTGGCTAGCTACCACCCTCATGTTGCACCAGAGAGTTGAGAGCCAGTTGTCTTCTATGGTTTGTGCCAATTACTTCGACGACATCATCAATAACTATGGGAGATTGTGAAAAGTATGTTAGCCATTTTAAACTGTGCGTCTATCTGTGTGGGTAGTTGAAGAAAAATCTCAAGTTTATAAAAGGATATCCGCCAAAATTGCCCCAGGATCAGCGCAAAAGAAATGTATCTTAGGTTTCAGAGTAATAATAGTAGAAATATTGTAAAGAATGCGGTTGAGACTATGGGTCCGTGGGGGTCTGAAGCTCGTCGTTTCACAAGTATTTCATGTAAAAAATTTATCTCTGCCTCGGGTGACCGGCGCGTGGGGAGCTTTTTCCGCCAACGCATCAGCTTGGCTATCCAAAGAGGAAACGCTGCCAGCCTGCTAGGAACCTTGCCGATCGGCAGCAGCGGCACTGCAGGGCTGGATTTAGAAGTGTGGAGGCACTGGGTCAACAAAAGAGTGGAGGCCCCAAATTATTTTGCGAATAGAATAAATAATACATATTTTTCTTGCAAGTGTTTCACCTTATAAATAGCGGAAGGCACCTTCGTTCCAACCGCGTATCCGACGACATTTCTAGAACTGTATGAATATATAGAATTTATGTGGGGGCCCCTCTCCTGTGGAGGCCCCGGGCAGTTGCCCCGGTTGCCCTCCCTTAAATCCGGCCCTGAGCGGCAGCCTCGAAGAAGTTTTTTTATATATTAAAGTTGTACATTTGTTTGTATGTTTTGTACATTTTCTCCTGTGTTTAGTAAGTTTAGCTATGGACGAGCTTTAGTGTTATCAATAAAAAAACGGATACCAGATTTTTTCTCCTAAAAATGGAAATAAAAAATGATCGAATATAACTTAACAGGCAACATGTAAAGGCTTCGTTTGCGGTGACGGACAGTGCATCTCGAACCTGTGGGTGTGCGACGGAGTTTATGATTGTGGAGACAAAAGTGATGAGTACGCGCAGAATATGTGCCGTGAGTTGTATTTAACGTTGGTTTAAAAAAAAAATATCAAAGGTTTTTTTTTTGTTGTTAATGGCAATCATATATCAAAGGTTACTACTACCTATTAAGAAAATTTATTCAAACATCGAATTATGGTTCAGCATTTATCATGTTATTTGATGATATTGTTTGACCTTTGTTTTTTTTAAATAAAAAAATTCAGTTTATATAATTAAAAAAATTGCTTTTAGCAATAAATAAATATCCTGGGACATTCTTCACTCGGCTATCTGATCCCAATCTAAGCAGAGCTTGTAATATGGAAACCAGATCACTGATATACGAGTGCTACATATCTATACTACTTTATTTGAAAATTCATACTAGCTGTCCCCCGCGGTTTCACCCGCGTTTCCGAGAGATGTTATAATTTTCCGGGATAAAAAGTATCCTATCTCTTATTCCAGGATATAATCAATTTGTGTGCCAAATTTCATCAAGATCAGTTAGGTAGTTTTGGAGTTCCTCGCAGACCAACATAGTGACGCGGAGATTTTATATAACAAGATTATCCACCCAGATTCGGGAGATCTATTTAAGTAGGTAGTATTTACAAAAAAACGTAATATTACAGTTACCTGGTTAGTATCTATAGTACAAGCTCTGCTTAGTTTGGATCAGATAGCCGAGTGAAGAATGTCCGAGTATATCTTCTATTTATACTTCTATATAAAGAGGTATATGGTTCCAGGACGTGGGAGTACCTGTTGCCTAAAATTTTAAATGAGCTACCAGAGGACATTAGACTCAAATACATCGAGACAGATAGTTATAGGGGAAAGATAAAAGAATACTTCTTAAAAATATCTTAAGAATTGAATATTAATTTTATTACTTGAATTCTCATGCTTCTAAGCTCAATTGTTAAAATTGCTAAATTAAAAACCTTCGTTATCGTCGTTCGTTATAAATCTATGTACCTATTTTAATATGATTGTAGTTGTGAGCGACGACCGCCTACACAGATAAGCCCACGGGGCTTCCGTGCAGGCTCTTTAGTTTGTAATATTTTTTTGTAATTTTTAATATGGAAAATAAATTTTAAAAAAGAAGGTAAAGTTTATGAGGTTGTAAAGGGTAAACTCTGGATCTACGGAACCGATTTGGAAAATTATTTTACCAATAGAAAGCCATGTTATTTGTGAGTGTCATAGGCTATATTTTTGTCCCGGGAAAAGATAAGATCCTTCGGGAACGCGGGTCAAACCGCCGGGGATATGTATAATAAACATACATTTGCAGGTCATATGCTAGTTGATCACGCGATCCGCGACGGCTCCTTCTGTCAGGAGTTGTTAACGTTAGGAGAAAGGAACTACAAGTGCCTGGACTCGTCGTATTGTCTCCCCAGCACCATGATGTGTGATGGGATGCAGGACTGCAGGGATGGCAGCGATGAAGGTTCATTCTGTGATCATTGTAAGTATTTGTATTATGAAGCGGACTTGGGTTCACTATGTTATTCGTGTGCTGTCGCTGTAGTGTGTTTTAAGGCGATGATAGCTCAGTGGTAGTGACGTCGGATACCGCGGCGAAGGTCGAGGGTTCGAATTCTACAATGAGCTTGAGCTTTCGGGGAAGGAAACCATAGCACGGTGGTAGGTGGTGGTAGGGTACTTTGTAGTACCCGGGCTGGCTACCACCCTCAAGTTGAAAATCTCCCAAGCACCTATTGGTGTGTTCCGACAGCTGCACTTGGGAGCCAGTTACCATCTAGGCTTTGTGTGCATCTTCGGCCACGTCATCACTTAACATGGTGAGATTGTGGAAAACACAAGAACAAAAAGAAAAAATTGGCCCAAGGCTAAGGCGGCATTCAGCTCGCGAAGACCAAGCGCCGTCTACTGGCGCGAAACCCCTGGTTTAACATATTTCAATACGGAAAAAGAGTCTTTAACCAAAATACCCTTTTCAGGGCATACAATGTGTTCCACCTTTGAATGCCATGGCAATAACACGCAATGCACTCCAGAACGTCGTGGCCCATCTTGCATCTGCCTTCCATCATTAACCATGAAGCAGTACAACTACACCACACACAAATGCGACGATGTCAATGAATGCTTGCTGGAAAGACCGCAGTGTTCTCATATGTGCGTCAATGGTGATGGACATTTTACATGTAAATGTGATGATGGGTATACGAAGGACGAGTTCGGGTATTTGTGTTATGCTCCAGGTTAGTAATATGCATATTTTATGATATTTATTTAAGCAGCTTTTTCGCTTGGCGAATATGCCGCTCCGTTACGCAAAATAAAAACACTTTACACAAAAATTTCAAAAGTGTCTACAATTGAAAGTGTCTACAAAATGTAGACAATTATTTAAATTCAGATCAATAAGTTGCCTCGCGGAATTTTTGATTCAATTGTTATCTTGTGGGAAGGCCGTATCTGTTGACTCGCGACAGTAACCTGTCAAACAACTCGTCAACTCGCGCACAGTTTTCAAAATTTCAAAATTCGCGCCCAATTTTCAAGTAAATGCCAAGTGGTGCGGACTCTGAAACCCCGATTGTCCCAAGAAAGAACGGCTATTTAATCCGCATTTAACCATGTCTAGTATCCTCTTAGTTTTATGTGCCATCGGGTATGATAAGTAGGTATTACATAATCCAACGGAACTATCGCCGATCAGTAGACCCTTGGGTCCCTCGTTTCGGACACTCCATCAAATCGATAAGATGATAAGCGTCCTCTTCTCAGTTGCACACGTTGCACAACAGTGAATCTACTTTACGCATAAGGTATGCAAACTTATTCAATGGAATGTGTCCGGAACGAAGCCGCGACAATAAAACTATATGCTGCCTATTCAGGGCCGGATTTAAGGAAAAACGTGGTAACTGCCCGGGGCCTCCACAACAGAGGGGCCCTTACGGCACAAAAATTATAGAATAAAAATAAGGGGAATAAATAATAATAGGATTGGTACTTTTATCCATAATTCAAAACAAAGATCCAAGTAGGTATACAAACCTACATCGCGCTATCGACATTTTCTCTGCATTTTTTTAAATCTATGTAGGAGTCTCTCGTTCATTTACATGTCTTAATTTTTAGCACCAGAAGCAATGTTATTCTTCAGCACAAACAATGATATAATATATCTCAAAGTGAAATCTAAGCAGCTAGTTAATGTCACCACAGGAATTAAAGATGTGAGTATATTGATATTTCGTTCTAGCTCTGGAAATATGAAGATCCATTTTTAAAATGGTCACTACTTAAAAATCCTCGATCTCAAAACCCATGTCTTAATATCTCTTGGGACCTCCACTTCGGTAGTGTAGGTATGTGTGACGTACCTGCTGCCTTTATATATTTATTCTCTATCTATAAACATAGCTCCAACATAGTGATGTTGGTCAATGATTCTCACAGTTCATAGAGGGATGTCGATTGCGACACCAAAACTAGTTTTTTTTTTTAGAAAATATTTAATTTAGAAATTACAAATCAGTCCCATCACAGGGGCAAAGTAACAAAAATGCATATCTAATTGATGATTTCAGGCTCACGGAGTGTCGTACGATGGAAAATATTTGTACTGGGTGCAGACAGCGCAGGGGCATCAAGCTATAGTCAGGGCTCATCTTGATGATGTGGAAGGAACTAAAGAGGTGAGAAACAATTTATTTTCAGTTAGAAAACATCGGCTTCTTCTTGAAAACATCTTAGGAAACTCCATAACTCAAGTTCTTAACATGTTTAGATGATTTAATATATCATCCAGAAGGTATTTTGCCTACTCAAGTTCTAAGAACTAGTACCATTAAGGAGACAGATTAGTAGACTTGAGAGATTCCTTACGCATTTCAAAATTATGGTATCTTCAAGTTTTTAGACTTTGTTTGGGCAAACCAACGACAAAATTTGGATGACCTTTTCACACTCGAATATTTCTATTAAATTGAAAAAAAAAAACTGACTGATTTCAAGGGGAAAATAAGAGATCGTGCATGACATTGTCGCTGGCCTCTTATGGCTGTCGTGAATGAGTCCATCTGTAATCATTTAGGAACCCAATTGTGTTTCTAGGTGTTAGTAGGGCTAGGTCTCGATGAGCCTGGTGACATAGCGGTGGACTGGCTCGGCGGACATATATACTTCAGTGACGTGCAGCGCGGGACGATATCGGCTTGTCGCACCGATGGTTCCATGTGCGCTACTATACGCACGAACACTAAGCATCCAAGATTTGTTACGCTTGACGTCAGGAATGGGTGAGATTTTACGTTTACAAGAAGTTTCTTTTTTAGCACTGCCGGATACAAAAGTTTATATTTATTAAGGATTAATTTTCTTCATTCAAACAAAGACTTCTGTTATGTCAGTAGTTCCAACCGGCTGGTCTGAAAATCGAGCAATATTACTGTTTGAGGGCATTACCGCGAGATATCTTCATACAAAATGAAGTATGCTTCTATTTTAGTCATCTTAGTATAAACTTCGATGATATATTGGAAACAAAATCTAGTATGCTTGCCTGTGGCAAGTCAGATTCCCGCTTTATAAAATTTCAAAATAAATGCTCGCGTTTATAGATCAAAAAGGACTTTTTGATGCAAATTTTTCTAGTCTATCTTGTTTATCTACGTTTACTTGTCATGCTAATAAATTAAATATAGACTACGAAACCTAAAAATAATTCGCTAAGCTATTGCCATCGACCGCAGAGTTACCAAGCGCGAGAGAGATGGAGGCTTTGCGATAACGTCTTCTTAATGCCCTATTTTCCAATTTCGTTCCCAAATATAACCAATAAATTTTACGGGCTTACAGTAAAATGTACTGGGCCGACTGGTACCAACGGCCTCTCATCATGATGTCTAATATGGACGGGAGTAGCTCTGAGATCTTGGTGGACCACTTAGAGACGTTCGCAACTGGCTTGGCGATCGACGTGCCTAACGGTAGACTGTACTTCGTCGATCGGACCGTTAAAGTCCTCATGATTCATGGGAAGCGAGTTTATGTGAGTATCGTTTTTTTTTCTATAGGTAACTAAAGTGTTAGGTTTTTGACTGCAAGCTGGATGCACAAGACCGGCCATCGTGGGGATCTTTGGGGTAGACCTTTGTCCAGCAGTAGACTTCTTCATGGATAGATTTTTCATATAGTCCAACAATTTATGAATAGAGTTTTCATATATACGAGGTATGGTGAAAAATGCTCAAAGAATGCATCATGTAAAATGAGCATTTTATCTAGTTCTGAATGTATGTATAATTCAGTATTTTGTTTAATGAACGTGCATAGCTTGGGGCATTTGTTCAAAAATCTATTGATGCAGTTTTAGTTCCCATCAAAACTGGTCCCGAGACTACTTTGAGCTACTCCCTATGTTTTGGAATAAAAAATTACCTACATATATGCCAGTAGAAGAGGAATTAACGAAAAGCAGTTTCCTAGTCTAATATTCGAGAAACTTCTAAATGGCGTTTTATTGAGGGTTTCGTTAGAGCTCTACAATTTTACTTCACAGTCTCTCTTCGAAGAACCGTTCCATCATCCATACTCCATCTCAGTGTTTGAGAACACGGTCTTCTGGAGTGATTGGACTTCAAATACAATTCAAACGACCGATAAGCTTCATGGCAGTGGGCAAAAAAGAAACGTTTTGCTTGCCATGGGTACTCCTGTTTTTGGTAAGCTGCTATATTATAAAGTAAAGTATGTAAAGTACTCTTTCATGCGATGATAGCTCAGTATCCGACGTCAATACCACTGAGCTATCATCTCCTTAAAGTATCTTATCATCGCAAGTTCGGTATCGCAAAGTCGTATGTTTTTCAGGTATGCATATTTATCATCCGATTCTAATGGAGAATAGTAAGAACCCGTGCGAGAACAGCAATTGTTCACATTTCTGCTTCATCACGTCTAATGTGAGCCACGCGTGCGGCTGTCCTGATGGCATGGAGCTGCGGAGAGGTGCTTGTGTTCGTAAGTAATACTCATATACATATTCATAACTAGCTGTCCCGGCAGACCTGGTTCTGTCCTATTTCTCTAAAACGTGAACTTTGGAAAAAGAAAATCTCTATTAGAACCTTCCTCAGACTTCATCAAACACAACAAAAAAGAAATCAGCCAAATCCGTTCAGCCGTTCTCGAGTTTTGCGCGTAGCAACACATTTAGTGATTCATTTTTATTTATATAGATAGACTAGCCTTCTGCCCACCGAACCCGTTAGGTCCAGCCGATTTGGTGGAATTCAGTGATATATAGCCTACATAAAGACGAGTAGTTTTTTAGTGTTCTCTTTTTAGCGAAGATAAAAATATCTCCACAATAATAATTGTTCTGAGATAAGGGCCGGACTCAGAGACGTAAATGTAATATAAAGTTTTATTTTATTATTAGTTTGATATTTAGATCTGTACCCTTTTAATGGCTATTTAGTCAATAAAGATGTTGATACTTTTAAGTGTAACTATATATGTAATATCTGCGTATGGCAGTGTATTGTAAAAAAGCTGTCCATATAATATACAGTAAACTAGCTGTTCCCCACGGTTTCACCCGCGTTCCCGTGGGATCTTATAATTTTTCAGGTTAATATATAGATAGCCTATGACACTCCCAAATAACGGGTTTCAAAATCGGTTCAGTAGATCCAGAGATTACCCCCTACTACCTCGCAAACTTTACCTCTTTATAATATTAGTATAGATATGTAAGATAAAACTTACTAATATACTGTTGCAGACATAGAAGACTACCATCCTCAGTACCTGATAATCGGTGGAGATCAGCTGTTCACGTTGGTACAGTACGACGCCCTCGGCAATCCTGAGAGTCACGCTACGCACTTCGACATAGGGAGGGTGCAGGCTATGGCATATGATAATGTTAGAGGTAACAATCATTTAGGCAGTTTTAAAAAACAATAATTAGGTTTTTTTATTTTTTTAAGAAAGCCTAATTATTAAGTTATATTTAAAAAAAAAAACAATTTAATACATATATTCAAATACTAATTAATTAAAATAAGCTGTTGACTTTTAAATATAATGGTTTTGTAGAAATGAACTGAGTAACGATATAACAAATGACCTATATAGGCAGTATTTTTATTTATTTACCTTACCCGTTTGTCAATATGTTTATTTCAGACTTCTCAATCCATAATTGGAATCCATATAGTCCAGTCCCCAATTTTTTTACAATGCTTACTTAATCCGGCTCTGTCAGTGCCCTATCAAATGGGAATAGAGATTGTCTGACAAATCAAATCAGCTTCTTTTAGCTTATTTTAGATTAAAGGTATTTTATTTATACACTGGTTAGTATTAGATAATTCAGTAGGAATAGACATCATACCTTTTCGGTTACATTGAATTTATGTTTACAATTTATGTTTTAATAATGTTTATAATTTTCAGATACCTTATACATTTACGACGGTCAGCGCAAATGTATAAACTATATAGACATGAAGGGCTTCACGCTAGGTCTCACACGCATCCTCGTCTACTCTGGCTTGGAGAACGTCGTTGATATGGATTATGGTAAGACTTGCTGTCCCCCGCGGTTCCATCCACAGGTCCCGAGGGATCTTATTTTATCCCGGGATAAAAAGTATCCTGTTTTATTGCGTTCAGTAGTTTTTGTGTGAAAGAGTTACACACATTTTGACATGCAATCATACTTTCACATTTACAATATTAGTAGGATTGTAGGATATTCTAGTTTCTAGTGCCCTTTTCCATAAAGGCACATAGGGCCCCCGGGCAATGGAGAAGGGCCTTACACTGTGTACTCTAGGGCCCCTGCAGTACTAAATGCAGCCCTGTATCCATTTGTTAAACATCGCTACATTTTCGACTCCATAGACGGGCTGGTTGATGTGGTTAGATACCGTCTACTACGTCATTGGTCGTAGGTTCGATTCCCACTCAAGAGAAACATTTATGTGTATATCAGTTATCTGGTTTCCATTGTACCTAAAAGCTCTGCTTAGTTTGGGATCAAATGGCCAAGTGTGAAATATGTCACAGGATAAAAATTTATAAAGTTATGTCCCACAGACTATGTAACCGATTCCCTCTACATATTGGATGCTGGCCATCTTACCATCGAGGTGTTGTCGCTGCGGACGAAGCAGCGAGCGTTGGTATACAGGTTCAAAACTCACGAAGTGCCTATTAGCTTCTGCGTGCTACCTGATTATGGGTAAGAGATTTTTATCCTCTAAATGTATAGTATACTAGCTGTCCTCCGCGGTTTCACCCGCGTTCCCGAGGAATCTTATCCTTCCCCGGGATAAAAAAGTATCTTATGTGTTATTCCAGGATATGATCTACCTGTGTGCCAAGTTTCATCATAATCCGTTCAGCCGTTTTTGCGTGAAAGAGTAACAAACATCCATCCAAACTTTCACATCCTACTAATAGATGTATGTTACTCTTTCACGCAAAAACGGCTGAACGGATTTTTATTCACAAAATGATGTATCGATATTAAAATTGTTATCCCTTCCACTGAGTTATATTCGCCTTATCTTTTAGGAAAATGCTTGTAGCAGTAGCGGAGACTGAAGGAAGCATTAATATACATATAGATAGCATAGGCTTGGATGGAGAGGGCAGACATCATCTCCTAATGAACAATATAAAAGGTAAGATTTTTTTTACATATACCTTCCCTTATAGAGTTTAAATAGGGGAAAGCAGTGAAATAGCATGCTAGCCGTATTTTTTACTTCTATAATATAATTTCAACCCTTAATTCACCCTCTTAGGGGAAACATTTTGAAAAAACACTGTCAACTGTGTTCTCACATTGCCTTATTGAGGCATCTCGTGACGAAAAGGCTGGCATGTACTTTGCCCAAAGAATTGGCATTGCCATTCGGCGCGGCAATGCTGCCAGTCTTCTTGGGACGCATCGGCCAGCGATTTGGGGCATTTTTATTTATAAAAAGTTTATTTTAACTTTTTAGTTTTATTTTGTTTTTAATAATTAGCATAATTTACTTATTAAGTGTTTAGTGTTCGGGACCGAAGCACTAATTTATAATATTGTGAAGGAGGATATCGGCTTAAAGAAGGCATCACTTATTGTACTCACAGATATATTGTATGTCCATATAAGGTGCGACAATAGTAGGTACTTCAGTGAAATACACGAAACACATATACAGTACAGTTATGTAGGTATTCACAATATGAACAGCCTTACGGCACAACACGAGAATTACAAATAAGGATACTAAACACAATGAATTGCTAGGACAGATGAGAATAAAAGTGACGTCAACTATGCGTAGCATAGCAAGGCCAGGTCGTACGCGGGTAGCGGGCAATATTCGCGCGAGCTGCTCGATGTAGGTGGTGGAGGCGGTGTCGTCGATCGACGTCATCGCTGCTAGCTCGGAGCGCGACTCCACTGGCTCGCGGTGATATTGTCGTGCATGTTAAATATTGGATATTATTATAAAGTAAATATATGTAAATATTAGGCTGTAGTGTAAATATAGGTATATAATATTGTATTGTATAGTGAAGTGTTGTAAATGGAGATATTAATTTAGGGAATAAAATAGGTGTTAGGTATTAGTTAGGAAAGGAGATTAAGTGGAAAGGATCGCCACAAGTGTACATTTATTTGTTACCAGAAGTTTTAAGGAGAAATTTCGTGCTTCTTTGAAAATGATAGACAACTTCATCCCTTATTTTACCAACTTACCTTTTTTTTACCTTTTTATATTGTATAAATTGTATGTAGGTCCTCACATACGTCTGCGGTACGCACAGAATATGGACAACGTGTACATTTCTGATGAGGGCAATGGCGCCATAGATTACATACATCCAGAAGGTAAGTTATGTACCTACATTTAAAATAATTCACTTCACTATTATTACTAATAAAATATAATAATTAATACAATGATATTTACAGTTTTTTTTATGAATGCGTTTTTTATACAAATACTATTGTAGCAGCCCCGATTTCACCCGCGTTCCGGGAGATCTTATCATTTCCCCGGTATAAAATGTATCACATATCCTTCTCCAAAGTCCAGTCTATCTCTATACCAAAATTCATAAAAAAATATTCAGTGGTTTAGGCGTGAAAAGGTAACAAACAGACAGACTTATAATTCCAGGCACAGGCAGGGAGAATTTCCGCGAACTATCAACAACTATAAGAAGTATGGCTGTGACCGACAATTATGTGTTCTGGACGGACAGACGAACGTCCCGATTATTCTGGTCTGATATACACGAGACCACGCATAAGATACGGAGGATTGACTTGTGTGAGTACAGCTTTATTAAATCTGTGCGTTTGCAAGATGGCCGCTATGTAATTTGACAGATGGTAATGTCAAACTATAAAAGGATGTTGCCATCTTTTTTTATGAAGAGCGAAAAAAACTTGTAACACTTGAATTGATAAATTATTATCGCTAAAAAACAGACTAAGTAAAAATATAACATACTTTAAAAATTACTACAAAATTGATCACGATCAGATTGTGGAATGTATGTAGTAAGTAGGTACCTACCTACCTATTTTATGTTTATGATACACATGTTACATATTTACTTTGTCTCTCTGACCTAGTCCTTTTTTGAGTCTATTAAAAAACGTTACATATTTTTAGTTTATTTTGTCATCAAATCATACCTTTAATATTGCCCACACTGCTGAAATTGAACTGAAACGCTTTAAAAAAAGCAAAGAAAACGGCTGACGATTAAGAATACTTTTAATGATTGTAAATTATTTATGGAAATTTCCTAAATCAAAATACGTTTTTTTTTTCTAGCGATGTTCCCAAACAACACTCAACTGTTAATCCAGTCCACTTCACTCCCACCTGACGCCAAAAGTCCCCTCTCCACCCACCCGTGCTTACACGACGTATGTTCGGACGTGTGCACACAAATAGCCCACTCTCCCCCCCACCAGGCCACCTTCCACATGGGCTACAAGTGCCACTGCCCCCCCGGCCTACTCCTCAATGGTTCCAATTGTACCAAGAGAGTTGAGTGCAAGGAAAATGAGCTTTATTGTCATAAGAGTAATGTTTGTTTTCCGAAGAGGATGAGGTGCGATTTTAATAAGGATTGTCTGCATGGGGAAGATGAGGAAGGTTGTACACGTAAGTATGAATTATTTTTATGATGTATTTTTCGCCGTAGGCAATTACCTTCGGCAATGTTCGGTTTTAACGAAGTTAACCGATGAAATCTTTTCTATTTATGTTTTTTTTTTCAGCTGAAGACTATGCCAGTATTAATTGTTTACCATCAGAAATTATGTGCAATGGTGTATGCTATGAAAAGAGAAAGTCATTTTTATGCGAAATCAATTCAGATGAGGGTAAGTAATTTTTTTTGTAATTTGTGATAGGGCGTGCAATATTATATAGGTAGAGGTTTAAAAAAAGTTGTATTATGTTAAAAAAGAACTATATTTCTCTTCACCAAAAACTTGGTAAACAATATGATAAGATTTAATATACATACTAGTAATCCCCCGCTTTCCCGAGGGATCATATCTTTTCCCGGAATGCAAAGTTTCCTATATCCCCTTCTCTATATTACGAGTTATCTCTAAGTGTAAATATAAAATTCATAAAAATTGGTTCTGTGGATGAGGCGTGAAAAGGTTACACACAGACTTGACAGCTTAGACATTCAGTTACTTTCGCATTCATACTATTATTATTATGGATTAACATGACCTAATAAATAAATAAATCATTTCTCTATTTACAAAATCAACATACATATAGGTACATGAATGGATATAAAAAGTCTCTTAATCGAACTCCGAATCAAAATTAACGTATCGCCACTATTTTATTCGTACTCATATCGAGTACATAAAAAAAACCGTTAATATTTCAAAATGAGGATCACCTTTAACTCTCTCATCCATCACAGATGAGACTGTATGCAGTGAGATAGAGTACCGATGCGCCAACACATCGATATGCCTGTCTCGCTCTCAGATCTGTGACACGAGGCGGGACTGTCCCGACGGCAGTGATGAAGACCCGAGACATTGTGACACAATGACTTGTTTGGATACTGAGTTCATGTATGTAATTTTTGTAACCAGCTAGCCCCAGAACATAGGTAAGGTAAAAGGTAGTGCCCAGAAAGACGAAATTTCAAAAGGACGCAAGAAAACAATGCCTTTTCCTAAAATCGGTGTTGTTGATCAAAACTACGCTATTGACAGATTCCATGTAGCCATTAATACTGTTATCTATATGTATAAAATTCAAAGTCCTGACTGACTGACTGACTGACTGAGATATCAACGCACAGCCCAAACCGCAGAACCTAGAGACTTGAAATTTTGCACATAGATACAGTGTAGGCATCCACTAAGAAAGGATTTTCCAAAATTCACCCCCCAAGGGGATGAAATGGGGGTCCAAAGATTCAAAGATAGGATTTTTTGAAATTCAATCTCTAAATGGGTAAAAAAGGTGTACGCGGGTGAAACCGCGGGGCGGATAGCTAGTTATCCACAAAAATGACTATTGACGCTGACTCGTACGTTAAAAAATTGCATCAAATATGACCAAGGAGTATCTCACATCTGATTCCGTGTGATTTTGAAAGAATCTTTTTATAAATGGTAAGCCCATATAATAATTAGGAATGTCCTATTCCTAGACAGTGGTATTGGTGAAGCCCACATAAAAAGTCATCTGAAGGACTTTACAGGAGTTAATGAGGCAGAAAAATAGCACAGCATAGATATAGGTATAGCTATTGTTGATCGAAGAGTCACAGGCATATTGTAAAACCACCCAAGTACTAAATAAGGATACTAATAACCACCCATTCCGTAGGTGCACATCACCTGGCTCCTGTATCCTGAAGACATGGAAATGTGATGGAGACCAGGATTGTATGGATGCTTCGGACGAAGCCAACTGTGGTGAGCTCTAAAACATTCTTCTACTACCTTTTTTACTTCTAGATCCAGAAAAAAGTCCATCGCTTCCTAGATATATGCCTGTTTGACCATAATCTTACCATGGTCAGTGATGGTGTTAAAGGTGCTGACTGATTGAACAATGTATGTATGGCTGATGGAACAAGTTACAACAGATTTTCAATATGTTACATGACATAAAGTACTCTAACATCGTGCTATCAGCCTATGCCTCTCCATGTTACAGTCGTTCACAATACGTGGGTTTGAATATGACTTAGGGCAAATGGGGCCTATGTGACTTAGTGACCCTGCATTCCAATAAGTAGTTATATTCCTTAAATCCCAATTTTAACTGAACGGATTGATTGTAAGCACGCCTTTTTAATTGCAGAGCACGTACAATGCGGTCAAGGCTTCTATCAGTGTCAGAACAGAGAATGTATAGAGTTGCACAAGCGTTGTGATGGGAACCAGGATTGCTTCGACTTCTCTGACGAGGAGGACTGTGAGGAACCCATCATTATTGAGTATCGAGTAAGTGGCTTCAGAATTGATGATGTTACGAAGTCAGTACTTTTGTATTAATGTGTGGCTGTGTGAACTACATGGAACAAATGCTCTTTTAATACCTGAAACCGCTGGATGACTACTCTTCGACTAGTGTTTGGTAAAGAAAAAGAAAGAATCAAAGCAAATAAGCAAAGGCTGACCTTTGCTGTAGATGGAAATTGGCCCATGTGTATATTTTTAAAGTCATTTACACAGAAGTTGTTTTAACAGGAACAAATGCCACGCTGCGCTGAATGGGAACACGCTTGCGAATTGAACAGGAGTATTTGCTTGCCGCTTTCAGCTCGGTTAGACATGCTCCAGGGTTTTTGGTGTTGTGGTGTTTGTGATGTCTTTTGATATTCTATAGATTGGTGGAGGAAACAGTAATATTAAACTTGTTCTGTTCTGTCTGAGAAGACCATGTGGACGAAATAAACAGATTTTTCATGTAGTGATGGAACTCCAAAGTTCATATTCATTAGAAATTATTTCCAATGACTTTGTTTAAGTACTTACATGTATACTAGGAAAAAAAACCACCAATAGAATTTCCCAAAATTGTTGAGACGTGAATTAACATCAGGGTTAGTTTTTGATCGAAACATCTTTAAATTTCTAACATGAAAACGGTGATGGGTCCAATGGAGCTACATGTTTATATCTTTAAGATCCTTCTAGTCCCTTAACCTAGAGATATGACTCAGGTGCAACATGAAGGTGGAATGCCCTGGAGGCACAGATGAGAACGGATGCGAGTTCCGTTGTGCTCCTCACGGTATGTTCGCGTGCAAGCAGCAGCTGCTCTGTGTGGCCATGCCGAGGGTCTGTAATGGGAAGAACGACTGCGTCGATGGGAGTGATGAGACCCCTGATGCTTGCGCTATAGGTGAGAGAACCTCTATTAGAGGTGTCAAAGTCAAAGTCAAAATCTATTCCAAAAATCGATGTTATAGCAGTTGTAACGTTCAGAGTTTATCATGTACACGAGGGTTTATTTTCTGGCAGAACCTCACTACTCAGCTTATGAGACCCTACATCATATTCCTCTTGACGTCCAATACAATTTTACAGTTTTAAATGAAAATATTTTGATGATATGTTTATAAGTTGGAACCATCCTCATGTAATATGTAACTTGACCCCAAAAATTTTGATAGGAAGCATCTACTCTTTCTTTTCGTTGATTTCTCTGACATGTTAATCCACACGTTTAATGTGTAATTTCTTACCAGTGAACAAAACATCTCGCCTGTTCCCACCGACTCTCTATCCGCGTTCGGAGTGCGTAGATGGCTATCTTTGCCGTAACGGGCAATGCATCGAATGGCGAGAAGTGTGCGATAATACACCTAATTGCTTTGACGGATCTGATGAAAATGGACTGTGTTGTAAGTATCCATAGTAATATTATAAATGCGATAGTGTCCGTTTGTCTGTCTGCTTGTTTTTAGGACTAAATTGTTGAACATGTTTCAATGAAATTTGGGATACCTTAATGCCTTGGGAATGACAAAGGCTAATAACCAGCTAAAAGCTATTGCCTATGGACATGAACAACGGCAGGCGGATTGCCAATATATTGCCGACCTTTTAGGCATCGAAGAATAACAATAACAATGTCTTTGTGTATTTTATGGTTTTTTCTTTATGAAACTTGCAAACAGTACCTATCTGTTTCTGTCTTCTTTAAAGCCATTTTGCTGCTTTAGTGACTAGTAACCTATGGTAAGCATACAAAGTCTAGAAGTGCAACTTGAGGATGGTAGCCAGGCAGGCTGGTACTACTAACAAACCACAGCGGCCAAACTCTAGGTTCATCAGGTTGACAAGCAGGTAGACGGTCTACCTGATGGTAAGTGGTCGGCGCTGCCTATGATTTGCAATACCTGGGTGATTGCCAATGTGGTACCGATCTTCAAGAGCTGTTTTTACGGCCTTTTTGAAGTAACCCCATATCATAGTGCTAAGGGAGCTCATTCCACATCTTAATGGAGAAGGAACGTTCGACTGAATCGTTGACTTGAAACCTCGACGTCACTACTGGCGTATCATCGCTTTATACATGAACAAGTATACTTCTAAGGCGATAAGGCTTTTAAGGCGATGATAGCTCAGTGGTAGTGACGTCGGATACCGCGGCGAAGGTCGTGGGTTCGAATCCTACAATCAGCTTGAGCTTTCGGTGAAGGAAAACACCATGAAGAAACCATAGCACGGTGGTAGGGTAGTTTGTAGTACCCTTCTGGCTGGCTACCTACCACCCTCAAGTTAAAATACTGTCGCCAAGCACCTATCGGTGTGTTCCGACAGCTGCACTTGAGAGCCAGTTCCCATCCAAGCTTTGTGTGCTTACCACATTCGGCCTTACATCATCACTTACCATGGTGAGATTGTGGTCAAACACAAGCTTATCCAGAATAATAAAAAATAAACTTCTCCCAGCGACAGCATGCAACAACAGTACTTGCATCTTCTCCTGCCAGCCGACTCCCCTCGGCCCTCACTGCAAGTGTCCCACCGGCTTCAGGACAGATGTGGACCACCACACCTGCGTGGACGTGGACGAGTGTGCCAATGAAGTGTGCTCTCAAGGCTGTATCAATGTGGTTGGCTCGTTCCTGTGCACATGTCATCATGGGTATGCGCTTAGGTAAGCTTTTTTATATTGATTGGACATAGAAATTGAGTTTGTCCAAAATCTATTCAAAATCCAAAATCCAAAATCTTCTAATCTCGTTAGGGTAGTGATCAAATTGCGAGCATGGTTTAATTTAATTTCGTTTTAACGTCTATCTTCTCCACAAATTAAAGATATTTGTTTAAATATCAAATGAACTATAATTTCGTAACAGCTTTAAGCTCGCTACAGTTTACTATAGGTATGTTACATTGCACTACGCTTATGCTATAATGCACTTCGCTCTCGTAGCACAAAGCTACAGATATGCTACAATGAACTACGCTTTCGTAGCTCAATGCTACGCTCATGCTACAATGAACTACGATCTCGTAGTTCAAATCTACGCTTATGCTACAATGCACTTCGCCCTCGTAGCAAAAAGCTACAGATATGCTACAATGAACTACGCTCTCGTAGCTCAATGCTACGGTCATGCTACAATGAACTACGATCTCGTAGTTCAAAGCTACGCTTATGCTACAATGCACTACGCTCTACTCTACTACTGATTTTGAAACAGTTATAAAATCACCTCGTAAATTATATTTTTCTCCACCCAGATCAGACCGTCGTTCATGCAAGGCAGTTAAAGGCAACATGTCAATATTATATGTGTCTGGCAACACTGTACGGTCAATATCATCGGATGGATCTAACGCTGTTGAATATAGTGACCCTAATATTGCCAGCATCACTGATTTGGATGTTAATGTCAGGTGACTTATTTTACTTAAAGTTTCATGCTTTGTCTGTATTTATCTTGTATTAACTTATAATATCTTCTACTAGTTTTCCGCCCCACGTTCCCGAGGAATCATATCTTTTACCGGGATAAAAAGTGTCCTAAGATTTATTCCAGATTATAATCTACATGTGTGCCAACTATTATCAAAATCCGCTCAGCCGTTTTTCAAACAAACATCCAAACGTACAAATTTTCATATTTATAATACTTACTTAGATTTACAATTGGACCCGGTAGGGGGCGCTGTAGGTGCAATTGGGTTTTAGTTTTTTAGTGTCTCGGGAGGACGTCTGACCGCTCCAACTAACCTATCAAAAATATAATTTAACTATTTATTATTTATTTATTCATTTACAATTTCATATAATTTTGTGTTGTTATTTAAAATATAGGAAAAACAAGCTGTACGTGACATCAGGCGAAGCTATGAAGTTGATAGAAGTAAACAGCACACATAATGATATCTCTATCACAAACATTGGAAAACCAACTAGGGTAAGTCACCATCATTACCAACATTTGGCAAATAAGCACATTAACTCCCAATGTGTTGCCAAACTGAAAGGTCTCTATCTTATAACGGCTTTAAGCCCAATGATATTAAAAATAAATAGGTGTAGATAGGTTACCTACACATCAAAAATTGCTCCGTGCCTCAACCACATTTTTTTTAAATATATTTTTTTAAAGAAGGCACCTGTATTCTAATTGTAGGTAGCAGTGGACTGGGTAACCGACAACGTTTACTTCATAGACAACACGCCGGGCGCGGCGTGTGTGCGAGTCTGTAATGTGGACATGAAGCGATGCGCCAAGCTGCAGAAACTACCCTCAGACGCACTAGTAAGTAACAATCTACAATGAGCTTGAGCTTTCGGTGAAGGAAAACATCGTGAGGAAACCATAGCACGGTGGTAGGGTAATTTGTAGTACCCGACTGGCTGGCTACCACCCTCATGTTGAAAATCTGTCGCCAAACACCTATCGGTGTGTTCCGACAGCTACACTTGAGAGCGAGTTCCCATCTAGGCTTTGTGTGCTTACCATCTTCAGCCACACCATCACTTACCATGGTGAGATTGTGGTCAAACACAAGCCTATCCTGAATAAAAAAAAATCTCTTAAATTATACTAGTTTTCTGCCCTGCGGTTTCACCCGCGTTCCCGAGGGATCTTATCTTTTCTTGAGATAAAAAGTATCCTATGTTTTATTCCAGAACATGATCTACATGTGTGCCAAATTTCATCAAAATCCGTAGTAGTAGGATCTAGGAGTAGGCATCGAAAAGGGAAGATCTTCCGGCAGTATTCACTTTTAAAAGGCCGGCAAGATACCAGTGATCACTTGGGTGTTGCGGGCATGCATGGACGGTGGGGATCACTTAACATCAGGTGACCCGCATGCTCTCTTGCGCCCTATTAAATAAATTTAAAAAAGGCTAGGTTATCGTGCCTGAGCAGGTTCAACTGTTGATATTAGAAACTTGTATATGATCGCTTGGAGTGAAACTTGTATATGACCGCTTGGAGATCTTTAATAGCGTGATGTTCTATTTGAGCCTGAGATTTGAAATCGCCTTACTGGATAACAGCAGGACCAATTCGCAATAGTCCGAACAAAAGATTTTGGTAAGATTTTTTTAAATGCCTTGAAAATTGGGAAGACATCTTCTATTAGGACATATTGGACATGCCAAGTTAAAGAGTAACACAATCCACCAGGTGACATCGTTGATAGTAGAGCCGTCCTCCCGGCGCATGTTCTACTGCGTGACTCGTTCGCTGGAGTCCGAGTCCGTGGTGTGGTCGAGCTCGCTGGCGGGCCGCCGCGTCGAGGACCTGGCCACAGTCGGGAACTGTACCGGCCTCGCTGTCGACTCCTTCACTAGGAAACTGTACGTGGCTGAGACTGGACCTGCGCATATTATTAGGATGGATTTTGAGGGGGAGATGCAGTGAGTATTTTTGGGGATGAATTTTCAAAAATCCTTTCAATGTCAAAGTCAAAACTGTTTCTGTTTAGGCCCTAGAAGGGCACCTATGAAGGTCAAATTACAGAAGTTACCACCGGTTCGGAAGTTCGCCTTCAATTGAGAAGAACCGGCAAGAAACTCCGCCCATCAAGTCAAGTCCATCTGACTATATTGGCTTTTTTCAAGGGTTTTAATTAGCTTGCCCTGTTTGTTATTTATTTGGGTCAAATTTATGTTTACGGCATAAAAAGCCCGAATGTGTGTCATATTTACAAAGACCTTTCAAATAAACTTATGAATACATTATTTCTCCCAGCAAAAAGATCCTAGCAGACCAACCCCAGTTGCAAGCACCCCATGACCTAGCCATATTCGAGGACTCCATCTACTACCTGGTAGCGAACTCGTTCAAACTCAGCCGCTGCTTACTCTTCGGCCCAAAGCATTGCGAGACATACATCCATAGAGTTTTCGACGCCAATACATTTGTTATACGACACCAGAGCGTCCAAAGAGATGACTTGAAGAACGAGTGTGATGGATTCGTTTGTTCAAATGTTTGCGCGTTGGACATAGATGGGCCGCAGTGTGTTTGTAATGATGGCTCGTTGGCGAAGAATGGGGTTTGTGGGTTGGCCAAGAAGAACGAGGTACGTTTTTTATTCTTATATCTTCTATCATAACCGGCAGACGGGTCAACTGATGGTAAGTGACTACCGTCGCGTAAAGACATCTAGTAGCTCTCAGGTGCAGCTGTCGGTACACCGATAGTTGTTTTCAACTTGAGGGTGGTAGCCAGCCACTCGGGTACTACAAACAAAGTACCCTACCACCACCGTGCTATGGTTTCCTCACGATGTTTTCCTACACCGAAAGCTCATTGTAGGATTCGAACGCACGACCTTCGCCGCAGTATCAACGTCACTACCACTGAGCTGTCATCGCCTTATATATTTCCAGTTGCCGCTCTTCAACGGTTGGACTTACCAGGACTTAAACTCGCATCAGGTTACGTTCACTGTGATCAAGGCCGTGTTGTTGCTGTTCGTGATCTACCTGGGTATCTTCATTTACTACCACTTCGTTTATAAACCGAGGAAGAGCAGAGCGTCACCTTATACCGAGTAAGTTTTGTTTTTCTATCAAAATGATGTTTTTCCAGTTTGGAGAATTGGTACGCCGCTTTATGCGTTTTAAATGTACGCGTCTTTACCTATAAGTAAAGACGCTAATAAAGTTGCGTAAAATAAATAAATAATAAATATTGACGGGCCGGTTGGCATGGTTGGTTAACACACTACCCATCACGCCGCGGGTCGTGGGTTTGATTCCCATCCAGGACACACATTTGTGTGCATGAACATGTCTGTTTGTCCTGAGTCTGGGTGTAATTATCTATTTAAGTATGTATTTACAAAAAAAAAGTAGTATATGTAGTATATCAGTGATCTGGTTTCCATATTACAAGCTCTGCTTAGTTTGGGATCAGATAGCCATGTGTGTGAAAAAATGTCCGAGGATTTATTTATTTGTCCGAGGATATTTAAGTATATATCTACTAATATTATAAAGAGGCAAGGTTTATGAGTTGGTTGACTTGATTATTATTATTTTTTTATTCTGGTTAAGCTTGTGTTTGACCACAATGTGGCCGAAAGGTGGTAAGCACACAAAGCCTAGATGGGAACTGGCTCTCAAGTGCAGTTGTCGGAACACACCGATAGGTGCTTGGCAACAGATTTTCAACTTGAGGGTGGTAGCCAGCCAGTCGGGTACTACAACGTACCCTACCACCGTGCTATGGTTTCTTCACGATGTTTTCCTTCACCGAAAGGTCAAGCTCATTGTAGGATTCGAACCCACGACCTTCGTCGCGGTATCCGACGTGACTTACCACTGAGCTATCATCGCCTTAAAATCCTTATTATCATCTTAATTATGAGATATCTTATGAACTATCGTAGAATATTGATCACGCATATAGAGCAGTGTTTGTGGTCAGATTATAGTTTTTTATTTTAATTTTACAGAGTGAGATTCCAGAATTCTTCTTCAGATAGTGTTTCTTTGGTATGTCCGTCTACAGTTGACATATCTGCTGGAGGGTAAGATATATTGATAATTAATTATTCTTTTCTATTTGAATCCTTCTTATGGATCAACGAACTTTGAAAAAAGTACATTTAATTTTCCCTTTTTTTTATGTCACTAGTGACAACGAGGCAGGCGCGTCACCTGATGGTAAGTGACTACCGTCGCCTATTGACATTAGTAATGCCAACGTGTTGTACACCTTATTACAATGCCTTAAGGGCAAGGGCAACTGGCTCTCAAGTGCAACTGCCGGAACACACCAACAGGTGCTTGGCGACAGATTTTTCAACTTGAGGGTGGTAGCTAGCCAGTCGAGTACCACATAGTACCCTACCACCGTGCTGTGGTTTCCTCACGATGTTTTCGTTCACCGAAAGCTCAAACTCATTGTAGGATTCGAACCCACGACCTTCGCCGCGGTATTCGACGCGACTTACCACTGAGCTATCATCGCCTTAAATTTTTGGCTTTTTTATGGGGCCCTAAACATTTCTGTCCATGTGCAACTGTATTACTTAAGGTGGCTCTGGATACTGACTACTATATTTAAAGGCGATGAAAGTGGTGGTTACGTCAGATACCGCGGCGAATTTCGTAGGTTAGAATCCTAAAATGAGCTTGAGCTTTCGGTGGTCATAGCATGGTTTGACTCTATAGTCAACTGGCTGCCTACCACTCTCAAGTTGAAAATCTGTCGCCAAGCACCTATCGGTGAGATTCGGCTGTTACATTTGAGAGCCAGTCACCTTAAAACATTGTAAAAAGGTAGACAACACATTGGAAATCCCCCCGGTATTGTAAATGCATGCCTGTTGTCGTATCTCTGACATAAAAATACAAGAAAGAAAAGACAGAAATGCCTTCATAACTGTTGTCGGCAACAAAACTTGGTCAGTGCAATTCCCATTCCATTAATCCTAAAATATTCTAAGATTTTCTGCCCGTTTTATTAGTCAATTATTTGGAATCAATTTTGTTAAAAACTCTAGAGACGCCCACGAGTTTAGCAACCCCCTTCAGTACGTGAGGAATATTTGGCAGCAATCCGTAAAGAAAAGCAATCGACCAGTGGTAAGATGTTTTTTTTCTTCTAGTATAGTCTTCATCTGGTGGTACCCAATTTAAAATCTGTACAGGCTTTACCCCACGTTCCTATGGGATCTTACCTTTTCCCGAGGTAAAAAAAATCCTGTTCCATTTCAGGATATGATAGCTCAGTGGTAGTAACGTCGGATACTGCGGCGAAGGTCGTGGGTTCGAATCCTACAATGAGCTTGAGCTTTCGGTGAAGGAAAAAAATCGTGACGAAACCGTAGCACGGTGGTAGGGTACTTTGTAGTACCCGACTGGCTGGCTAACACCCTCAAGTTAAAAATTTTCGCCAAGCACCTATTCGTGTGTTCCGACAGCTGCACTTGAGAGCCACTTCCCATCTAGGCTTTGTGTGTTTACCACCTTCGGCCACACCATCACTTGCCATGGTGAGATTGTGGTCAAACACAAGGTTATCCAGAATAAAAAAAAAACCTGTGTAAGTTTTGTCAAATCAGTTCAGTAGTGTATGCCTGAGAGTAACTAACTTCTTCAGATCCTCGTATCCTAACAAACTGTATAATGGTAGTCAGATTTAAGAATTGGAATGACACTACTAACATTTTAGGTATAAAGCCTGTTAAAATAAGATGCAAACGTCTAATATGTTCTTTTTTTTTTTTTTGTTACTGGCAGTCATCCTTTCAGGATATTTCTGCCAATGTCAAAGTATATGAAATGGTCTTGGTCTATTTGTCACTCCTTTAATATTTTTTATAATAATTTTTAGTCAATACAAAGTCTTTCAGTCGCATAAATTTTCTTGAGTTTTAGTTTCTTCTTTAATGTTATAGTCACATTCTCAAATTCACTGTAATGTCTAGTCCTCCTTCGTCCATACATGTCCAGTCAGGCTTTAGTGAAATTGGCGGTTGTTCCACTAAAACATTCACGGACTTTTTGGGACAACCTGGAAAGTCACGATACACGCTTACATTTCATTTCAATTCACTTGTGCACTTAGATTGATCATTATTGGACAAAACACCGCCGATATTATTCAATAAAACTCAAAATACACGAATTTAATTAAAATAAAACGAAAACGCAACGTCACTCTGCAAGTTCCCGCCAAAAAGTCTAATATGTTCTTTATTTGTTCCCATAGTGCACAGAAGGGCTAAGTATCGACGTGCCGCATATGCCGCCTCAAGACTTCTCTGATACAGAATCCGATTATGATGACAGAGAAAATAAAAAGTTATTGAAATCATTTAAGCAATTCCCATAAAAATGTTTACTGTTGAGATTGTATTCAGTCGCAGATTAATATTAATTTTATTAAAATTAGATATAGGTATAAAATAATGTACTTATTTTATGAAAATATTTAATTAGAGTGTGGTCTAAAGTGGAATAATTATATTAGTTATAATTATAATCTGTTTGAACCATTTATTATTTATACTTTGATTTTTATTACTAACTGATTTTATTTGTAATGATGAAGTATTTAATTAAATTATGAAGCCTAAACTGCAATTTGTTTACATCTTGGTTTGTGGGTACAAAGACAAAGGAACCTTTTTTTTAAAGTTTCAATAAAAAGCTTATTTATTTCCTAATTAATACATAAAGACAAAATTAAAATAGAACATACATATTATTATTATCAGTTTTACTTCCACAATTTCTTGATAGACATATTCTTTTCTGAATCCTTCTGCATGACCTTGGCTACAGCCATTTCAAAGTCTTCCTGGGTTACGTGGACTCTACGTTCTCGGAGCGCATACATACCAGCTTCAGTACACACACCCTTAACTTCTGCACCTGATGCTCCAGGCATCAGCTCTGCAATCTTACGGAGATTGATGCCTCTAGTAAGATTCATTTTGCGAGAGTGAATTTTCAAAATGTCCAAACGGGCCTCTTCATTTGGTGGGGGGAACTCAATCTTCCTGTCAATACGTCCTGGTCTCAGTAAAGCTGGATCAAGGATATCAATTCTGTTAGTGGCCATGATGACTTTGATGTTTTTAGTTGCCTCAAAACCATCTAACTGATTCAATAGCTCCAACATAGTTCTTTGTACTTCAGAATCTCCACCGCTGCCTGATTCAATACGGGATGACCCAATGGAGTCAATTTCATCCATGAAAATTATTGATGGAGCATGTTCACGAGCCATTACGAAAAGCTCTCTAACCATGCGACTTCCTTCTCCAATGAATTTCTGTACCAACTCAGAACCTGACACACGAATAAAGGTGCATTCGGTGTGGTGAGCTACAGCACGAGCTAGCAAGGTTTTTCCAGTACCTGGAGGCCCATACAACAACACTCCTTTAGGCTGGGCAATACCTAATGCATCAAACAGCTCAGGATGTTTCACTGGTAGCTCAATAACCTCCTTGATCTCTTTAATCTGCTTATCTAAGCCTCCTACCATTTCGTAGGTCGAGTCAGGCACTTTCTCGACCATCATAAGGGAGACCAAAGGGTCCACTTTGTTCGGAAGTATTTTATGAAGCGTGTAGCTCTCGTTGCGCAGTGCCACACGGCAGTTAGCGGTCACATCGTTTATGTCAACGTTTTTATCCAAATCAACAACGAATTTACCTTCCGGGTGGACTTTCACGAGTACCTTCTTTTTGTCCATCGGTTTTACAACCTCGCCAACGTAGGATCCCTGTTCTTGCAGAAGTTGCAGCTCTTCCCGCAGCATACGGACTTTAGCGTTAAGTTCATTTCTTTGAGCTTGGAGACGACGTAGGTTTTGAGACTTCTCAGCCACGATCAGTTGGAGCTCCTCTATTTTTGTGATATAGTACGGCCGGAATCCCTCCCCCTTGACTATATCCACATCCATTTTAGACGTTACAGTCATTGTTATATTTTACTCGGTTACATTAAATTATAAACTGTTTGTTGTAATATGAAATTGAAATTTCGGCACAATTGGCTTGACCACAAGAAAATATTATATTTTCCGAGTCACGATCACGATGACGTATGAAACTTATTGCCCTTATTGGAAATAAAAATATATACCAAGTCCACTAGTTTGTACCTACCATATCTTTCTATATATGGATTAAATAAATTTGTAATAAATTTAAATAATATATTTTATATATTATATTTAGTGTTTAAATAAATAGATATAGTTTATTTAAAAAAATGTATTACTTGGAATTTCTACGTCAAGCAATACAACCTACTAAAAAAGTAAAATTTTAAAAGACTGGCAATAAAATATTACGGCAACGTTCACAATTTTACAGGATATTATTTTTGTCTGTGTTCAAAATATCTAAAACAGTTGAATTTAAATATTTAAATAAATGGGTAATAAACCAATACCCAGATAATAAAGTCAGCAATTAGTATAATACTAGTATAATAGGACGAGTAGCTGTGGGCCATCTGTGATTTGAGAAATAGTAATAAGTATTAATGTAACGGCATAGTAATAATCCTGTAAAAAAACATGCTATTATCAAAGTCATGTCAAAATAAATAAACACTAAAATGAGAATAAAATATCATAAATTCATGTACGATAATTATTTAAATTAACAATTGGTTACAGATAGACCAATAAACTTGTAAACGTCCTAAAATGACTCACAAATGGTTGAATATACAGTTTTCGTCATGTGTATATTAACAACTATCACAATCGTAGTTTTCAGTACGCTCGTCTTCAAACTTCTTTGGGTAATTCGAATTGGAACACTAGCCCATTGGAGTTACATGATCGGATCTTATTTTAGTCCAAATGATGACACGGGAAAATTTATTTATAGTGCAAGTGTCTTTGTTATAATTGTCATGGGAACTTTTATACCGGGGTTCCTGTTCCCACGATTTAAATTATTTACAACTGCTTTGAGTATACCGCCACAAATCCATATGGTGCAGCTATTGCGTACAACAGCAGCTCACGTTAGAAGTGAAAATATTACAAAAACTTTTCGGATCTATGCAGCAGCGACTTTGATTACTACAGTATGGACGATTACATCCCTGTTAAAAAACCTTATTATTGATTAATGTAAAGAAAGGCCGTGTTTTTAAATAAAGCTTTAAACTTAAATAAATTAGTTCTACAGCCTCTAATGGAACCCTTCACTTCATTACTCATACTTTTCCTAATAGGATCGTCGCGTCACCGGAGGGCTAGCGAATATATTGCCCAACGTATAGTATTGCCATTCAAGGCAATGCTGCCAGCGCTCTAGGCACGCTACGATTGGATTCTGGACCAGTATTAGCTTGGCGATTCGCATACTGCCCCGTATCACGGTGCGTAGTGCGGGAGTGCGTGTTCTAACGTTACTTGTAAGTATCTCCGTTTGTATAGAAAACACGCACAGTCCAACACACAGAAAATGCACCCACGCGTTTCATGCAGATCACGCGCTGATGCACCCTTGTGCGTGGGTGCGGGCGAGACGCAAGGTATGGCACGCTGAGTCCCGGAGTGCCGTGCGTGATTTTGGAAAGGCACAGCCGCCGTGAATCCACATAATGCAACTACGCGCGTGAGTGCGTACAAAACCCGCACGCTGATGCAGATCTGCACTCCCGCAAGTACGCGCGTAGGTGCGTCGACACGCAACATGCAGCGTGGTGCGTGGCAGTGTGCGAATCGCCTTAGTTTTGTTTGTAATTTTGTAATCTTTTTAGAGTTGAATCGATCTTATTTAAAGCCGAAATTTTATAGGTGTAAAATCGAGCGTTACAAAATAAAAACACGTTATATAGTAGGTATATACGTACTTGACAATAGATGGCAGCACACGTATTATTCTGTACCTGAAAATAGATGGCATTGACAGCACATTGAATCGCACACTCAAGTCGCGCGCTCGGAACAAGCCAGTTGCCCTTGCCCTTAAGGCATTGTAATAAGGTGTACAACACATTGGCAATCCCCCTGGTATTGCTAATGTCTATAGGCGACTGTAGTCACTTACCATCAGGTGACTCGCCTGCTTCGTTGTCGATAAAAATTAGATACTTATTTTAATTCTGTACCTATCTACCTGTAAGGCGGGGGAGTGGTTTAATGCTCTAAGCTGTAAGGCGATGATAGCTCAGTGGTAGTGACGTCGAATACCGCGGCGAAGGTCATGCATGGGTTCGTATCCTACAATGAGCTTGAGCTTTCGGTTAATTAAAACATCGTTAGGAAACATAACCATAGCACGGTGGTAGGGTAGATAATTTGTAGTACTTGACTGGCTGGCTACCAACTTGCTGTGCCTTTAAGACATTATAATAAGGTGTACACGACATTGGCAAACCCCCCTAGCTAATGCTAATGTTTAGCACTCTCACTGTGCTTTTGCACGGTAAGTCAGAGTCAAAGTCAAAACCATTTATTCAGTTTAGGCCCTAGAAGGGCACTTATGAAGGTCGAATTACAGAAGTTACCACAGCGCCCATAGATAGATTTTTTGTTTGTCTGTTTGTTTGTTACGATATAACAAAAACTACTCGACTGACTGTAATTTGTTTTTTAAATGCTTCATTATCCCTGAGTGACATAGGCTATATTTTTATCCCGGTAAAAGATAAGATCCTACGGGAACGCGTATAATACTGCAGCTAGTAATATTATAAAGAGAAAAGATTTGATTTTTTTGTGCGTATGTTTGTATGGAAACTTGACCGATTTTAGAAATTATGTCACCTATTTAAAGCTATACCTATGAACAGGGAATAACATGATCAATGTTTTAATTTAAATCCCTCGTGAATACCTGAGGGGTGGAAAGCTAGTTATTTAATAAGTTGCTGTAGTAAAGATTTTGTGACGACAGAATGCTGATGCTGCATTGGACCCAAGCTGCAGTCTTCATTGACCGCGATCGCTCATTTCTTTACTAAGTAGGTCTTCCCAAAAGTACAGAATTATAAAAAAAAAAACATACAGCCGAATTGAGAACCTCCTCCTTTTTTGAAGTTGGTTAAAAATAATAGGAATCCAGGATACGCGGTTCAAGTAAGTAAAATATCCGTCAAACCGGCTATGTACCTACGAATCTGACTTGCACGTAAGCTGCACGTAAGTAGGATACCGTACAATAATAATATAAACAACTTATTAAATGGTAAATAATTGGACTCTTATGATAAAAATTGGTACCTAACTATTTATAACTGTCATATGTTTTTATTGTATTGAGATTATTGTTGTATTGAGATCACCTTGGATTTTAGCATTCTGTAATTGTTTTTATTTGGCACTATACCTAGTAGCCATAGTTATACGTATTCAGTTACGAGGTAGATACCTATTACGACTAATAGGATTCAATAGAGCAGTGATCGATAGACAGTCAGGTGACATATGCATAAATAAAATACAAAATACCAAGAAACTAGTAATAGAATAGCTATAATTTACTCTGAGATTATTTATTTATCTTTTTATTTCCAATACCAACCAATTAATGTCAGCATGTAAATTCAATTTTCAGATCAAAGCAAGCAAAAGTCTCGTGATATACGTTTATTTACACAACGTATTCTCGCTAATGGACAGTCATGAATGAACGAGATACCACACAATACAACTACCTACCTGCTATTTCGCAATAGTGTACCGGTAATATTATGTGCAATAATATTACATTAATCTTCTCAACCTGATCACATGCTGTTGTTTCGAAAAAAGCAATAATTTCCGAGTTTAATTAGAATCAAATATTTGTGTTCTATAGTGGTTATTTCCAGAGCATTTTCGATAAGGCAGTCGCTGTAACGCGACGTGCGGCGCGAGTTGTGTGTTTAGTTTGATTAGTGCCGTACTCCGCATTGTGCACGGTCCATATTTCACGGAATAAAAATTAAGAAAAAAATAAAATTGACATATTGATGTTGACAGGTAACCTAAAGTTTATTGACGTTTAATTGTCAGAAAAATATTGATTTATTTTATTTACAATAAAATTATTTAGAAAATATTATACACACTTATTCTATAAAAACTTATCAATGGTCGATTAATACTACAATATGATACCTGATGTTATGTGTAGTCAAACTTGGCCGACGATAAAATTTAAATAGTTTTATTGTAGTGTTTATATTTTTATTTTGTGCAGTTTCATTTGGATCTCTAGGTAATAGTTTGTGCTACTTCTTGTGATAATTTATCTTATTTGTTGTATAAACTACAAGTCTGCAAAGAAAGATATGTAACTAATGACAACAATTTAAATGAATTATTTATGAAGTGTGAGGAAGTCTTGAACACAAGTGTAAGGTCGTATTGGCGATGACATTGCTTAGAAATGCAAAGGAAATCATTACCTAAAAAATGCCACTGTTTAACTATTATAGAAATCTCAACTTTATGCTTCATAACTTGAATTGCTAGAAAATAGATTCTATTGTTATCCTATTGTTTTCCTGGCACTTTTGTCTCAATGATGGTCAAACCCAGAGCTATCAATTAAAAATAATATAATTTAGTACACCTAATTGCTCTTAAATTTAAGTTTTTAGATTATTTACCTATGTTCTCTGCTATCTTGTTGATCACCTAAAAGAATTCAGATTTTATTTAAGGCAGATGCAGTATTCACAGACATTTTCCATTTAGCTATGTATTCTATACTTTAGTTTATTTTCTCTATGTACAGTCAGCAACTGAAGCAAAATTAACATTACACAACTGTGTAGTATGAAATGTTAAAGTTTATGGCCATACCACTTAAGAACTCTCAGGTTAATTTCTACATCATGAATATTTAAAGTGCAGAAGTGTTTTGTAAATTTAGTTTTGTTCAGATATTTGCTGACCATACATAGGTATAGACAGCACATCCATATACATTGTAATAACTTGTCATAAAGGATATCATTATATTCATTTATATTGAAATACTAGCTTTCCGCCCGCAGCTTTGCTCGCGTGGACTACACGATTTTAGCTAATTCGTTTTTTCCATAGCAGCGCCATCTATTGATTACTTACTCAACCCAGTCGAAAGGTATCGACATCTGTTAGAATCATTTGGAGTTAACAGATAATTGCGACTGTCAAATAATAACAGACAAATAATTAGCAATAAATTAAAATTGCAACTATAATTTGAGATTTAAACTATCCTATCTCTCAAGTTGGATCGAACTGCACATGGTGTGCGAATTTTATTATAATCGGTTAAGTGGTTTAGGAGTCCATTGAGGACAAACATTGTGACACGAGATTTATATATATTAAGATTAGGCTGAGTACTGCTACACGGACAGAAAAGAATGCTGATCTCTATCGTAAATGTTCTAATGCTAACATATTTATTCCAGGATGGGCAATACAAGTAAGAAGTTAGCAGCTAAATGCACACTACTAACTAAGGATGAACAGAAATATGTTGCGGCAACATTCCGAGCAGCGAGCAAGAACTCGGAGAAGATACGGGAGGATGATCTCATCGTGAGTGGAAAAGTAGATGCAGTGTTGCTAGAAGTGTGTTCATTTTCTTTTTTTTTGTTTAATATTATTTGTGGCTCGATTGGTGACAAGTTATTGGAATTATTAGTTAAAAAGTATGATGAAAAAATATATTTTTTAATTGTGGTAACAACTAAAGTAGAACTTCAGCAACTAGAGTAGTTTGAAAAAGTTTAGAATGAAGAAATGAACATCTTATATTCTAACTTGTTCTATACCTCTGCAGACAAAGCGGTAAAATATTAGTCACTTACTTACTATTATTTTGTACTGAAATCCATACAGGCTGATTATTTTATGAGTAGGTACTTAATTAAAAAGTATTAATTATATTTTTTCTTGTCACCAATTTGAGTTAACATTACATACAAGTTCCTGTGAGTACAAAGAGATTTAATTTTAATAACATCCTAAAGTAGAATTTCAATGATTCTGAAATGTGAATTATACATTGTTATAGGATGTCTAAATCCTGAGTGACAATAACATACAGTTATACTCAATGTAATTAAATGGACTATCCCTGTTTGAACAACTTTCAATATAAGCTAAGCTAACATTACTAAACGGCTGTTAAGTTCTATTAGCTAACTAAAGTGCTATGGGGTAAAATGGGTCAAGTAAATAAAAATCCATGCTGTATAGTCTGTTTCAATGTTATGAATATTTACAAATAAAATACAAATGACTTGAATATAATTTAATATCTGTAATATGTATTAATGTTATCACTCAATTATGACAAACTAGTTATACCCCGCGGTTTCACCTGCGTTCCCGAGGGATCGTATCTTTTCCCGAGATAAAAAGTATCATATGTTTTATTCCAGTATATGATCTACTTGTGTGCCAAGTTTCATCAAAATCCGTACACCCATTTTTGCGTGATTGAGCAACAAACTTTTTATTTATAATATTAATATTAGTAGCATTAAATAATTAATTTCGTATTTAAAAAAGGACATCCTGTAATTGGAAATCATCATTTCAGAATCTAGTTTTAGCTGCCATTATGTGTAACTTGTATGTACATTATGTTTAGTTTAATTTTAGTTTTTTTAGTTAACTTTAGTTTTGTTAGTCAGTTACTTACACGACCCTGTTGCTACGCTCACGCATTTTAGTTTCTAGAGTTATAACCCTATGGTGATGGATTGTGGGAATTTATTTTGTGTTATGGTGGAGTTATAATATTTCTCCTAAAGGTACATGGAAGAGTAAGTTAAGTAACAAGAATCCGACACTATGTTGTATTAATCGTATTATTTTGGAGACCCCGTAGTTAGTTATCCAATCACATTTTAGCACCTTAGCTAGTATGCTTACCTATAGTAAGTAGTTAAAAATGACATTATTTTATCCCTTTTTAACCGGTTTTCGTTAAATATGCATATGCCCTAAGGGCGAAATCGGCAGGTCTGATATTGACAGCCTAGACAAGATGGATGTCGATTCCATCTTGTCTAGATGGTAGACATAATAGACATTTCATCATATCGTCATATTATTATATTATTATATCTAAATTGCGTTACATATAAAAATGTATATCTCATAAGGTAAAAATGTATATGTCGCAGGGAAATGAGGATATCAGGCATTTCACGAAAACCCGGTAGATGTCGAATATTCTTGTTTATTAGGTACGTCTTTTTAAATACTTAAAGTATTTATGTCGTTTCACTAAACTAACATGCGCACTCCGTGTGTGTGTATTTTTTCTTAAATCTTGCAACATTCCTTGGCCGAGTCCAAGCAACATCCCCATTGTTCGCGGGTCATGACCACAGTCTGGTATAGGTTTATAACCTCAAGTGTTAAGTCACGCGCCGGGAAATGCCTATTTGTGTATTATCAACACACATAATCGTGTTGATATTCCGCTATCAGTTATCGGTCGCATCTCTTATCAAAACGCTAGCTGTCCCACGCAGTTTTAACCGCGTCAAACGTTTGTCGTCATCTGAGCTATAGTGTAGCCCTATCACGCTCCTTAATAAAGGCTGTCTAATGCAAAATATCACCTGTACAAACTAAGCTTAGATGATAACTCAGTCGTAGTGACGTCGGATACCGCGGCGGGGGTCGTAGATTCGAATCAGTGAGTTTCGGTGAAGGAAAACATCGTGAGGAAACCATAGCACGGTGTAGAGTACTTGGTAGTATTCGACTGGCTGGCTACCACCCGCATGTTGAAAATCTGTCACCAAGCACACAGTATTCCAACAGTTGCACTTGAGAGCAAGAGCCTTTAAAGCATTGTAAAAAGGTCAAAAACACATTGGCGATCTCTCTGGTATTGCTAATGTCTATAGGCGACGGTATTCACTTACCATTAGGTGACCGCTTGCCTGGTTGTGACTTGTGGTATAAAAAGAAGCTGAAAGTTCTTAATACTATTAAAAGAGCGTTTTTTTTCAAAATAAAATACCTTAGGACCAAATCGAATGATATTTTTATTTATTTTAGGTATTTATCATGAGAAATAGAATAGGGATACAATGCCGAGCCAAATTACACCTTATGCATGACATATTGGTCATATTTATCAGTACGCGTATCAATAAAAAACCGGCCATGTGCGAGTCGAACTCGCGCACGAAGGGTTCCGTATGATTTTTAATATTCACTTCAAAATGCAAAATACATCTCTAAAGGTATTTCAAATAAAATACAAAATGTTTTTTAATAAAAGGCATTTAAATGCAAAATACAAAATAGGTATTTTGCATTTTGTATTTGCATTTTAAATAGAAGTATTTCAAATAAATCGCATCTCTGGTAACCACTTATAATTATTAGAATGTTGCGTATATTCAATAAAAAAATCTAACACTAAACTGTATAAAACACCTAAAGATACTCTTAAATAGGGAACACTTTGTAAAATTCAACCATTTTATGATTTTTAATTAGCAATTTAACAACAAAGAGTAGATCTTTTGACGGTGTATATTTATGACGTCACAAACAGGTATTTTATACAAACCTCCATATAAACTATCGTTTTGACATTTCATAAAAAGAAGCTGATTTGATATGTCAGTCAACATCCCTATTGATGAAACAATTGAAATCTGACAGTCTGCAACAATAATGACAGCCTTTGATCATATCCCTAATGCCACTTAGTTTTCCTAATTTTAATTTCAATCGATACCGATAATGTCAATGAAATGGAAATTTTTACTATGAAAGGTTTGAAAGTATACAGACGCCGATAAATCATATCTCGATATAACTGAATTATTAGTAGTAATACTATTTTAGCATTGTTCTACGTAGGTGGTCATACTTACCTACGTAAATTTTTGTTTTTCCTAAGTTTTGCGTAAATGCTGCGCGCATTTCTAACGTCATTATTCTTTCTGGTTCCGTTTAGCTGTCTATAGTTTTGATCGATTTACCTTTTCTCAGTTATTCTGGGATTTATTGAATTTTTGATGTTTTTAACCATTTCGCTGTGTAAACTTGTAAAATATGAAGGACTAGCTGTCCCCCGCGGTTTCACCTGCGTTCCCGAGGGATCTTATCTTTTACCGGGATAAAAAGTATCCCATGTTTTAATGTAGAATATAATCTACCTATTTGCCAAGTTTCATCAAAATCCGTTCATCCGATTTTGCGTGATGGAGTAACAAAAATCCAAACATATAAACTATCACAGTCAATTATGGGCGCAATCCTATTAAATCAGACCCATTATGCATTATGTAGGATAAGTGTTAAAAATGGTCCCTAATAGAAATGCGCTAGAATACATAGCAAACGGTTTAAAATAATTCGATTTTCACATCGATTACGTTTAATCGGTATATTCCGAGTGTTTACTGTTCGCGTTAAATCGAGACGTTAACATTGATTTAGTAGTCACATCGTAGGTGTGTTTTATACAACAACCCTCTATATTACAATCGATTCGTGTGTGCTAGAGTAATACTGGCCCGCTGTCAAATCTCGATTAGTTCCAAAGCGAATCGTTAATGCAGGATAATCGAGTTATAAGCAAATAGCGGATGTTTACTTCTTGGAGCTTTGAAACTGAGCTTACTTGAATTCTGAAGGCATATCGGGTTTCAAATTGAGGATATCCTGCCTACCATAGAGAAAACAGTATGCATATTAAATATCGCCCAAAAATATCAACAGATGTACAAGCAATGGTAGCAATTCCTGGGAGCCTAGACAAGATACATGTCGCCAAAGAGATTTAAAGATAGACACAATAGAGCGGCTATCAGAAGAAATGTCATAGAAAAACAGTGATCCCATTCCATGCCTCAGTGCCTAGACTAGACTGAGCGACTTATGTCCACTGGACATAAATATCGGATTACGATTTTATTCGTAATGTCCTGTCTATTAGTATAAGTAAAAAGTCTTTGCATGTCGCCTTTTCGTCGTTTCTAGACGATCAACTATTTGGGATTGTTTGAGATAGAATTGTCACTTGATTTTTATCGTTCTCGTGTCAATCCTATACAAATGTTGATCGACTTGGCACGAAGACAATTATTGACATCCATTATGTCTAGGGTTCTGGAATTCAATCTTTCTAATATTATAAAAAAGAAAGATTTGTATGTATGTGTCTAATATTATAAAGAGGAAAGATTTGTTTTCAAAAATTCTTTCACCATTTGAATGCTACATTATTCCAGATTAGCATAGGCTATATTTTTATCCCGGGATAAGATAAGATCCCACGGGTACGCGGGTGAAACTGCGGAGGACAGCTAGTTATATAAGTTGTTTTTAGATTCCTAAAAAAATAATGTTTGACATTTGAGTAAAAAGCCAAGTTCTTCAAATAGTGCAGGGATGGTTTTTACTAATGATTCAAATCCGCCGTCGTCTATACCCCGCAGTAGCGACCGATGCACCGTTGACCAAACTGACGCCCTCGCCCGTAATCGAGTGAACGCCAGCAAAATGATTTACAACTTACTAAACAGACGTTTAGGTGTAAACTTCGTCGAGATCAAAATAGATTGTGCTCCGAGGCTGGGAATGCGGCAAATATTGCTAATTATGCGTTACCTGTACGTACACGTTACTCTGTGGCCGACCTTATAAGGTTGGGTATACCGTTTATCTACTTTGAAGTTGACATTTAGTTTCTTATTTATTTACTAACCTAGCGACACTTTATGATGGCCGTTATGCAGAGGCGTAGCTAGGTAACCAAAGGCCCTAGTGCAAAAATAAAACTGGACCCCTAACTGAACTGTTTAATAGTAGATTGTTATACAAGGGGCTAAAATGACCCATTATATACGAGGTAGTTTTACTCCCGAGCTTTAGCGAGGGACTAAATAGAAACCGAGTTCGCCGTGTGTTACACTAAACTTTTCACTACGATTGCGAAAAAATAAAACAATCCAATACAATATGAAATATGTAGTTTATAATTTCTTTTTTTTTGTTTCTTCTGTAGGCAACACATTGCATGCATTCTACAGGAGATTTTCAAAATTAAAATGAAGTTCTTTTTTTATGAAACAGTAATAAGTCGAGTCTTTATTCATGATTATTCTACTTATGACTAAAGACGTTTTCGTTTTTGTAGGCTCATTGTCATTTGACACACAAAAATAAAATAAAAAATACTGTTTCCCCTAGAGGATGAATTGCTATTTTTTCACGGTACGCTACAATCACGGCCTTTTTGAGCAAGAGGAGTGAAAATATATATATACAGGGTTTTAGGAAGAACGTGTGCCAAACGGTAGGGGTTAGCAGCTTAATTATTAGTTTTTGCCGAAAGTTGAACTTTTAGTCACCATAACTTTTTTTATGGGTGTCTTGGCCTACACTTACTTGTATTTTTATAGGGATTATTAGCTAGTTCGATACGAGGTTTGCTGGTCAGGGTCCGAGGGCCCCCTGAGCTTGGGGGCCCCGGTGCACGGCACCGCCTAGCCCTCCGGTAGCTACGCCACTGCCTTTATGAGAGTAGGGTGTCTCTGGCCTTTAATTATTATAAACTAGTGGGCTCGGCAGAGGTTGTCCTGTCATGAAATTAAAAAAAACATAGAACCCGATTCCAGAGCCACTCCGATCACGAGATTCGAGGTATGTCATTATCAAAAAAGACGTTCTATACAAAATTTATGACAAAAATAATTTACTTCACAATTTTTTTTCGTGAACTTTTCCTTTTTTTTTAATAGCTCCTATTGGGGGCGGAGACGAATCGAAACGACGAAAAATAAAGTTTTACAATGTAACCCGATAATGCTGTGTTTTATGTATTTTTTATTACTTAAACAAAATATTTTATCGATCATTATTCATTTTATTTCAGTATTATTTATTATTATAACATCTAAGGGGTCGTCCATTAATCACGTGATTCTTTGAACTACTTTTTAACACCCCCCTCCACTTATACGTGTATCTTTAATGCTGGTATAATTTTATTTTCGGTTTAGGAAACGCCCGTTTAACGAAAAAATAAAACACTCACTACACCCTCTTTTCCATTGTTATATTTCGTGATTTTTTCCGAATCGCCTCATGGGCGATCCCTAACTTGTCGAACAAGCATACGGCCCGCCTGATGGTAAGCGGTCACCACATCTATAGACGCTTGCTACAATAGGGGTTTTCTATTCAATTTTAGACTAGCCATTTCTTCTGCGATCGCTGTAAATGTCATAGGGCTGGTAGTTTCTGAGATTACCACATTCAAACATATTTATAAACTCTTCGGCTTTATTACGGCCTCCAACTTACTGATGGTAAGTGACTACCGTCGCATATAGACATTAGCAATTCCAAGGGGATTGCCAATGTGTTGTACACCTTATTACAATGCCTTAAAGGCAAGGCAAATTGGCTCTCAAGTGTAATTGCCGGAACACACTAACAGGTGCTTGGCGACAGATTTTCAACTTGAGGGTGGTAGCCAGCCAGTTGGGTACTACAAAGTACCCTACCACCGTACTGTGGTTTCCTCACGATGTTTTCGATCACCGAAAGCTCATGCTTATTGTAGGATTCGAATTTCGAACCCACGACTTTCGCCGCGGTATCCGACGTCACTACCACTGAGCTATCATCGCTTTCTGGTTGAGAGCCCTAAGCGCTCGCCGAACAGTCCGCGAAGGGGTGTCAGGCCTCCAACTTTCTGTCCTCCCAAAAAAAAAAGAAATTCACACATATTTCTGCATATTTATGTCATCTACATAGTTAGCAATCCAGCTATTCCAGAGGGAATCGTGGCGGAGTACGAAGCAACATAATAACTCAAGTAAAATTACGGTGGTGACAGGGTTACAATCGCATTTGACGGTAATTTTGTAACACACTGTTGCCAACCATTGTTAGGAATACAAGACGTGATGGATATGAATGTTGAGCAAATGAGTCGGTTAGTAGAATGTTTCGGTTACGGATTTTAGTTATTTTCTGGGACTCAAATGGGAAATACACATTCCTGTACTTCTCGTCATTGTAAAGTATCTGGGCGACCGAACTTTGACAAAGCCAAAAACCTTTAAAAAAATCTAATTTGACAGCTTGAAATATTTCCTATCCTTACTCAAGATTTTTGGTGGGAACTTGCGTTTACGTTACGTTTTCGTTGTTCGGTATTTAGAGTTAAAAAAAACCTTATTCAATAATGTTTGTAAGAAAGAGATAAGTATAGTCCGATAGACTGTCCGGACATGACATTACAGTAATACACCAGCTAAAACTGTTTTTCAAATAGAGGAAAGGTGTGGTGTTGCTGACGTCATCGTGGGACTAATATTGGATCATCGACCATAGAGAAAACAATCGAAATACTGTGCCCTAGGGGTTGCTAGACTAACGATTGTAGTTTTTAACCGACTTCCATAAAGGAGAAGGTTCTATGTTCGACTGTATGTTTCACTGATTTCTTCTTCACTTGTGCTTATTTTTCAATTTGGAAGAGTCTCTATCGTGAGTGATCCCATGGGAAGGGAAATCCTCAATTTTTTAACTTTATTTTCAGAGTTTCCGTTAAGTTTTACGACATACTTAAGGGGGAGATAGGTGGGCGAGTCTCCTTGTACCTATAATCTTCTGTACGTGTGTATGTCACTGAATTCCACTCAAACCGCAGAACCAAATTTAATGTTTTTTTTCTTTATTAATATAGAATATTTAAACGGAGGTTGGATAAAGATTATGTATATCGATTTGTGCCACATCAATTTACACTCTGGATAAAACACTACTTGTTTGTAATAATGGCTTTTAAGCTTATTGTGTTTATATGATGCCAGGCAAATGTATGTATTCTTTAATATCCGTAATGTATGGTTCAGGATCTTTGTTCCAAATAGGTACACAATGATATTAAAACAAACCGGCCAAGTGCAAGTTCCGTAAAAATGGCAAAAAAAAACACGTATGTTGCATGGGAGCCTTAAATATTGATTTTATTCTGTTTTTAGTATTTCTTGTTGTAGCGGCAACAGAAATACATCATCTGTGAAAATTTCAACTGTCTAGCTATAGCGGTTCTTGAGATAAAGCCTGGTGACAGACGGACGGACGGACGGACAGACAGCGAAGTCTTAGTAATTGGGCGTTTTTATCCTATGGGTACGGAACCCTAAAAAGGTGTAGATTTTACATCTCAGGTTTACGGCGCAAGAAAAGTCTTTATTTTTTTTCTGGATAAGCTTGTGTTTGACCACAATCTCACCATGTTACCTAAGTGATGTGGCCGAAGGAATCCAATACTCGGGACAAACAGACATTTTCATACTCACAAATGTCTATCCTGAATGGGGGTCGAACCCACGAACAAGGTAGTGTTAATACTACCATGTTAAATATACGTTAAGATGCCCTTAAAGTTCACTCCACAAATAAATAAGGCTAAGGAATGAGTCTGACCGGTGATTCATGTTGCGTACATCGCTCCATCATTTAGAGCTGACTATAAATCCAGCCAGATAACCTAAACATCGGCACACAGATCTCAACTGTTTATTTTTCATTGAACAATGTCGGGGGAAATGTTTTGTATAGATATTTTTCATTGGGCCATGAAGTTCGTTTGGCTCCGGTAAAGGGAAGCTAGTTTGGTTCATCCGAAACTTATAGTCTATACAGCCTGAAACTCAAAATCCATTTATTGATCAATGAGCGCGCGCGGTCAGATGGTACCAACCCATTTTCCGAGAGGTGGGTTAAAAATGAGTGTTCCACCATATATTTTTTTCTTATTCTAGATAAGCTTGTGTTAGACCACAATCTCACAATGGCAAGTGATGATGTGGCCGGTGGTAAGCACACAAAGCCTAGATTGGATAATTTGCTTCAGAAATCGCTCCGCCTATCACTCCGCTCCAATAACCACATATTTAATGGCCCGAAAGCTAAACAATGCAAGCTCATCAACTATCATAGACAAGATTGAAGCAAACCATACCTTGAACGTAAATATTGAAGGCCGTTAAATATTGCGCGGGATTTTTTTAACAGACAAATTGAGTTACTCCTGTAATTTATGTCTTAAGACTTACCTACACAATACAAAGTATTCGGAACGCTTTGAGTATTAAGCCAGCCTGGAGACGTCACGCGCACTAATGTCTATGTAATAAAGTCTGTCACTTTTTGGGGGGGGGGACGAGGCAACGCACACATTAATACGCAAACACTAGCATAACCATACGCACACAAGTAGATTCACACACAAATACATTCACACACAGGGACGACGTGTCAATGCGTGCAGTTTTATATAACCGACGTGATTGGTAATCACGTACACGGCACATACACGGCAGAGGGGAACGCCTGTCAGTGCCCCCTCCCGGGCCTTAAGTTATTTTTTTTCGGGTAAATTTTGTTGGTAACGAATTTAGCTATAGCGTTTTCCTCGGGTTTCAGAGGCATACATTTTTATCCCTGAATTTATCACATACGAGTACCATGAAGTACTCTAGCATTAGCCTTTTTGGCGTAACCACATGTAACTGGAATGTCTTATTTAAAACTTAGGTTAATGTACAACTATAAGGTGGCTCATTACTTGGAAGACAAAAATAAATGGTTGTAGTAGCTTCTCTCTGCACTTGCATCCCCCTGACGAAGTGTCAAATATTTTTATAAGAAAAAAATTGCCTTGCAGATTTTTTCGCTGGAGTCTTCTCAGTTGTGTATTCCAGTGGTAGAGTCAATAGGGATGCCTATATTCAAGAAAAAGTACCTAACATTAACTAGTGTATAAAAAATCTAAAAATACTTGAAAATAGCGAACACGTTGTAAAATTCCGCTTTTCTATGTTGATCTTTTGATGGTGTATATTTATGACGTCACAAGTACTATATTTCATACAAAACTCCGTATAAATCATCGTTTAGACATTTAATAAAAATAATCTGATTTGATATGTCAGTCACCATTCCTATTGTAACGCTCTAAGTGCCTAATCAGGGCCTAAACTGAATAAATATGTTTTGAAATTGAGTTTACTATGTCCGGGTCAGTGACTACTATTTGAAGCGGTCACCTATTTTCGTACATCGCAATTTTGTTATAACGCTATAAAAAAAACGTATAAAGTTTGACATGAAAGCTGCATCGAACTGTTGTATTCACATCACAATACAGTCTTCAGAAAATGTTGAACGTCTATTGTTCTTCTTCTTCTGTCGTACAGGCGGTTTCCGCAATTGGGCGACGGAGTGCGCCCTTTTTGCGTCGGAGGTTGTTTGGCTAGGGTTACTCCAGCCATCCTATTGCCTCAAGGAAGTCTGCCAGCGCCTTGACGTTGCCGACCGCCTCCCTGAGACTACCCGGGTTGCCCAGGCAGTTTGCCCGGCATTCGGCCACCCCGCCGCATTCCAGCAGAACGTGGGCAGCTGTTTCTTCTGCCTTCATGCAAGCTCTGCACAGGGGGCTGTCTGTGACACCTAAATTGAAAAGATGTTTGTTAAAACTGCCGTGACCGGTTATAGCGCTAGTTACTAGTCGCAATCGTGGTTTACTCAGTTGTAGGAGTGCTCTAGAGAGCCTTGTATTAAGTTGAGGAATAGCTAGTTTAGCCTGCCTGCACTCCTCATGGTTGTTCCAGTAGTTTTGGTGGTATGTGCGTTCGCTTATCCTACCTTTAAACCAGCATTGTGGGAGAGGGAGAAAGGGTTTGGGTCCCACCGGTTTTGACTCCGAACGAAGTTTCTTCCGCTATGTAAAGTGAAACACTTGCAAAAAATATTACCTATGTATTATATATCCCTATTTCAAAATAATTAGGGGTTTCCCTCCACTCCTTTGTTGCCCCAGGGCTTCCACACTTCTAAATGCTAGGGATATTGTTTATGTTAATGGAAAAATATCAAACAATATACATACATATGTATGATTCAACAGAAAGTGTATATAAAACATCTAAAAATACTAGAAATTAGCAAATACATTGTAAAATTAATCGTTTTTATGATACTTATTAAATGACCAATTTAACAACAAAGTGACTTTTGATGGTCTATATAGGCGATAATAGCTCAGTGGTAGTGTCGTCGGATACGGCGGAGAAAGTCGTAGGTTCGAATCAGTGTATAAAACACCTAAAGATACTTGTAAATAGGGAACACTTTGTAAAATTCAACCATTTTATGATTTTCTATTACCAATTTAACAACAAAGAGTAGATCTTTTGATTATGATGCCACATGGCAGTATTTCATACAAACCTCCATATAAACTATCGTTTTGACATTTCATAAAAAGAAACTGATTTGATGTCAGTCAACATCCCTATTATACTATAATAATGAAGACTTTTTGGCGGGAACTTGCAGAGTGACATTGCGTTTTCGTTTTATTTTCATTAAATTCGTGTATTTTGAGTTTTATTGAATAATTTCGGTGGTGTTTTATCCAATAATGATCAATCTAAGTGCACAAGTGAAGTGAAATGAAATGAAAGCGTGTATTGTGACTTTCCAGGTTGTCCCAAAAAGTCCGTGAATGTTTTAGTGGAACAACCGCCAATTTCACTAAAGCTTGACTGGACATGTATGGACGAGGACTGGACATTACGGTGAGTTTGAGAATGTGATGTGAATTATGACTATAACATAAAAGAAGAAATTGAAACTGAAGAAAATGTATGCGATTGAAAGGCTTTGTATTGACTAAATACTAACAAATAGACCAACTAATACTGTGACAAATAGACCAAGACCATTTTAAAATACTTTGACATTGGCAGAAATATCCTAAAAGGATGATTGCCAGCAACAAAAAAAATAATAATAATAATAATGAAGATTGTTACCTAATTTTGAATATTAGCTCTCCATATTCTCTGTCAAAAATAAAAAATACAAGTGAAAGAATTACTTCGATACGTCAATTAGTTTCCGATTTATAGAAGTAAACGTGCGATGCGGACTCGTACTCGATGTGCCATATTTATGTATAAATGCGGTCACGTGACTGTTAGCGGGACTCGATTTTATCGGAAGTTTAAATGCCTGTAAAATCAAAACTAATAGGTATTTTTGACTACAACAAAAACTTCTACTACAAGCTTCACTGTAACAAACTTTCAACCGATTTGGCATACCTATTAACATTCTCCATTATAGGGACCCGTTGGAATATAGTTTCGTCATCTATCTATACCTACTAATATTATAAAGAGGTAAAGTTTGTGAGGTTGTAGGGGGTAATCTCTGGATCTACAGAACCGATTTTGAAAATTCATTTACCAATAGAAAGCCATGTTATTTGTGAGTATCATAAGATTTATATGAACCCGGGTATATAACGCGGGTGACAGCTAGTTCCTAAATAAAACGAGAACACCAACATCCAAATATTTATGCACTAGTACAAAGTATATTCCCCCACGCCCACAACCTCGAGAATTCCCAATAGTAGGTAAATAGTCGTGCTTAAATTATACAGTTGCACTAAAACGTATTTGTAACTGCAGTAAAATAAACAATCAATTCCCAGTCGCCAGTAACATCACATCATACTGGGGAAATATGAGGGAGCGAGCTATTTGCGACCGCCACACTGTATTGTTTGGGTTTTATAATGGTTTTTGCACGCGACTACGAATTGACACGTGCCATTAGGTACATGGTGTTAATAGTGTTGACTTAAGGTGAACGCATACTTATCTAAGCATTTTATCAAGGCGATGATAGCTCAGTAGTAGTGACGTCGGATACCGCGGCGAAGGTAGCAGGTTCGAATCCTACAATAAGCTTGAGCTTTCTGTGAAGGAAAACGGTGGTAGGATACTTTGTAGTACTCGACTATGGCTATCACCCTCAAGATGAAAATCTGTCGCCAAGCACCAATCGGTGTGTTCCGACAGCTGCACTTGGGAGCCAGTTCCCATCTAGGCTTTGTGTGCTTACCACCTTCGGCCATATCATCACTTACCATGGTGAGATTGTGGTCAAACACAAGCTTATTCATAGTAAAAAAATGCGGTATGAAATCCTATAAGAAAACAGACTTATCCACGCTGAATTGGACGAATCGCCGGAAGAATTCTGAAGGTTGCACTTGAGAGCCAGATGCCATTAAGGCATTATAATAAGGTGTACAACACATTGGCAATCCCTCTGGTATTGCTAATGTCTAAGACGATATTCACTTACCATCAGATATAAAAAATAAATAAATATAATAATTTTACAACGACTTCGCTATTATGTTCATTAGATGTTTTATACACTGATTAGTGTCAGATATTTCTCTTTACTATACTCTAATAAAAAAGTTAGAAGGAGCGTACGTAAACAATAGTCTCCAATGTAGTGAAGCAACGTGCACAAAGTGTGCTTGACTCGCGTCGCACAGAAACGCGAACGGCTTCCTTCAAATTTGGTTTCCTTTACTGTGCTTCACTTTAAGTACGCGGGGCTCTGTCTACCTTTTTTTTTAATTATTTATTTTAGGTCGCTTCTAAGGTCATTAGCGACCACAAGATAATTACGATCATATACATTTATCATTTTCAAAAAAAAAAAAGAAATAATTTTGAATACATCCATCTTCATTTAAGCAATCTTTTAAAGTACCAGGAACATTACATAATCGTTTTTCAATATTATATGCCGTGCATTCAACTAAAAGATGTGAGACAGTTAGGTCCAGTCCACACTGAACTGTCTACCTTTTTTATTTGGTCTGAGATTCACCTTAAAAATTAGGTTACAACTACAGATAGTGCAACTGAATCAGTTTAGTTTGCAGCCAATTTAACTATCATCCATATGAAGATACTAAACGAATATCCATAAATGATTGCAGAAATTCTGGGGGCCACTAATAGACCCGAGGCTTGCGCAGTATCTGTCGAATTTCCTCTTCGGTTCCGGCGACCAGAAGACTCCGACAGTGGATTTTAATCGATTCGCAGAACTATACGTTTATAATGTAAGAGGTGAGATTAATTGTAATTGTTTGGAATCTTTAGGATTATCTACTTACACTACTATTATAAGGAGGTAAGGTTTGTTTTTGCTTGTTTGTGGGGTCTTTGGTACTACTGAACCGATATAAAAAAATATTTCACCGATTGAAAACTACGTTATTTCTGTCTATATTTTATTTAAAATCCTTAAGCGCAGGTGAAAGCGCGGGGCGAAAGCTGTTATAATATAGGTAAAGATTGTATGATTGGATGTAGGAGGTAATCTCCGAAACTACTGATGAGGTGTGGTCACAAGTTATGGTTTCCAAAAGAGACCAGTACGGTCTCACCAACTCAATAATGTTGAAATAGTGACGTCATTGATTGAACGTGACTTGACGAACGTCGGTGACGCCAAGCTCCTTTTCCCTATGTTTTTATATCAGAAGTCTGACAAGCGAAGGCATCACTTACCATCAGGTATCCTGATAAATAGACATTGGATATAATTGGGATATTGCTATCGAATTGTCTACTTTTACAGTGTTTTGAAACCGATTCAACCGATAGGTGCTACAGATTTTCAACCTGAGAGTACTAAAAAATACCCTACCACCGATCACTCATTTTGACCATCTAGAAATATTTTCAGGTTCTTTTATTCAGGCTAGTATAGGAAAATAAAACTTTCCAATATTTTTGGTACGAAGTTCTTTTACGCTGCTTAAAGTGAGTGAACTGGCAGAAATCGTCACGTAAGAAAAAAGCGTTTTATCGTGTACCAGAATCTAAGAAGTTAAACTGAGGAACCTCGTCCCTGATATGGGACACCGACCCCACGTTTTTTTTATAAAACAAAAGCTCGTCAATAGCTACTAAAAAATCGGTTGACAAACAGGAGAGAAAGGGGTACAAAGTGTTTTCTTCACGTATTAATATAATGATACATATTTCAGGTACGGTGGATGAACGAATGATGGTGATATACAATAGTTTAGGTAAAGACTATAATGAAGAGGTGGAACTGCCCTATCAATTATTAAAAGAGGTAAGTTTCTCATCAGCGATTAAATAAGATTTGGTTATGATAAATATTGATAAACAGCTTTTTATACCACTAATATTATATATGTGAAAGTTTGGATGGATGGATGGAGTTTGTTACTCTTTCACGCAAAAATGGCTGAACGGATTTTGATTAAACTTAGCACACAGGTAGATCATATCCTGGAATAACACATAGGATACTTTTTATCCTGGTAAAGGATAAGATCCCTCGGGAACGCGGGGGACAGCTAGTATTAAATATGTCTTGTGCATTATGTGCACCGCGAAAATATCTTAACCTAAAACTAGATGCAAGAGGAAATTGTTTATTTTAGTTTTCCATGTTCAACAATCACATTAAAATCAAATTATGGTTTGGGAATCCTCTCTTAAACTGAGAATACTCCAAAAACAATTCAGCGCGTTTCCGTCGGATCTTATCTTTTCCCGGGATAAAAAGTAGCCTATGTGCTATTGCAGACTATAGTCTATATCTGTGACAAATTTCATTCAGATCCGTTCAGTCGTTCTGGCGTGATTGAGTAACAAACATCCATCCAAACTTTCACATTTATAATACTAGTTTTACGCCCCGTTCCTGAGAGATCTTATATTTTACCGGGATAAAAAGTATCCTATATGTTATTCCAGTATATGATCTACCTGTGTGCCAAGTTTCATTAAAATCCATACAGTAGTTTTTGCTTGAAAGAGTAACAAACATCTATACATCTTAACACACATCCAAACATACTTTCAACACTTTAAAAATCCGAACCGGTGGTAACTTCTGTAATTCGACCTTCATAAGTGCCCTTCTAGGGCCTAAACTGAATAAATGGTTTTGACTTTGACTTTGACTTTCGCGTATTTAGTGAGTATACCTTGACAATCAACAGTACTGCGAAAGCATAGCGTCTACGTACATCAAGATAGTGAAGACGTCGTGCTCGCGGCGCGCGCTCGCGTGGCTGGAGAAGGGGTTCGAGGGTCGCGCGTCGCACGTGCAGGCGCTGGGGGAGGCAGTCGCCGCCGCCGTCGGAGACGTGGACGCGCCCAGGAACCACTGCACCGCAGACCAGCTCGACAAGTGGTCAGTACAGTCGTTGACAAACCACTTGTGGAAATGTAGATATAAAGAAACCGATTATTTTGAACCGGTTTATATATACAGAGTGTCCGGGTCACCGACCAAATATACAAAAATGACCTCAATAAAAAGGTCACCATTTTTTAGATATTTCAGCATTTATGATGTTTATGTAGGTACTGATATTTTATTTTAAATATCTCGAAAATGATTACACTTTTACTAAGGTCATTTTTGTATATTTAGTAGGTGACCCGCCCAACTATCTCCCCCTTAAGTTTGTCGTACTACTTACCGGACACCCTGTATAAATATTTTACTTTGTAAAGCTTGTGTTTGACCGCAATATCGCCGTGGTAAGTGATTATGTAGCCGAAGGCAAGCCCACAAAGTTTAAAAGGATACTGGCTCTAAATCTGCGCTTGGAAACCGGTTTTTACTATTAATCGGATTTTCCACACTTTCTATTATAAGCACCTTAATTATTATTTAAAAAAAATCTCGTCCATTCAAGCGGGATTACGCTATTTTAACGTTTTCAGTCCATGCGAAGTAATAACAAACCTGTTAAGTTAACTGGTTATTTTCAAACCGGTTTTAAGCTTTACCCAAAATATCAATCTAAAACACCCAATAATTATTTACAGGCTTCAAATGAATACGCTACTCAAACAGCTAGCGGAGTTGGTGTTCTTTAACTTGTATGGGATCAATAAGAAGCAGGGAGATGAGACTCCCACGCCTGCGCCACCGATGCACTCGCTACTGCCTTTGCCTGATGGTAAGTAAAGTACAATCTTTTTCTAATCAATATCTTGTTCATCACCAATTTAGACTGATTAAAAAAATAAGAGGTTCGACGCATATGTTTTTGTCCCAATTTAGATTTTAAATTTTTATCTTTAGAACTAGCTGTTCCCCGCGGTTTCAACCGCAATCCCGTGGGATCTTATATTTTCCCGGGACAAAATATAGCCTATGTTCATCAGGGATAATGTAGCTTTCTTATGGTGAAAAACTTTTTCAAATCGGTCCAGTAGTTACAGAGCCTATTCAATGCAAACAAACAATCAAATCTTTCCTCTTTATAATATTAGTGTAGATAAAAATCTCGTGTCACGATGTTTGTCCGGGTTAATTTCCGAAACTACTACTCCGATCTTGATGAAACTTGGCACACAGGTAGATCATATCCTAGAATAAAATATTGGCCACTTTTATCCCAGGAAAAGATAAGATCACACGGGAACGTGGGTGAAACCGCGGTGGACAGCTAGTAGTAAATTAAAAATCAAACATCTTTTATACAGGTTGTCCGGTAAGTATATGTACGAGTGAAAGAATCATGATCTCCAAAATGGGGACACTTTTACTAAGGTCATTTTTAGGGTTCCGTACCCAAAGGGTAAAAACGTAAACCCTATTACTAAGAGTCTGCTGTCCATCTGTCTGTCTGTCCAATTGAAATTTTCGCAGATGATGTATTTCTGTAGTCGCTATGACAACAAATACTAAAAAAACTAATACAAAATGTTTACGGAACCCTCGGTGCGCGAGTCCGACTCGCACTTGATCGGTTTTTGTATATGTTGGTAGGTGACTCACCCACCTATCTCCCCCTTCAGGTTTTCGTATCACTTACCGGACACTTAATATTATAAATGTGAAAGTTTGGATGTTCGTTACTCATTTACGCCAGAATGGCTGAAGGGATCTGGATGAAATTTGGCATAGAGATAGATTATAGCCTGGAATAGCACATAGGCTACTTTTTATCCCGGGAAAAGATAAGATCCCTCGGGAACGCGGGTGAAACCGCGCGGAACAGCTAGTATTGCATAATATACAATGTTTGTAGGTCTGGAGCCGATGCCCGACTACCCGGCTTTCATCGACCTGTCCCATATAGTGTGGCTAAATAGCCACGTGCCACTGAAACACCAGCACAAGTGGCGGTTCCTCTTCTCCTCGCACATACACGGAGAATCATTCTCCACGATGGCAGGTAAACATCTTCTTTATTTTATGTCAATGGTGTTTTTGTGGCAACTTCTTTCCTTTAATTTTATTTTTGGACTTTTTGGTGGTTACTTGCGAAGTGACGTTGCGTTTTCGTTTTATTTTAATTAAATTCGTGTTTTTTGAGTTTTATTGAATAAATTCAATGGTTTCTGTCCAATAAACCACAGCAAGGTAGGGTACTTTGAAGTACCCGACTGGCTGGTTACCACTCTCGAGTTGAAAATTCATCAGCAGAGATCATATCTATGATCTTTTATAGGTGGAGATTTTTAATGGCATTGAACAAAATTTTACATGTCCTACCTATATCAATCATTTGGCAGTAAATCTTCCTAAAAGAAAATAAATAAAAAAAAAAAAAAACTATTTTGATGTCCAGGTCGAATCCAAGACCAAGGTCCATCGCTGCTGATAATAGAAGACAACTCTGGTTATATCTTCGGTGGGTATGCGCCCGAGCCGTGGGCTCTGGGTCCCAACTTCACCGGCACTGATGAGTCGTTTCTGTTCACCGTCGCGCCCAAGATGCGAGTCTATACGGCGACTACTTACAACAACCACTTTCAATACATGAACCATCATACCAAGACGTTGCCCAATGGATTGGTGAGTGATCTTATTGTTTACTTGTGAACAGGTGATTGTAGGATCTGGTCTGCTTGAGTTAGGATAAAAAAACATTTTCATTTTTTCATTCATTTACCAAAGTTATATGTGACATTTTTCGAAATGGATGAAATAATATATTTTTAACACCGCCATTTTGAAAAATTGTATACGACGACTTTTGTTGATAATATTTACATAAGTATCTCGAGATCGGATTCACAATTCGACCCGGTAGGTGGCGCTGGAATCAAGTATATATTTTTTTTAATTTTCAACACAGGACTACGTCTGCCGGGCCTACTAGTAAATAAACAAAACGTATGTATGTAAATAAAATGTTATTATTAAAATGTTGATAGCTAATGGGCGGTCAATTCAACTTCGGCGGCATATGGGTGAACGCGGATCCATTCGGCGAGGGTTCCTCGGCGGAGTCGTGCAGCACGTACAAGGGTTACAAGCGATTGAGTAAGGAACCCCACTTCCGCATCAGGAGCCTTGAAGTGTGGGGCGTGGGTGACAAGCCTGTCATCGAGAAGGATTCCGTAAGTTTATTTTTATTAGATGCCGCAGTTTCATACGCGCTACCTAGGGATGTAATCTTTGTGTTTACGGCGATGATAGCTCAGTGGTAGTGACGTCGGATACCGCGGCGAAGGTCGTGGGTTCGAATCCTACAATCAGCTTGAGCTTTCGATGAAGGAAAACATCGTGAGGAAATCACAGAACGGTGGTAGGGTACTTTGTAGTACCCGATTGGCTGGCTACCACTCTTAAGTTGAAAATCTGTCGCCAAGAACCTATCGGTGTGTTCCAACAGCTGCACTTGAGACCAGTTCCCATCTAGGCTTTGTGTGCTTACCACCTTCGGCCACATCATCACTTACCATGGTGAGATAGTGGTCAAACACAAGCTTATCCAGATTATCTCAACAGATTTTCAACTTGAGAGTGATAACTAGCCAGTGCTATGGTCCTCACTATATTTCTCATATTCAGTACACAGAACAAATAAAAAAGGTAAAAGGAGCGTATGTAAACAATAGTCTCCAATGAAGTGCCTGCACCTGCACACGCATCACTGGCGTCGCACTGGAACGTGATCGGCTTCCTTTCACGCGAGGCTCTGTCTACCTTTTTTATTTGATCTGAGATTGAGTATCAGGAAACATGCATTCAGTATCAGTAAACCCCAGCCTACTCTCTCCCACCCCATCCTCCCCCAGTTGCCAGCCCTGTCCACTCCCAGCAGTGTGTTGGACACGCACAAGTCTGAGCGCAACTTCCTTCAGCTCATCGGAAAGATGCCACTCGAAGAATACAGAGATATCTCTTGCGATCTTATGGGTGCCTAGTACTTTATTTATTTTGTACAAGTAGATTTCTAGGGAAATTATCTAGGTTTTTGATAGTGTAGTTGCGTCAGGAAAAAATTGTCCCACTCTTTTCATTTTTTTTAGTAGCTTATTTTGAAAAAAAAAAAAAAAACAAAAATTCTCTTTAAAAAGAATGGTGTAATTTCGAATACTAGTAAAAGTTAAAATATCTGAAATATTTATAAACAAAATTTAACTGAATCTCGTTAACGTTTTTGTTTAATTAAATGTAGGTAATCACCTTAATGCTATTGAAATACAGTTGAATCCTCTCTTGTTTCATATTATTTGCAACTGTATGTGCATGTGATAAAGTCAATTTTATTTAGTTACATAACCGTTTTATTACTACAAATATTAATTTTGTTCGCGAAAGTACTAAGACGAATTTGAAGTGAAAATACTCCCGAGCAATTTTCCATTCTGACTCACCGTGAGTCAATATTTATGAGTTTATTTAGTTAGTACAGAAAATTAGTTTGTAGTTAGAATTTGTTAGTCGTACGTAATGTAGATTTAACAAACTGATAAATATCTGTCAATCACAATCTAAGCAATACCTATACAGCGCGAATCTTTCAAGTTGGCGTGGATGGCCAAATCTTAAGCTAAAGAGAATAGCGAAAAATGCTGAAAGGAGTCTCGAGGTCGATTTTGATTAAAACAAAAACTGAATCATTAGATTTTTGAAAAGAAAAATACTCAAGCTGTATTATTACACCACCCGATAATGTTGGTAATAAGGATCAAATTCTCGGAAGTAGGTACATATGACATACTGCAAACTTAAAGAAAGTGCTCTTTTTTAATGAATTGATTATATTTTTGTGTATTTTCAAGCTATTACACTTATATCAATTTATCAGAAATTATTTTTAATTTTGTACACTCGTCAGACTTGACTCATAACCCACTCGCATTAAGCACCACAACATCACCTAATTTCATGACATGGTCATTGTATCGAACAGTTTTATAGAAACAGAGTATAGGACAAATAGACATATTCGTGCACAAAATTCTCATTCACTAACTGAAACCTGCAATAAATAATAGTATAATTAAAAGTATGTTTCTCTCCATTCAGGACGAACGAGACGTAAGTGTACTAGACACGAATCCCGAAGCGAAAGCGATACTTGACATGGCTGGCCGGACCCGCCATAGCGAGGGAATACGCGAACCGCCGCCATTAACATAGACCATAGATCAACGTTAAATTAAATTATATCAATCATGGAAGTTCTCTGTGGAAGATGACGGTAAGATCTGTATTGCTGGAAACTCATTTTTCAGATATTAAAATTTACTATGCTAATAGGGTAGTTTCCTAAAAACTATATTCAGTCCGTCAGTTAGATTACCAAAAAATATTGGTCACGTATTTTTTTATTTTGTTCCGTAAACACGAAGTGACGTCACAAGCCCCACTCCCATACTTTGATGCGCTATAACTTTGTATATTTTTATTGATTTGATAAAGCAAAAAATACGTGTCCAATATTTTTTGATAATCTCACCGACGGACTAATTAGAATTCATTTTTATCGACCCAGAACACTACCCTATCCACTCAATTTTACATCCTAGAACCGAGGGTGAAAATGTACCTTATAGCCTTATCATAAGGTCTGTTTAATGTCTAAATCACGATCGTAGAACGTTCCAAACGCCAAAATACTTATTAATCTATAAGAAAACTATCTCGTTTGTGGACTTTGCATATAGCTGAATATATCCGGCCGTATACAGGGTGTCCGTCAAGTAGTACGATAAACTTAAGAGGGAGATAGGTGGGCCTATCAAATATACAAAAATGACCTCAATAAAAGGTCCCGATTTTCGCTTATCTCCCCCTTAAGTTTGACGTATTACTTACCGGACACCCTGTATATGACGTTATTCATGTAGACCAATATTTGTTCTTAACTAATTACATACTATGATGTTTGAATTCCTATTTCATAATGTGATATCCATATAAATGAATACAGTAAGGCAATACGTCTTCAAACTTGTGCCGCACAATTTTGTATTTTAGTACTATGTAATAAGAACTTTTTTACATTCGTAGTTTCTCTTAAAACCAAGCTTAGCTATTTATTAATATTTTGTGTCCAATATGAATTAAAGAAAGTCCAGGAATCAAAGAGTATATAATCACTTTTCTCTACTTTCTCATACAATATGGCGACGAAGAAAATGGATGAATCTGTGTTACCTGTTGCAAATAAAATTACAATTTAATGTTCATTTAAGCAGTTATTAGATTGATTCGAACAATGGGGACGTTAACTGACAACTAATCATCAAAGCATATTTTTATTTAATATCAAAATGACGTTATAAATATACAACATCTACTCTTTGTCGATATATTGGTAATTAAAAATCATAAAGTATGCATTTTACCACCTATTCGCTATTTTGGAGTTAAGATATTGTATATATTATGTTAGATATTTTTTCTTTAATTCAGGCAACATTTAAATTGAATTTGATAAAAGAAACATGGCGTCGTTAAAAAAAACATGTGAAATTCCGTGTCCAATTATTTAAACATAAATTAATATAGTAAATAATTAATTTAGTATTTTATAAATATGCTTTTTATATACTAGCACAATTTTATATAACATTTTTCAAGTAATTTTTGTAATGTAGCGAAATCCAAAGGATAATTTAAATACTGAATGTATATTTGTATATATTTATCTCACTCTCTCGTAGAATATGTAGATAATTAACGAATATCAAGCTAGTCATCGCTGTGAAGTATTTCATAATTATCACTAGTATGAATGTACTATAAAAATAATTATTGTAACTATTAACTATCCATAAATATATGATATTTACACAAAAAAAATACTGATTAAATTCTTGATTTCTTATCTAATGGTAATTTCTGGTAACACTACGTGTTTTGTTTTTAAAGATACATGACTTTTTCGCGGGATATTGCGAAGTGACGTCGCGTTTTCGTTTTATTTTTAATAAATTCGTGTATTTTGAGTTTTATTTAATAATTTCGGTGGTTTTTTGTCCAATAAAATCAATCAAGAAATCAAATCTGCACAAGTGAAGTGAAATGAAACGAAAGCGTGTATAATGACTTTTCAGGTTGTTCTAAAAAGCCGTGAAGAGCTTAGTGGAACTGCCGCCAATTTCACTAAGACCTGACCGTACTTTTATGGACTAGACTTTAGTGAATGTGACTTTAACATAAAAGAAGAATATTAAAACTGAAGAAAATGTATGCGACTGAAAGACTTTGTATCTATGGTCATGACTAAAGATTATTAAAAAAAAAACATCTAGTAGACGTTGTCACGCTAATAACCTTTTCTTCATGCGATTCAACCACTTTCGCGCCTTTACTCGGCTATATAATTTACCTCAGGAATTTAACGCAGTTTTTCAGAAGTATAAATCGAAATAACTTTGTGCACAGGTGCCAGGGGACTTAAAGCCATATTAATGTTACCAATAAAGTAGGATTTATCGTGTATTTTTGATATTTAACTGAAGTTTTTTGCACAAAATATATGTGTGACGACATTCCCTTGTGTGTTCTTTAGCTTTTATTCATGCTTTATATATTGGTTCGGAGAAAAATAATGTTATCTCTATCATATTCATAAAAGGACATTTTTGGCGCGAACTTGAATAGAAGAATATAAAAAAATGGTTAGGCTGATAGTCTTGTAACTAAAGCCTTTTCAATATTTAAAAAAAGATTTAAAATACTTACCCAGATCACTACGTAAAGAGTAATATGTGGCTTGTCACAATACTAATAAAATTTATTCTGGCTACGATCTGTCTTGGTTCCCATTTTTCTCAAAATCTGATCAACCATTAGAGCGGTTGATGAAATAACATACAAACTTTCGCATTTATAATATTAATTAATAGGTTTTGAAATCATAAATATTGTCGATTAAATCTTTTGCCAACTTAAAAACTCACAAAGTACCCCACAATGGCTCATAATCATATCCATGTGCCAAAAAGAGACAATCAAAAACAAGGATACGACGTCACTACATTCATAAACAATATTATATCGACCGTAAAAGTTATAAAATTATACGTCAAATAATTATTTAGTTAATTTGAATAATGTAAATGGAATTAAATGTAACAATCAATGTGTCAATAAATAACTATAATGCTAGGATCTAAGCAGCTTGGTAGATTCTTTGGGACGAAATATTTTCTGTGTTAAGTTTGTCATGCTGAAGAACTATGTCTATGGGATATTTCAACAGAATTTTTTTTGTACACCTTATTACAATGCCTTAAAAAAAAGTAAAGATCTACAGTGCAATTGCCGGAACACCAACAGATGCTTGGCGATAGTCTCAACTTGTGGTAGCCAGCCAATGGACTACCACAAAGTACCTTACCACCGTGCTGTGGCTTCCTCAAAATGTTTTTCTTCACCGAAAGCTCAAGCTCATTGTACGATTCGAACCCACGACCTTCGCCGCTCATCGACTTCAAAGTTAAACCCATAGTAACAGTTGACAATCTGATATAATCTACCGTTCTATACCACAATTAAAAATATCTATTCCTACCTAGTATATAGTGCCAACAAGAGAAACGAAAATAATTTATCTTTTAAAATTTTGCTATGGTTGTTGTGCTTAGCTTTAAAATATATAGATGTACACATTTTCATATATATATTGTAACTGTTCGTGTGTGTCCGCTATATACAGGGTGTCCGGTAAGTAGTACGACAAACTTAAGGGGGAGAATGGTGGGCGGGTCACCTATCAAATACAAAACTGACTAAATAAAAGTGTCACCATTTTCGAGATATTTAATATCTAATGTAGCGACATCTATCTAAACATAGATATAGTTCGCACGACTCCTAGATAGATGGCGCTCCAATAACCTACATCGCGTTTACGAAGTTTTCCATGCGATCTGCATATTTACAAGATTCCAACATCAACAGTTGGACCGCGGTCCCTAGGCACGATGACCTAGCCTGGCGGAAGATCTTCCCTTTTCAATGGAGGAGTCTAACACCTCGCTCCTCCATATCTAAAATTCAAAATCAAATCACAAAAATCAGAAATATCGATATATCTCGAAAATAGTGATATTTTTATTGAGCTCGTTTTAGTATATGTTGGTAGGTGACCCGCCCACTTCTATCCCCCTTTAGTTTGTCGTACTACTTGCCGGACATCCTGTATATGTTGGTGCATTAGTTTCGTTAAACGCTTTGTGTATGAATATAAGACACGTGCTAAGCTCGTCGGTATCGCATTTGAAGCCTTATGAACGCATAGTCAATAACATTATAATACTGTATTAAGTTGTACAAAATTATATTTATTTAATTTATTGTAATAATAAATATTTAATTATAATCAGGACTTTTATTTGATGAGTACCTACCTACAAGGAAAAATTAAAGTATGTAAAAAATGTGTAGGTATTTACAATTTAGGATCCCTAACTACTTTTTAACGCAGTAAATGATTGCCATTCCCAAATTAATACAAAAAAATATATTTTTTATTTGATGCGGCCGAAAGTGGTAAGCACACAAAGCCTAGATGGGAACTGGCTCTCAAGTGCAGCTGTCGGAACACACCGATAGGTGCTTGGCGACAGTTTTTCAACTTGAGGGTGGTAGCCAGCCAGCCGGGTACAAAGTACCCTACCACCGTGCTATGGTTTCCTCACGATGTTTTCCTTCACCGAAAGCTCAGGCTCATTGTAGGATTCGAACCCACGACCTTCGCCGCGGTATCCGACGTCACTCGCTAGCATCGCCTTAAATTACTGATCAGACAACAGATCAAAAGTCACAGTTATAAAATAAACAGGTCACGTGCCATTTAAACTCAAAATTCAAACTAAAGCAATTTAAAGTTGAGAGGTTAATTTAAAGTTAGAGTGTAGAGTGACTATGATCCTGAATAAACAGTGCGGTATTTGTAACAGTGTGGCTAACTCGAGTACAAGCATTGATATCTTGCCCCATCACTACGTTTCTGAGTGTTTTATGGGGTATTAACCTCAGGTTTTACGCTAAACTTACAATTAACCAGTATTTTGTAAGTTACCTATAAGATGTTAGGAATTAAGGGGAACGATTTAATTATGTGGACCTATCCGAAGTATAAGCGTTTAAAAATATTTATCTATTGTAATAATTACAGAGGAAAGATTTGATTATTTGTTTGTTTGCATTGAATATGCTCTGAAACTATTGGACCGATTTGAAAAATTCTTTCACCATTAGAAAGCTACATTATCCCTGATGAACATACCTAGGCTATATTTTGTCCCGGGAAATGATAAGATCCCACGGGAAAGCGGATGAAACCGCGTGGAACAGCTAGTAGTGTAGGTATATGTTTTGGTCAATAAATAAATAACGGTTAGGTAGATGCTCTATCCGTAGTACGCAACCAAAAATAAACCTGGCCTGTACCTATAAGATTGGTAACAGGCGTAGTGGTCTTTGTCATATTGAAATAGAGTTGCAAATGGATTGTAAAATTAATAAATAAATGTACAGAGGGTATTTTTTTTATTCTGGATAAGTTTGTGTTTGGCCACAATCTCACCATGGTAAGTGATGATGTGACCGAATGTGGTAATCACACAAAGCCAAATGGGAACTGGATCTCAAGTGCAGCTGTCGGAACACACCTTTAGGTGCTTGGCGACAGATTTTCAACTTGAGGGTGGTAGCTAGCCAGTCGGGTACTACAAAGTCTACCGCCGTGCTATAGTTTCCTCACGACGGATTCGAACCCACGACCTTCGCCGCGGTATCCGACACTACCACTGAGCTATCGTCGCCTTGAAGAGGGTGTGTGAATATGATTTAGTTTAAACTTACCTAGGCTCTTTCAAAATGAAACAACAACAACAAATTAATCACTTCATTTAAAACTTAAATCACGACATAATAGTTTCAACATAATATGCTCTCTTCAGTGTTTTTCTTTCCAATAGAAAGGTCAATTGGCCCCTCGTCGAGAGCATCACATTTTGAACCTTCAGTCAACAGGTTTAAGTTAGTATTCGCGGGGCGAACGATGCCGAATAATGGTATGGGAGGGGCTGCATCAACTGGCGCTTTAGTTTCGTTGTACTTTGAAGAGTTTTTGATATGCATTCTGATGAAGGAAAATATAAAATAGTTCCAAGGGCAAAATAGTATTTTTTTATTCTTGATAAGGTTGTGTTTGACCACAATCTCACCATGGTAAGTGTTGATGTGGCCGATGGTAAGCACACAAAGCCTAGATGGGAACTGGCTCTCAAGTGCAACTGTCGGAATACACCGATAACTCGGCAAGGTATATTTTTCCGCGGTGGGTATTTCTCTTATTTTCAGAGATGCGATCTTAATACATGTTTTTTTTACTATTGGATAAGCTTAGAAAGAAAATGGCTCTCAAGTGCAGCTGCCGAAACACACCAAAAGGTGTTTGGCGACTGATTTTCAACTTGAGGGCGGTAGCTAGCCAGTTACAAATTACCCTACCACCGTGCTAATATGGCTTCCTCACGATGTTTTCCTTCACCGAAAGCTCAAGCTCATTGTAGGATGCGAACCCACGACCTTGGCCAGGTATTTTATTTTATGTCACAAGTGACATCGAGACAGGCGGTCACCTGATGGTAAGTGACAATCGTTGCCTGTACCTAGACATTAGCAATAGGTACGGTCGGCCAAGAAAGTGGTGTACCGCCCTAAGGTTGAATGCCGCTTGCAGATTCATAGGTGATAAAGATTAGTTTCGCTTGCAGATCAATCTGACAACTTTTGACAACTCATGTCATTATTATGCATCTCTTTCAGTGATATCTTTATATAATAATATCTTTAGTTTGAACCTTGTTGCAATTTTCGATGACTAGGAAACTAAATCAAAACTGGCACACCACTTTCTTGGCCGACCGTACCAGGGGAATTGCCAATGTGTTATACACCTTATTACAATGCCTTACAGGCAAACTGGCTCTCAAGTGCAATTGCCGGGACACACCAACAGGTGCTTGGCGACTGATTTTCAACATGAGGGTGGTAGCTAGCCAGTCGGGTACTACAAAGTACCCTACCACCGTGCTATGGTTTCATCACGATGTTTTGCATCACCGAAAGCTCAAGCTCATTGTAGGCTACCACTGAGCAATCATCGCCTTCAAATGGTAGTATTCGATGGTAGTATCTTACTTATACTTGCGGCAGGCGTCAGTTCTGTGCCGCTCTAAGTACCGTCGTTGGCTGAAGGCCTTGTTGCACTCCGAGCAGCGCCACTGCCACGAGTGGTGGCCACGGGTGCGTTGGTGAGCGCGGAGGTTCGATCTATTATATCATTAACCTTGGACCTTTGATAACTAAAGATACACAATCAGCGAAAAAAAATGGCCTTACCGAATGTCTAACCATTCGAACTTTTGGTGGTCTTTTAATCTAGTAGCATTCGAATGCTCCGACGGTAAACATGCCTCAGTGCTCGTTTAAGATATATTTTGGCTAGCAGGTATGAGTTGTAAAATTTTATTGCCTTTGTACATACTTAGCATTGTGAATAAAACTAAAAAAAAAAAACTAGTATTACCCAACACAATTTGAGACAGTTTTGAGAGAACTTTTGCTTGGGATTGTTTATCTTTAGTTATTAGATATCAATGCCTTGGACATTTTTTTATTCTGGATAAGCTTGTGTTTGACCACAATCTCACCATGGTAAGTGATGATGTGGCCGAAGTTGGTAAGCACACAAAGCCTACATGGGAACTGGATTTTAAGTGTAGCTGTCGGAACACACCAACAGGTGCTTGGCGACAGATTTTCAACTTGAGGGTGGTAGCCAGCCAGTCGAGTACTACAAAGTACCCTACCATCGTACTGTGGTTTCCTCACGATGTTTTCCTTCACTGACGCTCAACCTCATAGTAGGATTCGAACCTATCTAATCGCGTGTTCCAACCCTTCGCCGCGCTATCCGACGTCGCAACCACTAAGCTATCATCGCTTTAAAGCCACGTTATTTGTGAGTGTCATAGGCTATATTATTATCCGGGGAAAAGATAAGATCAACGGGAGCGCAGGTGAAACCGCGGTGGACAGCTAGTATAGAGTAACGTTACAGAAAATCATTTCACTAAACATAAATTGATATCTAATATTGATAATAGGGTAGTGTCCTAGGTCAATATATTGAATTCTAATTAGTCCGTCCGTAAGATTATCAAAAAATAATGGACACGTATTTTTTGCTTTATCAAATCAATAAAAATATACAAAGTTATAGCGCATCAAAGTATAGGAGTGGGGCTTGTGACGTCACTTCGTGGTGAAATTTGCACCACGGCGTGACGTCACGCGAAATTTCAACGCACTGTATCATCGTCATTTTTGGTTTACGGGACAAAATAAAAAATACGTGTCCAATATTTTTTGGTAATCTAACTGACGGACTAAATATTTTTTTTTTGGATAGGTACTACCCTATCCTAAAAGCTTACCGATCAGCAAACGTCCTGCCACAAAGTTGAAAAGGGCACGGAAAGGGTCTCTCGCCAGTATGGAGACGCAGGTGCCCCTTCAGCACCCAGGGCCGGTCGAAGCCCTTGCCGCAGTACGAGCAGTTGTGGACAGTCCGCGAGGGACGCTCCGACCAGTCACGTGATAACTTCTCCGAGTCTATGGGGATTCGAACTAAAAAGAAGAAAAGCAACTCTTTGGTGGGAACTTGCAAAGTGACGTTGCGTTTGCGTTTTCATTAAATAGAGATTTATTGAATAATATCGGTGGTATTTTGACCATAAAAGTTCAATCTAAGTGCACTAGTGAAGTGAATTTAAATGAAAGTGTGTATCGTTTGTTCCAAAAAGACCGTGAAAAGTTTTAGTGGAATGACCACCAATTTCTATGTTTTTTTATACCACAAGGCGGGCGGGTCATCTGATGGTAAAGGGATGTTGACTGACTTATCAAATCAGCTTCCTTTTATGAAATATCATAACGATATTTTATATGGAGGTTTGTATGAAATACTTGCTTGCGACGTCATAAAATATAAACACCATCAAAAGATGTAGGCTTGTTAAATTGGAATTTAATTTACTACGAGTATTTTTAGGTGTTTTATATACGGTTAGAGTTAGATCATTTTTATTATGAAAATTCTTGCACTCATAGAAAACAAATCCCTGAGAGCTATAAGTCTACATCTCGATAACGAATCTCTGAACCGTGCTTTAGAGTAACACTATTCATAAATGCTTGTAAAGGCTTATCTGAAAAAAAGTTTTTTTTTTCTCTGCCTTTCACTACCACTGAACTAACATAACTATAATAGGGTCATACCATTTTCCTTTATGTCTCCAGCACCTTCAACAACATCAAGCTCAATAGTATCCTTATCAAAAGACTCTTTACACGTCAACAACTCTTTATCAAGCTTTACATCCTCATTGGTCCTCACCATACTCTTTAGTTTCTCAGCAATCTTATCAATTTCGGCACCGCCCTTGTTGTAACATTTTAGCGGCTCCCGGTTCTTTATCTCCTGTATAATTGGCGCCAGCGGCTCTTTCCGGTTCCGTCGTTTATTCACATCCGTATTTATTTCGGCGGTCGGTTGAATTTTGACACATCCGTTTTTTTTCCTCTGTGCCCGGGGTTTGTCGTAGCTTTTGCGTTCCGTTTTTGCTTCGTTCGACCTGTAGATATTAAATCACTTTATTAAGTCTAATTGAAGGGTTGTAATTCTAAAGGGTCTAAGTGCATAAAGAAATCGATATTGTTACAAAAATACGATCTATGTGCCAAGCCTAATAATATCCAAATGGATCCAAGTCTTGGACGAATAAACCAAGTGCCTATGTGTACCTTTTCACTCACACACAGATGAAGTTTCGAATTAGTTCATAAAGTCTATTTCACAACCTTTTTTTGTTATCTCTAAAACATAAATTGCCATTTGTTATTGATATACCTAATGTATCACAGTTACTTTTACGCTCGTATTTTGTACCTATTATTCGCCTGACTCCTCACCCACCATACCTCATACCACCCTCAAGTTGAAGATTCGACAAGCACCTATCGTGTTTTTTTATATTTTATTGTCTATAGGCGACGATATTCACATACCATCAGGTGACCCGCCTGCCTGCCTGTGAGACTTCAGACAAAAAAGTATTAATATGAAAATATACTCGAACACATTCGAATGCGTTTACCCACTGAGGTCAATAAGAAGCGTGTAATGGTAAACGATTATTGAAAGGTGCTATGTAACCTACAGAGCTTTACACACAAACAAAAACATTCACATTTTATGATTAGTAAAATGTATACGACAAGGTATCTACGGATCTATCTAGGTGTTACCTTAAATTGTAAGTTTTCTCAATATCCCTTTTATTTTGACTCTGTGCCTTCTTATTGAGTTCTGGACTCTTAACAGCTTTTTCAGTTTCCGAAGCGTATTCGTAAGTTTCCGTGTCTACGAAGTGTTTCAGAAACTGACTCTTTTTAAACAGTTGGAGGTAAAATCTCGTCGATATCGGTACTTTGTCGTGGAATAGCGTTTCGTTATTCTTTAGAAGATGCTTCTGGCGTTTAACGTTTGGTTTTGTTATTCTAAGTGGTTTTGTTTCAGCTGAAATATAGAGACAATTCAAAAAATACTAGATATACGTGTAGCGACATCTATCTACACATAGATATAGTTCGCACGACTCCTAGATAGATGGCGCTCCAATAACCTACATCGCGCTTACGAAGTTTTCCATGCGATCTGCATATATACAAGATTCCAACATCAACAGTTGGACCGCGGTCCCCAGGCACGATGACCTAGCCTGGCGGAAGATCTTCCCTTTTCAATGGAGGAGTCTAACACCTCGCTCCTCCATATACGTAAAGGGTGAAGGAAGGATCAAATAAAAAAGGTGTAGAAGGAGCGTACGTAAACAATAGTCTCCAATGAAGGGAAGCAACGTGCACGAAGTTGTGTGCGTGACCTGCACGTACCTCCGTTATCCCGTGTGACTCGGCTTCATTTTTAAAATTTGGCTTCCTTTACTGTGCGTCATTTCAAGCGCGCGGGGCTCAGTCTACCGTTTTTATTTGGTCTGAGACATTTAGTAAATAAAATATGAATCCTATTAATAAGTACTAATACTTAATTAGGTAATAGGTAGTCCGTGTGTATCTAATCACGCTATAATGGCTTTCCGGTTTTAGATGAAACATGACATAAGTACAGATCGTCCATAGAACCCTGAATCAACACAGAAAGAAAGAGGGTCTAACCCTTCTCTCCATACGGTTGAGGTTGCAGGGAAACTGGTAAAAAAATAAAATGAATTTAAAGCCGCATTAGGTATTCAATGCTGCAGTCAGTCATAAACCTCTATCAGGAATTACAATAATTACGTACGAGGAAGGAAGTAGGATGCCGTTAAATATGACTATTACTTCCAATTGATTTATTTTATATGACAGAAAAATGTTTAGAAGAATTCAAAGTAGATTTATAAGACTTACTTTCAAGCAAAAATTCTACGGATTTCTGTATGAAACTGCTATTAATTGGACGAGTAGAGTTCATGAAGCACCTGGGCATGATTCCAGCGGCAGATAAATACTTTATTTTATTTATAAATACAAAAGGAGTGTATTCAAAGTGCATAAACAACCATAATACTTGTAGGGCACTTGCTATGACGCGAAACACAAAAAGAAACATCATATTTTTATTTTAAGAATTCCAAATTCGAATCCAGCGGTCGTGTCACTCGGTTGCCAGTGTCGATATCGCCGCATCGTATATTTTTTAATTCCGTTCACGAAGTTCTCTTTGAAGCGTACGATAATAAACCTTCGCTGTACGGAAAAGCTCTCGATGTCTATGGCATGTGTCGTGAAAAGCGTAGATAATGAGAGCGCGCGCGTCGGACAGGGTGCGCGGTGGGCGCGGGGAGAGCGCGGCCGAGAGGGCGCGCATCGATTATTCGTCGTCGAGCGGCGGCCGCGTCGGCACGCGCTCATTTTATATTTAGATTTGCCGCTCGAAACGATCGCGACACCGGGAAATGTTAAATTATTGGACACCATTCTATATTAGCCAGTCGGTGTGCGTGTGCGTGTTTTTAAATAAACGTAGTGTTTAGTGTTGCGTGACGTTATGGACGTATGAGGTGACGTCTGCGAGGTGATGATCGGTTGAGGGTGGTGCGGCCGGGCCGGCGACGAGATGGGCAACTCCTGCAGCTCCGGACAGGCGCACAAAGACAAGGACAATGTATCACAACACTCCGAAGAGTGAGTACCTACCTACACTACACTACCTACCACATCATTCGTATGAATATGGATCTCGGCTGACGGCTGACGCTGACGCGGCGTGAAGGTCGCAACACTCGGTCACAATACTCTACTTAGCTAAATGGGTTGAGTGAAAACAACGTCTCGCATGTTTGTATTATTAATGTATAATTATTATAATATGTATATTGTCGTTCGGTGGCCGTTTGAGATAAGCGTGCTGTTGAATCGTCTAAATAAATCAATACCTTGACAGTGGGCGCTTGCCTACAGGTTGTCTTTATGGAGAATATTTACGACACAACTTGAATACCAAATCAATTTTCCAAAAGAGAGAAGCACTTACCTGAAAATCAGGATGTTATTGAACCAAACACAACATCTGATTCATATACGAGTTCATGAGGATCTATTGTTTTACCTGGAAATCAATAACTGTGTAGAATCAAGAATTTTGAGAAAAGAACAGGGGATCTTCACAATAACAAGCCTAGAATATTTTCAAACGAAATATTTTTGAGCGATGTCACGGGTGGAGCCAATTCGAAGCTTCAAGATCAGACGCGCATATTAATTTTACGAAACTTCGTCGAAGATACTCTATTTATCAACAATAGTGTTGGTATTACCGAAAATGAAACTGGGTTTTCTTATGGAAGAATAAATATGAAATATCGTATGTTATAGACGCCATAATGCCCTGATGCACATGTAAATAGATACGCAAAATATGCTAAGGTTGCTTCTAGCAACAATATTTCCCAAAATTCTTTAGATTGTATCTGAGCACATTTTGGAAAATTTTATTTCAGTCTAAAGTTATGAGATGAGACGAACTTGGATTACTTTGAAGATTATTTCAAGATAATTCTGGGAATCCGTTTTAAAAACACTATTATTCAAACGAAGTTATCTAAAGATCTCGGATTATCTTGGACACAAAGAACGAAACCCAAAATCATATTATTAGAGCCATTTCTCATAAAGCTCTCTAAAAGGTCAGACTAACATAAAAAAATTACCAATGCCTGGACCAAATTGTTTTCAATCCGATGTTTGGAATCATAGAAAAATAAAAGGGAAAACACACAAAGATTTCTTTGCTCTGAAATTAAAGGACCGATTAGGAAACATTTCCGAAATCTAAAGAAGTGCGTCTATATCCATAATGGTTTAGGTATATCTTTTATATCAACACGCCATCGCGCCAGTGGCACGACAATTCCAACATTCCAGTAATTGTTCCATTGTTACCGCTTTTAAATTCAAGCATATCTCAATTTGGTGGTTTTAATTCAGCTTTTAACTCCATTGTCGTTTTTTTCTTATCTTAATTAAGCTGGGTTTATAAAAGTCCCGTTTTTGTGTTATTGTTGAATCTGCTCATTAAAACCTTCTACCCTGTTAGTGATGTAAATGCTAAAGTGAATTAAATAGAAATTGGATGGGAAAGTCAGCTAAACATCGGAAAATATTAATACAGTGAAGATAACAGGAAGGACTTGGACACAATTGTCATTGAAATTTTTTTATGGCAGGAAATAGAGATGCTTTTTTTATGGCATAAGCATACTATAAGCATCTCTGTTTCCTGCCACAAAGCATTGGTCTAAAAAATATTTTATTTAATTATCGCGCATAAATCCATCGTGATGGAAATTTGCATACAAATTAGGTATTGGAATCTAATTTATATCCAGACAGCAAACCGAGTGCATGTAAAAAATATTGGCATTTTTATCGCCCAGAGAATTGAAACGTCAGTTGTGTGGAAAGTGAAGCATAAACGTGACAATGCGAAAAAAATGACCAGTTTTGACAGTGACAAATAACTGACTGCCCGTCTTTTTAAACCGACACTTTATCATATGCGCGATGTGAGTCCAAATGTGTTTTCTGTCATTGCTAAATTGAATGGGTTTGAGTATGTAAATTGATTTGTGGAGATACAAGTGATGCATGAGCAGAAAGTCTTTGTTTAGACGATAGAAGACCTTTTTCCGAGTGAATATCTTTTTCTCCCACTATGCCACCTTCTAGTTGAAAATCTACTTTACCAAGGTACTTCGACTCCAGAGCCTAACAGGCTTTGTAAAGATAGGTAATACTTTGCCATTCCCTGTTGCTAATATCCATAGGAGACGGTAGCCACATGAAATCAGTTGGTCTATCTACCTGCTTACCCGCAAAGAGGACTCAATGGAACGTCTGGTAGTGCAAGGCAGAATGGATGGCAAGAGACCATTTGGTCGATCCCCGACTAGATGGTCCGACATTATAAAGTCCACAACACACTCCACCATGACCGAATGTTCTCGCAATGCTTGCAATAGAGCCAAATGGAGATGAATTGCTAAAGCCGCCACTCAAGACTTACCATAACCACGACCACTCTGTCAAGAGTGACTGAGAAGAGAATCCACCTGCTTGTTATTCTACCGACAAACAAAAACAGATTATACCACCTGTTATCCGCCGGTTCATCCGCATTTCCAAGGGACTTTATCTTTTCCCGTAATAAAAGTATGCAATGTCTTATTCCAAGATTGATGTCCCACCTGTGTGATAAGTTTCATCAACATTTGTCCAGTAGTATTTGCGTGAATTGAGTAACAAACATCTCCCATCCTTACAAACTTTCACATGTAGGTTAGCCATTTAATCATCTGGGACGAAGCGGCTACAAGTAACTTTGCCCACTTATATTCAACTATGCCAGGATAATAATAGACGAATTGTGATTAGTCTAAATTGGACCATCAACGCGGGACGTTACACATATAAGCGAGTGTAAAGACAAAAGTAATTGTTCTAATTTCCATATCAAGTGGTCAATAAAGCATTACTTTACTAATGACTCTGTCATTGCTGGAATTAGATATCATAGCCTTGCCAGAAGATGATATAGGGTATGTACGATTTTGGAATCATCTAGCTTAAAGTCTGTCTAAAGATACAAATCTTACAAGCAAATACTGAACTCCAAAATTATGAATGTACAGAGGTTCATAAAAATCTTTTTTTTTTATTACCTTTGCGAAAAATATGTGACCAAAAGATCTTTTGAGGCCTTAATTCAGACTCTGTTTTCAATTAAGCTTATATTGAACCGATTAGATCTAAAGTATGGACTGTACTTTAGATCTAATCGGTTCAATATAAGCTTAACACGACGACACATAAATTACTACTTAGTATATGGATTTTGATAAGCAACCTTTTTTATTCCCCTTAAAAAAAGGCGTATCAATACGATACGCGATATGCATTGTGAAAACTTTAAAGTATATGGAGAGCTCATCCCAAAACCAAATGGTTACGGCTGGCAAATTTCTTTATAAGTTTTTAAAGCTACTATTCATTTGGATGACGTAGAACTGAAATTATCTGCTCGATCAATCGTTGGAGCACTACGTAATGCTATTAGTGTGGCCTTTGAATCCCTAAAGTAATTATCGAAGCGAAATCCAGCAGAAATTGCCTTTGCAGCTGTGGGTAACAAAGATAATCTTATGAAAGCTAATTCCCTTCCGCAGCAGAATGCACGATGGACAATTTATAGACAATCTAGACATGCGGCAGCGTGTCCAGCCAAGTTCAAAGAAAAAGGAACTGGCGACGCAGCAGCCGTGTGTAATATTGCACGAACCATTTCATGTCGAGCTACTTTTGACCACTTTATCTTATTCCCAGCGTTGTGCTCGCCCTAGAAATCTAGCTTAAGGACCCTTAGCGCTATGAAAAAACCTGAATAAACTAAACCATTCTCATTCTGTATAATAGCTGTCCCGGTTCACCCGCGTTTCCGGAGGATCTTATCTTTTCCCAGGATAAAAGTTGCACGGTGGTAGGGTACTTTGTAGTACCCGACCACCCTCAAGTTGAAAATCTGTCGCCAAGCACCTATCGGTGTGTTCCGACAGCTGCACTTGAGAGCCAGTTCCCATCTAGGCTTTGTGTGCTTACCACCTTCGGCCACATCATCATTTACCATGGTGAGATTGTGGTCAAACACAAGCTTATCCAGAATAAAAAATAAAAAAAAACTATCCTTTGTTTTATTCCAGGGTATGCTCTACCTATGTGCTAAGTTTCATCATTTCGTTCAGTAGTTATTGCGTGATTGAGTAACAAACATCCGAACATTTAGGTACAATATTAGTAGGATAGGTACTTACTTTAACATAGTGATCCATGTGATTGAATAATCTACACTTATATAATAATGATAAAAAATAGATTTTTTTGTATGTTTGTTTATAATTGATAAAAATCGAAAAAAGCTAAACCGATTTTAAAAATTCTTTCATCTTTTCAAAGCTACATTATCAGCTAGTAAAATGGGCTATATTTTATTTTAATTCCCTCTACTTTCCCTAGTCAGAAATAAAGAAAACCAATTAAGTATATTAAAAACTCAAAGCATGTTGGCCCAGAATTTATTTCTTGAAACGAATTAAGAACATTAATATATAGCTCAGATGACGTATTTTAAAAATAATGCAAAACATTCACAAATTCCTTGTCATCTCATCACGATACCTAAAAATTATAAATTACCGGATTTTCCTTAAATACCTACGTGACTAATGTGATTTTTTTAGATTAATCTGTATATTCTCAGTATACAGAATGTCCGGTAAGTAGTACAACAAACTTAGGGGGGCGATGATAGGTGGGCGCATAGATAATAAACTATATACTAGGGTAGGCGGGTCACCTACTAAATATACAAAAAATACCTTTGTGAAATTGTCTCCACTTTCGAGATATTTAATTTAATATTTTAGCTTTTTCCGCCAACGCATCAGCTTGGCCATCCAAAGAGGAAACGCTGCCAGCCTGCTGGGAACCTTGCCGATCGGCAGCAGCGGCAGCCTCGAAGAAGTTTTTTATATATTGTAGTTGTACATTTGTTTGTATATTTTGTACATTTGTTGTAAATAAAATTTGTAGTCGTATATTTAAAATAAAAAAATCAATACATAAAAATCTGAAATATATAAATATATCTCGAAAAAGGTGACCTTTTTATTGAGCTCGTTTTAGTATATGTTGGTAGGTGACCCGCCCACCTATCTCCCCCTTTAGTTTGTCGTACTACTTACCGGACACCCTGTATCTATAATTAACTTACTTATAATATAAATGCGAAATTAACATTGACTGTCATTCTGTTACCTTTTTACGCCCAGTTTTGGTGATATAGGGTTACCAGACGTCAGGAATTTCTGCCATTTCGCAGGAAAGCAGCCGGAATACGAAAATGTGAAGAATTTTTAATAAATGATATTCGCATATCAGGAATATTGTCAGGTATTTCAAAAGCTGTATCTGGTTACCCTAGATAGATGGGACCTTAAAAGACATAGGATACTTTTTATCTCGGGAAATGATAAGATTCTTCAGGAACGCGGGTGAACCGAGGCAGCTAGTACTTCATACTCTCAAACAGGCAGGCGTATCACCTGATGGTAAGTGCCTACCGTCGCCTATGGACATTAGGAATCTTTGGGGGATTGCCAATATTTTGCCGACCTTTAACATTGTATCGAAGGCTCTCAATTGCAACTGCCGGAACAAACCTACGGGTGCTTCAAGATTTTGAATGTTTGTACGTGATTAAAATATGTTTGAAGACGTATACAGATAGTGCCATCCACGAAGACGCGCCGGGGGGGAACTCCCGGAAAAAAAGTAGGGTGCAACTCTCTTTTGAAACAGTAATCTTTAACCGATTGAGCTGAAATTCCTAATCCCTTACAGTGCAAGTGTGATTCGAGTATTTATCTAAAGTGGTAAATGGTGCTGCCGATCGATACCTACCGATGGGATAGAATCACGAAAATCAGATCATACCCGACTGATTGAGTGTAGAATAGCGATGAACGATTATCCTTATCGATCAAAATGTAAAAAAAAACGATTTGAGAGACCAATCGTTGAGATTTATGAGTCGATGTGATGATAAATTATATTAATGATTATGAAAATGTATGATGATGTACCTAGACGAATATCGTGACTTGTAAAAAAAACTTGAAAACACTTACTTTTTTATATGTCGTTCCATCTTACTACACCATAAATACTATGATTATATTTAAATCGAATGATTCATAAACAGAAGACGAAATCACTTTGTTCTCCTTTTAAATTATTCCGCTTACGTTTGACACAGCGTTTCCCGACAAATATCCTATTTTAATGTACGCTAAAGTAAGTAATAATATATAAATACGCTGTTTATTATTCCAAGAAATAACCACTGGCTATTGAGTGGTGTGACGACTATTTTATGCCTCATGAAGGTCGGCCCGAAGCCAGATTCTTGCGCTATAAAAATATGCATTATTTTTGTAAATATTTTTTTAAGCGCGGTGACAGTTACTGCCGAAGCTGAATCCCATCCCATCCGAATTGTATGGTCTTCAACTCCACTGTCATTATCGATACTTTGTCAACGAGCTATCAACCATACAATTTGACAATAGAGTGAACAATATATTATGTTTGAAGGAAAAAACACTAAAAATTATATCAATCCCGTATCTGAACCACTCGCGTCACTACGACTAAAAATGCATTGATGAAAATCGGAATTGGGTAAAAAAAACTAAAAAGAGTAACTCGTAAATTACGAAAAAACGCATAACATACATGGGGTGATACGGGTACTTCTAAAGGTGCTCTACCTCTGGGCTTCCGCTTGACACAACTTTTTTTGTATATTTCTGAGCATTTTTACCAATTTCTCTCAAGAGCTGGAGAGAGGGAGCGCCGCTATCAAGTTTCTGCCCCGGTTCGAAAAAGTCTTAGATCCAGGGTACTTTATCGAGATCAAAATGTTATATTTTAATATTTATTTAGGAATGAACATCATTGTAGCAAAACGATTTGCCCAGGTTATTTATGAGATACTTCCAATATTTACCTAAATTCATATGGCCGTCGAACATCAGCGTGTAAACTAGATAAATGGCTGTATGCAATTAGCGCTATGCCACGCGTAGCTAGTTCTATTAAAAAGTTTTTGACATTTGTGTTGGCGGGAAATTATTTGGATGAATAACGGTGGCTGGTTTAGAGGCTGCTAAGTGCGCAAGTGATCTAGTTATAAATTGTTTAAATAAATATTAATATATTTTGATAAAAAGCAATAACTGTAGTTATTAAAATATATTTATTACATCTTGTATGATGTAATTTCAGTGAAACATTAAGATGGTATTCTTTATCTATCTTTATCATAAAAAATACTGAGGTACATTTGCGAGCATTCTCTAAATGTGTCTAAGATGCGATTTAACCGACTTCAAGTAAAAATTGTATGTATTACAAAGTTGTTCGAAATTTAACGCTGAATTTCAGGATCGAGTAAGAAAAATCTACTGATAGTTTGTAATTGAATTAAAAAACAATATAGGTATCTATGATTATGAGAGACAAAGATATTTTAAAGGCGTACTTAGGTATGCACATACTTACATTATCGATCGTTGTAAATATATGTTTTTCCCTCATTTATTTTCATACAGCAACTCATCTGTTAGACAAACTACCTACATACTCATCGTTTATAAACATGGTGAAAAAAAATACGATTCATAGTTTTACCGTAGCCCCTGGCTGGGCGCCAAAAATTGCAGATAACTCCGATCACTAGGGCTATACCATACCTAATAGCGGTCACGAACGCGGATATTTCTAACTGAGATCAAATTGCGGCATGATAAAGTTTCCAACGTTAAGAGCTTGTCGAGGGCATAGGAGAGCTGGAATATTGCGTTGTGAATTGGTTTATACAAATACTTCGACTTATTCCAAGTCCGAAGTACCTACTTCAGAGTTTTATTTTATTCGGGATAATAAACAATAGCATGTTAAAATATAAACATAAAAACATGACAAAGAAAATTAGTAAATATACTACCCACAACGCCATCCACAGTTTACTAAGTAATTACTCAGTTAGCTATATTTATAACTTTTATTACGCATCAACGAAACTTTAGAAGAAATGATTGAAATAATGTCTAAGAAAGCAATGTAGAGACAATTATTTGTGTTTTTTTATACGTACCCCACGCTTTTTTACAATAAAATAATATTTTTTGCTAATCCCACTATCCTTAATTTTAATTTATTGAAAATTATTTTTTACCTTTTAATTTGATTTTCTATAAAACGTGTTTTTTTTTAGTTTTTTTAAACTATTATTTTAATATTTAATTGCTAGGCCATTTTGTTTCGGATATCCGAATATGTCGGATACGAATATCGCGCTCTAAGCAATTCAAATTATTTGTTCAACATTATATTTTAATAGAATCTCATCACATTATTCCGTAACGAAATTCCTAAGAGTTGTTTCATCTATTCACATCATCAACAACGATTGTAAATAGGCTATACTCATATCTATCATTATCAAACGTTCTAGAGCTTATATGATCAAAAGGGTTCTAAAATACCATGATCATGTCTATAATATATGGCTACCTTGTGTGTTTCTGCTATAATGATGTACCGAATGATTCCATTTATCTGAAATTGGGATAATTTTGTAATCGTAGTTCCTGGAATTTAATTTTTGTCGGTTGTTTTGGGACCCCTTCGCAAGTCAAGGGATTAAACCTGTTATTAACTATGGTCGTCCCGCGGTAAAAACCTATGTCACTCTCTGACCCATAGACAATATATGTATGATATGCAAATTATCACGTACATACAAACACACTTTCGCGTCTATACTATTACTAGCTGTGCCCCGCGGTTTCACCCACCTTCCCGATTAAATATCTTTGTTTTAAACTAGGCTGTGTTTGAAGATTTATCAAAATTCGTTCAGTAGTTTTTGCGTGATTGCGTAAACAAACTTACAAACTTTCACATACAAATATTAGTAGGACGATTAGAAGTGATAAAGTGCACTTAAATAAATATCACTAGATTCAAATCTATGCTAATATTATAAGGCTGGAGAGTTTGTTTGAAGGTGCTAATCTCAGAAACTATTGTTGCGAATTGAAAAACTCTTAGTGTTGGATAGTTTGTTTATCGAAGAAGGCGTTAACATCATGCTATGTTGCGAAAATCCCACGGGAACGCGGGTGAAACCGCGGGGGATAGATAGGCAGTAGGTACACAGTTTTACAATCCATACTGTGGTAGGTACTTATACTCGTAAAAATACCATCTAGGCAGATCCTAGGTTGAAATAAACAGTATTCTATTTCCCGCCAAGTGGAAACGTGACTAACGGGCGATGTTATTTTTCTATTTTCAGTCCCTTTTTCACAGCGTAAGGGTAAAGGTCATAGCCCATTTAAACGCCTCTGCTCCAACACCGCCCTATACTAAAAGTAAACTACCGAGCAGTCTGATGGCAGTAAGCTCGCTGACAGCCAGCTGTCTGCTAATTTATGTTGCCAATATTTTTTATTTTATTTTTTTATACCACAAGTGACAACGAAGCTGACGGGTCACCTGGTGGTAAGTGACTACCGTCGCCTATAGACATTAGCAATACCAAGGGGATTGCCAATGTGTTGTACACCTTATTACAATGCCTTAAAGGCAACTGGCTCTCAAGTGCAACTGCCGGAACACACCAACAGGTGCTTGGCGACAGATTTTCAACTTGAGGGTGGTAGCCAGCCAGTCGAGTACTACAAAGTGCCCTACCACCATAGAAACTATATCTAAAGAGCACGACCTGAAGCCCATATTTGAATGATATTTTATTTGTCGGGTGGGAGAGGAGTCGGGTAAGTGAGCTACGACCTTCAGGGTGTATATGGCCACTCATATCCTCCCCAAAAATTAAACTTTTCCTAATCCCTTACAATGCAAGTGTGCATCCATTCACTAGTGTTGTAGTGCTGACGATGTGTATATCGATATGTATATTACATATGTCCATATGCAGCACTACAACACTAGCAGACGAATGTAGGTACACTTAAGGGATTAGGAAAAAGAGTGAGATGCATCTTCATGGATCTATAGTCACTTTTTTGTACTTAGATTGTCATCATTAGTTTATTTTCTCTTAAAAAATGTTAACCATTTGATATTTCAAACATTCGATAATTCGTAATATTTTAAGAGTCCCTCGAGTTTCGAATTAACGAGAGTCGACTGTAACTATCCTAGTAATCTTATTAATATTATAAATGTGAAAGTTTGGATGTTTGTTCCTCTTTTACGCCAGAACGGCTGAATGGATCTGGATGAAATTTGGCACGAAGATAGATTATAGTCTGGAATAGCACATAGATTACTTTTTATCCCGGGAAAAGATAAGATCCCTCGGGAACGCGGGTGAAACCGTGCGGAACAGCTAGTATATGATATATGATAAAAAATACATAAATTATGAACATTATTTTTTACTAACAACACCTAAGATGTAAAACGTGCTAGATCACGTACGTAGATTCTGTACGCTAGTTAAATACAATGTTAAAGAAAAGACAAAGAGTGACGTCGGTGGTGCGTCATACCGTATCTAGGTCACAGAGGAACGACACCGAATAAATAATCACAGAAGGACCGCTTTATAATGCACACACACATACCTACGAGGCTCCACCCTACAGACTTACTACTGCCATAACGATTTGCCTCTAAACTGCAATGCTATTCTGTATGGACGTTTGTGTATCTCGAAAACTGAACCAAATGTTTATAGGATGCCAAAACAAGGTCGTGTGAGTTCGCTTTCGATGTGAGAGAATAGCATTCCTGAACTATGTATTTATTATTATCGAAATATACAGTTATTTTTAGTACTATAAAATTCTGGAGAAACCCATTTGCTTGATTTTGACCCAAAAAGAAGTCGTTAATGCTAAAAATCATCTTGCAACTTGTAGGCAACGTCAGACAGTTATACTTACATAGAAACAAATTCCTTCATGCCACAATAGTGCATGTTAAAACTTGAGTTAAAGTTCGCCCGTGCGCTTCTTGCATCTACCTATACTATCAATCAAGCATGATAAAAATCGGAATACTGTATAAACTATAATGTCAGGGTCACAATGATTCTTAATTTAATTTAATTTTGGAAACGCTGCCAGCCTTCTGGGAACCTTGCCGATCGGCAGCAGCGGCAGCCTCGAAGAAGTTTTCTTATATATTATAGTTGTACATTTGTTTGTATATTTTGTACATTTGTTGTAAATACAATTCATTTATATCATTTAACAATTTTGATGTGCATTAAGTTTGCTCTATAAAACGGGACCGCACTTACATAGAGCGTATGTGTGTGTGTCCCTACAGTATCTATTTAGTGGTACCGGAGATACAAATTGCGTGGAAGGGCCGGGTTGCCGGACTTGCCGGGTGTTCCGTGATTTATCTATAGCGTAGTAGGTATGTTTTGAATTATGTGGCGTTGGTTTCGTTCCGCATTTATATGCATTCCAGGGGTATCCCTGGATTTCTGGTTGGGGTATTCTGGTTTCCTCACTACCACTGAGCGATCAACCCCCTCATTATTATTATTTGTTTATTTAAAAGCTTTTGTTACAAGACTATCAAGCCTAATCATCGCCTTAATCTTCTGATGGTGTATATTATGTAATTTGGGGTCATGAATATCGTCTCTGTTTACTATTATTTAGGTAGTTAATTTCGTAAACTCTTTATATGTACTCTAGTATACGGTAGTTATAGCTTTGCACGGTGGTAGGGTACTTTGTAGTACTAGATTGATTGTTAAACATTGAAAAAAAACGCAATATAGTCAGATGGTCTAAAAAAAAAAATGTAATCTTGCTGAGTTTCTTGTCGGATCTTCTCAGTTGAAGGCTGACTTCCGAACCGGTGGTAACTTCTGTAATTCAACCTTCATAAGTGCACTTCTAGGGCCTAAACTGAATAAATGGTTTTAAATTTGACTTTACCATAGCACGGTGGTAGGGTACTTTGTAGTACCCGGCTGGCTGGCTACCACCCTCAAGTTGAATATCTGTCGCCAAGCGCTTATCGATGTTTCGCAGTTGCACTTAAGATCACAATCCCCATGATATTGCTAATATCTAAAATGACTAAAGATTATTGATAAACGGATCGGACCTTCCAATTAACCATAGACAATACTTACCGCTACACTCAAAAACAAACCATAAACAATTTGTTTAATCTTCAAATCGTAATAGTTGTATTTCGGCCGTCCGGCTCTGACAAAAGAGTGGTATTGTGACACAATAGTCAATTGTGCTCTATGGCTGTTGGGGGTCTCGATAATGGTGGAAATTTAGTTCTCCGAAGGGTTGGGAGGTCTCGGCTCTGGATTTCACGAATTGGTGTAAGATTTATTGTGTTACTAGCTTTCCCCCGCGGTTTCAACCCGCGTTCCCGATTCCCCTTTCCCGGGATAAAAAGTACCCTATGTGTTATTCCAGGATATGATCTACCTGTGTGCCAAGTTTCATTAAAATCCGTTCAGCCGTTTATGCGTGAAAGAGTAACAAACATCCATCCATCCAAACTTTCACATTTTATATGCAGTGGGATAAACTTCTCGATATTTATTGACATTCTCTTTGTCTCACTATGCTATACATGATCAAAAATAATCAAGCTGTCAAAATGGTACTCAGCAAGTTTACTTTTCACTAGACATTTTACCACCTCTTTTCTGACCTAAATCAATATTTATTATTTAATAAAGCCTTTATAAAATAGCACAGTAGAATATCGATAGGGCTTCAAAGCTACCCCACAATAACAATCTACAAGTCTTTTAGTTTTGCCCACAGAACAAATAAAAAAGGTGGAAGGAGCGTACGTAAACAATAGTCTCCAGTGAAGTAAAGCAACGTGCACTGAGTTGTGTGCGTGACCTGCACGTTTGTTATCCCGCGTGGCTCGCGTCGCACAGGAACGCGATCGGCTTCTTTTACAGTGCTTCACTTTAAGTGCACGGGGCTGTCTACCTCTTTAATTTGGTCTGAGGTTTTGCCATTGAATTGAAGCGTAACAAATCTTAACAAAACGTCAATTTAGGTCAAATGTCAATTAAATCGCAAAGTTAAGAACAAAAGCTGAAGTTTCTTCTTGTTTAATTTTTGTTCGTTACAGATTGATTTCCGATCACTCAATTTGACAGATTAAGGGACTTTGTAGTAATTTTGTTAAACTTTCCCGCGTTGGATTTGACGGCAAAGAGCCATTGTTTCGCTAAGTTATTTAATATAATTAGTTGCGCTATGTCTAAAGATTTTCTTTTCTCAATTTTCTCTCATAAAGTCAAAGTCAAAGTCAAAACCATTTATTCAGTTTAGGCCCTAGAATGGCACTTATGAAGGTCGAATTACAGAAGTTACCACCGGTTCGGAAGTCAGCCTTCAACTGAGAAGAACCGGCAAGAAACTCAGCAAGGTTACATTTTTTAAATATTTTTGGACCATCTGACTATATTGGCTTTTTTTTTCAAATGTTTAACAATTTTATTATTAAAGTAATACAAAAATACATAAGAAATTATAACCCGCATTAGTTACCTACATACTATGGACTATAGTTAGGCAGAGACCTGGGATGTTGCATATACCTATTCCAGCAAAAATATCTAATACCAGCGTACAGATCACATGATGGTAAGTGATTGGCGACAGTTTTTCAACTTGAGTCATGTATTACAAAGTACCCTACCACCATTCTGTGGTTTCCTCACTACCACTGGGCTATCAACCCCCTCATTATTATTATTTGTTTATTTAAAAGCTTTAGTTACAAGACTATCAAGCCTAATCATCGCCTTAATTTTCTGATACAGTATTACATACAAAACTCCATATGAACAATCGTTTTGAGAAATCTTACACTAGAGATATCATATCATCACATAGCCTGAAGAACCGGGAAGACGCAGCGTGGGCAGGCCCCCCATAATAAGGTGGACCGACGGCCTAGTGAGGGTCGCGGGAAACCGCTGGAAGAGAGCAGCACAGGATCGGTCAATGTGGAAGCCTTTGGGGGAGGCCTATGTCCAACAGTGGACGTCTTTCGGCTGAGATGATGATGAAGTCAGTAGTTTCATACAAAACTCAGGCGATGATAGCTCATTGGCTTCGAATCCTACAATGAGCTTGAGCTTTCGGTGAAGGAAAACATTGTGAGGAAACCATAGCACGGTGGTAGGGCACTTTGTAGTACCCGACTGGCTGGCTACCACCATCGAGTTGAAAATCTGTCGCCAAGCACCTATGGGTGTGTTCCGACAGCTGCACTTGAGAGCCAGTTCCCATGTAGGCTTTGTGTGCTTACCACCTTCAGCCACATCATCACTTACCATGGTGAGATTGTGGTCAAACACAAGCTTATATGAATAAAAAAAAAACTCCATAAAACTATAATTTTGACATTAAAAAGTTAATTTGATATGTCAGTGTTTGGTCTAACCAACTAGAACTTGTGGTAGACAAGTAAAGGTAAAATAATTAACTTCACATAGGTAGTTAACAAGCTTTCCACCCCGCGGTTTTACCACGTTCCCCTATTTACCCCCTATAGGTTGAATTATTTCTTGGTTCACTTCTACGTAATAATAAAGCCCCAACTTGTAGTGGTGATACACAGGGTGCAAAAAAAGTTAAGTTACTAACGTAAATAGTTTTCCGTAAACACATTCTTATCATTTCTCCTCAGAGGAGTTGAATTATGAAAATATATTAATCAAAAAGTAATACAACAAAAAGCAGGAGCTTAAAATCCTATCCTACTAATATTAGAAATGCGAAATCCCGGGAAAATATAAGATCCTCTACTGCAATATAAATAGACGCTTATAAAATCCTACTTCCTACTAATATTATAAACTAGTTTTCCGTTTTGACCCGCTTTCCCGAGGGATCTTTATTTTCCCGGGATAAAAAGTATCCTATATGTTATTCCAGTATATGATCTACCTGTGTGCCAAGTTTCATTAAAATCCATACAGTAGTTTTTGCGTGAAAGAATAACAAACATCTACACATCTTCACACACATCCAAACATACTTTCGCACTTATAATATTAGTTTATAATATTAGCAGGACTAATAGGATGTGAAAGTATGTTTTTAATTGGATCTGTGTGAAATGTGTGTGAAAATATTTGTTACTCTTTCACGCAAAAACGGCTGAACGGATTTTGAAGAAGCTTGGCACACACGTAGATCATATCCTGTAATAAAACATAGTATACTTTTTATCCCGTGAAAAGATAAGATATCTCGGGAATTCGGGTGAAACCGCGGGGCGGAAATCTTGTTGAAGCTGTCCCATCAGCTGGCAATGCATCAAAGTGCATTCATAAAAGTTGCACCTCGTTTGCACATTACCCGACTCGCTTATAAACGTAGATATTTATGTTGTTATGCGCTACTGTAACACATAACCATTAAATATGATAAGGTCACTGACATTTTTATAGCTGCGCTTGGTTTGTCACGTGGGTTTGTCTATTTGTGTACATTTATTGAGTTGTTTTTACGATTGAGTGAACTTTATTTACCATAGCTCCGCCCCACGGTATCGCCAGCGTTTTATATAAAAAGCCTATAAGATAGTGCCATCCCTTACAGTACATTTTTTATAAGGTTTTTGGCTTGGTATCTATACTTTTAAGCCATTTCTTTATTTTAAATATTCTTATTTTATGTTCTGTCAAGTTATATTGTCACATTCACTGTAAAGTCTAGTCCTCGTCCGTACAAGTCTTGTGTGTATAGTACCTACTCAGGGATAATATAATTACCTATTAGTGACAGAATTTTCACAATCGGATCAACTGTTTCTGAGATTACGTTCAAACTTATGAAATCGGCAAGGTTCCCAGCAGACTGGCAGCGTTTCCTCTTTGGATAGCCAGGCTAATGCGTTGGCGGAAAAATCTCCCCGCCTGTCTCCCGAGGCCTCGATTATTTTTTTAGATAAAATACTTGTGAAACGACGACCTTTAGACCCCCACGGACCCATGGTCTCGACCGCAAAAGGCATAAATTGATCATTTTGACTTATAATTTACATCTCACTTTAGATTTATCTTTTTTTATTTGGCTTACGTTTGATCAGTCTCACATAGCCTACAAGTGAGCTCTCAAGTGCGACTGTTGAAACATACTGTTAACTGTTTTGTGACAGATTTAAGTCCTGAAGGTTGTAGCCAGTACCCCAGTATCAGAAGACATTCGTTATTAAATACCTGACTCAATAAGGCATAATTTCGCACAGTATTTTTTGTTAGGATGGATTTGTTAGGATAGGTATGGATTGTTTAGAAAAACGTGATGACTTATTTTTAATTTAAAAAAATTAACAAGGTGCGTGCGTGTCGGACACGCATTATCCCCGGCTGTAACAAAGCCGATGATAATCGTATAATCACACAACAATACCCGACAAATTTTCAGTGTAGGTATACATATTGATGGAAGCGTAAATTTACTCTGTGTTTTCAATATTAGATAGATTAATTTTGTATTCTAAATTATCGAATTAAAAAAAAACGTTGATAAAATGTATGGTTTCTTTCTATATCGTGAACTTAGTACAGGCAATATTGATGGAAGCGTAAATTTACTCTGTTTTTTTTAATATTAGATAGATTAATTATGTATTCTACATTATCAATTTAAAAAAATTATGGTTTCTATATCGTGAACTTTGTTCCTATATGGCACCAATCAATAACGTGATATTTATGGTAGGTACTCTATACTCTATAGCCATAGTTAAATTCTATTGATTATTTTGTTTTGCCGCCATAATACGCAAAAAGAATTTTCAAAATCGGTTCAGTAGATCCAGAGATTACCCCCTACAACCTCACAAACTTTACCTCTTTATTATATTAGTAGGTACCTATAGATTTGTAGAGATATATTTATATACCTATTTTATTTTGTCCAGGTACACGATATTGCCGTCTACTGAGCGAGACAGGTTTTTTGAGTGCTTTTTTTTTTCTACTAACAATGTGTTGGTTTGGAGTTTGGTTTTGAAAAACTAATACATACCTATACTTACGTTTAGATTGAGGATTAGTGAGATTTATCGAATCCTAGATATCTAGAACGAATAGATAATAGTGTAACTTTTTTTATTTCAAATGCCATGCTTCATTGCTCGAATTTTATACCTTTCTCTCTAGTTATTATGAATACGTTTTTTTTTAATTTGTTTATTTAAATACTTTGTTAAATATATTTCCCCAAAAATTCTTCGATAACAAATTGGCCGCTACGAATTGATGCCCCAAACCCCAGCTTTTTAATCTTCATGCATCAAGAATTTACTCACTGTTTTTCTTAAATCTATGGAACGATGCGACTAGAACAAAAGCACTTTAAAAAAATAACGAGTTCTTGACGCCACTTCTAAAAACTCAACCAAAGAGTTTACTACGAATCTGAAACTTTTTTAAATCGTAAACAGAGCTATCGTATAAAAAACAATAGGCATTCGATTCGATATTCAAAAAGCTCACGCAATCGGTAACTAGGTCGGAGCGCGCGCGTCACGGTATTCTGACGTCACACGGCGTGACGTCAGCGCCCCTCCTCCGACCACGCCTCGGCCGTTGTGTCTATAACAAGATATAGACATAGTGATTTCTGTATACGTAGAGAATCTCCTTGGATAAAGGATATCGGCTAATCTTTGTATGTACAATATGATACGCTCTTGGAAATACTGTATTGATTTATCAACGGCCTTATGGAATATATCGGCTTTGTAATGTGCACTTTTTTATTCACGCGCTAGGATTACTTAGGATCATGCTATGATATGACAAATTGAAAATAGGGATGCGGTCATGCGGGGACAGGCCTTTCCAATATCAATCAATAATTATCCAGATGCCTGTTGGTTGCCTTGTTAACTATTAGATAACATAAAAAAAACTTTTTTTTAAAGTAGCTTCTTTCCATCTTGGAATCCTATGACAAACCTATGCGTAAGCTAACTCAAAAATTTCCTAATATGATATGTCAGAGTTGAGAAAAACAAATACTTTTATTCAGACATTTACGAAAACGGCAGAAAAATTTTAAAGTTAAATTTGACATTAAAAACATAAATGACGATCATGAAACATGAATTCTGTATCTATGCCCAATTCAAGCATAGGTAATAAAAAAGAAACACAATTCCAACAAATTAGGTAGGTACCTATCGTAATATTATTCCTAAAACAAATTACATTACAAAGTACCATTATTATGTTTATTAAGTATATATTTTTCACCGACGCACCAGAAAACACACTGAATAAATATGCTAGGGTAAACGGCCCTCAGTATGTTTTGAGGGTCGTTACACCCTCACACCATTTTAAGGGCGTAGTCTCACCGCCACAGCACAGCGATGCTATAAATAACACACACATTTCTCTTGACATATTTGTGTTCTTAATTTAAAAACTGAAGGCAAATATTGATTGACTTTCTATCACTCGCAATGTGAAATTGTTCTACAACAATCGAAAAAGCTGTTTAATTGACATTGCTGGAGAGAAAAGATGCTTGGCATAACATGCTTCTTAATTACGTAAGAGTGTGTATTGAAAATGCATTAAGTGTTTTTTTATTTTTTTATTCTGGATAAGCTTGTGTTTGACCACAATCTCACCATGGTAATTAATGATGTGGCCGAAGGTGGTAAGCACACAAAGCCTAGATGGGAACTGGCTCTCAAGTGCAGCTGCTTGGCGACAGATTTTCAACTTGAGGGTGGTAGCCAGCCAGTCGGGTACTACAAAGTACCCTACCACCGTGCAACGTTATGACATAATAGAAGTAAAGTGCAGTTTTTATAGGGTCTTTTTTCGGACAAACGGTCCGAACTTCGGACCGTTTGTCGGAAGTCGGACAGGAACTTTCAGCTACTAATGGTCCCTTGTTATTTTCGCGGTCACTGTAATTCACCTGTCCACGAGAGCTGAACTGAGAGCTGGGAGGGATCTTATCTTTTCCCGGGATAAAAAAATATCCTATGTTTTATTCCAGAATATGATCTACCTGTGTGCCATGTTTCATCAAAATCCTTTCAGTAGTTTTGGCGTGATGTTCAGGTCTAAACAAACTTTGACATTTACAATAGCAGTAGTAAGATGGTTCGACTGTTTGATTATAGCTTGCAGTTGGGCATATGCCTTATAAGTATTGTTTGATAACGGGAACCGCTATGTTTGTGCAGACAAGCGAATTTTCGCCCAATATTTGTATGTTTATAAAAAATTGGGTTAAAAGGCTGTCTATTTTAACTAGGCGCTTTGGTTGTTCATACTTGGTTTTATTTAGTTATAAACTATATCTTACAAGATAAATGGGTCGTATTTTAGCAAAAACGATCCAATCCACAACCTAAGTCATTATTGAGTTGTCTATACATTTATTATAATTTAATACGAAACTATAATATATGTATATATTTATTGATGGGTCGACGCGCAGCGCGCAGCGGAGACTTAGCTTATTTTATTTTAATAATACCTTATTCTTAAACTTAGTTTCGTATAAAATTATAATAAATGTATAGATACTGATGTATGAGGCCAGCAGTTTTTAGTATGTTTTTTTTCTTCGGCAGTATCATCACTCGGTAAGATTGTTACAGTGGAAAAACAAATAGATATCGGTATGAATGGTAAATAATATCGTAGCAAATTCGTAGCACCTTCGTAGCTAATTGCTACGAATTAAATTAGTAGTTTTTGTTTTAATTTTTTCATTATTAAGTAGAATCCTGGGATGGGATATTCTTCACTCACGGCTATCTGATCCCAAACTAAGTAGAACTTGTACTATGGAAACCACACAACTGAATTATACTGCATACTTTTGAAATAATAAGTCCAGGATGGGAATCGAACTCACAATCTGTGGCGAGTTGTGTTTATCTAACCACGCCAACCGACCCGTCTTAAGCCTGCATGAAATTCCTATAAGTTTCCGTGAATGAAAATCATAATCATTAGTTTAGCTCGAACGAGAATCAAAACAAAGTCTTAAAAATATTTTGTTAATCGAAAAAAAACCTAATTATATACGTTCAGAATCCAAATTTAATTGTTTCGATCTCAAATCATTTGACCTGCCTTGATTGACGACTATACATATAGATCGAATCCCAGAATAAATTGAAACTTCTTGAGCTCCTAGAGCCTAAATTGAATATATATGTAAATGGTTTTAACTTTGACTCTGACTCTCCTAAAATCAGACATTATTTAGTGCATGGCATAAGCTAGACATACCGTTTTAAGGTGATCGCACATCTATCCGCGCCGAACGACATGAAACTTTATTTAGACCTCGCGCACCTATTCGTAGCGAATGCGAGGATTCATAAGTAATTCTAAAATTCGATTCCTCCGGCTCCTTCGCTTCTTTCGGCGCTGATAAGCGATCACCTTTATCATTAATCGATTATGTAAATAAGTACTTCATAGGAATTTCACCTCTCAGTCAAGTAGTGTTCAACCGCTTTCCGCATCCATAAACCCAATACATATATCATAATTGTGAGCAAATCTATCAGGTCAAACTGCTGGTCGCGCAGGTCACCGTCGTACCGCGTCACCAAGCCTTCAATGGACGCCAGCGCCGAGCAGCAGCTGCCCACCGACCAGCGTCTCTTGGACCCGACCCCTGCTGAGAAGAAGCCTCTATTGAAGGGACCTAGGCCTGTGGGGTCGAGTGTATCTGGTAAGTGGATCGATACTTTAATAAATAAATATCCTCTGACATTTATTCCCGCACGGCTATCTGATCCCAAACTAAGCAGAGCTTGTAGTAATATGGAAACCAGATGACTGATATACTACATATACTACTTTTTTTTAAATACATACGTAAATAGATACCTAATTACACCCAGGCTCAGGAAAAACAGTCATGTTCATGCACACAAATGTGTGTCCTGGATGGGAATCGAACCTACGACCTGCGGCGTGATAGGTAGTGTGTTAACCAACCACGCCAGCCGTCTCGTCAAACTTTGATATTTAATTGTCACTTTATTGAGCTTATGTCCTCTGCAATGAAATGTATACATGTGATAGACGTTTAGGGATTGTTCCGTAACTACGTGAATAAAGAACAAAGAAATCAAAAAGAGCTCACTTTCTATTAGGTCTTTCCCATCTAGGCTTTGTGTGCTTACTACCTTCGGCCACATCATCACTTACCATGGTGAGATTGTGGTCAAACACAAGCTTATCCGGAATAAAAAAAATAAAAATAAAAAAAAGGTATTTTTAAAGTATTTTGAAAGGATTATGAATGAGTAGGATTTAATGATCATGTTTATCTAAGTATAAAATCGAAACGTAAAATAGTTTTATTCTTATATCCTCATAAACATCTTAAATAATTAAACATTATTTTAAAAAAATACTACAGTTCGAAAAACCATAAATAAGCAACAGTTTTATGCAATTGTATCAAAAAATATGCTGTCAAAATCGATGCACACTTTTTGAGTTTTAGATAATATTTTATAATTTATTTAAACAAATAAAGTAGATAATTAGTTAACATCCCATAATTCCATGGTAATATAATGTATAGAACACACACAACACACAATGTTCCATTAAAGTTGATTAAAACAATTATTTACAATTAAAATTATACACTGAAGTGAACATAAAATTAATTATCTTAATGGAGGGAAAATGTCAGACCAAAATAACCTTTCAACTGCACTATGGAAATTAAATTGGTGCATGCTATTATGAAGCTTAAATTAATAAAACGAAGATAGTCTTTATGTATGGGTAGAAAATAGGAGCCAGTTTACAAGGCAATGAAAGCTCAAGTTTCGGTGAAGGAAAGATGGTGGTAGGGTACTTTGTAGTACTCGACTGGCTGGCTACCACCCTCATGTTGAAAATCTGTCGCCAAGCCACTGGCTTTTAAATGCAACTGCATTGTAATCATGTGTACAACACATTGTTAATCCCGCTGGTATGGGTAATGTCTATAGGCGGCGGTATTCACTTACCATCAAGTCCCGCCTGCCTGGTTATGACACGGTATATAAAAAAATCGACAGGTACTACAAGTACCTAAAGAATTATGGCGCGAACTCTTTATCCAGAAAATGTTAAATAATCTATTTCGTTTTTATACTCCAGGGATCTTATCCATCCTTTCCCGGGATAAAAACAATCATTCAAATATCTTTGTCTTTCTCTAAGGTTCCATCTATCTCTATACCAAATTTCATCTAAATTGGGCAGGCGATGATCATTATGGTCTTCACAGATTCCATATCCCTATCTTCGCCGGTCGCCTGCGCGTCTCCCCGTGAGGATGTGGAGGGCCCGCCCATGCCAGCCAGCGTGGCGACTCTGCCCGAAGACCAACGATCCTTGCTGCTGGGCAGAGTGCCTGGCCAGCGAGTCAGGAGACGCCGGGCGATGCTCATTTACGTATGCGCTGCTGATTCACAGGGTAAATCTTCCATTTAATGTGCTGATTAGTTAACTCACACTTTTTTTATTATATTATTTAAATTTTTATTAAAATAAGGGCTCGTGTTCGCCCACTGATCGAAATTAGACTTGGTTCATATTATTTTTTATGTATAGCAATATTTTTAAATTAACTTTTTAAGATAACTACTAACTTTTTAAGGCGATGATAGCTCAGTAGTAAGTGACGTCGGATACCGCGTCGTGGGTTCGAATCCTACAATGAGCTTGAGCTTTCGGTGAAGGAAAACATCGTGAGGAAACCATAGCACGGTGGTAGGGTACTTTGTAGTACCCGACTGGCTGGCTACCACCCTCATGTTGAAAATCTGTCGCCAAGCACCTATCGGTGTGTTCCGACAGCTGGACTTGAGAGCCAATTCCCATCTAGGCTTTGAGTGCTTACCACCTTCGGCCACATCATCACTTACCATAGTGAGATTGTGGCCAAACACAAGCTTATCCAGAATAAAAAAAAACAACGCTTTTTTTTTTAATTGCTCAATACAAGATTTCGAGGTGAAAATTAGATAGTCGAAAGTACTTAAAGAATGTAGCTACCTGCTTCCTATTTGAAATAACTTTCTATAATGGATCAGTAAGAAGATTCGGAAATTACCTCCTACATCCAAACTTTACCTCCATAATAAGTGTAGCTACGTTTCACCACAGGTTCCACGAAGCGAGGGATGTGTTTGCATGCCCGCCAATAATAGGTAAGGCTACGTGCACACATTATAGCACGTTATAGAAATAATGTAGCGATCCTTGGCGGGCTAAAACACATCCCTCGTTACGCATCTGTGGTGGAAATGCTGCCTAATACATTTTTTATTTTTTCAAGGTATTGGCTTGGTATCCAGATCTTTAAGCCATGGCTAATATTCTTATTTTATTGTCACGTTATATCACATTCACAATAAAGTCTAGTCCTCGTCACTACAAATGTGGTCAAGATTAGTGAAATAGGTGACCTTTCCACTAAAACTTTTCACTGACTTTTTGGGACAACCTGAAAAGTCACGCTTTCACTTCACTGGCGCCCTCCCTATCAAGGCCCTTGCATACACGTTCCATGTTCGCCACAGACTGCTGCTCGGAGAAGGGTGCGTTACAATGCGGTGCGGCGGCGCGGCTGCGAGTGCGCGCGCGTCGTGTTGGATGGCGCGTGCACGTCGCAGACCTGCACTGGCGCTCGCCGCTCGAACAACAGAGGGACCATCGGTTCCCCGTGCTATGTATCGCTGAGATGGCGCGTGAGTGGTCTAGCTTATTAAAACCCAAAGACTTAACTTATATGTATCTTTAAATCTCTTTGTGAAAACCATATCCTATTGATGTCTGAGTTGGGGGTTGAGGGTTGCGGGGCCCACGATAGGTGCTGGTTTCAGAATTTAGCGGGCAAGCGTGAGGAGAGACACATGAGTGCGAGAGTAGCTTCACCAACTCAGCCATCAAGCGGCCCTCAGTTTAGGTGCAAAAATTGTTGACGCTGCTGTCGCTCCCGTATCGGACTGTACAGTCACTCCAAGGCCTGCCACACGGACGCTGTTTAGATCATCTATTTACGATGTATAAGGCCCTTTATGTTATTGATGTCAGCTCGTAGTTCACCTTTTTTTTATAATTTCTACTCACCATTTGTGAAGTCTATTTAATAAATTGCAGGACAATCGGAGCTAGGTGCAGTGGTCCCAGTGCTGTTTCTGAACTCAGGGTTGGGCACCCCGCTGCTACCTCACACCCTCGAGTGTGCTGACTTTAAAGCGGCCCTGGAGGCTGCTGAAGATGAAAATGATAAGACCTTGTTGAACAAATGGTGAGACAACCCTTAGAAACTGAGCGCGTGGACCTAGGATTTATTTATTTATTTAATTTAATTATTACGGTTATTTATCATAATAACACAAGTCAATAGGGCGCGTAATTTTTGTGCAATTCTATTGGTTAATATTTTCTCGCTCGTACGCCCGTTTCGGTGGATTAATATAATATTTAGGTTGCTATAAATTATGTGCACGGTATTAGGGGGCACGGTAGTGCCACGGCCAAGCGCCCGTACTAATGTACGGTGATTTATTAATTATTAAGCAATAGCGTAACCGTGATAACTATGTTTCCGAATGGTGATGCCTGTTGTATGTAATACTTAACTACTAAACCATTCAATTATTAAGCAGGCAGGTGGGTCATCAGATGGTAAGTCAAAGTCAAAATCAGTTTAGGCCCTAGAAGGGCACTTATGAAGGTCGAATTACAGAAGTTACCACCGGTTCGGAAGTCAGCCTTCAACTGAGAAGAACCGGCAAGAAACTCAGCAAGGTTACTTTATTAAATATTTTTGGACCATCACACTATATTGGCATTTTTTTCAAATGTTTAACAATTTTATTCTTAAAGTAACACGTCGCCTATGGACCTTTAAGGCATTTTAATAGGGTGGACAACACATTGGCAATCCCCCTTATATTACTATACTGCTGACCTACCTACCTGGTTGTCACTAGTGGTATAAAAAAATCAACAGGCTCTCGTGTGCAATAACAACCTGTAATAAGGTCGGTGATACATTGTCAATCCCCTGGTATTGATAGCAAGTGAGGTTAGCACAGCTAGTAACACGCTGTGTGTGTATAGGTACAGCCTGGACGGCAGCACAAGCCCGCCGTGCTACCGGCTGGTGCGTGGCGCGCCGGCCCGGTGGCGGCGAGAGATGGCGCGCGCGCTCACCGTGCTCGTGCGCACTCTGCCGCAGGAGGCCTGCGACGCATACCTCACTACTGTCGTCGAACAGGTCCAAAAACTATAACACCTACATACTTGTAATATTGCATATCTTATAAGACCTCCTTAATCTGTTTTTAAAAAAACCTATTATTTTGAGTATTAAATAAAACTTGGTGAGTTATAAATTCAATATTCTTGTTGGTGGACCATCCTAAAATCAAAATCAAAATTCATTTATTCAGTTTAGGCCCTGGTAAGGCACTTATGCTCTGTTCAAAAAGAATTATATTTTCCTAACTATAATAATATCCTAAGAAGAATAAATTTTGGTGCCGAATTACATTAAATTGTTGTAAATACTTACCAGAAGGAATTGTGGGCTTAAAGCCGCAGTAGATATGTTTTGGTACTTGGTCGGCTGTACCTTAACTTTTGGACAAAATTATCCTTATCGGGGCGTAAATGAACATCTAACTTCAATACACGTACGTTTGAACCACAGGAGGTCCAACACACAGTCTTAATGAGCATGGAAGCAGCGCGGCGCTGCGTGTGGGTATGCCGTGCTGGGGGAGTCGGTGGGACCGGGGGGGCTGGCGGAACCGGGGGGACTGGCGGAACTGGGGGGGCTAGCGGAACTGGGGGGGCGGGCGGTGCCGCGGGGGGGTGTGGAGTCGAGCCCGATGCGAGCGATGCGGCACAACATCACGAGTTGCAGAGGCGGCTGAATAATCTGCAGAAGGATCTTAAGGTACTCGTGTTATTGATGAGAATATATCCGTGTATCAGTGAACCGATTTTTCCTTATAGGTATTTACGTAGAATCCGGTTATAACGACGCTCAAGGGACCGGTGAATTACGTCGTACTATCAGGACGTCGTACTACAGAAGTCATTTTACGTAATTTTTAAGAAAATATGCCTATACTTTCGTCGCTAATAGCGGTCGGTTTAGCTTTGAGACTTTTTTTTAAAGTAGGCCGTCCCGGGTGTCCCTGCAGATGTGAAACATCTATTTTAATATCAGAATTCATAATTAATAAAAACTTGTACGATCAAAGAGTAAAATAACGAAAAAGTAGAGTTTTGGTAATTAAATCTTTTTTGTCATTTGATTGTCACTGTCACTCATATTTCGATTCAATAATATTATAACTGATTCGAAATCTTTACGCACTTTAAAAACAAAAGGGAGTCGAGAGCGAGCAGAGGGAGCATCACGTCCCTATAGATGTTTGACATCAAAAAATGTGTTTTCAGTAATTGATTCATTAAGCTGGCAGTTCTTTCTTGGGACAATCGGGGTTTCAGATTCCGCACCACTTGGTTCTCAAATGGGACGATGACATTTACTTGAAAATTGGGCGCGAATTTTGAAATTTTGAAAACTGTGCGCGAGTTGACGAGTTGTTTGACAGGTTAATGTCGCGATTCAACAGATTAAGAAAACTTGGCCTTTTTTCACAACCTTAAAAATATATGTTTTGTACAGCTACACCTATCGGAGCGTAACATAATCCGCGCGAGCGTGCGCGTGCGCGGGCGCACGGGTGCGGGTGTGAGTGCGGCTGCGAGTACGGGCGGTGAGGAGGAGTACACGGCGGGAGTGCGCGCGGCGCTCGGCGAGCGGCTCGACGCGCTGCTCGACGCGCTTGTTGCCGAACACGACCACCACTCGCCAGCCGGCTCCAACGGAATACCCACCAGGTATTAGATTGCTCTCTTCAAAAATAAATATAGTTTCACCAAAACTAGTGGATGGAGGATTTATTCTACTGATTGATGTGCTTGGCATTGTAATCGGCTCTGTAAGAAATGAAGTTGTGTTATAAAAATAATTGACGGGCCAGTTGCCGCTAACTATCACGCCGCACGTCGTGGGTTCGATTCCCATCCAGGACAGACATTTGTGTGCATGAACATTTCTGTTTGTCCTGAGTCTGGGTGTAATTATCTATTTAAATATGTATTTACAACAACAAAAAGTAGTATATGTAGTATATCAGTCATCTGGTTTCCATATTACAAGCTCTGCTTAGTTTGGGATCAGATAGCCGTGTGTGAAAAATGTCCCAGGATATTTATTTAATTTCAGGCGTATGCCAAAAAGCAATTTAAATAAAAAAATAATAATATGTGAATGAGAGAGAATTCTTGTTTCCTTGTTGGTTGAGAATGACTGGAAGATGATCAATATTTGACAACTTAAACAGTTTCTTCGTTAAATAGCGTCACGAGTAAGGCCCTTAATATTGAATTAATTTGGTGCACAGAAATGCGCCGGCCACTTTGTTTATTCAAATTATAAACATTTGTGATCGCTGTAATTTTATTACGGTTTTTTGTTTCAGTTTGTTCGACGAAGTAAACGAGCACCTCTCCTTCTGTCAGAAGGCTGCTCAATGCACTTCCAACAGAGAAATCACTCTGAACGAACTGAAGACGTAAGTATAATTTTAATAATTATTTCAGTGCAAAAACTTCGTCCTAAGGCGATGATTGCTCAGTGGTAATCGTCTGATATCCCAGCGAAGTCGGTTGGAATCCTACAATGAGCATTAGCACAGAGGAATGAGAAAATCTGTCGCCAAGCACCTGTTGGTGTGTTCCGGCAGTTGCACTTGAGAGCCAGTTACCTTCGACAACACATTGGCAATCCCCCTGGTATTGCTAATGTCTGTAGGCGATGGTTTTGCCCCCTTATTTGTATATTTCATCATTATAAATAGACAGGGAAAGCTAGCGTCGAGCGCATAACGCTTTTTTCTTACGTGACGATTTCTGCCAGTTCACTCTACTGTAAGCCGCGTAAAAGAAGTTCGATCCAAAAACTACTTCTTACTGATAATTGAATGTGGCAGGTACATAATGGGTGACAGTAACGTGCCTCTAGCACTGATTGGAGGCGCTGGGTGCGGGAAAGCGACGTTTGTTGCACGCGCCGTTACCATGGCACCCGCCTGTCAGCAGGATCTCGCTGTCATTGTCAGGTACCATTAAAAAATCATATTTGAAATAGGAATATTGACCGACATATCAAATCTGCTTTTTTTAAATGTCAAACGATGTTATGACCATGGGTCTATGGTGACCACAAAAATGACCACTTTCTAAAAAATGAAATAGCTACCAATGCCTCCTATAGACAACTACAGGCATCACATTAACTTTGTCTTTCACGTACTTTTCCATCTTTGTATTCTCGGCACAACTGAATACGGAACGCTTAGTCCATTGTCTATGGTTATGACGTAATATGTATGCACTATCAAAATATCATCTTTTTGTGGTTAAAATGTAAATAGAAAATCGTCAGAAAAATAAATTTTATTAAATGTTCGATGTTTTTTGATTATTTTTTTAGTGTTTTATACACTTAACCTGTTTTTGAAGAGTTTCTTACAGCATCACTTGTTAATTTTTGAGCTACATTATTTAATAAATACCTTATGTTGATGAGTATAATGTTTAAAATTGATTTGTTTACAGATTTGTTGGTTTAACATCACAGTCGAGTAGCTCCCACTTGTTGCTCAAGTCTATAGTGGACCAGTGTCACGTACTGCATACTGGAACTGTCTACAGAGGGCGCAATGTTAGTATATTTTTCAGCCGAGGTCCCGTGTTTGTTACGAAAAAAAAATGTTAAAAAATTATGGTAAAATTTAGACCAGTTTATTTAGACAAGTTGGGACTTTTTGGCGGGAACTTGTGAGGTGACGTTGCGTTAATATTTTATTTTAATGTATATCATGTATTTTTTAGTTTTTGAATCGATGGTGTTTTGTCCAATAAATATCAATCTAAGTGCACTAGAAAAGTAAAAAGAAATTAAAGCGTGTATCGTGATTTTTCAGGTTGTCCCAAAAAGTCCGTGGAAAGTTTAAGTGGAATTTTGCTTAGACCTGACTGGACTTGTAAGAACGAGGACTAGACTTTACTTTGAATTTAACATAACGTGACTATAACATAAAAGAAGAATATAAAAAATGAGACTGCAAGACTTTGTATCTATAGTCATGAATAAAGATTAATAAAATAAATAAGCTGGCCGGTAGTCAAGAATTATATTATACTACCTGGATAGGTAACTCTCAATACCTACTTGAAGCAAATACCTATCGATTACGAAAAAGAGAAAGAAAACTACGTTGGGACAATCTCTTTTTCTAGCCCTACTTACCCTGAATCGGTGGTAGAGTCCGTAATTGCCTTAAGAGGACCTGAACTGTATAAATGAAGTTTGAGTTTAAGCTTGTACCTACTTTGTTGTGTTTTGTGTTCAGGACGTATGCAGTCTGTCGTCGAGCTTGCGTCGCGTGGTGTGCGCGCTGGGACGCACGCGGCCCGTTCTGCTGGCCGTGGTAGGCGCCGACGCGCTCCGAGCCGCGCGCTGGCTACCCTCGCGCCTGCCCGACAACGTCAAGATGATCGTCACTGTCACCGAAGGTTACCAACACATTTTTTTTATTCTGGATAAGCTTGTGTTTGACCACAATCTCACCATGGCCAAAGGTGGTAAGCACACAAAGCTTAGATGGGAACTGGCTCTCAAGTGCAACTGTCGGAACACACCGATAGGTGCTTAGCGACAGATTTTCAACTAGAGAGTGGTATCCAGCCAGTCAGATAGGTTTTCTCACGATGTTTTCCTTCACCGAAAGCTCAAGCTCATTGTAGGATTCGAACCCACGACTTTCGCCGCGGTATCCGACGTCACTACCACTGAGCTATCATCACCTTGATCGTCACTGTCACCGAAGGTTAACAGTACATGCAACATATTTACTTTAACTATGCCAGCATTCCATTCACCTCTTTCCTTCCTACAGTATCGCACCTGATTCTTCAAGTTTATAGTGTCCTGGTACTGAAGCTTGATTTATTTGATACTTGTAAGTCCCACTTATCACCACGTACCCCAACCTACCTTTATAAAATTGCTCCTTTAAACTTCTAAGGTCCTGGTACACGACATAACGCTTTTTTCTTACGTGACGATTTCTGCCAGAAAGCAAGTAACCACTGGTCTATAATCCTACTAATATTATAAATGTGAAAGTTTGGATGGATGTTTGTTACTCATTTACGCCAGAACGGCTGAGTGGATCTGGATGAAATTTGGCATAGAAATAGATTATAGTCTGGAATAGCACATAGGCTACCTTATATCCCGGGAAAAGATAAGATCCCTCGGCAACACGGATGAAACCGCACGGGACAGCTTGTTATTTATAAATTTCTTAGATCCATTATAAACTAACATACAACTTCCATACAGAAAAGGACGAGCCATCAAGCAGCGCAATAATGGCGGTGCTATCATCAGAAGACGGTCCTAAAGTGGTGCGAGCGCCACCTGTCGGCGCTGAGGAAGCTAAAGCAGTTCTTACCGCTTGTGCTGCCACCTATAGCAAGACTGGTGCCGCTTCTCCCCCCGAAGCTGCTGTGAAGGCTGTCCAAAAATGCACCTTACCGCTGTATGCTAAGGTTTGTTTTTTATTAATAAATTTTCGTTTTAAGTACACTACTATAATAATATATTGAAGTACCTACATAAAATTAAAAAACGAGTATTTAACCAAACTTAGTTTCTTAATTAATAAATGTTAAATTACTTTTGGTGCATCTTGAAATGACTTGGCGAGGACACTGCCGTGCAGTCAGTGATTAAAAAATATTCAAAAATCATTAATAAAAAATAATATTCATAATGGTTTTTTTTATTGTCATTAGGTTGACAATAAAAAAAAATATTAAAGTAAAAAAAAAAAAGCGATACCAAAACTTAAATGTATTTGACTATACCGTTTTTCAGCAAATAATTTTACTCTTGTAAACGATTCAATTCCAGATCCTAGCGTGGCAAATATCATTATCAGCGGAAACCTTCACCGAACAGTCCGAGCCTGAAACAGCTCCGGAACTGGTCATCTGCGAAGACTTGGAAGGTCAGCTGATCCAGATCCTGGTGACCACAGAGGCTGCCCTAGGCGTGGATAGAGTCAAAGCATGCTTAGCGCTGCTGACTGCTTCTAGAAGAGGATTAGATGACACGGAGATCTTGGATATGCTGGCCCATGATGACTTGTTTAGGAGTGAAGAGACATATTGTAAGTAAGAAATTGTTCAGCACTTACTAGGGGCCATCATCACCATGTAGCTATCATCATCAGTAATAGCCAAATACTTGAACGTCACTTGGTTTAGTTGTATTGAAGTAAGTTTCAAATAAAATAAAAAATATTATGACATCATGACGTGTCACTCTAATCTTATATTTGCCTTTTCTTTTTTGGATGTTTTTGAGCAGCTTTTTTAGAAATGACAAGAGTAAAAAGTAAAAAAAAACCGTTATGTTGTTTCGTACGCGTACGCCATTTGCTAAATAACTTGTATAGTAATTAAAATACTAATTTCGATCGTGCATTAAACAAACGAAAGAAGAAATATCCTTATTATGTAATAAAAATCGAAAAAAGCTGAAACAATTTTGATCATTTTTTTATTTGAATGACGTATTTGGTTGAATTTCGGATCCATCATGAGGACATAAAGATGAAGGCCTAAATGGCCATAGACACCCTTACGCGGACTGTTCGGCGAGCGCTTAGGGCTCTCAACCGAAATGCAAAGCTTTAGACAACTGACCACTAAGAGCGCCCTAGTTGGGGCACGAACCTCGGCTCAGGGCGTCGCCGGGGGCACAAAAGTGGGTTCGGACTTCGCAGCGATTTAGATAAGTTTTAGGGGATGGTCAGATTCACAGACCTATTATCTAACTAGACGTCGCGAGTGTACGTACTTCGCGTGTCAAAATTTGTCAAAAAGTAGTCAATTTTACTGCTTTCTATTTGTCTTCATTTAGTCCGCGATCGACCGTTATTGACTTCGGACGTCAACCGACATCTAGAAATGACTGGTTGTTCGGTATTAAGTTGTAAAAACTGTACAGGAAAAGCCAAACCCAAATAATGTCCTGTAATTGTTATAATTTTTCCTGTAAATTGACACGTTAATTTACACCAAAAAGTGACACTTTTGGTCTTTACACAAATTGAGGTACTTGCGTTATCTAGTTAAATAATAGGTCTGTGGTCGGTTTACTGATGCAGCTCGGGCCGCTAATTACAGGGGACTGAGTCTGAAAGCCTGCCTAGTCTCTAGCTATCACCATTTTTATACCCCAGTACCGTGGGCGCCAGCGTCTCTATTTTGGCCGCAAGTGGCAGCTCTGCTGTCTCCATGGCTTCGTTGGGACGCTCGCGGGGGCGCCCGGTGGAGGGACGCCGCGCTCGCCGGCGCCGCGAGGGACCGCTACCTCGTAGACTGTGAGATAGAAGTGAGACGCACGCTGCTCGATTATTTTGAGGTAAGATTTCATAATTATTTCAGGTGCAATCAAAGTCAAAACTATTTATTCAGTTTAGGTCCTAAGAGGGCACTTATGAAGACGAGTCGAACTACTGAACCGGTAAGAAAGAGGTGACTACCGTCGCCTTTATACATGAGCAATACCAGGATTGCATCATTTTGCTCCGTGTAACTGCCGGGACACCGACAGATTCTACTTGAGTGTGGTAGCCCGCCAGGTGAAGACTAAGTACCCTACCACCGTGTTATGGTTTCCTCACGATGTTTTCCTTCGAAAGGTCAAGCTCATAACATATTATCGCATACTATATATCAATTACCATGTCTTTCTGTACTCTACTTACTGCATCCACCTACTGAGTCATATGCATAGGTGAAAAAAAAACATTTTAAAATACTGTTATTTCAGGGTGTATGGTACGCAGAAAACGATCCCAAGATGGCTGGCCGCTTGATATCGCAAGAGAATAAATTCTCTGATGAATGGTAAGCATAGCATGATTATTGGGAAACTAACTTGACTATCGGATTTTGATAATAATTATTTACCCAAGAATTTTTCTGAATTTCCCCCTTCTTTCTAAATAAAAAGGCCTCAATAATAAAACACGCTTCTGTGATAAATCTTTCATAAATAATTTTCAAATTATCAAACATAAGTAGTCATGCGGTTCGCCGTTGAGGAGTTCCAACCGAGCTCTATCATAAAACTTAGTAATAATAATATTCTTCCAAAGTATATATTTGTTAATTACATGTCATCACACATTTTGAGGCCATCTAGAAGGTAATTTTTAGATGCAAAAGATGATGAGTAGATGTTAAGTAGAGTCATTATTTACAGTTACAATTCAAGAAAACTAGACGAACTGCCATTTCAACATTACCACATATACAAAGATGAGCCTCAGACATTCGCAACCCAACCTTACTTCACGCAACTTGACTGGATCCATGACAAGTTAGCTGCCACGGACTGCGGACACTTTCTCGAAGACCTAGCATTAGTCCACATCGACCCACTACCAGAACACATAGAAATACTAAAAGACTTCTTCGAAACGCACTCCTACGCATTAGATTACGATCATAGACAATTCTACGGACTTTTAAGAACGACCATGGAGAAAAGACAGCGGGAAGGCATGGAAATTAAAACGAAAATTGTGCAAGATTGGATCAAAATTATTTGGGATCCCCCTATTCCAACTTTTTATCCATTGAACGAAGATTATTGGAAGATCGTTGAAAATAAAGAAAAGAGGGACTTGTCTATAGTTGATGGGTTTGATAGCAAGAGTTATGATTTGATTGTACGTTTTGATACCAGAGGAAAGTTTGTAGCTACAGTATCAACGGAGAGAGAAGAAATATGTGTGTGGGATGTTACTAAGTAAGTATCTTTAACATTCAACACCTTACGTTATGATTTTCCCATCGTCTATATCGAAATAACTCTATAATTATTAATCTGACATGTACGTAATCTTTATCTAAACCTTGAGTGCTTGTCTCTTCAACCATAAAATCACCGACCTCCATCAATCGCTTTGCAAACGAGAAATTGCGGTCAAAGCATGCGATACTCTGAACATCCGGGCGAATTTTGTGTCTTCACATTATTTCTCGTAAACCAAAGATCTTCTAAATTTCCTCCCAATATTTTCCATATAAACTTTATAACAAGGTGTATTAGGTCCATAATCCTACACGTAGGCCTCATGCAGTTGTTGGTCTTTACAATTTTTCAAAATACAATTTTGCTTCTCAGATGTAGATTAGTTCGAAAGATGGTAGGTGTGACACATCCGATAAATCTGGTGCCAATCGACGAGTACAAGTGCGTGGTGCTGTGTCGTCGGGAACTGAGGGTGTACAACCTTGATCAGGTACATATTTTAGAGCCGACAAATGATAGGATAGAAAGACAATTGTTCTCCAGGTGATCAGGATCGAAGTACTTGCCAGGGCCGTTGGCTGTGGGGCTTCCCCTGAGATCAAGGGGAGGAGAAGGGATAGTTTATATCCCAAGTTATTTCTGTAGCAATTTGAAGTCCCATTTATCCAATAAATTAGCACACAACCTTAATCAATTGATACATCTTTTATGAACATCATCATGTTCAGCCGAAGAATTCCCGATGCTGGCCTTCAACCGTTCCCCTTAAATTACCATAATGAAGCGTCAGCCTTCTATCTGATGGAAAGAATCTTTCTTCCTCATCCTATCAGCCCTTCGAGTGAAAAGGCCAGTCCTTCTTCAGCAGAATGACTAGGAGATGCGACTCAATGACATACTTAAACCTTTATTCTACGTAGGGCTCCTTCGTGGTAGCACTAAAGGGCGTGATGAACCAGAAGATGCCGTACTACGGCCTTCACGACCCCAAGCACTTGGTTGCACTCGCTAGGAACAGGATGTACGTCAATCTCATGAATATTGAAACTGGTAAGTGGTATTTACGTAGTTTACCGAACTTCCTTCTGATTCTTTTATGCCGCAAGTGACAATGATGCAAGCGGGTCATATGATGGTAAGTGACTACCGTCGCCTATAGATGCAAGCAATATCAAGGGGATTGCCAATGTGTTGTCGACCTTTTTTTACAATGCCTTGTAGGTAACTGGTTCTTAAGTGCAACTGCCGTACAGTACAGTACCCTACCACCGTGCTGTAGTTTCCTCACAAGTTCTCCTACACCGAAAGCTCATGCTCATGTAGGATTCGAACCCACGACCTTCGCCGCGGTATCCAACGTCACTACCACTGGCTTAATTATGGTCTCCAAAAAACGTCATATTTCATTCTATTAAGCCTTTACAAGAGTCGTAATCCACCAGAATTGGGAGATTCCTTGCGATCTGCATGTGTAAGTAAGTCATTACCTAATTTCGGTTGAGTTAAATTTATAATGGTTGCAGGTGACTGTGTGACGACATTCAAAGCTGGTGAAGATCGGTTCCTCAACTCTTTGCTGGTCTCTGGTGACGGAAGGTGACTTAACCCTTTACCATAATCATAATAGTCAATTTTGGGAAAATTGTCTCACCACACGGTGAGATTGCGGTTAAAACAGGAACCAAATTATTCGTGCTCATTGGTGGCGTTTGATTTTGGGGGTGTTAGTTATGTCTTTCTGTTGACCTTATGTCTCATTGATACAACATAAAATATCGAATATAAAATGGATGATATATCGGAGTATAAAAACACTTTTCGCGCAATGATCAGCTATCGTAAATATCAATAATTAGCGCCCTAAATCTTGTCTCATTTATTTTTATACCACAAGGGACAACTAGGTAGGCGGTTCACCTGATGGTAAGTGACTACCGCCGCCTATAGACATTAGCAATAACAGGAGGATTGCCAATGTTATACATCTCATTAAAATGCCTTAAAGGAATCTGGCTCTCCCTGAACACCAACAAGTGCTTGGCGACAGATTTTCAACTCGATGGTCTTCTTCCCCAGGGTGCTAGTGTGTGGTGATGAGACCCAGAAACCGTTCCCTCTTCTGGTATGGTCGCTGACTTCACGTAAACTACTCTACGATCTGAGGATTCCGCACCATGACTTCATCACCTCTAAGGCTGCTATTACTTATGAAGGTGAGATTTTTGTGGTCATGAGGACTAGTGGTTTAACTGGGAAAAAAGCAATAAAAAAATAAATGAAACCGCGGGCGAATTTATTTAATAAATAATGAATACATATTCATATTACGCGCTCTACACAATGGCATGAAATATCAGACCACTTAATCCCTTATTATCAGGTCTTACAAAAGTTAACCCTATAGATATTTTAATATGCGATTATATTATGCGATCATTACATAAAGATTTGTAAAAAGGCCGGTTGTGAGT